>OZ037935.1:45469921-46098461 GCA_964035585.1 Polytrichum formosum | reverse complement strand
CCTCCAGAACGGGGGAGGGGGGGGAGACCATCCAACAAGAGGGGGGGTCCGCCCTAGGGAGGCGGGAGTCGGCCGCAGGAAGCCCCAGAGCGTGACACTAGTCGCGCCGGGGGCAGGAGTTGTGGAGAGGCTGGGAAAGGACGCCAACAGGGACACGGGGGAGTAACGAGGACGCATTGCGCCAGGGAGCGCTCGGGAGCATGGCCCCCTGCAAGCGCTTGCTTGAAGGTCCTTGTGGAGTGCCTCGCACCAAGGCGGAAGGGAAAACCACCCAAGGAAGGCCCTGTGTGGGGGGAGAGAAGCAACAATTGCCACTCAGTCGTAGGCGTTAAGAATTTCGATGCCTTGGGGATCAAAAGAGATTTCGAAGTTGGAGCGGGCCTCCCCCAAGTTCGTTGCCCACCAGTACACGCCCAGAAGAGAGCCTGAGGTAGGCACTCTTGTAACTCGGAAGAGTTGCATGCAGTCCTCCTTGGTAAGATGCGCGGAGTAGTCGAAGCAACGGAATCCGGAGGAAAGAGCCGTGCCAAACATCTCTCAGCGTACAGTTCCCTGAGGAGGTCATCCACCTCCCGGGTAACTCGATCCTCGAACACAGCCTCTGTGAGGCCAAGGCGTTGGAGCGCGAACATGTGCGGGTTCGGACACACGATGTTGGTTGAGGAGGCTTTGTAGCGATCCAAGGGGGGACGGCTAATAGGAGCAGCGGGGGATCAACGTGACCATATCCGCAAACACTCCAAGAGGGTCCCTTCTGTCGGTGCAATCCGAGGCGACGTCTTGTGTCGAGGATCCAGTAGGAGGTCGGTCCGTCTCATGATGGGGTTGGTGTGAAGTGTCACTTCCACGCGGCGCATCGCCATCATTGCGATTGGATTGTGGTACCTGTGAATCGGCAGAAGAGACAAGGTTGTCACCACGCGTCGCCGGGGGGGGGGGCAGTCGATTGCCACCACGTCTGGAGTACGGCCCAAATCGACACTTGGTTTTTGATTTGCTCCTGGGTTTCTTGGTGTATAAAATGGTAAGTCTTTCCTCAAAATGCCCCACTCGCTCAAGAGCTTTGGGGTCAGTAATCACTTGATTAGGAGCTGGTGATGCCATCCCATATGTATGGTCCTTGGGAGGGCAGGGGTATTCCGAGTGATGTTGATTTCTCTCAAGAGCTCCTCACGTTCCGAGGCAGTATCATAGAGGTCCGGTGCCTTGTTGAATTCAGACTCGATTTGGTCTCTACTTGTGTGGTGGGGGACTCTTGATGGAGGAGGCGACATAATGTTGGCGTGTGGGATTCTCCTCTGTATCATGTCCCGTGGAGTTGTTGCCTCAAGTGTTTGTCACCTAGTGGGGCCAAACCCACATTTGACTTTGGGTCGGCTATTGGGTTGGGGTTGTGAGCCATGTCGGTCCCTGTAGTTTTGTCGCTATGGGGATTTCCCCTCCCGAATGCCTTGTTGGAGTGGGTCCAAGCCCCTGGTGTTTGGTTGTTGGTGTGGTGTTTGGCTGTTGATGTGAATCTCCAAGAGGGGCCCATGATGAGTATGTCCCCTCTTCAAGCCTTAGTTTTGTTTTTTTGGAATGAGGGTGGTTTGTTCGCTCTCTTCTTCCAGAGTTGGATTCTCCAGGCGCTCCCTACCTGTGAATTGCCAGGGGTTCGTGATGTGGGACACCTTTTTCCATGCGTTTCTTACTATTGTGGGGGTTGTTATCAGGTTCTCACCTCTCGGTATTGGGCTGGAGAGGGTGGGAGTCTTTGTATCCGGGCCATCTGCTCTGTTTTGGGTGGAATTTTGCTCTTGACTTCTTGTTGGGGGTGTTGGCATTAAGATTGGTGCTCTGTTGCCGACTGTGGTATCCGGGCTTTGAGGTGCATTCTTTTGCCTGGAAGGTGGCCTCCAGTTGTTGCCAATGTCTTGCACAAAGGCTTGAACTAGAGTCTGGAAGTCGAGACGAGCAACGAACTCAGCCTCAGTGTCCGGTGATGGGGAGGTTCTGTGGATGCGTATTGGTGGGGTGACCCATGCCCCTAGGTCTCTGGGGAGGAACTCTTGATGGGAAGCAGTATTCCATTTGATGCATGTGCCGCCCAGCCTCCCAAAGATGTCGGAGGTTGTCCAAATCTTTTGAAAGCATGTGATCATTTCATGTTTTTTTTCTCATTTCATTTGTGTTTGAATAGTTCTTTATATGCTTCCATCGCGCAGTAGACAGTCTTCCTCCATGCATGCCATAGTACAACTCCTAAGTGGAATTGCTCATCGTTGAACACGTGTGCCACTTTCTGACACCAGATTGCCCATAGTAGTTGGGCTCTAAAGATGTCCCATGGCATATCCTCGTTGATAGAGAACGCAACTAATGTATCCCATTGCAATTCCTCTTCGACACTGGGACTGGGAGGGTCCATCATCCGGCCTATGCTCACTTTGTGCCAGGAATGGTAGCATGTTGTGAGTCTTGCCGCTCGGTGGGTATTGTTGAATAGAACACAGGCTCGTTTAATTTCAGTGCAGTCGAGGAACGCATGTTGGAGTGTCTCCTTATCTTGGCTGGGACACAATTGGCAGGCACTCGAGAGGCCTATGCATTCTCTCCACGTTCCCACTGGAAAGCCTTCTGCCAGCACAAGCCATTGCATGGCAGATACCTTGCGTGGGAGATACAAATGCCATATCTTGTTGAAGAACTTTGCTCGTGTCTTGCTATCAAGGCCGACTGCTTCAAGTTCCGAATCCACGGGCATCTTATGGTTATCCTGTCGTAGGGCCACCCTGTAACCTCTTTTGGTGGTGTAGTTCAGCACCGTCGTTTCAGGTAGAATTCCAACCCTTCTCCAAAGCCATTATTTCGGGTCCCACTCTAAATTACATATCCAATCGTTCCCCCATAACCATAGCAGTTGGTCATGTTCTATATCTTCAGTAGGGTTGTAATCAATTACCAAGTGTTTCGGGCCACCAGTTATAATTACACGTACCTCCCTAGTCTCTACTAGAGCCGATGGTTATGGTTGATCAGCTGGAGGAGTTCAATGTCGTCTTTTTGGTAAAGTGATGCCTCTTGTAGGTCGCCCGTTTTGAGATGCAATACTTGTTGAATATTGCCGTCTCCTCCCTTCGGCGCTACCCATTGTCCACCTATGGCTGGGGGCATCGAGGTAGCGTCCCATGGGATGCTATTAACGACTCTGGCATACAGTTGCGGAGTGACTTTGGTTTGGCGAAGTCGTAGTAGTTATGGGAAGGTGCGCCAACCGTGCCCGTCTTGTCTTGCTATGTCTTTGAGTGTTCTGTATTCTTTCTCGGCCCACCAAAGCATATTGGATCGCGGTGTTGTCCCCCATCGGACTCCCTCTTTGCTGGTGAGAATATGTTGCCAAATAATGGTTGTTGTGTTATTTCTGACTAGCTTGTGGGGTCCTGTTGTTCCAGACCTGATTGGATGGTGTTCCAGGCTTTCATGACGCCATGCCACATCGAAGAGCCATGTTTTACCAGGTTTGGAGTGTTCATTTTCCAATTCGCGTGGGCTGGCCACCTTCCTCTCTGTGATTGTTTGGTTTGCGTGACTTTGTATCGTACAAGTACCTTCCATGGTTCGTATCCAACTGTCATTCCTCTTATTAGTAGTTTCACCAACAAAGCTGATGCCTGCCACTGTGGGTCAAGAATCTTTATGCCTCCTCGGACAATGGGAAGGACCGTTGTCGCCCATTTTACTCGTGCGCATGCGCATGACTCCTTTTCTCCCAACCATATATAGTTTTGTATAGTTGCCCTAGCCAGCTTGAGTGCATGGCCCGAGAGGTCGGTACAGGAGGCAAGGTACCAAATTGACTAGAGTATCACTTGATTGGAAACCATGATTCTTCCTGCTTATGAAAGTTTGTTGTCGGCCCACCTATGTAGATGTTTCCTAATTTGGCCTAACATCTTATTGTCCTTCTCGTTTAGTGGGATGTGAAGGCCAAAAGGGGAGCCTAGGTATCGTGTGACTTCCCTAGGATTTAGCCATTTGAGTCCCGCTTCCTCACCCCATTGCCACGTTCGTTCGGTATGCGCAATCCACAAACCTATTGACTTATGTAAATTCAGTTTGGCTCTAGATGCATCCCCAAATCTGTTAATCACGATGATGGCCCTTTCCATGCTGTCCAACGTTATGTCTAGCAACAACAACATATCATCGGCGAACATCTTATTAGTAATGGTGGAGTTGTTTGGGAGTCGGAGTCCTTGCACACAACAATCTGGATGATGTAGCATTTGGCCGAGGACGTCTACTGTGAGTAGGAAAAGGTAGGGCGCCAACGGGCATCCGTGCCACCTGAGCGTTGGAGCTTGAAGGGTTTGGATTGTTGGCCATTGACGATGATCGAGGTTGAGGCATTCGTGTTGAGTGACATCACTTGTTTAATCCAAATGGTACTAAATCCCCTCCTCTCCATTGCTTAGCTTAGGAATGTCCAGCTGACTATGTCGTATGCTTTCTCAAAGTCTAATAGAAACATACTCAGCTCTTGTTGATTTTCGAGAGCCCATTCAATTGCTTCGAAAGCCAAGAAAATGTTGTCCAAGATGCATTGGTTGGGTACAAATCCCGTTTTTGAGGGTAGTATCCAATAGTGTAGGAGTGGTTTCATTCTATTGGCATAGACCTTTGCAACTACTTTGTAAAGTGTGTTGAGTAGGGATATGGGTCTGTAGTTTTGTATGCGTAGTCTATCCTCTGATTTGGGGAGAAGTGCTATTTTGCTAACATTTCATTCCTATGTGATGTAGGCTTGGCTGATCGCTTCCGAGACGAAGTTGAATATGTCAAACTCTATGTCCTCCCATAGCTCCTGGTAGAATTCCGCGGGGATCGAGTCAACCCGGGCGATTTCCATGCCAGCAATTGTTTCATAGTCGTGCTCACTTCTTCTAGTGTTAGTGGCTTAAGGAGTTCTTCGTTGTGAGCTGCCGTGACAATTTGTTTCAGGTATCTGAGACAGTCCTCTCTTGCCTCCTCGTTGTTTTCTACTACTTCATCCCTAGTGTTAAGTTTTTCATTAAATCGGAGTATGTACGTTTCCAATTCTGATTGGTTGGAGATGATTCTATCCCCCTTGAGCATGTGTGTGATAGTTGTTGATCTTCTGTGCCTTGCATGATGTTCAAAGAACTCCTTTGTGCATCTGTCCTTGACCCTTGGCCATTAGGATAGGATAACGCTCTCTTGAAATTGGAACTTTTGTTGGCGAACTTTGTGAAGGGTTGCATGTGCGTCACTAAGCTTATCCCGTGCCTCCCTTGAGCCCCAATTATGTTGGAGCTTAGCTTCTGCCTTGATAATATCTTCAAACTGCGCTAAGTATGTGTCTTTCCACCGTTTTTTTCATTCTTTGTCAATTCAATTGATTTCTGGTGAACAGCTTGGTTTGCAGCTACCACTTTCTAGTTCTAGCTATCTAGTGTGGCATACTCCATTGATTCTTTCCAAGTTGCTAACAACTTCGCCTTGTTGTCGGGGTTTGCAAGGAGCCCTTCATTGAAGAATGGGATTTGTTGCTTGCGTTTACCTTCATCGTTGAAATGTAAAACCACCCTGGCATGGTCTAAGATGTTCTATAAAGTCGGTAAGATTTCCGTTGTGCCTCCTATGTGCTCAATTTGTGTCGGGATGTACATTCTATCTATGCAGGATTGAATCATTGTGTTATCATTGTGGGCGTTGGACCATGTGAATGCCTTGTCGGAGCGTTTGTGGAAGGCCCCAAGGCGAAAGGCATCTCGTACTCTTAACCTCATGAGTAATCGGTTCCATGACTCTAATTCTCTTTGGCTGATGTTTGTTTTGGAGGAGCCCCCTTGTTTGTCACTGGCTTGCTCAATGTTGTTGAAATCTCCATCCAAAATCCAGTCCGCTTCCGGGAGATCAGCTTGAGCTAGGTGATTCCAGAGCATGGCTCTTGGTCCTGTAAGACTAAATCCGTAAACATTAAGAATACTTAATTTGAAATGTGGGCTGAGTTGGAGAGTGATATATTGCGCCCTCCCTGGGTATAGGATACCGTGTTGCACAACAGTTGTTCCCATTCTTTCCAACAGTATGAGACTTGTCCCCCCCCCGTGAACCTGGTTGTTTGTGCGGAGAATGTGGCTTCATTCCATAAGCTGGAACCCCCCTTAAATTCTATGAATCTCGTTTGTTTAAGGCAGACGGCTTCCGGTGTTTTGGTTTCTTGTAGTAGTAATATGTCTGTTGGAGGTGTCGTTTGTTTAAATACGTCTTTCAACTCTTTTCTTTTCCTGTTTCCTAGAAAACCTTTGCCCAAACCCTTAGTGTTTTGGGTTGCTATGGTGATTCTATCTCCCTTCATGTCGGTTATAGGGGTTATTAGGAGGAGAATGTCTCCTCCTCTCTCAGGACCGAGTACGGGTTAAGGGAGACTGTCGGAAGCGGGTGGGTTTGTTTATGGGGGGTGACTTCTTTGCACCCTGCCATCTCCTGCCATCTCCTGCCACTGTGTTCCATGTGTTTTTGTATCTTGTATATCCTCTATTTGTGAGGCAGCAAGGAGTTCTTTGATTGCCTCCGGAATTCTCCTCCACCCCAGGTCTCGGCCCTTCCTGATTTTGACCTTGGCTTCCGGGACTGCTATACTAACATAGAGGGTGCAGATATGTTCCCCATCCATTGCTGGTATCCAATTTGCAAACCATTGCCCTTGTGCCCACTTCTGGAATGGAGATGTAAGGTTATTATTGAAGATAAGAACTTTGTGGAGTGCATGTGCTACCTCATTTACCACGTGTTGCTTTGCTCAATGTATGGACCATGGGATGCCCGCTAGTATCTCCGCCACTTACACCTCTGCAATAGTGGTGAAGGGTTGTGTGCTTTTGTCCACCAGGTATTCTGTCTAATCCTTATTCTTGGTGATAAATGGAATGACTCTCAGTTTTTTGCGGAAGGATTGTGGCGTCTTTGGCATCCCTAGGGCTATCCAAAAGTCATCTGCTAGGCGCCCTGATCGGTATCCCTGCCTCATGATGGGTGCAGATTCTGAGCTATGGGGTTTGATTTTATCCTTGCCTTTGTCCGGTGGTCGTGCCTCCGTAGTGGTCTTTGCCCCCCAGATAAATGCAGGGTTGGATGCAGTTGTTTCTGGTACTCGGGGCGATTGAATCATGTTGGTTGGTGTTTTTGGTTTGGACGAGTGCAATGGTGGAAAGTTTATGTCATTGGGTTGTAGTGTTGCGTCTAGTTGTGCTGATGCCTCTGATTCTTGTTGTGGTTGTGGTGTTGGTGCAGGTGCAGGCTCTGCGGTTGGGTATGTTTCTGCTTGTATGTAGATTTCATGTACTACCGTCCTGTTCTCCGGTGCTAGGGTCTTATTGGGAGGATTCTCATTTGGCTCTCTCCAAGCTTGTGGGGGTGTTGTGCGAGGTGGTTGTGTTCGCCGCCTCACTTTGTAGTCTCTTTTGGGATAGTGACGAACCTGGTGTTCCCGTGACCAAGACCTACCGCACCGGTTCGGTAGCCCACTATACTCTAGCTTATACTCTATTGTGCCCTCTCCATCAAGCCTTGGGAGAACTACTATGTGCGGGGGTTGTTTAAGTTTTGTACTAGGAGACGGATTCGCGAACCGAATAGTTTCGCTCGGTAAGCTTCCGAGTTGTCTATCGCAATGACTTGGCCAATTTGTTCTCAAATGGTCCTAAGGAATGACTCCTCCCTTAGGATTTGGCACAGGTCCACAATCTAAACCCAGACATGATAGTCTAGTTGATGTGGCGTCTTAGAATCAAAATGTGGTCGCCAATTGGAAAATGAGATGGCCATCGACTCGCATGTAAGCTCAGTCTAGGTCAGGGCGTGAATCCTTCCTTCCGGCATAGTGAAGGTCACCTCAGACATATTGTTAGACTTTAGCGAAAGAAAAGCAAGAGATGGGTGTAGGGTTTATCGGGCCCAAGCTGTAAGAGCTTTGAGCCCGGGTGCTTACTTTGAATTCTCCCAAGAAGGGAAACGTTTGCTTTTGTAGCGCATATTGTGCGTAGCGCCGAGAAGAGCTCCTCTGGGACTGACACCACTAACTTGCGTTGGTACGTCTCATATTGCGTGGGGTTGCTTCCTGAAGTTCCTTCCATGTTGGTACGATCTATGGGCGGGGATGGAGACTTGTATCAATGTCGAGTTTTGATGATCGAGTTGCTGGCTTGGACTCGGGGAGATCACTCCATTGTAGAGTTGAACAACCACGTGCGATCATTTTAGATGTAAAAAATGTAAAAAATGTAAAAAACATCACCAAAATGGGTCACAATTTTATCAATTTTTTTTCATGGGTAGATATAAATGGTACATGTTACATAGTAAAAAATTTGGTGATTAAATTTGATTATTTGTTTTTTTAATAAAACATACCGTTTCTAACTAGAATGACGCAGAATTGAACTAAAAAATTTGCTATAATTAATGAAGATGACTAAAAATTTCAAAAATATATAAAAAAGATACCATCAATGGTTGTGTATATGTAGAAAAAATATCATAAAATTTAAAATTATTTATGACATGTAATATAGGGGTAGCAAACTTTGTTCGCACGTGGTGTTCAACTTGAAAATGGAGTGATCTCCCCGAGGGCTTGGAAGGTGTGGATGCTCCTACCTGCGCGGTGATCTGCCACTAGAGATATAAAATGGAGCAATTGAAGGGCGATCGGCTTCTACTACTCCGATTATCATTGCAGATGTCCTCTTAGTTGTCAATTAGGCTCGTTGGTAGCGCAGTGACTTCAATAATTTCGCTGTGATTACATTGAAACATGATACCTCTCTATCTACAAGAAATTTCACATCTTGCACTCTTTGTCACGGACGTAAAATACAGACTGAGAGTTTACACAAGAAGTTCAAGAATAACTCGATTATCAGAAGAGTACAATACAACGCCAAGAGGTTGAGCTAAAGCTCCAAGAGATGCGTTGTCAAGATTGAAGAACCCTTCAGCCTCGACTCCTATATATACTACAAACTGGGAAGCTTCTTAGAAAACTTCTTCTGAACTAGGAAGCTTCTCGGGAAACTTCCTCTGAACTAAGAAGCTTCTCGGAAAGTTTCTTCTAAACTAGGAAGCTTCTTAGGAAGCTTCCTCCAACTAGGAAACTTCTTGGAAAGTTTTTTCTAACTAGGAAGCTTCTTCTGATTTGTGTCCTTTACATTACTCCCTCCTTTAGCTTCGAGGTCTCCGAGAAGCAGTGTTCTTGACGGTCAATACCAACGTAAAAAAATGAAGATCTGTCGCATTACATCTGCTATAAACTCCAATTGTTGTTCGCAAGGCAAGTGATTCATCGGTCCTTGAAGCCAACGGTAGTGGCCCACACCTTCTACTTTTGACCAGGCGTGAACTTCTGTGTCTTCATTGTGAAATTGCCCTGCGAACACTCCTTCTGGCTGGTCATTGTAAGCAGGTTCGACTTCAAATACAATCGCCAATGATCGGTTGCTTCGTCGTCGTCGTGGTACAGGTGGTTCTTCATCTCGAGGTCGCCTTCGTGAGCTAAACGGTTGAGATGGCATGACTGGCAAAGTATCTATTTCTTGACTATTTATGTGAGAAAACCAGACTATAGCTACTGGCAGAGATATTTTTAGATAACAACTACATCGACTATAAATTTTGGGGCGTTCTCCCCTCCTTTTATGGTACTCAATGAGCAGGCTTGAAAATGAAGCTATCATCGAATTGGCTTAGGTTTTTTAGGATATCGTTGATGAAATTCATGTATCTTTTGCGGCGCATTGGCGAGATTTTCGGCTAGCTCCCACGTTCGCTCATTAATATCGTAACCGCACCAATGGACAAAATACTATAATTTACCCCACCTTAGCCGCGAATCCAGAACCTTTTCGACCTCATATTCTTCGTGATTTTCAATCTCAATGCTAGGTGGCAGACATTACATTCTCCCTGGAAATGTTGACTCTCGATAGGGCTCCAACAAAGAAATATGAAAGACAGGATGTACCTTCATGGCAGCTGGTAACTCCAATCGGTACGTTACTGGATTAATTTGCTTCTGAAGGACGAATGGTCCCAACCTCCTGTAATCCAACTTATCACATGGCTGTTTGGTCTTGATATTTCGTCGAAGCAGCCACACTTTATCCCCGATCTTGAAAATGGGTGCCGCATTCCTGTGTTTATCCGCAAATGCCTTGTAAGATGATTGAGCAATTTCTATTTGAAGCTTTAACGTGGTTTGAAGTTCTGATAGCCGCTTCACTAACCCTTCCACTGCGGGATTGTTATTTTTTGACGAACTCCAAAAATCCAACTTTGGATGATATCCATAGTTGGAAAAAAACGGTGTTTGTTGGGTTGATGCATGAAGGGTGTTGTTATATGCAAACTCGGCTAGCGGGAGGTATATCGTCCAATCATCTTGTTGATAGTTGATGCTGCATCGCAAATATTATTCCAAGACCTGATTCACTCGCTCTGTTTGACCGTCGGTTTGAGGATGGAAAGCTGAAGAAAGTTTGATATCCATCTTCAACATTTTAAAAAAAGATCTCCAAAACTTTGATACAAATTGAGTTCTCCGATCTGACACAATATCATCCGGTAAACCATGATATCGATAAACATTATCAAGAAAAAACCTTACTGTGTCTTCACTCGTAGATGTCTTTTTGCAAGGAATGAAGAGCGTCATCTTTGTAAGTCAGTCTACAACAACAAAGATGCTGTCAAATGAATTTGATGGTGGCAAATCCGTAATGAAGTCCATGGAAATTGAAGATCATGGTCGACGCGGAACCGACAATGGCTGTAGGAGTCCATAAGGACGATGCCGAGGGTTCTTGGATCTAGAACACGTATCGCAAGAGACGACAAACTCCTTCACATCTTTTCACATTTGGAGCCACCAAAAATCTCGAAAAATAAGCTCTAAAGTCTTGTTGAATCCAAAATATCCTGCAGTTGGAAAATCGTGGCGAAATTGTAGAACTCGAAGTCATACTGGTCCTTTTGGAATATACAACCGCTCCTCAAAGTATACGAGGTCTCCTTCCACTTTGAACTTGTCGTCACTGGCACACTGCTTGACGTCAATGGCTACTCTGTCTCCAATGGTCGCGACACGTACTTGGTTTAGGAAGTCAACATCAATTCGTACGATAGCAGCTTGAAGCAGAAATTGTTCTGGTTTCAACAATGTCGTGCGTTGTTGATCAAACGTTATTTCTCTAGCTTTTGGCGTAAGATATGATCTCCTTGATAAGACATCGGAGAATCCTTGTTGCTTTCCAGGTCGGTAAGTAATAACAAAGTCAAATCTAGACAACGACATATTCCACCGAGCTTGACGCCGATTCAAGACCCGAGCCGACATAAAATATTCTAGATTCTTGTGATCCATATATACCGTCACTGGATGTGTAGCTCCCTCGAGAAAGTGACGCCATTCTTGAAACGAATCCACTATAGTAAGGAGTTCTTTGTCATGGATTTCGTAATTGATCTCAGCAGCAAAAAAATTTCAAAAATAGAAGGTAATCGGGTGGAGCTTTTTTTCTGCATCTATTTGCGAAAGAACAGTTCCCAAAGCAAAATCTGAAGCATCAGTTTCTAAATAGAAAGCCTTCGTAAAGTCTAAATGTACCAAGATTGGAGCCGTGGTAAACGCCGTCTTAAGATCTTGAAATGCTTTCTTTGTTGCAGGTCCCCATTCCAACTTGTCTTTGCATGTCAATCGAGTGAGCGGAGCAACAACTTGAGAATAGTTTTTTATGAAGATCCGATAGAAATTAACAAAACCGAGAAAACATTGTACGTCTCTAACCGTCCTCGGAACTTCCCAAGATAGAATTGCTTCTACCTTCTTGGGATCCATCTTCAAGCCTTTCGTAGTCGCGACGAATCCTAAGAACTCCATCTCAGCTTGGTGGAACAAATATTTTTCTAACTTGGCGTAAAGTCCTCGCTCACGTAGTTTTTTAAAGACCAGACGAACATCTTTCTCATGTTCTTCTTCATTCTTGGAGAATATCAAGATATCATCTAGATAGATGACAAGAAAATCGTCAAGGTGCTCCCGAAAAATGTCATTCATCATATGCTGGAAGACTACTGGAGCATTGGTAAGGCCAAAAGGCATGACATTATATTCGTACGAGGTTGTAAGCTCTCCTTAGATCGATCTTTGTAAAGACCTTTGCACGTCCAAGTTGATCTAAGAGTCCAGAAATCAAAGGTAACGGATAACAATTTTTCTTTGTCACCTTGTTCAAGCCTCGGTAGTCCACACACATCCTCAATGAACCATCTTTCTTCTTCACAAACAAGATTAGTACTCCTGCATGTGACTTTGAATGACGGATGAAGTTCTTGACTAGATTCTCATCAATGTATCTTCGCAACTCTGCCAGCTCAGTTTGGGACAAATTGTAGATTGGACCAAAAGGTGGTTGTGCTTCTTCTTAAAGGTCTATGGCACAATCGTATGGTCAGTGCTCTGGTAGTATATCAGCATTTGTCTTTTGAAACACATCCACAAAATCTTTGTATTGCTCTGGTATAGTTGATGTCGAAGCCTTCTCTTCGCTGATTGGAGTTGCGTAAATAACGAATGGTATGTGTTCCTTGGACGATCTTACAAACGCCCTGGCTCCAATGAATAAGGGTTTCTTATTTTGATATTTTCTAGTTGGTTGATTTTCATAATTTCTTGTTGAGAATGTCAATTTTTATGATTTCCAATCTATAGTTGGATTATACTTTTCTAACCAGGAAAGACCAAGAATAACAGGGTTTGATGGAGTTTTAATAACGTTAAAGACGATAAAACTAGTATGATTCTCAAACGCTACTTCTATAGGTTTCGATTCATGAATGACACTACCAGACAATAAAGGTCGTCTATCTATAACTTTTACGTGAACAGGTCTAGCTTTCTGTACTAAGGGGATTCTATAACGCTTAGCAAATTCTTCGTCTAAAAAATAACTAGATGCTCCGGAATCTAATAATGCTAATGTTTTGAGTTTCGAAGGCCAAGTGACAAAGGAATTGTAAAACAAGGGGCAGGTTGGGCAAAAAGAGAGGAACCTAATTGTTGTGGTATCGGACTGTCCAGCCGCACGGTCCGTATTGTGGCTGGGAATTTTCGTTTTCCTGAACGAACGCGCCTCTTGTCTTAACAATGTGCCGATTTTGTTTTTTCGGGCAGTTTGCAGCTTTGTGGCCTTCTCCACCGCAATACAAACAAAGTCCTTCTTCCATACGTCGTTTCTTTTCTTCTGGGGTAAGCGGCTTGACACGTACTGCATCAATTTGCATGTCTTCCACCTCCGAGTACGAATTCAGGTTGTTTATTGACGTAGTTGGAGCGTAACGCGTCGTGTGTTGTTTTGAACGTTGATCTTCGCGACGTTGAAATAAGCGGTTATCGCATCTTACCGCTTGACTGATGGCATGATTGAGTGTTTGCGGATCAGGGAGAGACAATAGTAAATCCTTCACGTCGTCTCTTAAACCCCAATGGAATTGGCTCATCAATGCTTCCTCGTCCCAGTTGATGTCGCAGGCTAATTGCCTGAAATCCGATGCAGCCACAGATGCGGAACGTGCTCCTTGTCGAAGTGACCGGATCTTTGTTGTAGCCCATCGAACCTTGTCATGTTCGCCAAATGCTTCCGCGAACGCCTCTAAAAACGATTCGAAGTTATTCTGGATCGGCGATCTTTTCTCGAATAAGGGAGCAAACCATGATAGACTTTGTCCCGTAAGCAAGGTTCCAACCAGTCCAACACGTGATTCTTCTGTTGGATAGCGTTCAGATTGTAAAGTTGTTACCAACCTAATTTGATTAACAAAGCCTCAAAACTTGGAACGCGTACCATCGAACTTATCAGGAAGGCTGACTCGAGGTTCTTTTTGTTTCTGAATTATTGGTACTTGTCGAGCCAGAGACATGGTTGCTTCCTCTGGACTGGAAGCTTGAGGTTGATGATTTCTAGGTTGTACTATCCCAGAAATTCCATCATTATGAAGCCTTACAATGATCCCTTCAACTTCTGAAGTTTTCTGTGATAACGCAACAAGAACATTCATGATAGTGTCCAACTTAGATTCGGAATTCTCCGTCATATTAATATCCTGACTTTCAGCCATTCTATAATGATTCTGAAGAAGATTCTATAAGGAAACAATATTGGTTTAGAGAAGGGTAATCCGCAATCTCTAAAATGTCTTAATTATTTCAAGAAGACGGGTAATCCGCTATCTTCAAGAATAACAAGGCTCCAATATTGAACTGAAAGAAATATCAGTCTAGAGGAGGGTAATCCGCAACCTCTAAAACGCTAGAACGCCTTCAGGAAGAAAGGTAATCCACATTCTAACAGAAGGGTTTAGCTCTGATATGAGAGTTGAATGCAGTTTCGACAAACTGTCACGGACGCAAAATACAGACCGAGAGTTTATACAAGAAGTTTAAGAATAACTCGATTATCAGAAGAGTATAATACAACGCCAAGAGGTTAAGCTAAAGCTCGAAGAGATGCGTTGTCGAGACTGAAGAACCCTTCAACCTCGACTCCTATATATACTACAAACTGGGAAACTTCTTAGAAAACTTCCTCTGAACTAGGAAGCTTCTCGGGAAACTTCCTCTGAACTAGGAAGCTTCTCGGAAAGCTTCTTCTAAACTAGGAAGCTTCTAAGGAAGCTTCCTCCAACTAGGAAACTTCTTAGGAAGTTTTTTCTAACCAGGAAGCTTCTTCTTATTTGTGTCCTTTACACTCTTCCAAAAAAACCGGATCTCACTCGGCTTTTACGGAGCTCCGTCCTCCAGCCGGCGGAAATCAGATTTCGAGTCTACCAGCTTGTTTCCATACCATTCAAGGTGTTCATCTTTAAGATAGTTATTTAGTTAACTCCAACAATGGTAGCTCAAACTCAAGGAATTAACCAAATCCCAACATAAATAATGAAGTAAAACCCGGGGAGCACTATCATGCGAGCAATGAGCAGTGAGCACTAACTTTTGAGCAGTGAAGGAAGGAAAATATTTGGAATTTCACCCACTTGTATCCTATACCTGTGGTATTTTGCCACAAATAGTAACAACTATTTTTGTAACAATAAAAGTGGAGATGAATTTAAATATTGTTATCAGATTCAACATTCAATTCTTCAAAAATTTGCAACACATTCCAAGTGTTGAACATAATTTTGACTATTTTTTTAGGACTCACTTAGGTTTGAGAAATGAATTGATGGCGACATTCTGGAAGAAGAAAACTTAAGTTTTTGGGCATAGATGGAAGTATAAGAGAAATTTCTCACATGAATCAATATCCATTAATTGTGATAAATTTAAAAGGAAGCCCAAGATCCAACCATTATTACATAATTTGCAGTTACTATCACTTTGATTGTAGAGAAATTATCAAAAACGGGGTTGAACACATGGAGAAGATGGGTATAGGGAAAAAATATCAATTGCGCACACAACACAATGGCCATTTTGTTACTAATAAAAATGCAAAATCATAACCATACCACACACACACTCATACAAACACCTCCATAGCCATAAACTAGTTATAAATTATTTTAGCCTCGTCATGAAGATTAATGCACTCATCCGCCTCATCATATATGAATGGGTAATGACCGATTTGTATATACCTATGGCGAGAGATTGGCGTTGTTGACCGGGCCATGATGCAAGCAACACCCATTGCATATGGAGGCTAAACCATAAAATTTGGAGGAGAATTCACACAAAATTTTATTTTTTCTAGATAATGAAATTATAAATGCTAGACTTCAACTAGCCACTTCTTAAGCTACAAATGTCATATAGTTAGGAGAATTTGGAGAGATGGTTAAATTTGTATAGTCAATCGATTCTTCCTCACCACCTTCTTGATATGCTCTTTGTTGGAATTGATGGAAGTTACCTAAGCCAACATTCCACATGAACCAGGAATTGGTATTGTATCACGCAACGGTGATAGGATTACATCAAACAGTGAAGAGTTTTCCTTGTATGCACCTAGATGGTAGTCACTACGTTTGCAAGCATGAATGGAGGCACCTAATAATTAGGACAATTGTTGAGAGGTCAATAAATTTGCACAAGTCATGAACAAAAATAACAAAGAAATTCATGTGGCTTGAAACACCTCAAGAGTATGAGAATACCAACATGTAGATGCATAAGCATCAAGGTCAACTGATCCAAAAGTTGTTAAGGCCTCAATTAGGATTTGCAATGGTTCATATTTTTACTCTCTACCACCTCTCTAAGGCACTTTGTTGTTCATGAGCTACACGTTTGCCAATGTGAGAGTACAATAAACTTTCAAGGTCTCCACATCCACCTCAGACTTTGTACTCTTCTTTTTGAAGACAAACTCCAATTCGGGCTTTGAACATAGAAACATCATGATATAAAACCTTGAATTTGTGCAACAGATCCTACTTTTTGGGGCAATTGCCTAAAAACAATTTAACATTGCAATGCACTCAAGGGGGAGAACTCAAAGTAGCGAATGAATTAAAGTTTGGAAGCATAACTGTCAAATATGTGTCAAGATGATAACACAATGACAACTCGTTCAAATCCCAACAATTGTTTTCCAACACGATTCATAGAAGGCCACGAATGTCCTTATATAGTCTTCAACATCTTTCTTTTTAGGGGCAAATAGATTCAAAGGGTTGTCATTCGTGACATACGTAAAACTAAATTCAAACATAATCTCGATAGTCTTTTGCTTGTGGTTGTCCCAAATAGGGATGGTACATGAAGGTGATGAAACATTACGCTCATAAAGACCTTCTGGAAAATATGCACCAATAATACCAAAATCTTCAAAGATATAAGAATCTAAAGAAACCCAATTTCACATATTGTCTAAAAAGTGAGGACATGTTGTCATGGAGCCAAAAGTACAAATATGAAGATTATGCAAATTTTCATTTTAAAAAATAAAAATTTGTTAAAGTGTTCTCCAGAGAATCAAATTAAAGTCACAACACAACACCTTGGGCATTTGCTCATTCCTCCAAAATTGAAAATATTATGTATAAATATCAAGACTACAAATCTTGCATTTTGGGCATTCTAAAGATCATTCACGATGTTATGTAGTTTATATCAAGATGTTTCCAACGCATATTGGTGTTTCAAACAAAACATGTATGGCTGATAGTTTGTTCTCTTGGATCCTAGACACTACACATCAAGATGTTGGATTTTTATACTCACAAATGAAAAATAAACTAAATTTGACCAAGTGCACTCCAAATGACCCAACAACGATTCCCAAGCATCTAGCATAAATTGCAAAAAATGAGAAATTTGTATTTCGGAACTAAAACACTTTATTTCAAGATTTTGCCATTTTTTTACCAAAAATTTGAATTAAACTTGGTCAAATGGGCTTGATATGACCCCAATAACACTTCCCAAGGGTCTAGAATGAATTGCAAGAAATGAGAAATTTTCGTTTTAGAACCAAGACACTTTATTTCAGGATTTTTCCATTTCTTCTCACACAAAAATTGAAATTGTTTTGGTCAAGTGGGCTCCAAATGACCCTGACAATGTTCTCCAAGGGTCTAGAATAAATCGCAAAAAATGAGAAATTTGTGTTTTGGATCCAAGATACTAAATTTAACTATTATGGAATTTAATTTTTTGAGGGCAAAGTTGAGTTTCATGTGGAGTTTATTCTCTAGAAAATCGATAAAATGTGAATTTAGTGTTTTGGTACCAAGATACTAAATTGAAATATTTTAAACATTTTTTTCTTCTCTTGAGGACATATTGAATTTAATGTGGTCAACTAGTTTGCAACATGACCTAGCAACACTTTCTAATGTTGTAGGAATGATCCTAAAAATTGAGACTATGTGATTTGGTACCCATGCACTTTTTGGTTTTGGTTTGTTGGTGGTATTGCATCTTCTCATTTTTGGTTTTCCACGTTGTGAGCCCAAATTCGTGCTCACAATTTGTTTAACATTTTCAAAACATTAAAAACATAAAAATTAGTGATGAGTTAGTTGAATGCTTTGTTGGAAGTGAATTTCGAGTTTTGATTTAAGTAGATTTAAAGGGTTGAATTGAGGTTTAAGGAAGAAAGTTAGAAATTAGATTCAGTGTTGTTTTGGGATTAGGATAGTCCGGGTTGCAAAAGCTAGGGGTGTGTTACCCTTGGGGTAAGAACCTTGGACAAAATGGAAATTAGAGCCGAAGGGGTAAAAGGGAAATGCCCTTTAACCGAATCGGAAATGTTAAGGTGGTAGGTTAGTAAGTAGGTGGGTTAAATTGGATCAATCAACCAAGCAAACAAAAGTCAAGTGGCGGCGGAAAAAGATAAATTCTGGAAGCGGCCAAGAAAAGCAAAGGAGGTGACGGTTGCCTTCCCCCATTTACTACCGAGGGCTTAATTGCCACCAATCAAGGGACGGGCCCCTCGGTTGAAGGAAGGGAGAAGGGGTCCAACCCTTTGTTGAAAGGTGATAAAAGCCCCCTCTTCTCCTTTCATTATCTCTCCCACATTTTCAGTTAGCACGGCGAAGCCCTTGCGATTTTTAGTTAGGAAGCTCTCTCTCTTCCTCTCTTCATTTTGTTAGGAAGATCAGCAAGCATTCATGTGGACTTAACTTAGAATTCTTAGTGTTAGAACTCTTGAGAAGAGGTGGTGTGTTTTTGAACACCCCCCTAAGTGGCTGGGCCACGTTCAATCTAGTGTAGTGGATTCTGAATTTGTGATTTAGATTTCAGATTTTGAAGGAATGTAACCCTCTTTGTTGGCTTTCCAAAGAGCCTAAGTTTGTTAGAATCAGAGTTCGTGAGCAAAAGTTATGAGAGTTTGAATGAAAATGTCTCAAGCTGCCTTTAAAATTTTACACTCTGACTTTGCAAGAGCGCATCAGAATTGCAACACATGAAAATATTTTGAGATTTGATTGAGTCAAAGGTGTTGTTTTTAGCTTTCCAAATTACTAGCAAGTATTCCAATTGAAGCTAGTGAGCGAAGGTTGTGGCCATTCACGAGAAAGGGGGCTGCTGCCTAACGAAAAAAGGGCAATCCACCCACTTGGGAGCTCCCACGGGCGTTCGCCCGTGGGATTTGGAGTGAGTGTAGCTCTTTAGATTAGCTCTCCACCAAGCCTAACCTTATAACAATTGGATTTCGTGAACGGAAGTTGTGTTCGTTTACGTGAAAAAAAGTTGCTGCCTGATGGGGAGGGGTCAGTCCACCCATTTGGGAGCCCCCACGGGCGTTCGCCCGTGGGCTTAGTGAATGTAGCCCTTTAAGTTGGCTTGTGAGAAAACCTAGGGTTGATAAAGTCGGAGTTGGTGAGCGAAACTTCTGGCCGTTGAAGTAAAGGGTGTATGTTGCCGTACGAGGGAGGGGTACTTCACCCAGTTGGGAGCCCCCACGGGCGTTCGCCCGTGGGCTTTGGGAGGGAGTGCAACTCTTCATATTAGCTTTCCAAAAAGCCTAACCGCACAAAAATCGGATTTCGTGAACGGAAGTTGCGGCCGTTTACGTGAAAAATGATTGTTGCTGTACGAGAGAGGGGTCTTTCACCCAGTTGGGAGCCCCACGGGCGAACGCCCATGGGCTTTTACGCACTTGCACGAATGCACCGACCATCGCCAAGCCAAAAAGAGAGTGAACAGAGTGTGTTTTGCATCTAAATTCATTGGAGCATGAGCTGGGAGGTTAAGAGTCAACAAAGACATGTAAGCCATAGACTTCCACTCGGACCACAGACGCAAAGGGTGGGGGTTTATGGCTGACACACGTCCCATAATGGTCGGTTTGGTGTGGCAGAGGGAGCCATGAACCTTGCCCTGCCATTTAATGATTTATGTTGGGGGAGCCATTGCACTACCCACACCATTTGAGACATGAATGCACACTCCAAGCACACATATGAGGCCTTCTGCAAATATGTATTATGTCTTTATACCTACACACAAGCTTGTGGATCATTTGTGCAATATATTTTGCCTCTAGAAATTGATGGATGCTCTTGTGTCTCCGAATATTTACTTAGTGTAAGATTCAACCTCTAAATAGGACCATGTATGTTGAGCAAAAAATGTACTCTACAAATGGAGAGGTGTTTGAAATAATTTTGGTGCAAATCAATAATAGCGGATGGTTTTATCTGGAATTTGGGTCATTGTTCATTTAGAGTTATAGGTCTTTCTAATTCCTAGATGCAAGCTTCTAGTATCGTTTCAACAATCAAGTTTGGCATGTCCATTGTTTAAATTCCGAATGTCACCACTATTAATTTGGAGCCTATTGCAGTCGTCTTATTTTTTCCATTTTTTTTATGTAAGACATGACCATAGAAATGCATAGTTAGTCCACATCAAGTGACTTCAACAATCCGCGACACAAATGACTTGTCTTTAAGAAGGCACAATGAATGATTCGATCCAAACCTTCATGCAAATTGTGAATTAGAGGTCATAGTTGAAAGGTGGGTCACAAGTAAAGGCTATGACAAAACATTGAAGCTTAAGGCTATTGTCAAATGTAGAGATCTAATGCTAATGGCAATGGCCACGAAGTCTTATCCAAGGGCATAAGGTCTTAACATCAAGGATTGTGCCTTGGAGGGCACAAAGTTGTTTGGTTTCACCAAACGGAAACTAGAATTGCCATCTGGTGTTGAATGCGACTCACATTGACCCGACAAAGTGAACTACTCCATTCCTCGCCCATCCACAAGGGAACAAAAAAAAATCATGCATAGAGGAGCTCTTGAATTATGCAAGGCATGGTGTGGTACATACCACATCGGCGTTGAAGATTGACAACTCTAATTTTGAGCGGCACATTGTAAGATTGTCATCCAACTTTATCAAAAGATGTTGTGCAGTGCAAGCCATTACATGGACTTTGTGCCAAAGTGAGAACTAACAAACATGACACCTCTACTCCAATGTACAAAGAGACGAAGAAGAAGTTCCCTTCCATCAACAATGTGGAGCATTTGGTTTTGCTAGGACGACATCAAGCGTTGCGTGAAGTAGCAAGAAAAATGAATATGTTATCAATTGGCTTATAGTATTGAACACATGGCTGCTAAAGATAGGAATCAATATCTCATGAGAGAAGGTATTGGTGCTAGAGTATGCCATGTTCCAATTGGAGCAAAGGGAGACATTTTCGCCTCGTTGTAGGCTCTCAGCAATTGGAACACTCCCCATACCTTGACTTCAATTTTGTATGCCATTAAACCCTAATGCCCATTCAACTTCCACATTTTCAAAGGTAATGCATCATAATCTAACATCACAAACAACATACCAGATAAGCGAATGGGAGACTGATGGACTTATGGACGGATATTATGTTGTCGGAGTCACTACCATTCCGTATCCAAGATTTGGAGTTTTCATCAACATCGTCTCCAAGAAGGACAACCCTTAATGTGTCAAAATTGATGACATCCCATAATACGCATGCTTGGACTTCATCAAATCGTCTTCCATGGCTTTGGAAAAGAAAAAGAAAAAATCAGTGTATTGCAAACACTTGTGTTATGAGTTCAAATTTATATCCAAGGTGAATTACGACAACAACAAGGTCATCCACACTCCAACATATACCTACAACAAGGTCATGTGACCACTTGCGCTTGTCAGTGTTGTTGAACACAAGTAGCGATGATAGTTTATTATTCATTGGAATGTTGCAAAACACCCGTTGATGATATTAATTATTTTTAATCTACGTTGGTTGCATGCAACCATGTTTCCGATTATTACAATAAAAATTTGCAATTGACATAATGTTATTCTAGTGGCCATGGTAATAGGCCTCCTTGTGTTCTCAATTTTTCAAATGTTAAACACTATACATCTGATTAAAATTAATAAATATAGTACCAAATTTAAATGATGACCCCTATAGTTATGAAAATTTACTATATTTGAATTTATTGCTCACATATTACCACTCATTGCTCATGTGTTATTGCTCACCGCTCACCACTCATGTCTTGGTTTCCCTTAGTAAAACCCCTTAGGCTCAAATAGTGCTAAGATGAATGACCTTCTTAATACTTGATTTTGTGGGTGCACTCTACCACTACAATCCACCCAATCGCATAATCCACACCATAATCTCCTCCTCCTTACCCATAACAAACTTGAAAAGTAGTCACGTTTTGACCTCACAATTTTATTTTATTTTGGAACACATGAGGCGCTTGACCACCCGGCTAGTTTTCCGTCAAGTAGAGAGATGGTTTCACAGTCGGGAATCGAACCACCAACCACTCCGTGTGGTTTGGATACCTCTCCACTATCATCCGGTAGTTTAGGGTCATCTCGGACCACTTTTGACCTCACAAATTGCTCCACACAAACATCAATGTAGATTGCACGTGAAGTAAAATAACATGGACATTTCGAAGCTTGTGTTTATGTGTTTGTAAATGACGAACTTAAATGTCTCTTACAAATGTTTGTTAGACTATTACGGGCTTGTTGCGACTTGTAACCTACTAGATAGTACCCAAATGTTGTTACTCTTAATGCGTGACTTACAACAACATTTAAGGAAGTTGTAACAATTTGATTTTCTTCCGGATATTTTAAGACGTACTACAACACACGTACAATTCCACATCAGTGAATCATCTTCTATAAATGACCATCATATTTGAGGTTTGTCGTCCTCTTAATGGACACCATCTCCACTAATAAATAAACCATTGGTGAAACTAAATAACCAAGGACATGTACCCACGTTTTAAAAACGACTTCCAAAACCCCGCGATTGATTATAGTACATAAACACAAATGGAAACCAATGAACTATTTTGGAACTATGCCCTATATTTTGTTTAGAGGCAATATTTAGTTATGTATATTGCATCTTTTTGGGGTGGATGGTATCATTAGATATTTTTCAATTATGGAACTTTATGCTATGTGTTGGACCAAAAAACACCTATATTTGATGGATACGTCATGTAATTATTTTTCATTTAGGGTCTAAACGTGGGTACATTTAATTTTCTCTAAACGTTTAGGGTTTAGGGTTTAGGGTTTAGGGTCTAAACGTTTATTGTCTCAAAAGAAAATTAATTCCTACAAGTAGTGGATTTTTATTTAATCTTTCTAAAAGTCCACGATGAAAAACTATTGGAGATTCCTCCCCACAAAACATAGTCTTGTATTACATCATGGTCAAGATTGTTCATGGTGTTGGATTTGTCCACAGTAGGGCCGCTTACCTTATGCGTTTAAAACTTGGAGAACTAAGGTAGAAATACCATAAACCGTGAAAATAAGGTGCTTCACATTGAAGATACGGTCTTACAATCATGAGATAATTTTCCAAGATAGAAGAGAAGGATTCATGAAGAATGCAAGTTGTTTCATATTTTTATGCCATGTACAAAAAATTCTACAATTTTCAAAGTGGAAAGTTGTCGAACCCCCTACTCGTTCACTAGATTATGCTCACACTGAACACGGTAATCCGCATTTCCATACAGAACATCACCGAAACCGGTTAACTCATGAGTACATTAAACATGACTAATTTTGGCTAAACTAAGTGTGCACACATTGAAGTGGCCAACCTCGCCATGATCGGTTTCAGAAATGGCACTTCGCTATTCTAACGGCAGTCTACTGCATGGGTTGAGGGTGGTTAACCGGTTTGGATATCTCTACCGTACCGTATGTGACATAGGCATAAGTTGTCCAAGTGTTAAGATAGTAGGAACCTTTTTATCTTCCTTTTTGGTACACTTGACCCTGCTTGCACCCAATTAGAACCAATCATATAGTTCATGATATAATTCGGAAGTGTTAGTGTTAGTAACTCATTCTTCAAGTGGAGTCCAGTTGCAAGTGAGTGTTGATTTCAAGTGGTCTCTTAAAATGAGCCCAAATTTGACCTTGCTCAAACCACCAACTATACCTAGTCATGTATGCAGGATAATAAGACCATGTAGACTTTACATCATCTTGCATTCACATTCTCAGTTGGTCTCTCAAGCGTAGTGTGAATTGAACTTCGACCAGCTCCGCCTTTTCCACCAATGAGAGTGCTTGGAGTGTAATGGTCATGGGCTCTCAGTCTCGTGTGTGAAGTGGCCGTTATATGAAGTTGAAAATAGGTCCTCTAGATTTGACATGAAATTCGTGATTTAGCCAGCCCAACATCTTGGGCCAATCAATTAGTCAAAGTCTCAATCATGGTTGATAAAATATAGTGTAGGCATGTGTCTGCTCATGTGAGCTAACAATCATCAACTTATCCTTGTGTCATTGTTGTAAGTACTTCAAGAGCCAACATAATGTGTACGTAGGAAAAGGACCAAGGTAAATAACCCCTAAACCCTAAATGCTAAATTCCAATATACCACTTGGAAATATATCGCAACGTAAGGGTGGTTTTACACTAAGGTACACGACCCTTATTCGGTTACTTTTCTTGTTAGGAAACCTACATTTAAGTGGTATGTGGTGTGTATGGTTTAAGAATGGATTCCAAAAAGACATGTGTTTGAAAGACATTTGAAAATCATTTTATCCTCAATAATCAACAGTATTGGGAGGACCTATATGATCATTTGATGAGCACAAGAATTTTCACTTTGATGATGAACGACTGCAAGATTTGTTGTTGTTGTTGTTGTTGTAAATGATACATGAGTTTTCTTTCACTATATCATATTTTTAGCAAACACATGATCAACGTGGATTTTGGTGCATCCCATTTAAGTAGAAATACACGTATCATCCTCATCTAGACTCAATGGTTACCCCAGTTGTATGGGCAGATCCGTTGACACACTTTCAACACACCTAGAGTTCATGAAAGATATGTAAATCCTTAATGGTTATTTTGAATGTCATGATGTTAAAATATGATCACACATTTGCTAATAGACACATAGAAATCGATTAATGAAGAATGAAAAATATATACTAAAAGAAGTGTTTTGGCATTAGATCATAGTTATCTTTGCATAATATTTAAGAATCCTACCACATGATATGACATGTTGTAATTATGGATCGGGCTTTAGTTGAGTTTTACTTGAATATCAATTAGTCGTGTTTCTCTCTCATGGTGTGCATATATGTATCCTCCTTGATCTACATTTAGGGTTTATTCCTTAGTTTATCTGGTTTTTGATTGAAATTGATGGAGAGTCTTGGTGAGCGTTGCCACATGCCTCGCTTGCAAGCCTTCGCCCATAACCCATCCAACCAACTTTAACATAAGGTAGACAAGCCTTATTTGGTTACTTTCCTTAATTGGACGCTTATATTTGAGGAGCATGTCGTTAGGTGTGACTTTGAAAATATATACAAAAAAATACATGTTTTTTAAAGTGATTGGACTAGATGCTCATAATATTATAACTATTATAGGTTCAACACTCAATAATCTCTCATCCTTGTCAATGGGACAGAACATATGATTGATTTGCATGTGCCTCTTAGACATGCGCGTAAATTCTCAAACAACCTCTACTAAACATGAGCACAAAACGACACAAAAGATTGTTCACAACCCTAATGCACACTAAGAAGGCTTAAACTAAACCCTAAAGGTTAACGTCGTGTACTTAGCCATCATGACTGAATGAGAAATAAGCGATGCACATTGATTTGTATATAGGATATGTTATGCACCTAACTAAATAGATAAATAAATAAATGTATACATATGTGCCTAATTTTCCATAAATGTTTTATGGATCACCTAAGCCATTTTTTGCACTTAATTAATTATTGGGCATTTTCTTCTCCAACCTACTTCCACCTATGGTAATCGCGTGTTTTCATTTCATAGGAGAAGTGGGCTACATCAAGAAAAGTAATCAACAAGACCCACCTACCCTACTATTGTAGAGGGCTCTCTATTATGACCCAAAAAAATTCCCTGTTGAAGTATGCCACATGTCATTTGTATATTGGTCAAGACCCACTTGAATCCCATGTGCAAACCACATTCCGGCACATGTAAACACAAATGAAAGTGCCCTACATAGTATCTACATTTTCATTCTCATTTTCTTTGAGCTCGTACGATAAGGATTATTTTGCATTAAGCTCCACGGCAAAAATCTTCGGGGTTCAAAACACTCTCTATGTTGTTTTGACCAATGTAGAGGCCCAAAATTTTGGGATTCTTGGGAGGTGTAATTGATTGACTTACTAGAAGTTATCCTTAAAAGAGCAAGGGCTCGAATGTACGACATACATACACAAATCGTAGAAGGTTCACCAAGTCTTAAAACTTATATTAAGGAGACAATATAACATACTCACATTTGACGTTAATATCATACTACTCAGTATGTATGTGCATCCAAGGACACCCATACTTTGTATTTGAACCCCACCTATCCAATTACATAAGGTATTCAACTGATTTGAAAAATTTATTTGAAGGATGATTCGTCTTTAAAGAGGATCACATTGGACATGCACAATGAAAAAATTGAAAGTATGTGGCTCAAATACACCACATAGGTTCTCAAATTGGGCCTCCTGGAGGCTTAGAAGTCAAGGGAAAGAAGTAATTGTGGTTTCCCTTTTTTCTTTGATTGCAAATGTGGTTGTAATCGCACTCATGTGTTCGTTGTCTGGCATAGTGAAAATCATTAGGGAACTAGTGCAAACTTGCTAACGATCATGTGAAGTTGTTGTTATTATTATTGTTGTTGTTGTTGTTGCAAAGGGATAAAGGCATTGATAGATGGATATAAACATCAGCATCGAGAAGAGCAAGCGGGAATGAAGAGTCTCATTGCAAAGGAATATATATACACATTGCAAAGAAATAATGAAAGGCTAATTGACAAAGGCGGGATACATGCATTCAATAGTCAAGACTTGGTACATGTGTGCCTTTGTGTTCGATGCACTTGGAGGGGCGGAGCTTTGTGGGGCCTAAACTTATCCATTGTCGACAAAGGAGCTACAATAACAACAAGCTCCGTATAGGTCGAGGTCCACTTTAATACATTGGACTATGTGCTCAATATACATACATCTTCATTCAAATATATAGTTAATACAAATAGGAAAACCTATGGGATCACTTCAAGAGACAAGAGAATCTTCACTTGACCTCTTATAACTTTTGCATCTCAGGTCCAATTCTCAAACTGAAAATGACAATCTTCACGATTCACAATCACTAACCGGATAACAACTCCCAATCCATATCAATGGCCAAGGTTGTGTATGAAGTTGGAAGTGCCCACAATAAAGCCACAAATTTACCTTACTTTAGAGCATAATCTCGATGCCACTATGAAGCCAATACACATGTCCATCCGGGTGAATGTTCATTACACCTATGGGTAAAGAGAGAAAACCAAGGGTGCATGTTGATTTCGACGCAAAGCCCAAAAATTAATTTTTTTAGGCATTTTAACACCTAAATCATGATCAAGGACCACAAAACAATCTTCTGGACTAATTTCAATACGAATCAATATAGGAGACAACATTTACTTCACCTTGGATGGTAGGTGTTAGGAATCAAAATCTGCAAATTCTAGGGAGGGGGAGAATGAAAATGCTAACCATTAGTGTAGAGCTTGGGTATTTTTATATTAAAACAACCCACCTCTAAATTGAGGTCAAAGACCCCAATATAGTATAATGGATTCAAATTGGGATGCATCAACAACCAATCTATAGGGGGTGGGATTTTTACTATTACCCCTCTGTAAGTGTTATGAAACCAAACCCTGCAGTGTCCGGGGAGATTTTTGGGCAAAATTGATCGAGATCCTAGTGGTTTCCAAGTCCAACTGGTTACATTTTGACATTTTTTTTCAGTTTTTCTTTATTAACTAGGGATACATTCTATAAATTCCTCTAAAATGATTAGTAAATTTTACCTGAAGTCTTGACCTCCGAAACCTTAAACCCTAAAACCTAAACCCTAAACTAGTGGTCGGTTCTCCTCTCCCCGGACATTGAAACCCATCTGTCCGTCTGTCCTATGTACAGTCTAACCTCGATAATGTCACTCTTGTTTATAGAACACCTTGATATTGTCACCCAATACTTCGAAACCAAATTTTATAGTGTAAAACTCCCTTGTTATTATCCCTATCACCCTTGATAATGTCACTATTTTTTTCCCCAAAATTTGTAGTGTAAGTGTGATAATAACAAGTAATATGGATGAAAAAAGGCCGGATGGACAACAAATTCTATGGATGACGTCGGCATCTCCGCTGCCTTTCCGCTTGGATCTCCGTTCTTGGAACCGAGAACCGGAGAGTGGATGACTTCTAGGTTTTGCAACAGGGGTTACAGATTCTCGAGGTTCTTGAACGTGACCTCATCGCACTGGTCAACATTTGGAAACAGCCGAAACCGGAGTGAAAAAAGATTTTGTTTGCAAGGGAATGTGGGAGCTGGATGTGATTAGGGTTATGCACCATCGGCAGGTAATCACGCATTTGGTCATGTGAAGCATGTGGAGCTTTGAAATTGTGCAAGTTTCAATATGGAGAATGAAAGGAACAGGGGTTTCAAGTTCTGGAGGGTTTAGGACTTGACCTAATCGTTGCACCATTTGGATTCAGCCGAGATTGGAGTGGAAAGAGAACTTATTAAAGAAATTATTTGGAGCTGAATATGAGGAGGGGGGTGCATGGTCGGCAAGCGATCACGCATTGGATCACGTGAAGCATGTGGAGCTTTTAAGTTGTGCAAGTTGCAATATGGAGAATGAAGGGACATGGGTTTAAAGTTCTCGAGAGTTTAGGGATTTGACCTAATTGCAACAACATTTGGACGCAGCTGAGGACGGAGTGAAAAGAGAATTTGTTGATGGAAATGTGGGAGCTGGATGTGACTAGGGTGATTCATGTATGCTGATTTAGATACTTTGATTTTCTCCAGAGTGGGATCAACGGACGAAGTTGAATTGTATAAATATTGTTCAAGGCAACGAGTTTTGTGTAAGGAGGCAGGGTGTACATGATGTGATTGTCATTACGAAGCAAGAGCAAGTATGTTATGCCTTTCAGTTGTTTTTTATCTCTTAAGCGAGGACCATGTCTCTATTAGAAAGCATTTTGCACTTCGTTTACATGGCTAGCTATTGTATTCAAGTTTACATGTAAACCATCAGTGTAGCTCCAACTTTGTCGATAATTGTTTTGTTGATTGTATTTCTTCTTAATTGAGCTTGTATTTCTTATTTAATTGAGATTGTATCCCTTACATTTTTTAACAAGAGCTAATTGAGCTAAAGTTGGAGCTCCTTAATTCCAGGAATTTTTGCGTGCTCATTTGGGTGAATGGTTTGGCAGAAGAAGGTGCTCGCAATGGCAAACAATTCCACACGCAAACGAGTGGATTTGTGTGCATCTGATAAGAGGAAAATTTGTGAAGTCCACAAAGCTCATCCATGTTTGAAACATGAAGACCTTGCACAATATATGGTGGATCAACACAAATTCAAGTTTTTGGATCGTACCACAATTAGCAAGATTCTTTGTGCAAAAAAGAAGTGGTTGAATGTAGATACAAATTTGCGTGGAGGCAGTGTATGACGTGCTCGAGTTGGAAAATGGCCTCAGCTTGAAAAAACTTTGGTTTTATGGTTTGGACAGGTAAAAACACAGAGGAGAGTTGTGACTGATGATATCATTATGCATAAGGCTGATGAATTGAGGGATTCATTTGGCATATCTGATACCGATTTCAAGCTTTCTAATGGATGGTTGCAAAATTTCAAAACTCAACATGGAATCAAGTGTTATTACCTACATGAAGAAAGTGGAGATGCAGATGCAGTTGGAGTTGCATTGGCCACGGCAAAGATCCCATTCATATTGAAGAAATATGATCCGGAGGACGTCTTCAATTTTGATGAAACAAGTTTGTATTATAGAGCCTCTCTTTGCAAGACTTTGAATATTGGGAAGCTAAAGGAAATAAGAAAAAGAAGGACCGTGTCACATTGGGGCTTTGCACTAATATCTCAAGCAAGGAGTGGTTGAAGCTTGTTTTCATTCACGAATCAGCGCGTCCTAGATCTTTCCTCGAAAATTTGATCCAAATAGTACAGTGCACTATTATTCTAATAGTTCGGCATGGATGAATAGTGAAGCTTTTACGCATTGGGTGAAGAGTGAGAACCGACGAATGGCATTGAAAGACAAAAATATTTGCATTATCATGGATAATGCAGGAAGCCATGATATTCATGGTGAGGTCAAGAAAGTTATAGATGGCTTTAATGCTTTCGTGTTCTCCCATATCACTATCTTGTTTCTTCCACCAAATGTGACTTCAATTGTTCAGCCTTTGGACCAAGGAGTGATTGCAACATTTAAAATGTGCTATAAACGCAAGCTTGTTGCTTGGACTTTGCAACAAATTGATAGTACTTCAGTTGAAGATTTAAGAAAGTTGAATGTTGATGTATTTCAAGCTATGCTATGGTGTGTGGTGGCATGGCATGAGGTAGATGATCAAACCCTTAGAAATTGTTGGAGAAAGTCCGTCATATTGCATGTAGAGTGGATTGCAGATATCAACAATCTTGATGAACGTATGAAGACCAAAATGGAGGAAGCAACTTTGGAATTGGGAAATCTCATTGCAGCATTGAATTTGGGCTTTGATGTCCAAGGCAAGCCTCTAGAGAAGCTTTCTCCATTGGAGTACATAAACATGGAAGGTGAAGATGATTTTGAGGTGGAGTATTCTACTGAGGAGCTTGTGCAATTAGTGCAAGATGGCCAGGAGGCACATGATCTCATAGAAGTAGACCCATTGATTGATGACAACAATGATGTTGAGCCTAAGGTAGTGAAGTTAAGTGATGCACAAAAATCTGTTAAAGATGTTTTGAATTTGATGGCTAGTCAAGGTTCTCAAATTTTCAACACTATGGAGTTGTTAGGAATGGAAAAAATCCATGACAAGCTCATTAGAATTGGTGTTGCACATTTAACATCAATGTCAACAAAACTATGTGACATTAGGAGCTTCTTTGTCTCTAGTGAGAGGTCTTTACCTGATCTCAATGACACATTATGATGTGCTATCGTTGTTATTCAAGCTTTTGAATTTGATTTTATATTTAAAAACATTGAATTCTCATCTTTGTTATTTTCTTTTGAACATTGTAATTTTTATTTGCTTTTCTACCTATTTCTTTGATAATATCACATTATGCATAAATCTTCCAAATGTGACATTATCAAATATGTCACACCTTGTTTATATTACACTTTTTGATGAAACGGATGGTGTGATATTATCAAGGTTAGACTGTACTCCCAATGATGCAACTAAACACGGGCCTCGAATTGTGGGAGCCAGGAAGTTAAGTAAGTACTGAGCAGCAGCGACAGGCAGAGTGTTGCTGTGGTGTTGCAGAGTGTTAGTCCAAATCAAGCGTACTTTGGAGTAATCAGAGTCCTCAGTCCTTCCTACTGCCAAGGCTAAGGCTCCGCTCCGGCCACAAGTGAGCTTAGGTTCGGTTTGTTTGTTTGTTTGAGGCATTGTTGCAGCCACCTGACTCATATAATAATAAGTACTTAAGGGAGTAAGTAAGCAGGTCTTTAATGGCACACTTTCTAGCTCTGCACCCACTTCTTTGTGTAGGATGTGAACACGAACCACTATGGTAACCTGGCCTATGACCGAGAGCTACACATTGGTGAATTTTCACAATGACCTCTTCTATGGTAATGAACGATTTAAAATTTTTCATGCAAGGTAAAATGAAATATTTGTCTATTTCAAAAATTTGGAAAATTTTAAAATTAATTTTGAATTAAATATGATTTTTTAAAGATGTTCCCTAGGGTATCTTATGATAGACCTAAAGAAGTTTGACGTCAATGCTAATACAACTTATGAGCATTCTATAATTATCCACAAGCAAGTAAGAGGTTGTAAGAAATCCAACATTACTAAGCCGTAGACTCACTTTGACCTTACTATGTCAAGAGACATCCTAAACGAATAACTAATCTCATCCAACACGTTGTGGCAAGGTCTCATGTGCCTTGAACCGAGACCTATGGGCCTTGAACCGAGACCTATGTGCCTTGAACCGAGTCCTATGGGCCTCCTCCTCCTTCTTCCTCCTTCCCCCTCTCTCTCCTCCCCTCTCTCTCTCTCTCTCCACGTCATTAAATGCATTAATGTGAGGTTAGTTGAGCTACGGACATGTCATCCACCTAGGGAACATTATTTCTAATTTGTTCCCTAGAGCTTGGTTTAAGGTCACATATCGGTAATAGGCCAGGTTACCATAACTCAAGGTCAACTTAGGGCCACTTAACACACGAGCCAAGAGCCGTGACCATGAGATTGTGAGAGCCCAAAAGAAAGTGTCCAAAGGCCATCCCAACACACCTCCAAAATCATCTAGTGTGGTCATGGACCCTCAAGTGTAGTGTGAAGTCATGTGTGACTGGACCCTCGACCAAATGCTATTTCAATGCATTTCTATTCATGTGGGTCTTCACACATGATAAAAAAATATAAAAAATCAACGGTTGTGAGCATTCGGAGTGCCATGATCGCCCGTTTTTGTGTTAGGGCTACCTCCAAGAGGCGGTTTTTGAAAATAGTCCAAGTGACCATGAAACACGATCCATTCGATGCGATGTAGGAATCCATGTAGACTTTACGTCCATCTGGCATTCACATACTCCGTTGGTCCCTCAAGCGTAGTGTGAAGCGAACTTGAGCCAGCCCCGCCTTTTCCACCAATGAGAGTGCTTGGAGTGACCAGTCACGGGCTCTCAGCCTCATGTGTGAAGTGGCCCTTAAGGCGAGTATGTGGGTGTTAGTTTGATTCTGTCTCCAAAAAAAAAAGTTTTGTATAAGTCAAAACATAGATCAATATATGAGGTTCGATTGGATATACAAGTGGTTTACTTATACTAGGGGTCAATTTTCACACAAATTACATAACATTAGTTAGCAAGGAGTCCCACTTTCAGGCCCAATGTCAACCCCCCCCCCCTCCTTTTTATTTACCCTAGATATATGTAGTTGGCGGCGGCTTGTGTTGCAATAATTGTGGCTGGTCTATGATACTTAGTGGTCCCTAATATAGTTTCCATCACTAGGCTTGAATGCACGAGCTAATTATGGTCATGTCAAGCTTTGCAAAAGTCATTGCCTCGGGAAACGCAATGTGTACTTTACCCATTATAATCCTCAATGTTTCAGTGTTACATAGTGGTAAATATGTTAGTGTTCAAGTTATAATATTACATTGCACAAATGTTTCATAATCAATATAAAAGTACATGGTAGATCAATGTCCCCGTTTTTTGTTCCCTAGAGGGTCTCAATAATAGATAACTAGGTGGGAATGGATTTTGGTGTTCCCCACAATGGTCCCCTCAAGGAACATTGTGGGGAACATCAAAATCCACTCCCACCTTGCTCTTTACGATTATATGAATGTGTGAAATTTCCATCATATTCATTAAGAATAGACATATAGCATAGTTGGAATAAATTTTAAGAGGAAAAAGATGTTGGTTCGAATCCTGCACCCGCACTTGCAGTTTTGTAACACTAAAATATCACTTTCACACAATTGTTTTATTTTTAAGCATTTCGATTTAAAAAAAAATTCAAATCCCTTAAGTTTCTGTTCAACTCTAAAACAACGATTTATTGGAACATTAGGAACATTCAATGTGTGTAATTACTGGTAGAATGTCAACATTTACATGTGTGTGGTCCCCAAGGTGATATGCTTTGCCATTTATGATATGGACATAATTAGCTTGTGCATTCAAGACTAGTGAAGGAAACTATGTTGGGGCTTATTGGTTGCCTGCCAATATCCATACTATATAGTTGCAATGTGTGGCTAATTTGGGTCATCGTGTAGGTTGACATAATCGAAGATTGGCAGCGACCAATAATCTAGTGGGACCTTGGTCCCAGAGGGTGGCTAGCATTAGTCATAGTAACCGCAACCAAACCTATGATCAAGATGATATGGTTCACGGGGGCGTGTGAATTCATGTTTTGTTCTTAGCATCTATTGAGCTAGGCTCATGGCCCACCCAACTCAACAAAGGTGTTGGGCAATGTTATGTACCTTGACTAGTTGGAATAATCAATATGAAGGCTTGTAGGTATAAGCAGTGGAATAAAGTAGGAAGGAAAGGACAAACACAAAGATGAGACGATCACAACACTGGAAGAGAGGAAGGGTGGGACATGATCAAGGTATGGAAGAATGGGCTCCCATTCCTGGTAGGCACAAAAGCCATAGATGTAATTTTTTTTTCTTAATGAATGATGGGATAGACTATAATTTTGTTTATTTTGGTTGGAGAAAACACTATATGTAATTAGCCGTGATATGGAATAAGGAACTATGGGTTAGGACTTAATAATGTAATTTGGAAATTGCAGGTGTGATCCTTCTTTGAGAAAACTTTCTATTAAGAGCTTGTTAGTTCACTGCGTATCGGAGCATGTTTTGAAATTTGGATAAAATTTTGGGACTTCCTCTTTCCATCTCTCAAACTTTTGAGAGAATTTTAAGGTTATAAAATAAGGTATGCACATGGGACCCGCTGATCTAAATTTTGGGTCAACTTATGCAAGGCTAGTAGGACAAGCTAGACAACCAATGTTTTATAGGGCGACACCACTCTTTGTGTATGGAAATTTAAGCATGAGAAACCTTGGGTGATTTTGTGTTAATTATCATAAACTATGAGTTTGGAAGTAAACCCATGGTTTCATCTGCTTTACTTTACGAATACCTCTAATGCCAATTTCATATTAATGGGTTGTTTGTGAAGGGAATGATGTACCATGTGCTCATCACCAAAGGCCACACTAAAGGGGCACTAGAGTAAAGAATGTTGCCCTTTTGTATGAGGAGAGAGGCAACCTATATCTACACATACAATGAAATGACAAAGACCAAATATGGAGATATCCAAAATACCAAAGTGGAAGGACTTACCATCATGTGATGGATAAAGTTGAGCCCCACGCATCACCAAGAGGAATTTTACTACTCGATTCCACATCATGAAAGAGCCCCAAAAGTTGTAATGTGGGGTGATTTTGGTGGGCGATTCCTCGACAATGCCACTTTACAAGCCTCGATTGTCTAGAGATATTCAAATGGAAAAGGAGGATGAGGGGAGACAATGAATGCTTGCACTCAATGGTTGATACTAAAGTGCTAAATGGGCGATGGGCTTTGCGCTACTACCTCGAAAATGATTTCGAGCCACTTTAATTTTGTAAGTAGTCTTACAAAATCACCCCAATCATAACATTGTTAAGGTCCTAATAGGGTCATCGCTAGAAGATGATTCCAAAAACTGGTATTTGTGTATATTTGTTCAAACTGTTTGTTCAAAAATATTAAGGAATGTGCACTTGTGGTGACAAAACATCAAACAACAACAACAAAACAACGACACAACAACCACAACTTTGAATGTTTGTATTCCATGTTCACCGACCATCATATTTGTGTAGTTTGCAATGTAATCTATGTCATATTGGCAGTTGGAATTGTCCTGAATTCTTGCATAAATCCAAATATACTTAAATTATAGTTGAAAGCACGGACGGCCTCCCATGCCATCTATAACTATGCATTCCTCGTCCTCTCTCGCCAATGACTCTAGCAACGCCTCATCGTTATCCAAGGTAAAGTTGGTGAGCATGATTGTGAGCAAGCTCAACAATTAAGCTCTCATAGTTTGGTGATGTCAGCCATGGCCATGCCATTCTACCACCCTAACCCTAAACCCTTTGTGAGTAATGAGCTCTATACTTGACTAACATCACGATTGGTCATACCTCTAAGCAAAAATCCAACATGGCTTCCGGAAGTGTGAATAAATTTGAACTAAAACAAACATGCATCGGGAAAAATTCAGCATGGCTTCCGCACATGTGTAAGATTATGAATAAACACATGTTATTGATTTTGGAAAAATTCAGCATGGTTTCCACACATGCTAACGATTTTGGAAATTTGGAAGCACACATTCAAGGTAAAAACATCGCATTTAGGGCAACTTCACACACAAGACTAAGAGCCCGTGACCAAGTACACTTTAAACACTCTCATTAGTGGAAAAGGCGGGGCCGGTCCAAGTTCGCTTCACACTACGCTTGAGGGACCAATGTAGTTTGTGTATGCAAGATGGATGTAAAGTCTACATGGAATCCTACATGGCATCGAATGGATCATGTTTCATGGTCACTTGGACTAATTTTCAAAAACCACATCTTGGAGGTAAGCCTAACACAAAACCGGGAGACCATGGCACTCCGAACACTCACAACCATTGATTTATTCTATTTTATCATGCGTAAGGATCCGCATGAATAGAATTTCATTGAAATAGCATTTGGTCGAGGACCCGGTCACGCATGACTTTACACTACACTTGAGAGTCCGTGACCACACTACATGATTTTGGAGGTGTGTTGGGACGGCCTTTGGACACTTTGTTTTGGGCTCTCACATGGTCACGGCTCGTGGCTCGTGTGTGAAGTGGCCCTTAGCTAAAAGATTACATTCAAGATTTCCGGAACGGTTGCATTTCCAACAGACTGTACCTGCAGCTGAACTTTGGGCCAGCATCTGAAACTTGAACTCTCAGGCCCTGACGTCATTGCATATGAAGTCCAAGCATTTGAAGTGCAAACCTCCCAACTCTAAAGAAATTGAAGTCCAAGCCTCCAAATTCTCAAGCATCTGAAGTCCAATCCTCCAAACTCTCAAGAATATGTAGTCCAAGCCTCCGAACTCTCAAAAATTTGAAGTCACAAGCCTCTGAAGTCCAATCCACCAGACATCCAAGCCTCTGAATTCTCAAGCATCTGAAATCTCAAGCATTTGAAGTCCAAGCCTCTGAATTCTCAAGCATCTGAAATCTCAAGCATTTGACGTCCAAGCCTCTGAATTCTCAAGCATCTGAAATCTCAAGCATGTGAAGTCCAAGCCTCTGAACTCTCAAGCATCTAAAGGCTTTGAATATGAAATTGAAGCCAACATCCAAGCTTGGCTCCGACCAACATCCAAGTTTGCATCCGAAACCGCTACATAGCATCTCCAAATGAACCTGTTACTGTTCATAAAAAAAATCCGGTTTTGATCATGGGTTCGATACTTTACGGATAAATTTATTAGAGTAGCCCGCCTACTGCCCGGATCGAGTGAGTGTACAAGGGACACCCATCAACCCCTTCTTCCAAATATAATTAGTCTTTGATTGCTCACGGATTGAGAGTTTTAAACTAAAAGTGATTGGACCTTGCCCAAAACAAGCAAGTATTCTTGAACAATATATTTATTTATTGTATTCCCCCCCCTCTATACGATAGTAGCTATTGACATCATTTATCATCTCCATAAACTTGATCATAAAATTTCATTACTTTTTATATCTTTTATGTCTTACAAAGCATAACATTATTCAGATCCATAACAATGTTTTGTGGGACTGACAGTATTCTACAAAATATTCTCTACATTCAGCCCGAATGTGGAGAATATTCTATAAAATATTGTCAATCCCACAAAACAATGTTATGGATCTGAATAATGTTATGAGTGCTCACATCTTTCAAGGGATATTTTGACAATTTGATAGCTTCAATCTCATGTTATGCTTGCAACTTTCTATCAATCAATTTCATGTACAAATTGAGCCATCGTTGTTTACATGAAATTGATTTTAAAGTATGGGATGCCAAGAAGCTTATGGGACTAAAAGTACATCAAGATGTTGACAAAAATGCTAAATTCTTAGAGTAATGGAATGCAATGGCCTTTGTGAGAGAGATGCTAATATTAACTTGGTGGTCCAACTGGAAGGAAGACTTGACACTACCTAGTAATACATTATGAAATAAGGAAGGAACCTATCTCTAACGGAGTTGTGGAGGAGGCACTCCAACTCATAGTGTGCCTTGATATTCTCAATTACATTGTAAGAGCAAAAGTGGCATAATATGTTATCTTATTAACACATCCTTAGGAAATCATGTGCAAATATGTTATAGCTTTATTGATTTGAACATTCTAATGATGTGAATTCTTGGGACCATACCTAGCCACAAGGCTATAATTGGATGCAATGCAAATTTGTTTAATTTAATGTCAATTTGCAATGGAAAATTTTCAAGTGCTATTAATATTGATGTTTAATACAAGGGGGTGGTTTGAAATGGGTAGCTTTGCCACATGTTTAGTGACTTGAAACAAAATCATGAATTGATCATCTAATCTTGGAATTTTCAACAAATATGTGAGGAATCTCCTCATGTGCTCAATACCTAGTTTAATTGCATCTTATATGAACATAGCATACATCATAACGTGATATAAACTTTGAGGGTCTTAATTTAATCACGTAAAGCAATCACTTATAGCACGTGTAAATTTGAACTACAAACTCATTGAAACTAGGTGTATGTGGTATGCCGCCTTTGAAGTTCCAACCCAAAGTTGTGTAGTTACCACGATGGAAAGTGCGGTGTGAAATCTATGAATATGGATTGGAAATCTAATATTATATTAGATCATATAACCATTTAGTGGGAGAGAACTAGTGGTCACGAGATGTGATTTCCGTAATGTACAAGTTATGTCATTGGCAAAACAAATTCAATCATGACGAGTCTATACGTCCAAAAGTGCAAATAGCTTGTGTGCCCACCCTTTTGGCCTTTTGGTGTTTGTCATTGAGAGGGGTTTGCACTTGGCACACAACCCCTTTCACACAACAAAATGCACTAGTGGAGTCGGTTTTATTCTTTGTGGGTCCATGTAACCCGATCTTGTGCACCCAAGCATGAAACAAGTCTACGTTATTCTCAAAATAGTAGAACCAATAGTATGTGTCATAAACTTGCATTCACGTAAAATTGGACATGTTTTCAAACTCCGAACTTTTTGGTTAACTCGGTTCTATGGGCGGATCCATCGATCGATATACTTTCAATAAACGTAATTTTTTCTACGAGGATGGGTGAATCCTCAATGATGATATGAAGGTTATATCAAGATTAAGGTGTGATGAAAACATCGTTTCTAGTTTGAGATGTTATTTCTATTCATTAAATTGATATTCATGATGAGATTCGAATGAAAGCATTTGATTTGATACAATCATAATCAACTTCGCATATGCAATTCTACGGGAAGATTCTACCATACAATTCAACGTGGTGTGATTATGGAGTGGATCTTGTTCAACTTTGATTTCAATTCCATTGTTATACATTTGAATCTCAAAATGAATGCGAAGAATACATTGGTGTCGGTTTCTAATAGTTACTTTAATGTGCACAAGTTGAATGTGATGGCAGTGGTGTGGATAAATAAATAAATAAATAACCAATGTCGGGCAATCAGACGTGAATTTGAGCCCGTTGGCCCTACCTTGCTCAAGAATCCTCTTGGTGCAGGGTGGGGTTTACTGCCTACCTTGCGGTGGGTGGGCTCTTGGCTTCCTGCCTACCTACGTAGGTTTTTTTCCATCAAGTAGAGAGAAGATTTCACAGCGGGAATTGAACCGCCAACCACTCCATTTGGAAATGGGTACCTCTCCACTATCACCCGGTAGTTTAGGGTCATCTCACAGTGGTGTGGACAATGAGACCCTAGTGTTTCCAAGCCCAACTAGTTACATGTAGCAATGACCCGGGAGGTTTTTCAACATAGTCGGTTGAGACCCTAATGTTTCTAAGTCTAACCGGTTACATGTTGACATCTTTCGATTATTCTTTATTGGTTCTATAAATTCCTCTAAAATGATCGGCAATTTTCTTGAAGTCTTGAACTTCAAGCGATTATTTCTCAAACTCAACCAATTCATTGTAACTAGCAGTTAGTTCTCACCATTCATTGGTCCATTTAGCATGGTTAATTAATTGTGAGCATGTAGTCCTATGCCTTTTCAACATGTGTATGTAACTTGCCCATACACCATGCCCCGCGCCACATAGGACCACTGAGACCCTTGGATGGGTTTTGGTGGATCGATGGCCCAAATGCACCATGCACGTGACCACACAAGGCCCTTTCACAATGCCTAATGGGTTCCATTCCACCCGGACGTGCAAAACTCCAAATATATGGTGATTTGAGAACAAATGTCACCTTCAAACCATGGACACCCTTGTTATTCTCGTGTGAATGGACCTTTGTTGTTGTGGCTTTCTCCCTTATACAATGCGCATGATGTTTTCCATACAATTTGAGGTACGTGGACAAAAAGGTCGACCGATTTGGGATGGTCACATTCCTCTTCGGATCAATTGGGTAAATTGAGCCATGTGCATTCCAAACCGCATCCATAAAGTACCCGCCGTTGTGAAAGCCGCAATACCGTCCTTCCTTGGCAGTTTCAGAATCTTAGATTCGAATATTTCATCAAATTTCCAAAAGTAGAGTTTGAAAAGTAGTGAAAATAACTTTTTTAATGACTTTTTTAAAAATATTGGATCCAATCTAGCAACAATTGTTTGTGGAGTTGGGAAGCGCCCATAATAGGACCACACACCTTACACCAACAATTCAAGGTATTGTTCTCCCTTTTTATTTGGCCGGGCAAGAAAGTGGCATATTGTCTAAATGTCGTATTCTCATTGGTATGACGTTTTGGCCTCAAATGTTGCACTGTTGAGACTTTCAAAGAAAATTGGCCTATTTCGAATAAAACATGATAAAGATACATAAGTATGAAAGAACATTTAAATTGAAGAAATATGCTCACAACGTTCTCTAAGATTCCCCTACATGTTCAAAGTAGTAATCACATATGAAACTTGAAATATGTATGGGTCCCACCACTAATGCACATTAGTTGCATCTACTACATGACAAATTAGACCTAAAAATGCCATATTATGAGCATTGTAGCCATAGTAAGGAGATAAAATGAACACTAGAGAGTTGGGTCAACGGAAAATGCGTCATATACTCGAGGTGTTGTATAATCGAGGTGTCATAATATGAAGGTTAGACTAAAGACACCCTTTGTGCGCGACTCTAGCATAAATTCTTCTTTATGATGTGGATTCAAGGGCACATGTGGGGCTCATCCTTCAAGAGGGAGGCAACATGCACTCCATAACACCATGGTTTGACTTTTGCCTTACTCCATCAATGTCTCTATTTTGCAGCGGACTACAAGTGTTGACACTAGGATATCTATAACTTGTAGGGAATACAATAGTGGGCACTTGGAGATGTTGTATTTTACCAACAATAGCATACAACTACACTCTAAACTCCGAAATATGACGCTTGTGGCAACCAAAGTGCTCGTGATATAAAGGAGTTACGTAGTGTAAATATGGATGTGTGATAAAAGTGAATTAGTGTAGCTTGTGCCATTATGGAATAACACAAAGTTGACATTGCAATAAGTACAATAATAAAAATAATAACAATGATGACAATGTGATGCGTGTGAGCATGTGGTTTATTTCAATGTCAACATCTGTGATATACTAGAGGGAAATGTGATAACAAGGAGTGAGATTTGAATTGAGAACATCCGTTCCCTATGGTTTGGGGATATAAGAGAAGGAGTGACATTGAGGAGGTTGATATTACAGAGTGTAGAGTGTATATTCTTGTGGTAAAAGTTACTAGATAAACACAAAAATATGTGGTTGTTGGAAACAATTGTTTGGCATCTTGTGGCATCAACTATCGCAATCCCTAGAGACAATAAACTATGTCAATTTTGCTCTTACAATATAGTTATATGTAAAGTTCCTCAAAAGAGGGATAAAATTGTAGGCTTGATTCTTCTTTGAGGAAACTTTCTATTAAGATCTCATTAGCTCGTCGTGTATTGGAGGGTATTTGGAAAGTTGGGTGAAACTTGTGGGACCTCCACTTTTCACCTCTCAAATTTGGAGGGAATTTTAGAGTTTAAAATACGTTATGCGTGTGGGAGCCGTTGTCTTGGACCGGCCTATGCAAGGCTAGCTTGGCCCACCCATCCAAGTAGGACAAGCTAGAAAGCCGGTTTTTTGAGCTTGACACCACTCTTTGTGTATGGTAATTTAAGCATTAAGGAAACTTGGGTGAGTTTGTGTTAATTCTCATAACCTCTAGGTTTGCAACTAAACCCATGGTTTCGTTTGCTCTACTCCACAAATAACTCTCTAACATAGTTGAAACGACATTTGCCACACCATGTCATCTCTCGCATTTGTCGCACTTTTACACACCATAACCAATTGCTCATCCAAGCGTAGAAGGGTTGTTAGAATTCGTCCAAATGTTTCATTTATGGAGGTACAATATCACCCATAATTCCTAGATTTTGTGCATGTGCTAATTGCTTGTGACTTTAAACTTGCTTGAGTAAGTGGATGACTCACCGCTCCCGCAACTCATCATCCACTCTCCTCTTATATGTTATCTAGTTTGTAGTCACACCGTTGCGGGACTATCAATTTATTCCAAGATCATACTTTGACATTACACTACATTCTCCCTTTTTATTTAACAAAGTAGAGATTTTAAAAAAATCAATATTCATCATATTTCTAAAAAAAAATCCCCAATTACTACGGTAAAGGCCAAACCACCATTGTGCTCCGGAATATCCACAATGCTGCAAACTTAATAGCCTTTTGACAGCAATACGTGTAAGTACTTTCATCATTCTCTTGTCAAAGAGGTAGATAGAGCTTTTGCATGGGCAACTAGGAATAGCATATCCCATTATACCATCCATGCAACTTGAACTCTCAAAAAGTTCAAGCTTTTGGGACGTGTTTCAATGGTGTGGAACAATAAAGAAAAAGAAAAAGAAAAAGAAATGTTGGTATTCTTGTACCTTTGTGAATGTGAGCGCGTTTTCTTTATACCGATCGTATGTATTCATGATGCAAGATAAGGTGTGGTGCCTTCGTTTCGGAAGGTGGACACCGAAACTATTAACATGAATTGGAGCAGATGGAATGAGAAACGAAAGATTTGGGAACATGATGGTCCACTGATCGAACGTACGGATTCAATTCTACCCTACGTCCATGGCAGTTGTCATAGAATTGGGGGATGCAATTACCAAAGAAACCCAACACAAATCTATTTTGAATCCACTGCATCGTTTTCCCTCCTTCAAAGTTTAAGGTAAGTGGGCCTAAACCAGTCAATGTTTTCTCATTATTATCTCACTTCTCTTGGGATAAGGATCATGCGAATAATTCAAGGTGATTAACATGCTCAAATCAAGATCACAGTCATTTGCCTCATAATTTTCGAGGTTCAAATTAATATCTTATGTATTTTCAAAAATTAGAGATTATATTTCTTATTGGATGATGCACATCCCCTCCCAAATTGTGTTGATTAGCCTAGAATAGTCAACAACATTGAGCATGTAGTCCATTTATTTTCAAGAATTTTTTAATAATAAAATTTATACCGTTCTCATATCCAAACATAACCACACACCTCTCAAATATAAGTGTCTAATCAAGATAAGCAATAATTGGGCATGCTTACCTTAGGTAGAACACCAGCTCTAGGATTGCCAAATTATTAATATTGTCATCAAGTTTGTGTTGTTAAAGCGACCTCGTAGTTCGTTAAAACAACCACAAAGATTCGTTGTGCAGTCACATGACCTATCAAATAATAAATTTTCATCACACACGTGAAGAGGAGCAAGGTGTCAACTCTATGTTAGAATTAAGAAAATTGGCCAACTTGGATGACAAGTCACAACCTAGTCGACACATTAGATATTGATTGTGGTTGGTTTAACTAATGTGTGGTTGATTTGACAATCGCCTTTGGTCTAATTTCCAACCGTATGGAAAGCGGCCGGGCTAGATCACATCGTCATTCGGTTGGGCCCCGCCCCTCCCACGCCTCCTTCACTGCCTGGTCTTCCTGCCCACACCTACGCGGGAACTCTTCCTCGTTGGGAACCAATGTGACAATACCCAGTCAAAATTACAACTATTCAAGTTGACATCACTTTCATTATTCCCAAGCTAATTGATGGAGTTCCTTCACATGCCAAAGGAGCTCAATGGTTTAAGTGACCGGACGTTTAAAGGCTTAAGTGACTTGTATTGTCACATTGGCTCCCAACGAGGAAGAGTTCCCACGCATGTGCGGACAAGAAGACCAGGTAGTGAAGGAGGCGTGGAAGGGACGGAGCCCAGCCGAATGACGATGTGATCTAGCCCGGGGCATGGAAAGCAATGTGGTTCCAAAATACACAATCAATTTGTGTGACAACAAACAGTTGTTGAAAAGGCAGTCTCATGTATTCCATCATATATGTAGTTCAATCATTTGTTGTAAAGGTAAAAACTCATATTATGAAATCTAAATAAAAGAAAAATTATGTCATTTTCCTATGGATGAAATAGCCGTAAATGTCCCCAAAATTATAAATGCACGTCTTCACATTTGGATGAAATCATGTACTACCATCCACATATGGCTTCATCACTCCAATGATTGTCGGCATTCCGGTTTTCTTGAAAACTTTGGAAAAAGAATGAAAGAAGGATTGGTATGTATGACATACTAAAGTATAATAATAACTCCTATAGTACACCTGGGTTATTGATGACCAATCTCGATGAATTTATTGTTTTCCCTCTTTTGCAGGGAAGAGTACTGTCGGAGTTTAGAACATCCATCATAACTCGACGGAAATCATGATAAGTTATGGATCTTCATCCAACCCATAATGAACTACACTCACTACATTGAACTAATTTATAAGTGTTTCAATTCCGTTACCTACATCGTCATCATTCTTGGAGACTATTTACGACCATTTGAAAATAATTCCCTTTTTTTTATAGTGTACTTCGTAGTGATTCGCACCACTCCTAGACAAAGTATACGCGTCCTAGACAACCGACATGCGTCACTAAGAAATTGTCCAACGTCACTAGAGAATCTGCAAATCTATCATTTCGGTAGATTTGCATATGATGAACTAGACTGACTACATTGATATAATTCATAGATGCCATTGAGTTACCTACGTAGTCATGCTCGAAGATTTATTTATGACCATAAAAAAATCATTTCATGTTCTCTATTGTACTACATAGCACTCCACACCGGGCCCACAAGTATACAAATCTTGTGCAATCGACCCGCATCACTAAGAAATTATCCTACATCATTGGAAGATCCATAAATCTATCACGGTGGTAGATCTGCATATGATGGACTATGCTGACTACATTTATGTAATTCAAAAGTGTCATTGAGTTAACCATGTAGTCGTCATGCTTGGAGATTATTTATGACCACATGAAAATCATTACAATTGGTGTAGTGTACTACATAGCACTCCACACCATCCGTACAAGTTTACGAATCTTGGGCAATTGACTTGTGCCACTAAGAAACTGGCTTACGGCATTGTAAAATTTGCAGATCTATCATAGTGGTAGATATGCATGTTTCTCTCACCGATGCATGACGATCGCCTAAGACTCATAAGTTGCTAGTGCACATTGCTATATATTAGCAAATTTCTCTATGATGTCGTGTTGTAGGTCTTTAATTGTTACAGTCATCTCTACTTTGTTTGGGGGTTGAAAACCTATACTAGATTTTTATATTCATCGACCATAAATGTTCAATGAGGATTGGGGTTGAAAAATGGGTTGGATTGAAACCTATGTCTGAAGAGTTTTTAAAGAAGATTAAGCAACAAGTGTAGCAAAATGGAATTGTATGGATGAATGTAAGACAATGAGGTCTAGAAGATTTTTATTTCAACTATTTACCCTACATAGCATAGGTATGTATGAGGATATAACGGGTATAAGGGTGGAGGTATCATTTGGAAATTATGGACTCTCTTTTGAAGATAGAATAAATGATGAGTCACACATTAAACAAATGTCAAAACCTATTAGAGTTTGATCTTTAACACAAGACCAATCCAATCGGATTTTTTCACGCATGTTTCATTAATTGCTTCCAATGGGAATATGGGAAAATTGAATGGCCTCAAATCGAAGTTACTATTTAGAAGAAAATTTTAAAAATTGGTCGGCACATGATTCTCTTACAAACTTCAAGATGTGGCTTGTAATTCCTTGGACCATTTGGATATAACCTAGTATCGAAATTGCATCCAACATAGAGGTGGTTTATTAAATCGTTTGGGAAATTTTGAACCCCTCAAATTTTGCACGAATCATGATTGGAATGTGGGAGAAGTTATGTTATGGAAAAATGTTTGATTGATTTGAGTTTGTTAAGACTTCAACAATCCTCTCCAATTGAGACTTGGACTCATACATGACTATAATGGTGCATTTGAAGTTGGCTATTAGTGTTGCTTTGGAGTGAATGCGAAGAATGGTTGTGGTAAGAAATGTAAATCTTGTCATGTACACTATTGGGTCATAATAATTGTCCAAAAAGATTCCACAAAATGAGAAATAGTAAATTCATATGCATGTATTGTACTAGATTAATTGAATCCGTAGATTAAATCCGTATTGTTGCAAAATGATAGTTTAGGGTTACAACTAATATAACACTTACCAATTCATGTACTTCATGCATATATATACAAATGCGACATGTGGACATGCTCACATGCACATAAGTCCAAATGGTTGAAACCGATGAGCAGTTTTTTAAAATCCATATTTTAGGTTTACAATGCTATAATTTGTAGGAATCCATAAATAGTCGATTAAAGTAAAATATTTATATATTTTATTTAAAAATTTGAAATTGAAATCAGATTATGAATATTTGAGATTCTTGAAGAATAAATAAAATAAGACAACATTAAAAATGACAAGAGTTTGATGTTGGGAAGATTACCTCCAAGCCAAATGTGTATGAAGATTTTTAACCCACTGTGGTTTTACCCAAATGTGATATTTTGGAATGGTGATGAGGATGAAAATGACATCATTTTTGCTCATAAATGTCAATGGGTAGAATATGTCAGTATTATGAGAATAAAAATAGATCAATTGATTCATAAGGAACTATCATGTTCAATAACAAACGTGTTCAAATTCATTGTGCAACCAATCATTGAATATTTTTCACTGATTGAACTCGTCGAAACACACCAAGTTCTTAAGGGAGTCCAAATGACAATTTCTAGAATAAATAAAAAGTTGTAAGTAATTGTGTTTTAGAAGAGATATTTGCAAATTATACATGGTTTATAGCCACCCCTAACTCCCCGTTCCAACACACAATGCCCGAGTGGATCTTCCCCAACCAATGCACTTGCCCCCCCCCCTTCGCACCCCTCCGACGCCCTCTCCCTACAATTCATCGAATTTAGATATTGCCATGATAAGTTTCCAGATATAGCGATCCAACACAAAATGGGACAAGTACATCCCCCTCATGATTGCCATCGCCGCACATGGGAAACCACTCATCACCATCATCACTGTAGGGCAAAGAGGTGGAATTGTTAAAGACAATTCCAATATTCTCTTTGCTCAACTCAAACTCCCCCCACCATAATCAATACCCTCCAAAAAAACACCTATACACAACCGCCATGAGATCATTATCCGCATTGATCCTCAACAAACGACAACTTGAAAGAAAAACACACCCCTTACACTTACCCCCATTACCCCCAACAAAACCCCCAAAAAAGTAGTTGGGTGGATGCCGCCATTTAGACTCAATTAAGGGAACTAGGATCTAAGTATATATAGAATTAGGCATGGATTTTGGACAATTCCAATTGCCAATACGACATACACTAGATCACAAAACTGCACAAACATGGTGGTTGCTGAACATGAGATACAAACATTTGCAGTCGTTGAGTTGTTGCATTGTTATTGTTGTTTGATGTTTTTGTCCCCACAAGTGCACACCCCTTATTATTTTGGACATGCGATTGGTAATATACTTAAATGTCAATTTGGGATAGCATTTTCTTGCGACACTAGCTTCCAAAGGGATCCCTTAGGGTTTGAAACCCAATCCTTCACAAACATGACAACACAACACCCACTAACCAGCTTACTCAGCCCCAAAGTGACCAAATCCACATGACCATGACCTTTAAAATACATCCCCTAACCTAGTGCCAATCATTATTTGGATGCCACACATAGAACCCACCCCCGAAAGGGGAATAGCCTGAGGGCGAAGAGGCTCTTTTGTTATACCCACACCGCCCTGGAGCCGGCGTTTTTATATATGGTTTATAGCCTATAATGTCCCAACTTTGATTTGATATAATGGAAACACTCATATTTATAAGAAATTGACTTGAAGTTACAATGAATGACACATGACACATGAATTCGTTTTATCAAATTATGTATAAAATATATAATAAGTTACAAATATCTTGAATTTGTGTATTTTTCATTCCACCAAAAATATTTTTGTAAATTGTCCAAAAACAATCATTCAATATTCTTGTAAATTTGGTACATAAACCTGCGTGTGCTCATAATACAAAGGGATTCCAACCCAAAGCTCTCTACAATCTTGGTTTTGGAGAATTTCTTTAATTTGACAATCAAAATTGCTTACATGGAGTTCACCAAGTTATTTCAAGACACCAACTGTGTGAACGGAATATAAAAGTGATGTCAACAAGTTTGCACCGCTAAGCTTTTGCTTTCAAGACTTGCAATCTTCATTTTATAATGTGTGTTAGGTACTTTATAGCAATTTGTGAGAAGGATTCCATTAGTTATAGATCTTGGAGTTGGGGATATGTAGGCCTTGGAGGTGTTTAGTGGTTGTTGTGTGGATAGCGCCTCGTATATCTCTCGTGATTCTAATGGGTGGTAGTATTGTCCACCCTATTTGGGATAGGAGTGGGTGTAGAATGGCATGTTTATCTAGTTTTCGGTGTGTAGCTTTGGTAGGGCACCTATCATTTTAATAAGTGAATTCAAATATTTGTACTTTGAGGTTTGGGTTGGGCGTGAAGGGTGGTTAGATGTAGGTGGGGCTCCTAAGAGGCATACAGTCTAACCTCGTTAATACGACACTCGTTTATACGACACCCTCGATATTACGACACATTTTTGCGTGACCAAACTTTTTAGTTCAAAACTCCCTCTTTTATATGACTACGACACTCGATAATACGACATTTAGAATCTCCATTTAAGAGGTAATTAATGCTAAAATTCCTTTCATCTATGTTATGTACATCTAAAATACATCCATTTTCACTTGGGAACTACTTGGGAACTTCATTATCATTTTGGCAACTTAATGATAATTAGGTTTACTAGTGTAGAATGGTTAGAGTGGCCTCCTTCCTATTCTTTTGTCAGATTATGAGCCTGAAGATGTTTACAACATGGATGAGATTGGATTGTATTTTAGAGCACATCCTAATAAAACATCAGCACAAGGAAAGGTGAAGGGTCGGAAGTTACAGAAGGAGCGTGTAACACTTGCTCTTGTTGTTAATTCAACTGAGACTGATAAGTTGAAGTTGCTTTGGAAGGTGGCAGCCTCATGAGTATGTTCGGTGGCATTCAAATAAAACAGCTTGGATGAAGAGGGATATATTTGAAGCTTGGATTTTGCAGCTCAACAATCAATTCAAAGGCCAAAATTGAAAGGTGATTATGATTTTGGATTATGCACCTTCACATGTTGTGAGCGCTGCGAAAGTTGGTAAGTCTCGTGGTTTTGCAACCTTGGAATTGAGCAACATGAATTTGGTATTCCTTCCTCCCAATGTTACAAGCGTAGTTCAACCTTTGGATCAAGGTATTATAGCATAAAATTCAGTACAAGAAGGCACTTTAGCAGTGGGTTTTATCACAATATGATGATGCTACATTGAAGCACTTAAGGAAGGTGGTGCCCAACATTAGATAGGCTATCATGTGAAGTTATGAAGTATGGAGTGAGTTGGATGCACAGATTGCCAGGAATTGTTGGAGGATGGCGCATATATTACATGCAACATGGAATGTTGATTTTGCCCTAGTTGATGAAAGGGAGAAGAATAGAATGCAAGAAGAATCAGATGAACTTGGTGCTCTGATTTCAAAGTTGCGATTGGATGATGATGAGATGTCAATCAAGACTTACATTCAAATGGAAAGGGAAGAGATTACTGAGCTAGAATTGAGTACTGATGAGTTGGAGGATGTTGCTTTGGGAATCAATTATGCACAAGGCTTTGATCTTAATGTTGATCTACATTCAGTAGATGTGGACGATGTTGCTCCACCTACAGTAAAGCTTAGTGATGCTAAACGTCATGCATCATTGTTGTCTAATTTCTTATTAGACAACTCTTTACATTTTGGTGTTAATGAAATTATTAGTTTTCAAAAGCTAGTAGAGAATTTAGATAAGATGACAATTGCTAACATGGGTAGGCAACACCATAGATCTTTGAACTCTTATTTCAAGAGTTCTTGAGAATATTTGTATTTGTTTGGAATTATAAATTATTATTTCATACAACCTATATTGCTTAAATTTGTTCTATATATTTTTAAGCTCATGTTGCTTATGTTTTTGTATTCCCTCGATAGTACGACAATTTTATGCCATTTGTCATATTAACAAGAAGACGACACCTCGATAATACGACATTTTTTGCGTTTCCCAAACGTGTCATACTAAAGAGGGAGAACAATAGTATATTTGGTCGAAGTCAAGTTGGGCATTTGCATCTTGGTAGGTAACATGTGCATGGGAGTAACCACAAAGGGATGGTGTTGTCAAGTGTGCGGTCTTGGTTTTGCATTCATTAATTAGGATAAAACATTGGGTTGTGGGGTGGGCAAACAATGTGTTTGCTAGTGCGTGTACTACATTATTGTGTTGATATGTCCTCGGGTTGTTTATGTGCTTATTTGTGCAACATGATAGTAGGTGGAAGAATGTGTCATTTTGGAGGGATGTGAATAGTACATGAAGAATGTGTGTTGCTTTGTGAAAATAGGCTTTGGCTGTAGGGCTTAAGGTGATCCTGCAAACCTATATTTTCTTAAATATAAAATTATAGACTTACTAGAAGTTATTTAAAGAGAAACCCAAAGTAATTTTGACAAGTCAATGCTCTTAGAAATCGTAGAACCAAAACTGGAATAGTTAGTTTGCACTAAACTTGAGTAGATTTAGAGGAAGCACATAAATTCCGTCCAATTGTCCTGGGAGATCTAGATTGCACTAGAATCACGTTTAAAACATGTTCTCATGCACTCGATTGGTCATCTAAAAACTTTGTTGTTTGATATTTTAAGCGTGGTTACGGGTTGAGGGTTACAGGTTTAGTAACAATTTAGAGTTCACGGAATATGGTGGAGAGGATACATAATAATCAACAAGAGGTTTAATGGAAAAATAGTTGACCATACTATGTAGACCTAAATCCTAGAGAGAGAGAGAGAGAGAGAGAGAGAGCCCTAGTGGGATCAACGTGATTGAAATGCCTGTTCGACCCACCCTAAATCTTGAACCTATTACTATTGATGGAGTTCTAAGGAAGTTGGAACACCACTTGGGAAAATATTAGAGACGACATTGAGAAAGTCAATGAACCCATGATGTCTCCCTCCTACGGTGTGAGAAGCTCTAAGAGCTTCACCTTGGTTAGGTGGTTTCTTGTTCCTTAAGTCCTTTCTCAACCCACATGGGTGTTAACTATTTCCACCCAATCCCCCTTGTAGATACAATACTTACACTCTAGATGATAATTAAATATTTTGGAGGCAACGGCAATGTTGTGAGATTTAATGAAAATCCATTAACGCTATGGTGATGGAAGAGGCCACCAAATTATGGTGTGGTGTTACAAATGAGCACCAACGGTGTGGTGATAGAAAAGGGCACCAATGGTGTTGGTGTTGGTGTTGGTGTTAGTTGAGTTATACATTTTAGTCTAACATGATTTCATTTATTAGTTGACTCCTACCTACTTTGTGATTTTTCTTAGCCGGGTGCAAGCACGGTAAAGTGGACAACTCTTGATCCTTGCTTAGGTTTAAGTGAAAGTGATCCAAAACAATATACTAACTTTGAATTTTACGAAATAAAAATTCATAAACATTTAGAAAACATATGAATCTACAAAGCCAAGCAATTTATGTTCACAAAAAAAATTTCAAACAAAGTATATGTATTTTAGAAGACGGTGCAAGTGGTGGTGCAAGTGGGTGTCATTGAAAAGATAATTGCCAAAAACTTGTTTAAAATACAATTACATTACATTAAATTGATGAATTTTTGAAAAAAATATTACGATGACCTCAAGTTTATAATGAATTCAAGGAATATGAAAAGAAATTCCAAGTTCAAAATATTTAAGGTCATGAAATTTACGTTCAAACTATATTTAGTCAGTTACTTTTACGCGTCACTTTTGATGATAGGTTTTGAAGATCTCATATTGATATTCTATATTTGAGTACCTAACTTAACAATAGAGGTCATCATGAAAAAAAATCTATTTTAAACAACATTTTGCTACTACTTATAGGCGTTTGACCAAGAAAATCATGGCTTTCATATACCGGAGCACTTTTTTGGTCCACTTTACTATGCTTGCACCCAGCCATTAAGAGCATCAAAAGAATAAAGCCATAATGAAATCTTCCGTTAGAAGTGCACTAGGAGTGATTTGAGTTGCATCTTATTGATACTCAAAGTATTAGATCCGTCTACAAGTACAAAAGAGACGAAAGAATCCCATGTGTGTGTCACACATTTTCATATAGCTTTCATCATGATTTTATTTAGCACAACATTGGCATCGGTAAATGTATGTTTTAAAAGACCCATTGTTACGTTGCAGTTGAGCTCGAGCATAGGTTCTTACCATGGAATTCAACGCATCCACCTATATGCCGCACAATGATGCTCACAACAAAGCATCCAAAGTGTCCAACTTCAATGCAGCTCACAAGTGGCTTTTAATAGGATTTTGTTTTGAAAATCCCCTTTCACAAATTGTAATACTTGAGGGAATGACAAGTATTTTTTGCCAAAGTTTTATGAGATGTGGCCAATTGGTATACTACTTGTTGATGTCTCCACAAAATTGCCATGCCTCATACAATGAGTTGTTTCACATTCATGGCTCAAGATTTCTACAAACTCAGCTCTACTTGCATTGCATTCAACTGTCGTCAATCCAAATTTCATGATCAATCTCTCCAACCATTGCTCTAACGTAGTTATACGGACTTCCTCATCACTTGGATAGTCTTAGTGACCTTCTACAAGGATCAAACTCATTTTGGCATCGTTCTCCTTCATAACAAATCGAAATCTAATGGGACTTGTGCCTCTCTCTCTTCTTGAAATATATAAGATTCTTTCTTGCAATTGATTTCTATCAATTTGTACCAATAAATAAATTATATATATATATATAAGATTCATCATGCCAAGTGGGAGACCTAGATGATGAAGTGACGTGGTAGTTTAGAACACTCTTCCGGCAAGAGATGACCCCTGGGTCACCGGGGGCAATAAAGGGTCAATTCCTGGTTAGAAACAATGCTTAGGTGGTTGAGCCACCTTGATCTCACAGAAGCCATATATGGGCTATTTAATTTTTGTTTTCTTGGTCACCAATTTGTATTGGTCATATTTGTGCCATGGAATATGTGTTGCATATTGAATATTGTGTAGAATAGTTAATTGAATTTCAGGACATGTGTTGCCTAAGATTTTACATAATCACACACTCCACTCAGATGTAGATGTTCCATTAAGAAAAGAAACCGATTAAGCCCTGTAAATGTTACCAACAATTGATGATAAAACATTTCATGAACTAAAATATATTTATTCAAGGTCTTCCCCATTTCCATTCCATGTTCATAACATTACTTAGGCTATAGCATGTGGTCCATATTCAATCACCCCATGATTTCTGTAGACATTACTCTACCATCTGGCAATAAAGTCCAGATGTGAAGATGAATTGTGGCAGGTGGAACCGACAAGCATGTATCCCCCCCCCACTGCACGCACAATACGCATGTCAACCAACTAAGTTTCTTTAAATTTTTAGAATTGAGAAATTATGTTGTTTGGTGATTGAAGGAGTGGTCCAACTACTAGTTTGCCTTTTGACTCATGCCTAAGTATTATTTTACAAGGATGGCCAAACATAGGAGAGGTATAATGCTCTTAAAATTCCCCAATAGTTGGGTACAACACCCTAGTGTTAAGTAATGTTATGTTGAATGTCATTTTTTCCATAAGCATTGAAAATATGCACATTGTATTTGGATGGTAGGACATGGTATTATACAACTCCTTGACTGCGTTTCGTGTGACCAAATATTAGGCGAGAATAATTCTCCTTTAATTCCGAGATTCCCCGTTTATGGGGAGCACTTAGGTTGTGTACTATGGAGTTTTCGACAAGCAACTATGAGTACATAGTTTTTCAATTGCAACCTCTTGCTTTGGAAAGAGACCATTATCTACCTGCTTATAAATGATTTGGATAAACACGCATTCACACTACTATTCTAAGAGAATATTATGTCCAGGGAGATTTTTCGACATAATCGGTCGAGATCCTAGTGTTCTTAAATCCCACTGGTTACATGTTGACATCTTTTTGGTTTTATTATTATTATTATTAATTTGAGGTAAATTCCCTACATTCCTTTAATATGATCGGTAATTTTCTTGAGGTCTTAAACTCAACCAGTTCATCTGTAACTACACGAAATAAGATATTTACTGTCATATAGCATTTTATGTCACTATGGTAACATTTTGGATGACACTTACGAACAAGTGAACGAACATTGTCATGGATGATGGATGAGTTCATCCATTGGCCAAAACCCTACCTTCTCTTGTAATCATCGTACAATGAAATATTGTTATGGATGATTGAAATTTGGATGGGAAAACACTTGGTACGTGACAATAATTGCAACATTTTACATCTATAATCCCCCCCAATTTTTTATTTTTTTTACAAGGAATGACAAATAATGTTGGGTTACCATTTAGTGTTGGAGACACTACACGGTGGTTTACAATTAGTATTGATCAAGACAATTAGTAGATTTGGTGACACTAAGGGCCGTTTCACACTATGGCCCAAGGTCGAGTGGCCGTCCATTTCCACAATCAGATTACAAGAAACCAAGAATTCGGCCTCTCGACCCTTCACACTAGAGGTCAAAGTCCAAAGGTTGTCGCTCTCCAAAATGGGCCAGGGCGAACCGACCCATACATTGGTACCTTACCGGATGTCTAGTGATGTCACATTTGAATGAATCGGCCCTCAACCTCATAGGGGGTCTTTTTGTATTGGAGCCACTTCATCCACGATATGTAGGATGGTTGATTTTAAGTGAGTGCCACGAATCCCTAGCCGTTCGCCCTCCCCGGTAAGGTACGAATATAGGGGTTGGTTCGCCCCAGCCTCCAAAATGCCTACATGGCAATACTTTTTTACCAAGGCGACGGACTCTCGAAGGAAGTTTGGTTTGGATAGGAATGGAAACCCAAGCTATGGTCGAGAGGCCGTTGATTTTTTTTCCATAACAAAATAAAAAACTAACAAAATCTTGGCCGTTAGATTGGAGGGGTTGTTTTGGACAAGGAATAAAGTGGGATGCTCCTTCTTCCTTTGGACTTTGGGCTTGGACTTTGGAGGCTTCACACTGTGCCCGCCAAAGGCTCCAATTCCTATATTTTAGAGATTTTAGAATTCCTTTATTTTCAGCCCATTTCTTTTGGACTCTCATCATCGTTTGGCCATTCAATCCCATGGCCTCTCAACTTGGACGGCCAGAGTGTGAAGCGGCCCTAAATATGATATTCTACCCATTCATTGATCCGGTGGAACACATACACCCTAAACTCCGTAATATGAACCTCCATAATGTCACTCACTCTCTAATATCCCGAAACCCTAGTGAACATATGTTTGTAGTTCAAATCTCACTCCTTAGTGTCACCTTTCTCTCCCTTATACTACGAATTTTGTTATTAATGCAAACCACCAAAGAAGTCAACCCACATCCTTGCATTGCGCGATGTGTCAATATGTGGAGCGTCACCTTCTTATTCTTATTCTTATTCTTATTCTTCTTATGCCACTTGTTGAATGTTGGTGCATGCATATGCCACATCGCCCGGGAAGGCCAAGTGAAGTGGACCACACCACACCATTTAATATGTTGCACTTTGTGTTATTCCATAATGTCACATGCTACACTAATTAACTAGTATCACACATCCATGTTAACACTATAGAACTCCGTAATATCATGTGCACTTTGGTTGGCCCAGGTGTGATACTACAGAGTTTATAGTGTACTAATCACTGACCAAGAGCTTTTTTTAGTGGCAAATCGATACCTAATTCACCATGAAGTCAAAATTTTCAAACGTCGCCGCCATAATTTTGGCAGACCCGCAATTAGGTTGTAAAGTGGTCTTACATGAGAATATCTAGGTAGTAAGTTCCCGTGTTGCCAAATGGAATGAAAGGACTCGTTTACTTGGAATATAAGCTAGCCACGGACGTAATGGATGAACGGGCATGAAATTAGGGGATTCCAATCAATTTGTACCCCGAACCAAAACAAAGCAAAAAACAAGTGGGATTCCTATTAAAAACCTTTTCATAGAACAAGCGTAATATAAGCATCACAAACATTCCGAGGGTTGCCTTTGGCCGCTCGATTGTGAGGAGGCCATTGGAGGAGGAGTAAGGTGCGTGTCAAGATTAGGCAACATGCACACTTTGGTATTTAGGGTTTGACCGACCCAATACATGTTTCGGGGTCATTTATAGATAGATAGCCGATGGAAAGGACTTTTCATCCAATTTTTTATTCATCACCAATCATTGGACTCCATAAAGATATTATACGTCTTATATTAGTGAAATTTTAGAATTCTCGGGAGGCTACAGTTGAAAGTGTATTTTATAATCTTAGTACTAAGTTAGTCGCATCTTCATCAAGCGATCGGCAACTATTGATAGAGCTATGTTATAAGTACCATGCATTGACTATGTATATATGCTTACAATATACCTGGCATCGTGAAAGTTTGGGCCTTCAACCATATTGTAAACTCGGCCTTGTGAATTGAAACTAGGCATGTACCGATTTTGGGCCGGGAATTGTAATGTTTTTAAGTCCACCTTTGCTAGTACCGTTTCTTGGTGTTTGTGGAGGAATGAAAATGCAAAATGGCGTTCATAAAAAAATTTGGCTGATGTTTTTGTAACTATGATTATATTCCGAGTTTTTGGGGATAACTTATTTCCAACTCCCAAGTGCCTAAGTGACCGATTTGTGTCTCTTTTTCAACTTTGGCAAGCTGGTGGGGGGTTCAAGGGCAACACTAACGTAATTTGAGGTCAAGAAGATTGGTAGGAAAGTGGTGTCACAATAATGTCACTTCATTTTTGCCATGCTTTAGATTTGAAGTCCAGTGTAAATCCTTGGGTCTATAATTTTTCTTCTGACAAACAAGACTGCTTGATTCATAGTTTATTTTGGTCATGGACACTTATGTTAACCAACCATAAGATATCATGGATGGTCAGTGGGGGCAACTCTTAACAATGTCACAAACAAAATTGAGCCTCCAAGAATTTATTACATCAAATTGTTATGTTCATATATGGGGATTTTTTTATATTTAGAGATGTGAGAGAGGCTCAAGGCGGGGGGTGGGGACTAAACATTTTCACCACTTTGTCCTAAACAAGCATTTTGATAGAGTAGAATAAAATCACTTATATTTACCCTCCAAAGAGGCCATACATATCAGAGTTTAATATCTTAGATAGCCTAGCTTTGGCAAATATTGTTCAAACATGTATAATTGTGTTTGTGGCATCAACTATTGTTTTAAAAATTGTCTCTATTCTAAAGAGCCGCATAGAATTTGAATCTTCTTGCAAACAACAATAATGGACCATTTCATATAAAGAGGTAAAGAATATCAATGTGTAAGTTGTTGCAATGTTCAAAACTGGAAACCTATATTTTTTTGGTAAAACAGAAGAAGACCAACCCTCACATGCATCCATAAGAACTAACATCATCTTGGGGTTAGTACTCATATGCAAGGTGAATATCAAACTAAGGTCAATTGTTATCCATGTCACTTACAAGTAGGTAAATATCCTTGGGTGCAGTAACACATTGCATGTTCTATCTTCTTTGATAGAATACTCAATATTCTTACACCTTCAATCACAATGTGTTCAACCTATGTGCATGGGAAGATGCCACGATTTGGCTCCGTATGTACTCTCCATTACAACATTTGCTACTCAATATTTGCTATGAGACTCGCACGTGAGTGCCGCAAAAAAGAGTCATCCAAAGTACAAAGCTCGTGTGTTTAATGTGATGATTGAGAGTTACTTAGGGTTAGATAAAACCATATTGAGATTTGATCCCCTTGAGGTTTTTATCCATGATGAAAGGCATTCCCTAGTCTCTTCGATCCTTGTAGCTTAGAGGATAATCGAACTTTCTCGTTGTTTGAAAACAATGCTTTTTTGAACTTCAACATCTCAACCAATACACCATTCATGGTATTTAGTGTCACATACACTATTTGCGAAGGGCCTAAACTAGACGCTTAGAAGTCTCAAAGTGTCACATCCATTAATTATCAACATGATACTATTTGTCAACTTAAGTAACATTTTCAAGTGAATTGTCTTTTACATTATGACATTTAGCGTAGCACATTGGTACTCTTGAGATGATAGTTTTACATCTTAAAATGCAAGAGGAAGACGTTATTGAGCATATTGACGGCAAGTGTCATGTGTTTACATTTTAGTACACAAGAGGAAGATATTCTTGAGCATGCTATTGCCAAGTGTCATTTGTGTAAAAATTTAGTCAACTTTGCATGCCATTGTGTAACATTGGCATACACCTCATAACACTATTGAACATACCCATGCCAAGATATTAGTGAGCGCATCTGAACACTAAGTGTCATAGGATAACACTTATAATGAAGTTGTTGATCATTTGTGTAACTTGTCACACACCTCAACATAGGGTAAGTGACACTAATTACACACGTGACACTACATACCATAAACGGTGTAGTTTGAATTCATGAAGCCTCTAGTCTTTGTGAAAGAGAGAGACTCCACTACCCTTGGTGTGGTCCTTCTTAGCAAAGGAGGACTCTTTCCGTCGATCTCTCATCTATCATTATCTCTTGTGTTAGAGTATGGAGTTACGTTTTGAGAGCTTGAACAAGCTCGTTTAGGTCGAATTTCATTCATGGAAAGTAAAACACTTCCGAGAACTTGCAAGAATAGTGTTGTTTGTTGTAGTCTAGGTTTGTGAAAACCATTTGTTTCAAGAGTCTCCATTATACTCTAGATCTCGTCACATGCCATCTCCATAGAACAAGAGATAGTGGGTCACCGTGGATCATTTGGAAACAAAGGAACGACTTGATTTTCAACTCCTTTCATTGGTCGGTGGAGAAAACCCATCATGGGACGCTCTCCTCGATTATGGTAGGATTGAGTGGCAAAGGGCTCTCCCTAGGCCATGAAGAACTTTGAGAAAGCTCCGGACGTGGCTTATAATGACAACTAAAAAGGGTTTGATAATGTTTGGTGTATTAAAGGCCTTATTGCTACCAAAAGTAATTTAGTGGTGACTTGGAAAGTTAGGCCAACGATGGGCATTAGCGCTTGATACCCCATGGGTCACTGCGTGGATTTTTCCCCGTGGTGGTTTTGTTTTAGGTTTCCTCCTTGCAATTGATTCTTTTCAATTTGTAACACAAAAAAGAAAAAGAAAAAGAAACATAGAACTAGAGATGTACATGTTTAACAATGCTTGGCGATATTATCACATTGTATGATTGTCTAATGGGTTTATTTGACCGGAATTTGATGAATTGGGTGTAGGCAGAACACTAGTAGAGATCATGGCTCTTTTGTACACTTGGAATGAACACAATGGTTATTTGTGTTGTCCGGACCACGCTCATTTTGGACCGCCATTGAACCATTTTGTCATACGGGCCACCACTAAATTTGTACTATTAATCTTGTAAATTATAATCACAAGTTGTGGGCCGTGGTGCCATCTTGCTATTTTGTTGGCCATGCATAAGGTCCGTGAAGTTTCTATTATATTTTTGGCTACTCATTAAAGCTTACACACTAGATTTCATGTTTATTATTGAATGTCCATGAAGGAATGTTCTATTTTTGTTTTAATTTTAAAGATTTTGTAGATCTAGTCTAGATCTAGATGTGAGCCACCTTCCTAGGTAATTACCAATGTGAGAGGGAGAAAGGAAATTACCGCATACAAATGTCTTTCGTTCATCCAACAAAGAAGCCCTGAAATAGAAAAAAACCCACATATTACTATTTTAAGAAAGTTAGACACCAGATTTAGATTCAAAGAACCCAAATTAGTCTACTCACATTCCTAAGTATTACCAATGTGAAAGAGAGGAAATTACCGCATACAATTATTTTTCATTCATCCAACAAAGAAGCCCTGAAATAGTAAACAAGCTGCAGTTTGCTATTTTAAGACATTTAGCCGGATTTAGGTTCAAAGACCCCAAATTAATCTAGTCCAAGTAATTTGAGATGAATCCGCTAAAAATCTATAAAGGACAAGTTTTTATGTTGGATGGATGAGAGGTATTTTACTATCTACATTCTTACAATACAAGGTAAAAGCGGCCTTCACATATAGAGAGCTTGAAAGCCCTCTCATTACACATGTGAGGTGTAATGGGTTGGCGGCCAAAGTGGTGGAGTAGGGCTAGGAGGTCCAAGGTTTGAATCCTTGGCCTGGCACCCCTTGGCCTTGTCTTCTAGGTGGGAAGGGCCCTACTTGTGTATATCAAATTTGGAATTTAAATGAATGTATTATTTTTTAGAAATTTACCATGTCAGAAAATGAATTTGGAAGTTACTAAAAACGATATTATCGTTTGTTGACAAGAATATACATATGTGTCAGGAGCCATCGGAATTAATTTGCCATGAAATTTGGGGTGGACCCCGGAAATCTAACAAGGCCAACAATAGGAGGGGGTTTGTGTCAAAGGGAGCAAATGACCCTTAGAACACGACCCGAACAACATTTTTTAGACCAGCGGGACCAAGTTTTAAACACTAGTTAAAATGACTCTTTTTGTGTTAAAATGGCTCTTTTTTCATTTTCAAAAGAGCCATGATCTGTACTCTTCGAAGATAGAGCCCTTCTTTTGTCAAACTTTTTAAAAGTGTATGCTCTCATTCCTCACATGTTTATCCGCATTTGAATGTTCAGGAAATGTGCTCAGATCCCATCACAAGGGACCAAGAATAAGAAGATACTTGACTTTAATGGATGAAGAAATGGACTCTTCTACCCTAGTCAAACCTCTCATTGTTAGAAGATGCTTTCTTTATCTTTACTTGGACATTTTATTGATATTAAATGATGCACACTCTTCTCTTACACATATTTGAAATATAATATTATGAATGCAACAATTGGATATTGTAACAGTGGTGCGGGCCACTTCACACACAAGACTGAAGGCCCGTGACCATTGCAATCTAAGAGCTCTCATTGGCCGAAAGGGCGGAGACCGTCCAAGTTCACTTCACACACAAAGGTGAAGGCTTAAAGGCCCAAAGGAGACTTCATGGATGAAAAGTCTACATGGAGTCCTACATGGCGGACTATGGATAAGGTTTCATGGTCTCCCGGAATTTTCTTCAGGCCCACCTTCAAGAGGTGGGCCTAACGCAAATTTTGGGAGACCATGATTTTTTAAATATTTTTTCCAACAGGAGATATTTTAGGACAAATTGCAGGGTAGATTTCAAAATAAATTCCAAGATAAATTCCATGATAGACAAACACCACCAAGTAATTCTCTTAAATTGATAGAGTTTGAGACGTATTATATTAAACCAAATCCTCCCCTCCTTTTCCGCCACCAAAATATGCAATGGCCTGCAACATGGTCCATTCTCACTTCACGCTATGCTTGAGGGCCCGTGACTACATAAAACGGCTTTCCCAACACGCCTTTGGATGAGAGCCAAGGGTCCTCACCATTACAAGGTCACGACTCTTGGCTCATGTGTGAAGTGGCCTTAGTGTAGGAGTTGGAGAGAATTGTGATGATGGCATTGGAGATGCCCTTAAATGTGCCTTCAAATATGCCTCAAGCTATGTGCAAGTGGGCTTTGCACGTGACCCCATGCATGTGTTCAAAAAGTTTAATGCACCAATCCAAGTGCCCATAAGGTAGGTATAACTAAAACCAACACTATGATATGCGGGTCAAATTGGGTCAATTATCGTCAATGGACATACACATTGAATGGTATGTACAATGTGCTTAGGTGTAGATCTAAGAATTGGACTACATCCTCAAAATTCATTATCCATTCTAGGGTAAATAGTGTAGAGAATTTGGGAGGCGGTAGTCGGGGAGGGGGTGAATAAGATATTCATATGAGCTCTAGAGATTATGAGGAAAAATTCCTCCAATTGTGATGAAGATTTGCTAATTATCTCAAACTAATCGGGTGTTTTCTATCTCGAGAGAAGTGAGCGTGGAGTTAAAAGTGTTTGTTTACCACAATCATCGAATGAAAGTCCTCAAATGTCCGATGGAGGTACATAATATTGGTTTTTAGGGTTACGTACATTAAGACCACTTCCATTCAAGTTACCATGAATGGTTATCAATGTCCGGGGAGGATTTTGGACATAATCGGTCAAGATCCAAGTTCAACCGGTTAGATGTTGACTTCTTTCGGTTTTATTTTATTAAGTTGAGGCATATTCTCTAAACTCTTCTAGAATGATGGGTAGTTTAGGGTTAGTATTGAACTTCAACCGATTGTTTTTCAAACTCTAGCCGGTTCATGTGTAACTAAGCATTTAGTCGGCGTCTCCCCGTTCATTGATGGTAATGTTCTTGCATGTGGAAATGATGAACAACTTTGTCCTATAACTTAACTTACTACAGCATTTATTTGAATGTCCCCTCCTCATGCAGCCAAAAAGGAAGTTGTGCTCTTTATTCATTTGCAGTGGATTTTCTAGCTGTTCCTTTCTTTAAAAAAAAAGGGGGAAAAAGGAGGGAAAAAATAAAATAAAAAGGGGACCGCTACTCGGAGAATCATAACAACTTCATATCATGCGTCAAATTATAGCGGCAACGTAGCTTTTTTGTGGGTGGTTGTCTTGACAAGTGTCTTGAAGTCGATGATTGTGTAAGTGTCAACCGTAAAATGAAGTGAATGGGTATGTTCTTAACTAGAGGTTGATACTTGATACCTAACCAGTATAATTTTACGGTAATAATAATATAGTATAATATACAACGTCGGGCAATCTGATGTGAATTTGAGCCTGCCCTGCTCAAGGATTCCCTTGGTGCATGGTGGGTTTACTGCCTACCTTGCGGTGGGTGGGCTCTTGGTTTTTTCATTAAGTAAAGAGAAGATTTCACAGTCGGGAATCGACCCACCAACCCCTCCACTCGGATTTGGGTACCTCTCCACTGTCATCTAGTAGTTTAGGGTCACCTCAGACCATATTTTAAGGCATGTGGGTCTTAAACGGTCAATCTTTCTGACTAGCCCACTTCGCCTAGGATATGCAACATACGATTAATACAAGATGATTAGCAACTCCAAATCGAGGCTTTAGTCATTGTCCTCATCATTTTTAGAGCTTATATGAGTATTTTAAAAAATAAATTACAATAAATGTATTCGTGCTCATTAAATGTTTGTATAGGTCCCATCCAATTGTGTTGTTTACTGAGTCTAGAATGGTTATCAAATTTTGAGCATGCAATTTAAACATATGTGATTCTGGTATCCATTTTTGGAGCCAAACCCAACCATGTGCCACACAAATCTAGGTTCCCTAGCAAAGAAAATTGTAATTGAATAAGGGGTGTCTAAATAAGACAATGATTATTTAGGAATTCTAAGTAAGTTTCTCATGAATTTTGCTTTAATTATTTTTCATAACATCTAGCCTGGTCTAAATTGTATGTGTTGAAATCCAGTGACCACATTTGAATTTTGTATGCTTATTCTTGCGGGATCCAAAGTTCATTGATTGGGTTGAGGGTGTCTCTCCTTCTAGACTTTGTTGGCAATTTGGTGTATAATGTTGCTTGAAATACAAAAATTGGTTGATTATAATTCTTTCAAACTAATTTGGATTTCAATTATTTTGTTATGAGAAGGAATTTGAGCCTATGGGAGAGCCTTGAGTACTAATGCAAAATCCCTCCTAGAATCCAGGGCATTTGTTGTTGTTGAGTTGATTGAGAGGTGCATGGCATGATGGCTCCAAAGTTTGACAAGCCATCATTTTGTGTGACCATTTCTCCATCAAATCAAATGTATAATGAAATGTTGGAATGCACTTACAAACATGCTTCCATTCCTACAAAATAAGTCATCCAACTCAAAGAACCGAATACACAAAAAGCCCTCAAGGTTTTGTTGCCTTAGTTGAGGAAAGGTGTGGGAACGGCCACGAGCAAATGGCAAGAACAAGAGATAACAAATGAGTGAAATTGATGAGATATTTCTCTCAAGGCCTCAAGTGAAGTGCATCCCCATATGACTATTCTACTTTTTGTAGGTGTCAGTTTGGCGCCAGTGAATAGAACATTATGCCCATTTTGTCAATGCATGCTTTGTAGTTTCCTTTTGTCTTGTTCTTTGAATATTTGCTATTTCATTGCAGATTAGATTATTATCCATTGCTGACTTGGAAAAGAGTGAGCAAGGAATTAAAAGCTGCACCGAGTGTGAAAGAAAATGCCTGGTGGGTCAAGCAACAAGAACGCAAAACTTCAACACAACAATAAAGTTATCCATGAAGTCTAAGTCACTTGGGGGTCCCAAACCTGGTGTCTTCGAGGAACACCACCGAGAGTTCTATTTCCAACAGTGGCTCTGTAGGTGCTCAAAAAGGGGGTGGATATATATAATAAAAATAAAATCTTGGATAATTTCCTCTTTGGCTTTAGGATAGAGCATCCCCACCATCCTTGCCAAGGAGCTAGGCAATGCCATTCCACCTTTGTAGCAGGCATGCCTGCTACAAATTTGAGAGCCCATCAATGCCCAACAACGTCATATTGGCCTACCATGCAAACAAATAACCCAGCTTCATTTGTCAAAATGACTGGAAATGGTGTTCCTTGTCCGCCTTGGCTACCTCATCTACCATCTTAAAATTAGCATGGTAGGCATTTGCTTGCCGAAATTAGTCGCTTGATGATGCTTACCATGTGTTTGGAGGTGAACAATGGGAGCACAATGTTTGTACAGTATTGTCATTTCAAGCTTCAAATCTATCCATGTGATTACTTGTTGTTATTGGGACACCAATTCGACACAAAATTGCGTTAAAACTATAATGCACATACTCATAATGTCGTTTTTTTCTACACAAAGTTGCTAGGATTACAATTTTGGGAGCCGCAAAATCAATATAGACGCATAATGCTTCTACAAAATTGTGCCCATGAAGTATGTAGCTCTTCACATCAACCTTTTGGGAGCCGCCCAATCAACATAGACACATAATGCACGTAAGATTTTATGCGTGGGAAATATGTGGCTCTTCATCTCAACCTCTTTTAAAAGATAATAGACAACCTTGTTCCCGTCGTTTGATTCCTTCAAACCCTGACTTTGAAATCTAGAGTTAGAATTGATTTAAGAGCAATACAAAGAAAATTTGCAAATGTCACCACTCTAGACTAGGAGAAGCTTAATTGGAGAAATCTCTCGACCACAAAAGAAAGTGTTCTAAAGAGCAAGAGATCAAGGGTTTAACCACAAATATGCCTCACCCTATGATTATCATCAAGCTATTTATGTACTCCATTTGTAACCTTGAAACACAAGCGATTTTGAATTGACCCAAATGCTCCAGAATTTAGAATTATTGATAGTCATGCAACACATCCATCCCAAGGACCTACCTATGTGGCAAAGTTTTTGGAGTCATCAAGTTTGAAACAACCATAGTGGTCAGCTCGCCCATGACATTCCAATTAAATTATTATATTTGGGGTTGGTGTTGCCACTACTAGTGGGGATGCTATTACATGGTTTTGGAGCTTGAGCATGCATTCAGAGTCCGTGGCTCAACGACCTCCCATTGTCAAGCATTTACTAAGCCATTTTTCTATGCGTCTGAGGTATCAACCACTCCTGCATACGCTTGAGTATGTGGATCATGAACAAAACCTCATGCACTGTCAAAAAAATTGGTGTCACGGCAGTGGTAGTGGTGATGTTCACGCCAAATTGGTAGGGTTTATGACCAAATCTTTGAGCCTTTAGGTCCAAACATTCCCTTGCTTTAAACACCATGGCAAACATGTAAGAAAGGTATTTTGACATTTGCAATGTATGCAATGACAAGAACGAATGTAACACAACTATCACTAATCATGTGTGGAAAAAAATATGTGAGGATTTTTGGAAGGAATTCCCCAACATTGATTACTAGGAAGAGACTCTTTAGGATTGGCTAAGGGAATCCTTGAAGGATCTAAACACGAGTATGGTTAATGAGGTTGGGTTAGGGAAGGATGTATTGTAGTGTGATGAGATTTGGGCGAGGTTACGAACAATGATGGCCACGCCACACCGAACAAGAGGAAGCGACTATGACGAACGGGTCATTTTCGGAACAAGGAGAAAACCCACCACTTTCACAAGTTGAGAATGGGGAAGATTACCGAAATTCAATTTGTTACAATAATAGATTTAGTTGCTGAAAATCTACTTTGTGGTGTCAAAGAACCGATGCAACTATCCATGATCCATGTACATAGTGAGAACTTGATTACTGGGGATTCGTGGCACTCAGTAAGGAACATCCATCCAAGATATCGTGGATGAAGTGGCTCCAATAAAAAAGCCCCCCTATGGGGTTGAGGGCCGATTCATTCGAATGTGACGTCACTAGACTAATTCGGGGCCTTTGACTCTATTTCCGGAATCAAATTGCCTAAAAATAGTCATTTAGATGATTCCTGCGTTTTTTTCATCCGCATGGATGATTTTACTTGAGTGCCACGAATCCCCGGCCAGAACTTGATAGGAGAATACTTCTTTTTTCTCACGGTATAGGAAACCCTCTACAGTAGAACGCAATGTAGTCAAAAACATCAATTTGATACCATGTTAGAAATAGAGGTATAGAGAGAGAATTGTGAGAAAGGCTCTCCACCCGACCTTAGAGAAGGAATTCACATAAAGTGATGAACTTCCTCTCACCCACAAACCTCACTTATTTATACATAGAATACACTTGTAAGTTGTCGACACTTTGTTTCAAGATATTAGAACACCAATCACTTGGGTGCTCATCTTCTTATCTAGGGTTGACTGCCTTGATTTTCAAAGAGTATGGAGTACACTCATAACATTATTCAGACCCATAACAATGTTACGTGGACTGGCAGTATTCCACAAAATATTCTGCACAATCGGACTGAATGTGTGGAATATTCTATGGAATACTGCAAGTCCCGCAAAACACTGTTATGGATAGGAATAATGCTATAATTTTTTCTTTTTTTTCTCTTTTCGCCTTCCTCCGGGTTTTGACCCGCCCCACAGGATGTTAAAAGCATTCAAAGTTTGCTAACGCAGATCCAAAACTATTATAAACTACATAACCAAAATGGTGATGGATGATAGTGGGGCCACCACCTTAAAGAAAAGGTTATGGGTCATTCATTGAGAAGCAAAGCTCACAAGTAAAGTAATGACCATAGCAATACAAATATCTCCCACAAAACCATGCCTTCCACATGAAAACAATTGCGCTAAGTTACACCTACTTTCATAAGTAGTCCCAACCAAGCACATAAATTTGGGAAAAGCTTCAAAACTTTCCTCAGTATTATTCCACACAAGATACAAAAAACAAAACCATATCTACTTAGCTAGGTGGATTCCCATCTATGCGCGTCCTCGGCTGCTTTATCCCCGCCATCATCACTATGTCTTGAATTCTAAACACTTGATATACTAAGGGGTTGTTTACACTATGGACCATGAAGTCGTCCCAAGGCTCTATAAAATTTGTGATTGGTTGTTGAACTCGTCATGGGACCACTTCGGTTTACACCTAGGAAAACATGTCAGAGTGATGATGGAGTTCGAAGTCTAAAAAGACATATTTTAAGACCTACATTATCCACTGATATGGTCCAACGGGTTTTGCGGTGGGAGGGGCAAAAGAGGTGCTCTAGTAGAAAAAGGCAAGGGCCCATGATAGAGAAATGTTGTTATAATAAAATTTTAAAGAGTTTTTTTGGGAATAGAAGATGAAGACAAGAGAAGACAAATGAATGGTCAAACTTGATTTTATTTTTCTTTTCAAAAATGCCCTTTTGCAGCATATATTAAAAAACAATCAACACATTCACTTTTTGGTGCATGGTCATTCCTCTTGGTCTACATTCAGTTTACACCTAGTGAGGGACCCAAAAAGGCTTTGTGAATTGTTTTTTTTGTGAATAGGACCATGGAAGTTGGACCATGAAGTCGGACCATGGAAAATACCATCTTCCATGCTCCGACTTCATGGTCCATGGTGTAAACCGACCCTAAGGTGGACGTGTGGTATTCGGATATTTTTCTCTCTGCACCGGCTTCTCGTAGGATATGAAATATGTAGTTAGTGCAAAGTGATTAGCAAATCCAAATCGTGCCCGAAGCCAATATTCTTCTAACTTTTGGAGCTCATATGAATATTTTGTTTAATATCAAGCAAAGATTCTCATGCTCATCAAGTGATCAAATGTCCGGGGAGATTTTTGGGCATAATCAGTCAAGATCCTAGTGTTTCCAAGACCAACCGGTTACGTGTTGACATTGTTCGGTTTTTCTTTATTAATTTGGGGAATGTTTTGTACATTCCTCTAAATGGAATGGCAATTTTCATGACCTCTTGGATTTAAACTGGTTTTTTTCAATCTCAACCGATTCATTTATAACTAGAGGTTGGTTCCCCCCATTCATTGAAGTGGTCACATAGGTCCCTCCAATCATATTGATTATTATGCCTAGAATAATTTCCATATTTTGAGTACTTAATCCAATTTTTTAAATACTTGTATTTTTGGTGTTTATTCTTAGATCCACACCTAATCACATAACGCTCAAATGTAGGTGTCCTATCTAATGCTACGTTGAAATTAGGTACGTCTATCTTAGAGCCACTTTACACACATAACCCATGGGCCGTGTGAAAAGGTGATGTTGGATTTCTCTCGTTCATGGCTCGAAACCAGGTTGGGGCGAACCAACCCATATATCCGTACCTTACCGGGGAGGGCGAACGGCTGGGGATTCGTGGCACTCACTTAAAATCAACCATCCTACATATCATGGATGAAGTGGCTCCAATACAAAAAGACCCCCTATGAGGTTGAGGGCCGATTCATTCGAATGTGACATCACTAGACATCCGGTAAAGTACCAATGTATGGGTCGGTTCGCCCTAGCCCTCGAAACCATGACTTGAGATCATGAGAGATTCACATGGGTTTTTATAGTTTTGGGCACGGGACAAAATGTAAAGTGGACTAGTGCAAGTTAAAAGAGTCGTGCATGTTTTTGAACATATAAACATGTATATTGTATTAAGCTACAACAAATTTATTTTAAGTGTTATCAACTTCCTTGTTCCTCACACGTGTAGGTCAAGACAAGGTTTAGCACCAAAAAAAAAACTACAAACAGATGGAAAATTATATGGAAATCTAATCATGTATTTTCAACATTGGTTTTAGTGTAATATTAGAACTGATTCAAGTGGCCTTCATGATGTGTCATGTAGCAACAAGTGTCCTATGCCACTTTCTATTGTTGTCATCTACAGATTGCAAGATCATTTATTTGGGTTGACAATGAATACTGTAGGCTGATAGCAAGTGGTTGGGAAATTATTCAAATTATTTAATCCTTTTCTTGGGGAAACTATTGGGTAAGATGGCCTAAATAAAACGAAAAATAATAATCAAAATGCCTAAATTTTAGTAAATTTGGTGCATTGGAACGACCTCTGCCGAACATGAGCACAAAAACAACATAAAACATTGTTCATATCCCGAATTAGCACACTAAGACGGCTTAACCTAAGCCCTCAAAGCTAACATTGCATACTTCGCTGTCATGAATGAATGAAAATTAAGTAATAGTGCATGGGATTGTATGTAAAATATGCTATGTGCTTAAATGAATAAATGTACATATACATCTTTGCCTATATTTTTATGGACCGCTTAAGCCTTGTTCTTGAAATCAATTAATTATTGGGTAAAATTTGCCCAACCTACTACCAACCTACAATAGTCGGGGCTACACTTAATTTGATATATAGTGCACTCATGAAGCAAAGGTAAGAGTGTAAGTTTGTCTCTCATCCTCGGGGAGATCACTCCATTGTCAAGTTGAACACCACGTGCGAACAAAGTTTGCTACCCCTATATTACATGCCATAAATAATTTTAAATTTTATAATATTTTTTCTACATATACACAAACATTGATGGTATATTTTTATATATTTTTATATATTTAGTCATCTTCATTTTTGTAGCAATTTTTTTAGTTCAATTCTGCGTCATTCTAGTTAGAAACGGTATGTTTTATTAAAAAAACAAATCATCAAATTTAGTCACTATTTTTTACTATGTAACATGTACCATGTATATCTACTCATAAAAAAAATTGATAAAATTGTGACCCATTTTGGTGATGCTTTTTACATTTTTTACATATAAAATGATCGCACGTGGTTGTTCAACTTTACAATGGAGTGATCTCCCTGAGCTCTCATCTTATGTTCAATTCATTGCACTTTGAACCACAAATAACTAGTACATATATTGTATAACTCTATGTTCCTTGTGCAATATAAACATATAAATATACATCGGAAACCATTGTGTACTTTCCAATACATATACATCGACATTTTTTTCCTTAATCAATAAAAAAAGAATGGAATCAATTAACCAAGTATAAAATTGAAGGGTGATGAAAGTAGGAAGGCTTGAGGTTTGGTGCCACTAGGCCCTTGGTTCAAATCCTCACGCAAACTAGTGATAATATGGCTTCATTTGGAGGTCATCGGCCAACACCAAAGTATTGTTGGGTTGAAGTGATACGTACCAACTATAAGAGTACTAACAATAATAGTAATAACTATGAAATGTAAAAAAATATGTGATTGAAGGCTTTTTGCCGGACTATTGAACCCTAGAAGTGAGAGTAGAGTGAGACATGTAAACCATCTCTCTAATATTCACAAGTGAGGGCCGAGGCTCCATATAAATTTAGCTTGAACAATGTAATTCCCTACATAAATTTATAGTAATCTCTACCTCTGAAAGAATCACACCATCATGCTTGGGAACCCTATACGAGGTAGTATACAATCTTTCTTGTATTTGATGGAAATTGATTGTGCATAACTATTCTCTGTCACATTGTTGAATTGAAATATGTGTTAGGTCCGAGATGACCCTCAACTACCAGGTGATAGTGGAGAGGTATTCATTTCCGAATGGAGTGGTTGGCGGTTCGATTCTTGCTATGAAATCTTCTCTCTACTTGACGGAAAAAACTAGCTAGGTAGGTAGGAAGCCAAGAGGTCACCCACCACAAGGTAGGCAGTAAACTCCACCCTGCACCAAGAGGATTCTTGAGCAGGGTAAGGCCAACATGCTCAAATTCATGTCGGATTGCCCGATGTTGGTTATTTATTTATTTAAGAAATATGTGCATGACATTATTCATATCCATAACAATGTTATGCGGGACTGACAATATTCTATGAAATATTCCCACATTCAGATTGAATGTGGAGAATATTCTACATAATAATGTCAATCCTGCAAAACATTGTTATGGATTTGAATAATGTTATGTGTTGGTCTTCCAACTGTCATCCCTTTCATATGAGTCCCTCTTGGGGTTTGCCTCCATTTTAACTCCATCTTCAAAGGTCATACCGTCCATAGGTGAGAGGTTTAGCATGTCCTAAGTGAAATTTGTTCTATCTTGATCCAAAAGATTGTTACCAATTAATTGATTTATTGGCACGCAAATGAGAATGGGACTCTCACGTAGACATTAAACATACTTATCCTCAATCATCTCGAGTGCCCTTTCCATCTTCAAATTTAGATTGCTTATATGTGTCGTGTTGTACTACGTTTGAGGCCAAATATCACTCCTAATTATAAAATAGCACCATGAATTCATCCACAATGTGCAGTTTTTTTATTAATAAGTTTTATGAAGCTTCTTAAAATATGATGTGCACACCGTAAATGTGTTTGTGCTAGTTGCTTGTTTGTGCCTCAAATAGAGTATCTCCATGACATAAACAACTTAACAAATTACACAATGGTGCACACAATTGTATCATCCTTGAAACTACCTTCCCATCATAACATTATTCAGTTGCTATCAACCGGTCCATTCTAATAATATCAATACATTGCTTCACCGAGTTTTTCAACCTAGATTTGCCAATGCAATGCTCTGATGTGACAATAAACAAAGTATAATTCCAAATAAAATTTGGCTTATTCCCAACCCCACCCAACGTACAAACTTGGCTAAACAATATAGTTATGGTGGAACTCTAATCAAGGCACTTGTTAAAGGATTCAAAATATTTTGTGAACCCTTGCACAAAGTGACATGTCCTTCAAGTAGTGCCACATGCATTCGTCTAGGTTTGTGGTATTCACATGCTTGTAGATAACCCGCGTACACCCATGGGTACTTCACTACTAGAATATTAAAAACAAGGTGAGACCTAATATAGGGTACTCTATATTTTTGCAAGGTTTTTTTTGAAAAATAATAAATGTAATATAGCATCATTTCTATTCACATATTGCATTATAAATAATATATTTTACCCTATAATGTCATGTATTACTTTTTTGTAGAATTACATATGGGGAACTGTGTTTTGGATGGTACAAAACTTGTAGAGGGTCACAAGGTTTTTCCACTCACATCCTAAACTCTTGAGCATTTAGTAGTGTGCTTGTGGTGCTCAATGATTATATTGTAGTGAGTTGAAAATCAGGTCATTCCTTTGTTTCCAAATGATCCATGGTAACCCACTACAAAGAAAGTACCAAATCCTATTTCATGAATACTATTTATATCTCTATTTTCAAGACTTAGCTGGATATACATCAAGATAAACGGGATTATTTTCTATGTTAGTTTAACCATGTTGGTAATAGCCCATGCATTGGCCATTGTGAATGTCTTTGCTAACTCAAAACACCTATCGTGTTTGTCATACAAGAACAAAATTATTATTATTATTATTATTATTATTATTTTAAATCCAAGTTTACAATGTCAGACTCCATGATTTCCATGTTCTGCTATCACATAATGTCATTTTACAAGTTCTTAGGACCTAATAATATTAGCTTCTGCATGCAAAGCCCGTGCCAAATTTCTCACATGTTTTGAGGTCTAACTCTATCAACATCAATTGATCCACTATGGTGACAAAAGAATATTGTAGAGGGCTCTCTATTCATACACAAATTTATTATTTTTTAGTCAAAATTTGTCACGTGTCATGCTCACGATCCATTTGTATCGGCTGGGGCGAGCCAACCCGTACACTGGTTCCTTGGAGGCAAGGGTTTAGGCATCCAACAAGGAACGAGTGTATGGGTTGGTTCGCCCAAATCCACTGGCACACTGATCGGTTGTTGTTTCATGACAACATTGATCATGGTTAGGGCGAAACAACCCGTACATTGGTTCCTTGGAGGCAAGGGTTCAAGCATCCAACAAGGAAGGAGTGTATGGGTTGGTTTGCCCAGATCCATTGGCACACTAATCGGCTGTTGTTTCATGACAACATTGATCCAAAACAACCCGTACATTGGTTCCTGGGAGGCAAGGGTTTAGGCATCCAACAAGGAATGGGTGTATGGGTTGGTTCGCCCAGATCCACTGGCACATTGATCAGTTGTTGTTTCATGACAACATTGATCAGGGTTGGGGCAAAACAACCCGTACACTGGTTCCTTGGAGGCAAGGGTTTAGGCATCCAACAAGGAATGAGTGTATGGGTTGGTTCGCCCAGATCCACTTGTATCCCACATGGAAACTATATTCGGCACATGTAAAGATGAAATAGGGAATCCTCTACGGGTAGTTGACCTTGATCTCCATTGCAGACCCTCGTCAATGATGTCATCATATAGATAATACCATAACACTCTTACTATGTACAACCGATGTATTTTGACATATGAATTGTTTTGAAATTATTTTATTGCTACGGAGCTTACAATATCTCTTGGCATTGAAACACAATGTTTTGAGAGTTTGCTAATGTGCTTATAATATATACACGGTACATAATTTTGCATCACTTTTGGACTCAAGATTTGGACCCAAATTTGATTATTGGTTCCTCAAATTGAGAGTAGGTTGGGAGTGTATACCGTAATTCTCTAGCCGCTTGGGCACCTTTTTGCCTAATAATTAATTAAAGTGCGAAAGTAAGTTAGGCAACCCACAAACTAATATTCTAAATTTGGGCAAATTCAAAAATTAATTTAAAATAAGTTAGAAATTCATCCAAATCATTCCAATAATTCATGGATGGTTTTCCTAATTTCATCTATGGTGATTACGATTAACCTAAACACTTCCCTTAACCAACATTCCTTACCCTGAAGTTTGTCTTCTACTTGTATGTCAGGGTTTTGCTTTGTGTGAGAGTTATACAGAGTGGTCTTTGTGAGAAACTATGCCACTTGCATTATTGTGATTTTAGGCACTCTTTGAATGTTATTTCTTTTTTTGGACACTCAATGAAATTAATTTCTCATAAATTTAGGCACCTTCAAAAATAATTATTTTATGCCCAAGCTGCTAGAGAGCTACGGTACTTGAGTGGAGACCAACAGAACTTGACAAGAAAATGATGCCACATTACTACCACTTCATTTTTATATACCTTAGACCCAAACCCTAGCGTGAACTCTTTGGGTCCATAATTATGCACTCAACCAATAGGATTGCCCGATTATGGAGTTTCATTGGTCTTGGATCCTTTGTGTGAACCCACCCTCAATATTGCCCAATTCAATACAAGGATTCTCTCTCACACACACACTGCACTCACATATAAGATGATTAACATGCACTATTACAACAGGCCAAGACTACGCAGATTCAAGCTACACTAATAACTGTTATTACATTGCCTTTGCGAATAAGTTGTCTCTTACACATGCAAATCATCTTGGGTCAAAATCATATCACAAAACTTATGACTTTGTTTAGTCACCCGTATAACAACCACAAAAAAACATAATCATTGCGTTCTAATACCGTGATCATAAATATTCAAAATATTGTGGGATGTCAATAAATTAGCATGGGGCAACCTAATTGCACACCTAAGCGTAGTTCAATATAGGGATTCTCTACCTCACACACACGGCACACGCCCCATGTAAGGTGATATAATATCATCTATTTATCCTTGAAAAGTCTTTTGGTTTTCCTTCGCATTTTACTAAGTAACATCTTTACATTATCATAAGGACATAGACATTCACCGATGACATGTAAGAGATGGGACCCCAAATATCACATTGTTAAATGAACTTTCCATCTCATGTACTAAAGCCTTCATTTGGAAGCACCTTTGGAAGTATATAAAATAGTATGTCATACACCTTAAAGTTGGAATTTGAGCTCACACTACCAAAGTACAATATGTGCACATATACAAGTATTCGTCTCACACGTGACCCAAGTAAACATTTTTGGGAAAGAGGGAATTATCATATACGGGCGTACCGCACATTCATCCAACGCAAAGCCCTAGAATAGTATGCAAACCCGTGGTTACTTCAAAGATTCTTGAATAGTCTACTCGAGGTCATTTGAGATGAATTGGCAATAAACCTATAGGGGTCAAGTTTTAATGTTAGATGGATGAGAGGGGCGTTCATATGTGATAATTCCCTCCAAATTTTGGTTTGTATATCACTCACCAGGATCAAGTGGCTTAGTGAACTATGCTCATTTCCCAAAATGGTCTTCAAATGTATAGATCTGAATGAAATGAAATTGTTGGCATAAGGTATGTGGACCTTATGTGGTGACTCTTCTCAATTGGGCACCTGTATTTGAATGGCATATAGCAAGGTTTGTAGTTGAAAATGGAACCCTAAAAAGTCACATGGTGTTTCTTGAAGGCGAGAAAGCTAATTAAGATGAGGAACTTTCCATGTCAAGATCTCGTTCACACAACAATAGAAGTTGTTATAATGCACCCAAAGATTACATCCGTGTTGTTACAATTTCAAGTGAACGTCTTGACATGGTAGAAATCCATGTATAAGATTTTGGTTTGTCAATGTTCGTTGTCAATTCCCATCACGACATTATATAATGAGATTATGTGCGTAAGCTCAACTAACCAATATAGAATGTATTTTGAAGGATCGAGAAAGAAATACAATCAAGTGTAGAAATGGTGGCTCAAAATCCTACTCATTGCAAGAAGAGAAAAAGAAACTCTAATGTTTTTACACCAAAGTGATTGTGAGCCCATTAACCCTATGTTGATCATGGTGTTCCGAGATGCAAATTAGGGGGAAGTTGCCTTCCTTTCGGGAGGTAAGCTCGATCTACTTATTGCATAGAACTGTGCATTGTATTATAATTTTGTTGTATTTGCATTTTACTTCCAATGTCTTTCTTTTTTCGGCCCAAGCTCACTAGAAAGATGAATGAAGCTACTCAACATAGGTTACTTTTCTAAAAAATAAGTGAAAATGAAGTTAACAATCAAGAAATTTCCATTTTCCTTGTCTCCAATGTCTCGTTTGGGTCTCGGTGACTTTAAGGGTTGAGAGATCACATAGACCCTCCCAATTGTATTCACTATTAAACCTATAATGGTGTCTATATTTCAAGCATGTACTTAGCCCTAGTGAACAAAAACTAGGAAGTTCCATATGATCATTCATATACAAAGAGAACCTTCAATCCGATTGTAATAACTTTTGCATTTCAGCTCAGTTTCCAACACTTGGAATGTCAAAAAATTTGATCCACAATTGCGCCCTGGGCTAAATCACATTTGTGTTTGGCTGGGCCATGCCCCTCCCACGCCTCCTTCACTACCCGGTCTTCCTTGCCCGCACTTGCGTGGGAACTCTTCCATGTTAGGAGCCAATGTGACAATACCCGGTCACTTAAGCCATTAAGCGCCCGGTCACTTACGCCATTAAGCTCCTTTGGCATGTGAAGGAACTCCATCAATTCACTTGGGAACAATGTACGGGGAGTACCGAGGTTTAGTTACGAGCTAGCCGAAATTTTTTGGAGATTTCCGAATGAGTTCACAATGATTCGGCCGAGGTACCGATGTAAATTTGTCAAGGTCGGAAATCAACCGGTTCAAATGAAAAAAGATCGGCAATATGGCCGGTTGAGGCATCAAAGTTTGGGATATTTACCGAGCCAATTTCTAAATTTTAGGCAAGTAGCCGAAGGGACTAGGGATAGGGCGGAAATTTTTACTAGGGTAATACTAGAGTCATGACTCATAAGGTCAAAAACCATGGAGGCTAATTAATTTAGGGCTAGTTCCGTTCATTGGGCCAATTAGGGTTTTGAGGCTCTAAACACCTAGGGACCCTCTCTCACGAATATAAGGAGTTTGAGTCCCTTGTGCAAAGTGTCTCAATCCTCTATTGGGGTTTTCCCTCTTTCGCTACTGCTCTTCCGCTTCCACCGGCGCCCGTTAGTTTTAGTTTCATTTTTGTTTTTGGCATCCTTCCTCGGAGTGTTGGTAGCACTCGGTGGCCACGCTTCTCTCCCCTCTCGCCTCTCACCTTGAGAGAGAATCGGTCGCAAGCCTCTCTCTCCAACATCTGATCTCTGTGCAATCTTTGTGTCTTCGTGCTTGCATTTCGATATCGTGCATTTTCACTTTGGCGATGAGAATAATTTGCAGTGTTTCTTGAAGTTCCTGAGACTTTGGAGAGGCGATTCATAGGAGTTCATTGAGGCAGGAGTTGTGTGGTGCCAGCCTTACAGAGTTTGTGGTTCTTGTTTCACTGATGAGCACAATTTGTTTCTGTTTCTCCATGAGAGAGAACAGGTCCCAAACCTCTCCCGCATCTGCTCTCTGCACAATCCCTCTATCTTCGTGCATGCATTTTGATTTCCTATTGTTTGCACTGTTTCTTGAGGTTTTGAGCCTATTGAAATGCTAATCGCAGGCGATTGAGGCAGGAGTGGTGTGGTGCCAGCCTTGCAGAGTTTGTAGTTCTTGTTTCGTAAATAAACACAATTTGTGTATGTTTTGGGATGTATCGAAGCGCGATTGAGAGACGATTGAAGGAGGTCTAGTGAAGTCTTGGCGTCGGAGGCTCGGAGCTCGCACTAACTTTGCACTGTAAATCTGCACTAACTTTGCACTATAAATCTGCAATGTATATATGCACTAACTCTACACTGTAAATCTGCATTGTAAATATGCACTAACTCTGCACTGTAAATCCTTGGCCCCAAGTCGGTGGGGGCTTGGCAAGGTTCAAATCCTTCCAAGGATACTTGGAATTTCTATAAACACAAATTCACCCCCTTAAAAGCATATTGTAACACCAATTTTCTTCTATAATTTTCAAAAAAAAAATCCGACTTATAATACAAAACTTCGGAAACATACCGAAGTGAAATTTCTAAAGTCGGAAAATTACCGAATGGTAAAGATAAATCTCGGAATTTAACCGAGAATAAAAATTGGATTTAGGTAGTTTCCGAGTAAAAAAATAAAAATCCGAACGTCTTTGTAAAAGGTCGGAAATGTACCGATTTTTTTATAGAACTCCCCGGACTGTGCTTGGGAATAATGAAAGTGATGTCAACTTGAATAGTTGTAATTTTGACCGGGTCTTGTCACATTGGTTCCCAACGAGGAAGAGTTCCCACGCAGGTGCGGGCAGGAAGGAGGCGTGGGAGGGGCGGGGCCTAGCCAAATACATAGGTCATTTAGCCCGGGGCCACAATTGCATCCTAAATGAGGCAATCCCAAATCCAATCCAACGGTCATAATTGTTTGTAAAGTTGGCGGTGCCAGTTACTTATTACTTATGTTAGATTTGAATGTGATGATTTTGTGATAGTGCTGAGTCATATATATTGGTGGGATCCACAATCAGCCAACATGGAGCTTTTGCGTGGCCATGGGGTGGGGTCCATGCAAACTCAAGTGGCCCGAAGTGATGATGTGGCTGCTCACGGACCATGCATCGAGCCCTAGGTGGCCGCTTGCCCACAGCATACACCTGTTGGGGTTTACAAAATGTGGTCGGAAAACACCATATAACATGGCTAATAAGGGCCATTGTTTTACACACGTGACCAAGGGTTGTGAGAAAAAAGAAAGCGATTTAGGGTTTCTCATGGTCACAGTGGGCGGTCCATAGACCATGACTAGGAGAAACCTGCATCACTTTTTTTAAAAGCCTTGGTTATGGAACATAATGTGAAGCGAGCTTAAATGAGGATGTAGTGATTTTTTTGCAAGTAGTGGATTAGAGCATCTAAAAGTTAACTATTATTCTTAAGTTATATTAAAACTATACATTTTTACAAAATTGGTTTTCTTCTTCTGACACGGTGACTTGTTTTCGGTTGAGACAACCTATTTAGGGCTCTCGTCGCAAATTTCTGGGCAACCACCAATCATTATCCGATTTTGAACATGTGGGATTCCATGTCCCTTTCATTTCACTTTCTTAGTTATTGACATTGTGTAATGAAGTGGGACCGCCTTAATTAATGAGAAATTTTAGAAAACACGAGGTTGACTCAATGGAAAATAATAACTTATAAGAATTTTTTATTTGCCAATGCTCATCCCAAGTTTCATAGGTAGCTTGGGTGACCTCCTCCATTTCCCTTGTGCAACCCAAATGTAAAGCAAACAACGGATCCAAAAATGGACAAAAGGTTGACCGACCAAAAAAACCAAAAAAACGTTTTCCATAATTCTATAAGTTTTTTGTATTTTGTTTTTCCACATTCTGGCCCTTCAAAAATGCAATGTTTTCGGATGGAGTGGCCAGTCATCAATCTCTTTCCACAAAACAAAATGCTCATACTTGGCATTTGGGGTCCATTCATGGCTCTTAAGTTGCCCATTCAACCACCTCAAGGCAACCAATTAATGGATGTTAGGATGTTCAAATGGCTACATGAGGACTGCAATGATGAGAGGGAGTCACATGAGCCAGCCCTTCTCAACCGATCCAACCAAAAAACACAAGCCCCGAAGGCTCTTGAAATGGCTAGAACGTTGGAAAAATAATCCACAAAACTATCCACAAACGTGAAAATTGTCGACATAGTGTCGAGACGACAATTTCCAAAATTTTGAGTATTTGTTTTTAGGTTTTTCCCCACAATGCAGTCCTTTCAAGAGCCCTTCCAAAATTCAAATTTTCTTTTATAGAGGGGGTTGATCATCAATGTAGCCCCCCCTCCACATAACAAGAGGCTCATGCTTGGCATTTGAAAGGCCCTTGAAAGGACTTGTATGTGGAGGGAAAAAAATCATATAAATTTCTAGAAATTGTCATCTTGGCATTGAGATGACAATTTCCGAGATTTTGGATATACTTTTTTTTGGTTATTCTTCCACATTTTGGCCTCTTCAAGGACTCTTCAAAAAATCAAATGTTTTGGATGGAGGCACTAGTCATCAACCCGAGTTTTATTTTGGATTGGAAATGACGATCTCGTTGATGAGATACTCATTTACAAAAACAATTGGACGCTTAAAACTCAACAACAAAAGACTCCCAGGGACCTAAAAAACTATAATGAATTTTGAGAGTTGTTTTTGTTTCCCATTAACATAAATTTTTGGGGCCAAATTTTGGATTGAAAATGACCCTCTCATTGACAAGATTTCCATTTACAAAATAAATACAGACCCCCAAGAGTTAATAGCAATTTGCAAAACACTCCAAAGGCCCTCATAAACCATTTTGTCTTTTTCCTAAAGATATTTTTTTCTCATTTAAAATTAAAAAACTTGGGTTCATGTTTTTATTGAAAATGACCCTATTGTTGATGAGATACCCATTTCAAAACAATTGACCCCCAATAATTAGGAACAAAACATTGTTAAGGCCCTAAAGAACCATTCTATGTTTTCCAATTTGAATTTTTTCCCATTGGAAAAAAGGTTTAAGGACTCCACTTCAAATTGAAAATGATCCTCTTAGTGACGAGATCTCCATTTGCCAAAAAAAGGAAAATTAAAAGAAAACAAAAACCGACCCTCAATAGTCAATAGAAGCCCTGGGAAGCACTAGGAGCGTCATTTCTAAGAAAATTTGAAAATATAGTACAACTTGGAACTAACTTCATTTTTCCAGAATGTTGAAAAACAACCTCTCAACATTGAAAGGGTGTTTTCCAAAATTTTAAGCATTTGTCAAAAGCCTTGAGAGGGCATTGGGAAGCATTGGGAGCGTCATTTCCAAAGATTTTTGAATAACTTAGAAAATTTTGGAACCAACTTCAATCTGCCAAAATGTTGGAAGACCCCTAAGAGATTGTTTTTCAAAAATTTGAGCATTTTTTTGGAAGACATGAGAAGGCCTTGGGAAAAGTGTTGGGAGCATCATTTCTAAAGAATTTTAAGAACTTAGTAAAATTTGGAACCGAATTCAATGTGTCCAAAATGTTGAAAAATGCCCTCTCATGCAAAATGGGTTGCAGTGTGAAAATTTTACAAATCTAATTTTTACATTGTAGCTATAGAAAATCATGAATGCAATTTATTTTTCCAGGGTTCTGCCAATGTCAACAAGATCGCCCAAAAACACACATGTGAAATTGTTGATGTAATTTCCACACCAAAAACTTGCAAAGAGTAGATGTACACAAACAATGAAGGATGTTGAAACATAATACCATGTCACTCTATCTTGGTGGTTGTATTCTAGTGCGGCCACAAAGGGAGGCTTCCACAATCTTTCAAAACAACTGAGATTGTGGCCTTTTCTAATACAAAGAATGAATTGGTCACATGCTCTTGGTAGGTTCTTACTAAGGACAAGTAATATGTTTTGTGGTATACACATGCATTAAGAGAGCATTTATTTAGGGGGTATTATGTGCATGATCTTCATTTGAATGCACCCATATGTCATACATAACACCATTCGTTTTTGTCAATTTCATTGATCCTATTATTACTTAGATCGTATAGGAGACGTAAATTTATAGCATGCTCTAGGTTTTGCAATTTGGCTAATAATTGTTGTAGTTCCAGTACATACGTGCTCGCATCCAACAACCCAACATAACATATACAAAGTACATACACTACAATCTAGTAGCTAAGGTGTCAGCCATAAACCCCCACCTTTGTGCGTCTGTGGTCCAGGTGGAAATCTATGACTCACATGTAATTGTTGACCCTTGGCCTCTGAACCTCCACGCTCATGCTCCAATGACTTAAAATATGAAATGCACTCTTTTTATTTTATTCAACCCCACCGGGCATTAGTACTGAAAAATACTTATGCACCTGTGTTGATCATTACACATCATCACACCACATCCTCTACTCTCCTACTGTCACCAAAAATCCTCCACCCTTCGATTTCGTCCTAGCCCGAGTGGAAAAGTTTATAATGACATGTAGAGACTTCTCTCTTTGTAACCCAATATATAATTCCAATCTACCCTTGGAATATACACAACTTGATTAACACCACACTATGTAGTTTTACATTCCTTAATGTCGGGCAAGGTTATATCCTTAGTCTTTTATAATGTCCACCCGGCCGCTTTGGCCACGCATGCCTTCAAAGATATTCCTCTTGTGAATCGAGTCCTTGCCGTCGACTCCACACTACTACATGAATTCTCGCTTATTGATTCCGTGCTATCACATGTCATCGTGGTTGATTCCGTATTGGTACATGACACTTCGCTTGTGGATTCCATGAGCACATAGGCTTTAAATACAAGTATTAAAAAATATTTATATACTTATCCTTGCCCTTTCTTCTCTAAGTTCTTCTTGATGTAAATCTCTATCAATGTCTTCCTACTAAACTTCAGAATAATATAACTCCCACCCAACTTATGTTCTTCAAGTGAAATTTGGTACACTTGTTAAGTACCTTATCAAAAATCTCCACACCAAATTTTGGCACAAACAGAGTTTATATGCAAAAGTTATGCATGAAATTCTAACTCTAACTACTTAGTATGAATGCTGTGATAAAGCATCCGGTCATTAAAACTCTAATAACTTCCAATTCCTACGTCCAATCAATCTAAAATTTTGACACAAAATAGATATATAAGTTCAAAAGGTAGTATCAAATTTTGGTATCCATATCTATAACCCTCTAAGAGATACATATTTTCAAACCTTGCTGCTTTGTTCCTAGACACCCTCCCCTTCAACTTTTAATAACTCTTTCATCCCAATGACTGAAGCTCTCAAATTTTTACCACAACTCCCATATTTTATAATAAACAATCCCTCAAATTTTTATACCCATTGAACACTCTGATCATCCATAATTGACAAATCTCTCACTATAAAGTTCTGCTCAAGTTCATAACTAATAAAACACTACAAGTAATGCACCTAGTACAATCTAGTCACTCTAAATGCCACAAGTTTAAACAAGTTTGAACTCTCTCACTTCAATATGAATCTCAATGCAACAAGTTGAAGTTTACAATCAAATTCCAAATTCCTTAAACCCAATCTACTTCTAACAAGAGGTCAATCCCTCTTCAAGGCTAAATAGCCTTGGCTCTTCTCCTAAGAACTAAGCACACACATGTGCTCCTATCTTGCTTCCCACACACCCACACTTATAACCCGTGGGGTGTTTAAGGAGCACGAAGAAAAGAGAGGATGAGTGAGGGAAGAATGAGGGATTATATAGTGAGTTGAGAGGGAGAGAGGGCATGAGGTAAGGATAGGGTGAGAGGATTAGAGCCTCCAATCACAACCCCTTAACCTTCTCCTTCTAAGTAGGGACTCATCCCATTCACAAGGCTCTCGATAAGCCTTCGAAATCTCCTCATACTTTGTAGGCTCTCATCTTATCTCCTAAGCCTTCCTCCCTCAAATGATGAACAAAGATCCTAATTCAAACATTTAACTAACCTTGGCTTTCTACCTACCACACTTTACCAAGGTATGTCCTCATACTACTTAAGTCCACTCCACACAAGCCTAATGCTTCAAACTTAGTTTTCTTCAAGCTTCATTCTTTTTATATTTTTGTGAATAATCATAAATCAACAAAACACTACTTGTAATGTTTTACAAGTGTTAACAACACATGTGGACATCAATTTGGGCTCACACCTACATAACCCACATGCCCTTCAATTAATCAATTTAACCCCTATTACCCTAAGGCCTTTTTCCACAATTTCAAAGATTCCTTAAACCCTACTTAGCTGGGTCTCTTGCAAGTCCCACTCCCCACTGCCCCTAGTTCAAATTATAATTCCAACTCCACCTCGGCATGCACCCAGCTCTTACTGCTCCCAATCCAGATCCTTGAATCCATTTTGTGGCCTCTTTGGTTGAAACCTCGACCCTGATTTTACCTCGAGGTCACTCCGGACATAATCCTCCACCTCTGAACCCATTCTGTGGGTTGCTCCTTGCTGAATCCTCGACCCTGAATCTAATCTTTGAGCTACCCTGGCCTAAGTTCCAACTCCGGAATGTAATCTCTGATCTACATTGGCCTAATACCCAGTTCCGAATCTAATATCTAGTCGCTCCTGGCTGCTGCCGAACTCCCTCCTCCGAACCTGGTATCTCCTCCGGGACCTGGCATCAGCCCAGAATCTCACACTCTTCCTGAACTCTCGCAATTGCTTAAGCCACATGGCAATCGCCTCCTACATGTGAGATCAAAGATTTCGGACTCACATTTGATTCAAAACCTCGCATTAGCCCTTTCTGGGCCTGGAATCTCCTCCGAGGCATGAATCAGCAGCCTCGGAGCCACGCATTCTTTCCTCAGGAAGTCTCACATTGGTTTTTTTTTCAACCTGGCGATTGCCTCCGAAGTACCTGGTCAGAACCTCAAAAGTGGCATTTTTCTTCAGAGCCTCAACTCGGGGTTTCTCCGAGCCTGGGATCTCCTCTCTGGTCCCCTTCCGCTGTCCAGCTCTGCTGCCTCCTCTACTGTTCGCCACCCACACATTTCTGTTCCTTGGCAGTGCAGGTCACTCGCAGCCTCACTGCCCCTGCCCTTCAGCAATCCTCCTCCTCCTGCTCTTCCATTCAGCGCACTCACACACACCGCAGAGCTTCGGTTTTTTGGTCTTTTTCCTCGGTTTCCAAAAATCTAGCAGGGATAAGGTCCCCGCTCCCGGCCCTTCCTGGCTTTAGCCTCTACTAACCTCCCTCTTAAAGGCCTCCCCCCTTTAACAAACATCAATTAGACCCTAGACGAACATTAATCTAAGGGCCACACCTCTTGAACTTAAGTGTCTCCTAAAACTTAAATGGACTTAATTACTTATTTTTGGTCTTTTCATTTTAATTGCACACGGTCTCACGACTTAACTTAATTGGACTGAACACTTGAAGCTCCAACACTTCATAGCTCTAAAATAACTCAACAGAATTGCAAATCAAGTGGTTGGGTCTTCTTGTTGCTAATTTGAAATGTGGGCACGTAATTGGGCTCACATAAGGCTTCAATTGAAATTTGACTTACATAGTATACATACGGGAGGATATTGTATCACATAGTTCAATACAAATCAATAGGGTATTATGATTTTTTTTGGGGGGGAGGTAAATATGCTTTTTGGACACCACAAATAAAATAATATGAGTCTATAAAGGGGGATTTTTAGAGGCATTGATGTACATAACATATGTAAGGGAGAGTTATTGTACACTGTAATTTGTTATCATCTACAAATATAATGGCTATTGAGAACTTTAAAGTAGAGGTAGATGTACAACTCGCAATCTTAAAGTTTAGAGAAATTTTTGACAATATTTGTGCTTACCAAATGACTTAAACGAGCTTTTGTTGGTAAATCTAGATGCTATCATTTCCCTAGCTTTGATGACGGATGTTGCATGGTCAAATTATCATGAGCTACATCGTATGGATGAAAAAACCTTCAAAACTTTGCTCAAATTTGAAAGCGAAAGTGGATTGGGGGTGAGGTATTTAACTTGTAAGCAAACACTATGATAAGATAATTTATCTAGAAGATGTTAGTTTCCAACACCATAAATACGAGGATATTATCATCATGCCAACTATTGGTATATATCTTAAACATATGTTAATTATGTTCTCATATCTAAACTTCATTCAATTCAGACACCCACCCCACCACTCGGTACTCCAAGACAAATGGGCACAATCCAAATGCACATAATACACAACATAGGAACAAATGGGAGAGTACAACAATTACAACGCATGCCACGGTGGGGAAGAAATGCCAATTGGTTATACTATAAACACATGTGTATCATGTATTCATGTATCTATGCCAGGTTGACTATATGATGGTGAACACCTTCATGTATGCCACTGTATCATTAAATTACAACAAGGTGATGTGCATCATACCTGTGTCATATGGGGTTGCAACTTTTGTTGAGCACTAATATTGAAAAATATATAATCAGGATGTGATATTAGCAAATTGTTGATATATAGATTTATCACTATATTCGTTAATTTGGGACTTTTTCGGCATTTTAAGACAGTTACAAATATAAGAACATGGATAAAATCACACAAATATTGGAGAATGTTGGAAGATGCAAGTACTTTGAAGCGGGTGTTCATATCAAGAACCCAATTAAGAACTCATATCAAGATGGTTTAGGTAGGACGACCCAAACATTAGACCATGTTGTTGTGGTCCATATATTAATTTGAGGCAAGAGAAAGTCTCAAATTAACGAATATAGTGATATTTTCATAAGCTTACAAAATATTTAGGTATTTGTAGCTATTTTTGAGGCCCTCTTACTAACATTCAAGCTACATAAATATATTAAAGCTTATTTCTAGATATAAAAATGTTAGGTTGATTAGATGGTGATAGATCTCTTGGCAAGATGTAGAGCATAAATTCCATGGTTTTAGGGTTTATTTCTCGAATGTCAAATGCCCCCTTGCGTTCCATTTATAGCCAATTTAATTGAATCTCATGGAATATATTCTAGAAATAAAAATATATATCTCATGTTACTCCTCACCACTCACATGCTAGCTTCCCTCTGGCGTTATGTTGGATTGGCAATTTTCTCATTTGGTTAGCAATTGTATACAATGTATATTGTCAATTCAAGTTCATAAATCAAAATTGAGATTCAAAGCCATAAGATCTCAACGTGAAGATTCTCTTTCTCCTTGACCAATCAGTTAAACCTTCTTAGTTGTCTTTATGAGAGCAAAATATGAAACATAGTCGTTGTTTTGAAGGACATAAAATACCAACACATGTTTCTTGTTAATCCTTAAAGGACTAAGTACGTGTTCACATTTGTGACATGACAATATGTACAAAAGCCTTACAAGTATTGAAACAATCTTTTATTAGGGTATGGTATTGAAACCATATTTAGCACAAACTATCAAAAACATGGCATCAAATAAAGTCACATGTGACAACAATGATTAGATATATATGATATTTATTTGAATCTAGGTCATTCATACAAGCTCAAATTTTCGTGTAAGTCATTCTAAATATATGTATGTTCCAATTAGAATAATACATATGATGAATGGGCTAATTTATAGAGGGTTAATTTTGACACTTTCAACTAAATCCATGAAGAAATAGTCTTAACTCTCATATTAATGAGGTTTTATGTGATTCCAAGATCAATTATAAAGTGACATTTGCAAGCTCAATTTATGGAACATTCATGGAGCAATATTGTTGATGCAAAGTCAAAGAACAAATCCATATGGTTGGACCTTCTATATAGGGTCACGAGGTTCATGTGAGCATTTTGAAAGAAAAAAATTCAAGAAAAAAACAAAACTGCATTGAATGGAGATTAAATTGTCTTTTGTTGATATTTTATAGATTTGTTCATCTTGTAAGGACTTAAGAAATACTTTAAGATCTATAATAGAATATCATCATATATAGAGAGTGAGAACAATACTTGTTAAAGAAATTGAAAACTTATCATTGAGTTCATTAAAATTGATGTTTTATTTCTAAGTTTTTTTTAACATAGAAATGCTAATCATCTTGGTGATGCACACACCAAATTTGAAACATACAAAAATTAGCATTTCTTATGCCTTAGCACTTTGAAAATGATATATAAAGATAGTATGAATAGAGAAAAGTATTTCCAACAACTCTTTGTTGTAAAAAACACCATTTGAGGACTAAAAGTCAATCATTTTCATGAATAGGACGTTTATGTTGGAAAATTGTTCATCAACTGGGAGATTGGTTGTGAGCTTAATGAAGAACCGTAATCGTATGATAAGTCCAAATCCACTCTTCAAAACACCATTATGGTGTAAACCTTTAACACTCCTCCCAAACAATATTTTCGCATCTAAAAGGACCTCCAACCAATGCTAGGGGAGTAGGGAAAATGATGTGGCCACCACAATGTGGTTAAACCCCTCCATTGACACAGGACATGTAATAGGTTCAATATCAAACTATCCTCAGGTCACCATCCCCCAGAAGAATCAAGATTAAGTTACAAAACACCCTCTATGATTGTCATTCATGAACAATATTAATGGGGAAAATTATAACCAACCGCATGGCTCTTTTGCAAGGTGTTAGACCTCCAAGAGAGTTTTTGTCATTTTCATACCCTATGGTACTAATATTTTTATATCACAATTCATTAAGAAAAATTGAGTGACACTATATTTATAGTTTTGATTTATGTGGGTGTCACATGAATGTGACCTTTGCAATTCCCTTAACCCCTAAATGCACAAGTATTTTTTCAATTCATAGATTGATTTGAAATTCGACTTCTTAGTTTTAGAGATATTTCATCTATCTCATAACATTATTAAGTGCGTCAGTGTGTTTTCACGGTCCCCCGGGAATATAAGCCGGGATGCCGTCAGTTAGCTCACATTTAGACGGGATGCCATGAGTTAGCTCACATTCAGTCTAAATGTGAGCTAACTGACGGCATCCCGGCTTATATTCCCGGGGGCCGTGAGAACACACTGACGCACTTAATAATGTTATGCTACAAAGTTGTAGATGGTTATTCTATAGCATTCAAACAATAATTATGTTGAGAAACTCTCTGGAGATTTATAAATCTAATCTAAGAGAAACTCATCTCAAAATCTATAAGATAACGACATAATCTAGTTGATGCTCCAAATTTTGTCAAAGTTGTCACAAAACCATGTACTTTCAATATGTGTATGTGCTACAAACAACCCCGCCTCCCCCCATGTGACTGGGGCGCTGTGAATGGAGGGTGTGTGATCATGGACAGACCACATCCAAGCCATCCATTCACAAAGCCCCATCTTACAGTCTATGAAACTGCTCGGGCACCCTGAAAAAAAACTTCCGATGGATGAAAGTTTGGTGGATGAAAAATCAATGTTTGCAAGATGAAGGGGTTGATTGTTCATTCCATTGTATGAGAGCATTTGTGTGGGATTTTAAAGGTTCCTAGAGGGTTCCATAAGTTCCCAATGGAGTTCCCCCATAGCTTTCCACTTGAATTAAAGAAGGTTAACAAAGGGGTGGAACGCATTCAAAAATCACATATGTGTGCGGGTGGGCCCCGCCCTCCCCACGCCTCCTTCACTAGCCAGTCTTCTTGCCCGCACCTGTGTGGGAACTTTTCCCCGTTGGAAACCAATGTGACAATACCCGGTCACTCAAGCCATAAAGCTCCTTTGGCATGTGATGGAACTCCATCAATTAACTTGGGAATGATGAAAGTAATGTCAACTTGAATACCGTAGTACCATAGCAGGTTCGTCCTAAAATAATTCTAAAAATAAAAAACGTAAAAATTAGAAAATTCTGAAGACAAAAAACGAAAATAGAATAAATTAGTTTTTGAAATATTTTGCTATTTCTAAGCTATTTAGGGTCATTTTTACTTATTTTTTGCTAAAAAACGAAAATTGAGAAATTCAATTTTTGAGAAGCGAACCTTATTTTTTCAAAAAAATTAAATATTCGTTCGCCAGGTGGCGAACCTGCTATGGTGTTACGGTATTTGTGATTTTGACCATGTATTGTCCCAGTGGTTCCCAACGGGGAAGAGTTGCCACGTAGGTGTAGGCAAGAAGACTAGGTAGCGAAGGAGGCGTGGGAGAGGCGGGGCCCACCTGAACACAGATGTGATTTAGCCCGGGGCGGTATGACATGTTTGCTTGTTGGCACAATACCTATTTCTTTATGTTGGAGAGGTGCTCAACTTTCTAGTCAAGTTAGCCACGAATGAAAGGGTAGCCGGAAGGTGTGGTGATGCTTGGTGGTGAGGGACAAGAAGTCATCTCATAGTTCGGAAATGACAAGTCCTTCACGATTGGGGTGTGCTCCAACTTTCGACTCCAAAGCCAACTTGTTTTGTATTGAGCTTATGCTCAATATTGGGGCTTGAGAGCAATTGAATGAAGAGCCTTGCCTATTGTTTTTAATAAAGGCACGAGGCCACCATGGCTCGCACGGTTACGTGGCAATGGGCGGCAAGAGGATGAGGTGTCTAAAATTCTAGGCACCCCATTTGGCCTTAACCTTAAGGTGAAATGTGTTGATAAGTTCAGAATGGAAAAAGGCTAAGGAAACACTTACCTTTTGGTCCGGGGGATGGACTTTTTAGTGGAAACCTAAATGTGTATGGGTCACTATGAAATAAAACCCTTGTATACAATAACTTTATAAAGAAAAACAAATGTACATGTACTAATGATAGGCTAGAAAATGGACTCATGTATTTATACCAAGCTTTTCAAGTTGATGTGATAAATGCCTCCACTACACACACAAAATATAAATCATGACATAGATAGGCCTTTATTACATATACAATCCACTTTCACTTTCCAATGAGAAAGTCATTGAACACATTTTCATCCATACAATATAATCTCATAATAATATGATCAGTAAACACCCCGGGGGTGCACCTTTCATAACACGTGTGAGTGTACATGAGTGTAGGAAAGGGGTATTAATTTGAGTTTTTAAGTATCATGTATACATATGCTACACAAATTATAACTTGTAGTTATGTACATGTATGGCAGACCTCTAGAAAATATATATAACATTTGTACTTGTATGGTAGGGTCACTAGACTTTATGGGATAAGTATTTAATATTGGATGAAACTAGGATGAATAATTTCCTCATTTCTTTATCTCATCCATGTATGTATGGAAGAGGCAATATTAGGGTTTCGGAAGGGGTGGCTGAGTTGGGAACAAGGCTACTTCTTGCTTAGAGTTGCAAGAGGAACAACCAATGATTCTTTGTGGCGTTTCTTTGTGGTTGATGCAGGTGGTTGTGGGTGGTTGATGCCTTAGTTAGATCATGGGTGGCATCGAAATTGCGAAGGTGTTGATTCCCAAGTGGGATTTCTCTCAATTGTTTTTGTATCATTAGTATACTTCCAATATACAACAATTTGGATCAAGCATTTATGGATTGCAATTGTTGCAAGTTCGAACGGTTGCAAGTGTTGCAAGTTCTAACAATTGCAAGTTCTAGGAGCAAGCATGGAGATTGGTTTATGTTGGTATCAAAAAGGAATCAACAATAAGTGGACTTACAATCTTACGGATTGTTTGATGGAAGATTTAATAACAATAATTGGATAAGCTTCTATGACATATATTACATACTTACATGCTTATGAGTTACATCCAGGGGATGAAAAATCTTCAACAACTTTAGTAATGAATGTTGGGGTTTTACATTATACACATGATAAGGATTCATGATTATTCAAAGGTATATGCATATACTTATGTTAACGACTATATATGAATGTACATTTTTTTACATATACATATTGTCACCTGTATTTTATCATTGAAATTGTAACTGTATGGCTTCTTTTCACAAATAAAAACTTGTATATTGGGGGGGGGGTTAGAGTATGTTGCGAACGCATGTGGTTCTTGGATTTTAATAATAGGTGCGCCCCTGGGAAAAACACACGCCATTGGCGTTAGAGTAGTAATAAGTTACAATTAATGAAAATGCGAATTGGATGAAACTAGTGCATCGATTGTCAATTTCTTCTCTAAAACTTAGGGGCCCCTTTGTACATCCATCGTTACTTCAAAAAATTAATAGCATGTTTGAATGTATACTCCAAAGAATAACAATGCCTCTTCCTTAAGTATACTACGTATGCTAATGCCTCAAATAATACGTTGTTTAACATTCAAGTTAGTTTGTACGTGATATGAAGAGTCCACCCCCGGGCTTTTGGTGAACGTCTAGATTAATTTTTAGACATCATTGTTTAATCATTGATCATGTGTTACTTTCATTGGTACTCTTCAACAACTTGGACTATCAATATATGAGTCGTAGACCATATCAAAACTCTAGTGCGTAATTATTTGTGGGCAAGACTTATAGCAAATATTAAACTAAAATTAGATATTTGAGTTTAATTTGGCTAAATTAGAATAATTTACTAAATACATTATTTAAAATAGTAATTAAGCACCCTTAATTAAATATTAAATGTAATTAGCAATAAGTGTATAATATAATATGGAGACAAAGCCAATATAACATGTGGAGATTTCCTAGTGCCTTGTGGACCGGGAGATCTCCCCATGCTAGTACATAACATTTTGAATGTATTAAATAATAGAGTGGGGAGACTTCCCGGTTCACACTGAAAGATAATTTGAAGGGTCTAGGGTGAGTAGATTTCACGGCATCATGGGGAGATATCCCAGTGTGGCTCCTAAGGTAAAAATTGAAGAATCCACCAATATCACCTTCAAAACCCACCAGGAGATCCCCCAATATTATATCGAATGAAAATTCAAATAAATAAAACTATGAAATCATTTACAAGAAGAATAATTACTTCCCTTGATGTGGTCTTTAAGATGCGAGCTATATGAGTTTAGACAACAATTTTAGGCATTTACTAAAAAAGGAAAACACATGAAGTTGAAGAATCTAAGACATGATATTGTACGATATACGTCATGAGAGTTCAAGACAAAAATATTTGAACATAAGACTCTAAGGGTTCAGACATAAGACACAAGAGTTAATGTGGACAATAACATGACATGCAGAAAAAGGTCTACATGTGAACAATAAAATATTGGGAGCACTCTCGATATATGATTGGGAAAAATGCGTTGTTGCATTTTTAACCAACCAAAACATCATTGCTTAAAACATAAAGAAGAATATTGATACCTTAAAATATAAGTTTATAATTATCAAATGATTACTGTGTATTAGTAAGCCATGAGACTTATGCAACTACGAGAAAATGCAAGTCCAAATGGCTCCATGAAGTTCAACATGAAATTTTATAGGGAAAATCATCAGGAGCACTCCCAATACTTTCCCTATGTTGGCTAGTTGGAGGAGTTTGCCAATTTTAAATTTTGTTTAGCGTGTTTCTTATCATAGTGTCACTTGTGGTTTTCCTAGCTATGTCACGGGGGGTTCACTTCATGTCAAGTTGAACACCACGTGCGGCCAAAGTTTGCTACCCCTATATTACATGGAATAGATAAATTTAAAAATTATGATATTTTTTCTACATATACATAACCATTGATAATATCTTTTGTATATTTTTTTGAAATTTTTAGTTATTGTCATTTTTGTAGTAATTATTTTAGTTCAATTATGCGTCATTCTAGTTAGAAACGGTATGTTTTATTAAAAAAACAAATCATCAAATTTGGTTACCATTTTTTACTATGTAATAGACACCGTGTATATCTACCCATGAAAAAAAATGATAAAATTTTGACCCATTTTGGTGATGTAACTTACCAAAAGTAGATTTTTTTTGGCCGCACGTGGTGTTCAACTTGACAATGGAGTGACCCCCCCCCCCCGTGAGCTATGTTGGGTTAAAGCACAAAACTACATCTATCCACATTATTGCTATGGAAGCCGGATCGCATTCCCACTTACCATCTTGAGCTCCTCTATAATGTTCAAGGTCTATCAATTTTAAAAAAAGATTCCTTTGCTAGGTCTCCAATACCGAATTTGAAATTGACCATATTGATAATGATTTCTATCCGGTTGCACAATTGTGAATCCTCGGCCCATCCACACATGGTGGATATTTTTGTTCAAAGGATGGACAAGAACAAAATCATCCCAAAGAAAATCTTTATAAAGGTCGTAGGATATTCTGGGTTCCCAAAATGTGATTCCAACCACTGCTTCTTTCGTTAACGTGGCCATCGAGGCTTTCATACATGTGATTCATTGCCTTTTACTGGATGGCTCAAAATAATTATGGCATCAATCCCAAGGTATTCATATTCATGGGTTATCTTAATTTGGTCCTTGCCTAAGTAAAATGCATCTTGGTTTAATTTCCTTTTGTTGCGGCCAAAGATCATAATTTTGGTCTTAGATAAATTGATATCAAGGCTAAAAGTCCTACAATATAAATAGTATTGTGCCCACCTACTCAGAGAAATTGAACATGTTGTCTATTAGTATATTCTTATGTTCATTCTAAAAAAGGTGGTGAATTTGATCACACGCAACAAATAATTTGGTTGCTTTATAATGTTCTCTCAAGGAGGAGGGCCTACCCACTCTACTTTAGCTTGTTTTGCGTGTTGTGTTGGGGTAACCTGCATGACTATTGAGGTTAAATGTCTAGATTCTTTCCTCATCAATCTTGCCTAGAGTAACAACGTAGTCAACTAGTCATAACATCGGAAATATCTTCTTTGATTTTCAATCCCAAATAAGTATAACAAACATCGCATTAGACCGGTGCAACCAAGTTGAAATGGGTTAGTTACAAACATATGGGGGCAGGTTTTAGTGGACTTCTTTACCTCAATAAGAGTGTTGGGGGTCCAATTTCAACAAGAGGAAGATATCTAGCCTTGGCCTGATCACTTGAAAATGCCAAGTTGGTAAGAAACAAAAGAAAGAAAAAAATACTCCATCTTCCTGTCGAAGCATGCATGAATGGATATTCTCTTTGCCCACATGATATTGCCAACTTTTGATGGAGGACTCTACTACACATGTTGAGGAGTACACTTGGGTGGTGGGGAACTGATGGGTGGGGGTGGTTGAACCTCACTTTAGTGTGGAAGGTGGTGGGGAGAGTTATTGTTTGTATTTGAGTTATAAGCATCATGGTATGGTTTGAGTCCCGTCGTTTGACCTTAATTTCATGAGAAGGGGAGGTGGTGTTATCTAATCACCCAAGCTTGGTGCGATTGATATCTCCTAGGTTGTTGAGCTGAAGTTACGCTCCCCATTATATTATTGTTGATGTGACGTTTTGTTGCCAAAAGTTTTGTTGGTGTGAATTTTAGAGTAGGTATCGAGTATGGATTTCAAATTGTCTTTGTATGATGGCATAGAGAGAGAGCGGAGGAATGCAAAGATATGAGCGTGGAGCTTAGAGCCCAGAGCGTAGAGCGATGTTATGTGAGCGTGGTTTATTATGAGGCACCATTATGGGAGCCTATTACCGTGGATTCTTGCATCCTCTCCCCATTAAAAACAAACATTTTATTTACAACAATGTGCCCTAACACCGCGCAATCATAATATTATTCATTTGAATTCATTTGAAAAATAACCTCTAAATTTTTCTCAACATTACAAGGGTCTAAATTTTCAAATATGCAAACCACCCTCAATATCAATGATGTACAAACTATGCATGTTGGAAATCCATATTCAATAACGATGTTGATGCAATAACAACAAGGAAGATTCAATAAAATTAAGATAATTACACATATAGAATTCCAAAGAGGAAGTAAGAGAATTAATATACATTGTCAATTAAATTCAAGAATGTGCAAAGTTTAACATGAATCATTGAGCACCAAGAAGATCATATAAAAAACAAGAAAATCATATCTATTGCAATCTTTATTTAAATAAGGTTGTGTTTCCAAACACAACCAAAGGTACATAAACCAAATGAAGTGAAGTATAATGCATATAGTTCCACGTTATCAAACAAATTTTAAATATATTAGATGAATAAATATCATTTATTTATTGATGATTACTAGTGTTGGAAAACGAAGTACTTGATTTTGAATACTCATCAGCGGACAAATCAAAATATTCTTTAACTCGAACATCATATTTAATCCGATTGTAGTAGACTTTATCAGGCCTAGATGCTAAAGCTCTTGCCATATTTTCTTGCCATATTTTCTTGCCAAGGGGGGAGTGTAAAAGATTGAGAGGGACTCGTCCACAAATCCAAGTGAAATGAAGAAGTTGCGTAACGAGGAGTCCTGGAAACAAGAAATCATAATCAGTATTTGATGAAAATTTATGATTAACTAGAAAAATATGAAATAAACAATAAAAATAAAAATATTGACTAACTTACGCACAAAATTCATCGAGCTCAATATCCTCATAATTGTCATCGTCATCCTCAAGGTTTTTCACGTTTGCATCAAGTGTAGATGGGCCTACCAACAAGGATTTAAGAACATCATTGAATAAAGTGATGTCCTCTTCAAACCCCAAAAAATGCCGACCCGATGCTCGACACGCATGAAGTGCAGCACATGTGAGAAACAAACTTTAGAAAATGATTGAAGAAAAATGATGTATAATATATGATGTATATTTGAGGAAAAAATTGCAAAAAAATTTGAGGAGGAAAAAAACATGAGAAACCCAGTTTGTAGAAATTGATAACTGTTTCAATAGTCAAATCAACTATCCTACTACCCAAGCAGAATATGTTTCAATAACCATTTACATAAATATGGAGGTTTTCTCCCAAGCACCTCTCTATGGAGTAACACCATCAGAATGCATAGTTAGATTATTTTTGTCAATGAAATTTAGAATGGATAGACCGGAAATAGGATCAAAATCAGTGTTAACCAGGTCTTTGTCAGAATGAAGTTGAAAAGAAGGCTTTCTTTTCATTGTTTCAGAGGTGGCACAGATGAGCAAAACGGAGCAAAATATAGGGTCTATACAAAAATACATTGAATTATTCATGTATGCTATGAAATAAAAATAATGGAGAAAAAATACGATTGAAGATGTGAAAGTGAATATATTACCTTCTGATTGGAAAAAATTGGATGGGTGAGCATCATTCCATTGTAGTATGTCCAGAACAAAGAAATTTTGAGACAAGCCGATTTGAGATATGGCATAACAAACTTTTTGGATTCAAGGGGTTGAAATACCAAAAAGGCTCCGTCATCATGCACATATTTCTTACAAAATGAAAAAATAGATTGAATGGTATCAATATTTTTGGCATTCCAAGGAGGAATCACATGATCAGGATCACACAAGTCCAGGAACTAACAAACCCTCGGGTATGTCCGCAATAACAAGATCTAGTGAAGGTTGAGTCACGTGATTTTCATGAAAGTATATCTTACGGCCACGACTAATTTACACAAGGACAAATTATTGATCAAAAGATGGTCATGAAAATGAATACAAAGAAGACTTGAGATGGTGAATATGATATTCATAAAAATATAAAAGTTACCTTATCAAGAAATAAAGACATTTCATGATATGTTGAAGACCATTGTTTGGTGGCTTTGAAGATCTTCTGCATATTGGCCACTGTATCATTGAGGACAAGCTCAAAAATAAGAAAATTGTGATCACTTGATATGAGATGAGGAAGGAGAGTATGAGCATCACGATGGATAATGCTAGAACTAGAAGGGGAATGCTTTGCAGAAACTAGAAATCTTCGTGATTTGGATGGAGGTTCAATGGGAATAGATTTTTTTGTTGGAACATCTCTAGCATGTTTTCTAGTACATTGGGTTGGCCTAACATCAATAAAATCTTCAGAAACTCGTTGGTTAGATTGTATAAAAATATTATGAATGTCAAAGGTATTAAGGGTATTATCTAGAACAAAGACATCATCATCATCCGTAGAGTGATTGGTTTGAACACAAGAAGGGGTAGGGGTAGCTTTCTCTATGTTCAACCGTAAGTTTTATTCTGAAGAAGGAGTTTTATATATACGACATTCAATATACCATACACATGACTAGAGATGAAACAATTTTTATGGTTGCAATTGATCCGCAATAAATATATGAGAAGGGGTGACAATATTTGTCCAAATATTAAAAAACAAAATCATCTTGGACAACACTAGTAGGTACTAGCACATATTTCTAATACCTAAGAATACAAAAACTATTGTCAAAATATATATACACATGCAATAATAATATGTATAAAAAATATTTTTATTAAAAAATATAAAGATTCTTATAATTTATATATATTTTAAGATGTCCAAAGTTTTTAAAAAGTCCACAATGACAAATTTTTCAGCAATTAAACCATCCCTAACCGCATTTTTATAACGTGGGTGAACATAGGGAGATACTAGGAGGGAAGTTGCCGAAGGTGACGACGAATTGATGTTAACAATCCGCCATCTAGGAAAAACAAAAAAAAACACATATTAAGATAGAGCAAAGGAGAATAATGAAAGGTGGTCATATAATTCATAACCCGAAAATAAAGAACACCTCAAATGTATACATTCAAAGCCCCAAAATCAATTAGAAAAATAATACAATTAAAGACCAATTACACAAATTAATGCAAAAAACTATAGCCTAGAACGATGCCATAGCAGTGCTGAAATCTACGTGAAACAAAGATTTTTGGCAAACCTTTCCATCGTTGATTTCTTTGACTTTGAAGGCTTGCAGAAAAAACACAACAAATACTAAAAATCTGAAATTTTTTTCACAATAACATAGGGAGGTTTTCAACCTATAAAAAATTTCAAGTCAAAAAGATGAAATGACAAGAAGTTATAGCCCAATCTCTAATGTCTGCTACCTCAAAGGAGCCTCCAAAAACCCGTGCGGTGCCGCACGGGTTTTCAAAAGCTCCTTTGGACTTTTGGTGAGGGGGCTCAAGGAGGTGTGTGGCACAGAGGGGGGTATGCGGTGCCGCACACCCCCCCTTTGTGCCGCACATCTCCTTGATCCCCCACGTGATTTCTGCAACTTTGGAGGCTTGTAAAAAAATCACAAAAAATCCTAAAAATCTAAAATTTTCTCCACAATAACACAGGGATGTTTTCAACCCACAAAAATTTTAAGTCAAAAAAATGAAATGACAAGAAATTATAACCCAATCCCTAATGTCTGCTACCTCAAAGGAGCCTCCAAAAACCCGTGTGGTGCCGCACGGGTTTTCAGAGGCTCCTTTGGACTTTTGGTGAGGAGGGTCAAGGAGGTGTGCGGCACAGAGGGGGGTGTGCGGTGCCGCACAACCCCCCTTTGTGCCGCACACCTCCTTGATCCCCCACGTGATTTCTGCGACTTTGGAGGCTTACAGAAAAATCACAAAAAATCCTAAAAATCTGAATTTTTTCCACAATAACACAGGGATGTTTTCAACCCACAAAAATTTCAAGGCAAAAGGATGAAATGACAAGAAGTTATAACCCAATTCCTAATGTTTGTTACCTCAAAGGAGCCTCCATAAATCCGTGTGGTGCCGCACGAGTTTTCAGAGGCTCCTTTGGACTTTTGGTGAGGGGGGTCAAAGAGGTGTGCAGCACAAAGGGGGGGTGTGGCACCGCATTAATTTGTATTAATTTACATTAATTTGTGTAATTGGTCTGCGACTTTGGAGGCTTGCAGAAAAATCACAAGATATTCTGAAAATTTGAAGTTTTTTTTCAATAACACAGGGAGGTTTTCAACCCACAAAAAAAATTTAAGTCAAAAGATGAAATGACAAGAAGTTATAGCCCAATCCCCAATATCTACTACCTCAAAGGAGCCTCCAAAAACCCGTACTGTGCCGCACGGGTTTTTTGCTCCTCCTTTGGAATCCTTCAAAGGAGGTGGAAAAAATTCATGTGGCACCGTATGGATTTTTAAAGGTTCCTTTGAAATATTGGAAAGGATCCTCAAAAAACTTGTGTGGTGCTGCACAAGTTTTTGAAGGATCCTTTCTAGTACCTCAAACTGCCTCAAAGATGGTAGAAAAAACTTGTGCGGTGCCGCACAAATTTTTTTTTATCTTATTTGAGGCAGTTTTTAAGAGGTACCAGAAACAAATATTGCATTCATCTTCTTCTATTTTTTAAACACATGTACAAATTTCAAATACATTATTATATTTAGTTTATGCAAACTTGGTTTTTATTGCGCACTTCATTTTCTTCGGCTTTTCGGAACATCGTTGTCACTTCTCCATCTCCGTCTTTGCTGCTACCATTTCTCTCTCCTTCCGATTTGTTTTCGGATGTTTCTACTATCATTATTTTTTCCACAATTTGTTCATACACAATACACCATACGATTTCAGTTCACATTTTTAACTTCTAACTCTATCATCATTTTTTACAACCTAGTACTTCACCAAAAGTTTCATGACGGTTCCTTTCATGCCTCTCCATAGAGTTAGCCAAATAAACTTCTCCAAATCCTAAATTCTTATATAGTGATTTTTTCAAATTTCTTCTAACTTTAACCACTTCGTGTGGTTCAATGTGAATACAATTGTAGTCTTTTTTATAACATACTTACATCCATAGCCGATAGTCCATTTTTACTACTCACATTTCCGAAATCAAGTGTCTTTGTAATTTCAAGCAATGTTGCATCTTTAACTCTTGACAAAACTTATGTTTTCCTTGTTATTCTCGATCTTTCTAATTCTCTTGTACTATTAAAATATAAATATCTTTTCTTTCTCATTTTTCTTCTCGAAGTTTTAATCGGTATATCATGTATGTCCGTCTTTCCATATACCTGAGAGATACAATCACTCACACACTACTTATCTGCTACTTCTTTCATTGCACCCTCTCCATTTTCTCCCTCTCTCTCTCTATATGTTTTATCTTTTTTTGTACAATCTTATTTTAAATATTTTATACATTGTTATTCATTTTTAAAATTTTCTGTTACCGTACTATATATTCTATTATTTTATATCCGTTGAATGTGATATACATGTTTTTTTCTAGATGATATTATTATTTTTATATGATTCTCAATTCAACCGTTCTTTCTTCTTTTCCCAACGTTCATTTTTTTCCAACTTTCAGTTTCCTCCAACGTTCATTTTTCTTCAACGTTTATTTCCCTCCAATGTTCATTTCTTTCCAACGTTCATTTCCCTCCAATGTTCATTTTCCTCTAACATTCATTTCCCTCCAAAGTCATTTTATCTATAATCACTATAACAATCTTATTCATATGCAATTCATATTAATTTTTTCAATAATGTGTTTTTCCGTTTTACATTTTCAATGTTCTCAAACTATGTATTCATGTATTTTATTTTTTATTTTGTTTATTTTTCTATCATTACCATGTCTATATTTCGTGCAAATGGACATCTTGTTCCTATTACGTTGAATATATCTGCTGATGGTTTGAACTTGTTAGTCTTCAATTTCATTTTCAATTGTCCTCAATTTTTATCGAATAAGAAATCGTTGATATTATAAGTATTTTGTCTAAAACTGTCTTCCAAATACCAATTCGTGAAGATGTGGGTACAATTGGAAGGTGGATCCAAGACAATATAGAATTTTTGGTATATTTGAACTTTTGTTTTCCCCCACATCGCTTCTGACTCCTGCCACTCAAATTTTTGTTACAGCCCAAAAATCTCCACTTTTGCAAGGCAAAAGTGAACCCCTTGACAAAGTTATTACTCTTCCGAGTGATTCCTCAAACACCGATGCTGATGATATTGTGTTTTCTATGAAATATATTCATAATAATGTTACCTTTGCTGATTCTAATTTCATTATGTCACCTCAAGCTACAGGTCCTTCATGTTCTTCACAACCGCCCCTTCATCCGGATTTTTTTGAAATTCCAAGTATTTTAGATTTATTGAAGACATTACTACATACTCCAAGCTGTAAGAATGTGATTCGAAGTTTGGATTTCTCAACTCTGCATGTTCGCCGGGTGAAATATTTTCCTCCTATGTTCAATGGTCTTGTCATGTTCGAGTTGCCTCCACTATCTATAACCGTTAATGTCAAGATTGGAAGATTGCTTGATGGAATGGACAAGAAATATGATTGTCACATTTGGTGCAAGACCAAAACCACTAATATCAAAAGTGATATTAGTTTGACATTTCGTAAAGCTGTTTGTGTTGGTCACATTCAATGTCAAAATGATTTGTGTTTTTTTTTACCAGATCCTCCAAACGCAATGACACTGAATGAAATAGCTTCGCATTGAATCTTTTTGCTATAGGGCAAACAACTTCAATACCTACTTCTTCCACTTTGGTTTGTAAAATTTGTAAGTTGCCTCCAACTTACATCAATACTTGTCCTTGCAGAATGTACTATATTCTCAGCAAAGGTCAAACGATGATAAGGGCGTGCATTCATTTTGGGAGTCATGAGCATCATATATCTCATGGAATATGTAGAGAAACCATAGACAAGATACATACTTTGATTGGAGAAGTGGTGTCCAAAACACCAAATGCAAAAAAAATTGCCATTGCTCTCGTTGCAAACAAACAGTTCTTATCGACATTCTTATTGCAAGATGACTACAAACTCCAACACCGCTGAGAGGTCCAAGTTTGAATGTTGTTATAGATAAATTCAAAATCTTGAGTTCTCCAAATGTTTGCAGTATAATTTCATCTTTTCGTCTCCATTCACAAAGCAAAAGGTACATTGACAAAATTTTGGAACTCAAGAAAACCAGTAAATATGACTATGTTCAAGAAAGTGTATTTCCTGGTCAAGGTTCCAACCAGGTTTTCTTGTTCAAAATGTCAATTGAAGGTCCGGGGAGTAGATTTGATCTTGTAAAACGTATACAACCAGGAGGAGACTTGGAGAATGCATGGATAATGTTTGATCATGTCAAACGCGTTAAAGATTGGACAACCATGGCATGCAAGGGCGGAGCCAAGATTTTGACCTAGGGGGGGCTGACGTCAGAATATGGAAATATCCAATGTATATTTTATTTTCAAATTTCAATAGTTGGTCGAATTTGATTATTTATTGAGAGATTTGGACTCATCAAGCTAACATCCCCATAATTTTTTTGATAATGTCGTTAATATCCAAAGCTTTGGCAATGGTCTTTTCGATATAGATGATCATCAGATCGACCATCCAATCATCGCCAATAGACATTGCCAATAGTAAGCATATGCCCGACTTTCCTTCAATGCACTCGAGAAAAACATTGCGAAAAAGAAACCACTATCGATTTTCCATTGCGGTTCTTTTGACCAGCCTACTCTGCAGTCGCTAAACGACTGCAGATTTTTTTTGGTTTTACCAATTGAAATTTTAGGAATTTTGGGGCTTGTAATATACCGTTGGAAAGGTCTTGAAAACACCTTTCCAACGGTGTATTACACATCCCAAAATTTTAACATTGCAGTCGCAAAAAAAGAAACATATATACTACTGATCTCAGGGGGGGCTGAGCCCCCCCCTAGCCCCCCTGGCTCCGCCCCTGATGGCATGTTATGTTTATGATACCAACTACTGCAAAGTCATGACTATTGCTATTTGTGATATGCAATCTGAAGACACCCAATCTCAATATCTTATGTGGAATGCATTGAATCGTGTTATGACCAAACATGGTGTCCCCGTGATAAATTTCAAAGGATTTATGGCAGACAACACTCAAGCAAACTGGAATGTTGTTCGTCAAATTTATGGAACGGGTAATCCCAAGATTCCTATGGAAAATCATGAACGAACTTGTTTTTTTCATTGGACTAAATCTTTGGAAGCACATACCGTGAAGCTCATCAAAACTACAATGCAACACCAACACAAAATCTTGTGCAAGCAATACAAAGATTCAAAAATTGAAGAAGAGTCCGAGAGAATGTATTTGGCTATCCATGCATCATGGTGGTTCTTATCTAGTGCTGCAACAAAAGAACAAATTCAAGAGCTCAATGATTGGTTGGACTTTTGGCATTTTTGATATCGACAATGGGGAGGTTTTATGCAATTGGTAATTTTTTTTTCCCGATTTTTTGCTTTCAATTTTTAATTTTTTTTTCATTTTCTAACAATATTGTTTTATATTATTTTCATGTTTTCCTTATATTCATTATTTTGTTTCATGTAGGGCCTTTCATTGGACGAATTGGCAGACATGCCTTCTTGCAACCTTTCAGAGACCATTGACAATAAATGGCTGCAACAATTAGAAAACAGGGGTTAGGATTTGTATGTTGCCACCGTGGATGACTATGTCCCTAATTGTTCAACAAATCAGACATATAGGTCTTGACCTTGGCATAGTATGTAGTGTATAAGATGGGAAAAACACCTCCTTTATCACCCCAAAAAATTTCATTGACATTATTAATAATATTATAATTATTTTATTATAGAAATTAACTAACAAAATTTCAAAGATATTTAAATATATTTAGGATATTAACCACGGTTATGGGTCCATAATTTTACTAAATGTGGAAACTAAATTCATTTTGAAGATTTACAAAATATAAAATAGTTCAAATATCACAAATATTTATTTGTAGGCTCACGAATCTATGCTCTAGGCTCCTCTGCTCACATTTCTAGGCTCACATGCTTGCGTCGTTGAGAGAGAGCGGATGGCCGTGTTGTTGTTCTTGTTGTTATCTAAATATAAAGGAGGGTGAGTTTTGAATTGTATGTAAAGGAAATTGTGGTTGGTTTTGTGAATACCTCCCCATTGCCCTACAATGAGGACCATGAGGGGTTGGATGTGTCACCATGTTGTGGCGATTATGAAAATAAAACGAGTACATTTGTCCATTTTTCTTTGAGTGGCAGTTTGTGGGATTTGATCGTGGGAGAAGTGAATTCAATGAGGTGAAGTCGGAGGTGATTGGATGGGTGGGTTGAAAGGGGGTTGTGGGAACATTGAGCTTAGATAATTAGGATGTTTGCTAGAGTTGGGTAGGGATATGCATAGATGGGAGGGGCACATGTATGGCAAGATCAAGTCACGGGGAGGTCACTCCATTGTCAAGTTGAACACCATGTGCGAACAAAGTTTGCTACCCCTATATTACATGCCATAGATAATTTTAAATTTTATGATATTTTTTCTACATATACATAACCATTGATAGTATCTTTTGAATATTTTTTGTAATTTTTAGTCATCTTCATTTTTTAGTAATTTTTTAGTTCAATTCTGTGTCATTCTAGTTAGAAACGACATGTTTTATAAAAAAAATCATCAAATTTAGTTACTATTTTTTACTATGTAATAGGTACCGTGTATATCTACTCATGAAAAAAATTGATAAAATTTTGACCCATTTTGGTGATGCTTTATGTAAAAGGTATGATTTTTTAGATGTAAAGTGTTCGCACGTGGTTGTTCGACTTTACAATGGAGTGACCTCCCCGTGGATTCAGTTGGGAAAACGTTGTTGGAGGTGTGTTATGAGGAGGATATGCCACTAGTAAGGCATTTCCACCGAGTGTGGTGGTTAGAGAGTAGTGGTTCCCAAATATATTCTAGGCCTTTGTTATGTCAGTGGATATAGAGGCCTTTTATTAGCATGGTGGCTGTAGATGATCAATACATAAGACCATGTGTGAATTTGGGGAGTTCATGTGCAACAAAGAGGGTATAATGGAGAGTGAAATCTTCGGGGCCAAAACATGTTTATTAAACAATGGCCCATGTGTTGCGCATTGCGGAACTTGAGTGTTTGGATGATGTGGGAGGCGGTTACACTTGTGTGGTTCCATGAGGTGCTTGAGAGGACAGTGTCTAGATTACCATTGTTGATCCATTTTTGTAAGGATTTGTGAGTGAGGTATTACACGTAGAAGAGGGGAGTTGGATGTCCAAGTTATGTATTGGCCCTTCCCAAGAGTATTGAACGTGAAGGTAGTGGGGGGTATGTGCGGTAGATGTGACCTAGGTTCTTGTCCGTTGTTGCTGAGCGGGTGATGGCTTTGGTTTTTGCAAGGTTGTCGGCCACATTGCTACCCTTGATGCTGATGCCAAGAATGTCTATCAAAAAGACGTGTGCATTCACAATATGACAACCATCCTTGGTTCAATAGTCAGTACGATTGGGGGACCTATATGACTATTCAACGAACACGAGAATTTTCATTTTGATAGTGGATAAAATATTCATATGAACTCCAAAGATTACGAGAGAAGTGGTTACGGCCCTGATTCAAATTTGCCAACCATCTTGTACCAAACATGTGTTTCATATCCTAGGCGAAGTCTGTTAGTAAAAAATCGACCCATCTACCTCACCAATCACAAAGTGGGGGTTGGGGTGGGGTGGGGGGAGGGGAGGGGGGTTTGCAAGCTCCAATGAAGTGTCCAGGGAGATTTTTGTGCATAATCAGTTGAAATCCTGGTGTGCGTTTCCAAGTCCACCCGGCTACCTGTTGTGATCTTCCGGTTTTTCTTTGTTAATTTGAGGCATATTCCATAGATTCCTCTAAAATGCTGTGTAATTCTGCTGAACTTCAACCAGCTAACTTAGGGCCACTTCACACACGATCCAAGAGCCGTGACCATGAAACTGTGAGAGCCCAAACGAAAGTGTCCAAAGGCCGTCCCAACACACCTCCAAAATCATGTAGTGTGGTCACGGATCCCCAAGTGTAGTGTGAAGCCATGTGTGACCGGGCCCTCAACCAAATGCTATTTCGACAAATTTCTATTCACATGGGTCCTCACACATGATAAAATAGAATAAACCAATGGTTGTGAGCGTTCAGAGTGCCATGGTCTCCCAATGGTTTTGTGTTAGGCCCACCTCCAAGAGATGGTTTTTGAAAATAATCCAAGTGACCGTGAAACATGATCCATTCGATGCCATGTAGGATTCCATGTAGACTTTACATCCATCTTGCATTCACATACTCCATTGGTCCCTCAAGCGTAGTGTGAAGCGAACGTGGACCAGCTCCGCCTTTTCCACCAATGGGAGTGCTTGAAGTGTACTGGTCAGGGGCTCTCAGTCTCGTGTGTGAAGTGGCCCCTTATTCGTCAAACGCAGCCAGGTCATCTGTACCTAGGGGTCCGATTCTTCCCCGCTCGGTGCTCCAATAAGAGCCAGTGCCGCAGCCCCTGACACATGCTAAGCTGGAAATTGCAAGTGAGCAGAAGCAGAATGCAAGCGGCAGTGCCATGAGTGGTCTTCCTCGTGTGTGTGTGGGGGGGAGAGAAGTGGCAGAGCAGATGCTGCCAAGGGACAGGAGAGCGCCGGAGAAAGAAGCGAGATGGATATATAAGTTAGTAGTAACAAAATGTGCCGATCGAGAATGATGCCATGGCCGAGGCTTCAATTCTGCTGTCTCTGCCACCACATTCCCTTTCTCCCTTTCTCCCCTTCAATAATAATAATAATAATAATAATAATGATACAAACTCACCAGTCATGTGCTCCATCATTGCACTTAACCCTTAAAGAAGGACTCCGTAGCCGCTCTATCATATATGTAGAGACATACTACAAACTTGTGGGCTGGGGATTCGTGGCACTCACTAAGGAACATCCATCCAAGATATCGTGGATGAAGTGGCTCCAATAAAAAAAAGCCCCCCTATGGGGTTGAGGGCCGATTCATTCGCATGTGACATCACTAGACTAATTCGGGGCCTTTGACTCTATTTCCGGAATCAAATTGCCTAAAAATAGTCATTTAGATGATTCCTGCGTTTTTTTCATCCGCATGGATGATTTTACTTGAGTGCCATGAATCCCTGGCCAAACTTGTGTACTATATACATGATGTGTATGACCCTCAGGCAAGTGGTCGGGGATTCGTGGCACTCAAGTAAAATCATCCATGCGGATGAAAAAAACACATGAATCATCTAAATGACTATTTTTAGGCAATTTGATTCCGGAAATAGAGTCAAAGGCCCCGAATTAGTCTAGTGATGTCACATGCGAATGAATTGGCCCTCAACCCAATAGAGGGGCTTTTTTTATTGGAGCCACTTCATCCACGATGTCTTGGATGGATGTTCCTTAGTGAGTGCCACGAATCCCGGCTGGGGCGAACCAACCCATATATCCGTACCTTACCGGGGAGGGCGAACGGCTGGGGATTCGTGGCACTCACTTAAAATCAACCATCCTACATATCATGGATGAAGTGGCTCCAATACAAAAAGACCCCCTATGAGGTTGAGGGCCGATTCATTCGAATGTGACATCACTAGACATCCGGTAAGGTACCAATGTATGGGTCGGTTCGCCCTAGCCCACGAATCCCCAACCCAGGCAAGTTTAAGAATATGTATTGGAAAAACGGATTCGGATTTGCAGCTTTGTTTAGTACATTAAGTGTCAAGGGTAAAATCGAAGCCTATTTGTATGTATGTATGTATGTATGTATGTTGATGCTCGAAACGTGAAGCATGCATTTGTATCTAGGGGCACTCATGTTTTGAAGTTGAACCACATCTTCAACGACATTCAAGTTTTAATCGATTCAAAAAGTGCGTTTGGAGAGTAAGTTGGTTCTTAGATAGAGGTAAGTTTTGATGCGATTCACTAAAAATGGAAGTATGTAGCTCAAATACATGTTTTGGTGGGTAGAGAAGACCAATATAGGCCTCTTGGATGCTTAAGGGTTGACCTCATCTAGAATTCTTGGTGAAGTTAGCTCGTTGCCGTATTTTTAGGATTATGTTTTGTAGCACCTACCAAGTAGGGGAAGGATGTTAATTACTGCATAGAGCATGAGGATTACTTGTGAGCCAATTTAACACCTAAATTGGGGCTGGAGACCTTGAACTAGTCTACTATGATTAAATTAGGTTGAAGCAATAACAAATCTACAAGGGGCATCTTTTCATTACACCCCTTTGGCAATTGTTTGGAAACCAAATCCATATGTCCATGTTAAAGCCATACCGTGCATTGAGGTATTATAAATGGGCAAGTTTGCACCTAAACCCAACCTCCGTGTCATTTTTAAAGAGGCTCCAACCAATCATGTCATGACACATGACACTTTTTTTTTCTAGGCATGAAAAAATAAAGTTCGCACCTTATCCAATGCGCATGCATGGTATCAATACATCCGTGGTGATAAAGTCTCAACCAATGTTGGTCTGGTATCGTCTTTTTGTCTATGCCATCCAGGTATTTATAATGAGAATTTCACAAATTTTGATACCGGTAGGATAAGGTCATGTGAAAGTTTTTTTTTGTTTGCAATACTAGTCTAATCTTTATGCCATGCAAGAACTTTCATACCTAGGCAACATCGCCCTAACATTAATATGATTCAGAATAGTATTGACCCAAATAATAACTCAGTTATAAAGAAATTCTCTCGCCTTCACGTACCCACTAAACATCAATATCTGACTCGTATCACAAAGTTAACACCCTTGGCTAGGTTCATTGATACCATGATAAATTTGGTCCGAGACGACCCTAAACTACTGGATGATGGTGGAGAGATACCCAAATCTTAAGGAAGAGGTTGGCGGTTCGATTCCCGGCTGTGAGATCTCCTCTGTACTTGACAGAAACTTGCCAGGTGGTTAACTGCCTTCTGTGCTTTGGCGCTGGCCTGTCGGCCTTTTGTCTCAAAAGAAAAAAAGGATGCCATGATAAATTCACCCAATATACACCATACCACCACGGATCTCATCTCCCCCATTGCGATTCCTTTCTTCCTTCCTTTTCTTTTGCGAATTCGTAACCGCTTCAGCTTGCATGTTGTGTTTGAGGTGATGTTGTTAGTTTCTTGCCATTCGCTCGTTCATTTTGTACGTCGGTTGCGAATTGAAGGCAAGTAAAGTAAAGGGCGCAAATTCCCTGGCTTTGGCACTTTTTGGCAGTTGCATGTGCATATGGTGCAGCAGCAGGCGTGCCAATTGGTGGTGACGTGTTATTCCGGGCACCCACTTTCTAACTCATCAACCCCTGCTGCTGCTGCTGCTGCACGCTGCGTCAGTGCTTGGGGAGTGTTTGAGCATAGTCAGTCAAGATCCTAGTGATTCTAAATCCAGCCGGCTGGTTACATGTTGACATCTTCGGGTTTGGAGGACGTTAAATACCCCCCACGAACTTTTCGGGGTGTCAGATCCGGGCTGGGGCAGCCGCCCGTCCAGAAAATCCACATTTTCTGGACCCGACCGAAAATTGCTGCCCGCCCGCGTGCCCGACTTCGAAAAAACCATTGTCCTTGCATTCTTGAAGGTCACTTACTCACAAATCCCATATTGAGTGCACTTCACCGTCAAGGTCCAAAGTCCAATATATATGTTCACTTCCATTGAGTAAATAAGCAATTGACTGGGGTTTCATTATCAAAGTGAAACCGTCAATGAAACATGTAATTAACTTGGAAGTCAAAAATATTACAAAATCCTCATTAGCACTGAGGTTATAATTTTTGTGACTTGCCATTCAAAGGGTCTTTGTCATTCTTTAAAATGGAACTAAAATTTACTTTCATTATTTTTAGTAGGTTAAATATTTTGGTATTTTATAATATTTTAGTTAAACCCTTCTACTTTCACAAAGTTTTCATATGCATGTAAACTAATTAAGTGTGATTGAATGTAACTAAGTCTAATTAATTCTAATTAATCCTAATTAAGCCCAATTATCAGAAAATATGCTTGTAAATTATAAATTATAAATTAATTAGAAATAAAAAAAGTAATTATAAATCAGAAAGTAATTATAAATTATATTTATTGGAGTTAATTCCAATAAATCATGATTAATTCCAATAAGTACATATTATATTTAATTAGGCTTGATTAATTTGGTAAGCATACTTTCTGATAATTGGGCTTAATTAGGATTAATCAGAATTAATTAGACTTAGTTACATTCAATCACACTTAATTAGTTTACATGCATATGAAAACTTTGTGAAAGTAGAAGGTATTAACTAAAATATTATAAAATACTAAAATATTTAACCTACTAAAAATAATAAAAGTAAAATTTAGTTCCATTTCAAGAATGACAAAGACCCTTTGAATGGCAAGTCACAAAAATTATAACCTCGGTGCTAATGAGGATTTTGTAATATTTTTGACTTCCAAGTTAATTACATGTTTTATTGACGGTTTCACTTTGATAATGAAACCCCAGTCAATTGCTTATTTACTCAATGGAAGTGAACATATATATTGGATTTTGGACCTTGAAGGTGAAGTGCACTCAATATGGGATTTGTGAGTAAGTGGCCTTCAAGAATGCAAGGGCAATGGTTTTTTCGAAGTCGGGCGGGCAGGCGGGCAACAATTTTCGGTCGGGTCCAGAAAATGTGGGTTTTCTGGACGGGCGGCTGCCCCAGCCCCGATCTGACACCCCGAAAAGTTCGTGGGGGAGTATTTAACGTCCTCCTTCTGGTTTTGCTTTCATTCATTTGAGGCATATTCTATAGATTCCTCTAAAATGCTCGGTAAGTCTCCTGAAGTCTCCAACTTCCGCCGGTTATTTCTCAAACTCAACAGTAACTAACTGATAGTTCTCCCCGGACAGTGCTCTGCGTGTGCCGATGTTGTTGTTGTTGTTGCTGCTGCTGGGCCAGGGCGAACCGACCCATACATTGGTACCTTACCGGATGTCTAGTGATGTCACATTTGAATGAATCGGCCCTCAACCTCATAGGGGGTCTTTTTGTATTGGAGCCACTTCATCCACGATATGTAGGATGGTTGATTTTAAGTGAGTGCCACGAATCCCTAGCCGTTCGCCCTCCCCGGTAAGGTACGAATATAGGGGTTGGTTCGCCCCAGCCCTGCTGCTGCTGCAGCAGAACCCAATTTACTACTCACAGTCAGCAGCTGCCTGCTGACACAGTCAATTTCAGTTCAAGAGGCCCTGCTGGAGAGAGAAAAATTAATTAAGGTAGAGGGTGTTTAAACCCACACTTTAAGCTATTCCACATACATATGGCTACATGGTTGATATTAAAAAATATATCTTCATATTAGCCTTTGTTCTAAACATAGGTATAAAGAAAGAAAAATTATTTTTAGCCTCAATTAGATATTTGATGAATATTCAAAGTCAAAACCACTAGCTTCCTTAAAACCAATATATAGGTCTCGTGTATGACGACCTTGGATATGATGAGGACCCCCACCTTCATTGCCTAGAACCAACACGACATAGTTGGGTACTAGACCCCAAGCTAGATCAAAGACCAACTAGTAACGGTGCGCAAAGCCACATGGTCACCTCCATGATCCCACCTAGTTCACTTGCAAAACCATCACCTTGCATCTTGGGTACCAACCCCCTTTGTGCTTTGTGGGCCTACCTCTGTGACTTTGTGAATAGAATGGCTATAACTGTCGCTTACCTCACCATGAGGAGTGCCCGAAACACCATGGGCACAAGGGGGACCCCGGAGCGACACCCGGGACTTGTGGCGTCGTTGGTGAGAGGGCCCAAGTGATCCTAGTGTGGGCGAGGGCCGCGGATGTTGGGAACGCCTCCCACCCATGAAAACCAGGAATCCCGAGGGTAAGGCCATAAGCTATGCGTAGCTTATGGCGTGCAGATTCTCAAATGCTCAAGAACACCTCAATCGGAGGTGTGAGCTAGGAGATATGGCAATTTGAGTAGGCTCTGTCCCGGGACAACGCCCTGGGACAGCAGTGACCTGGGAGTGGCTCCCGGGACTACGAAGGTTTGAACAGGCATAACTTCCTCAATACTTGCCCGAATGGGGCAAAGTGAGGAGTCCATCGACGTCTACATGAAATGTACATGACGATGGAGTGGTCGCATGTTAGCATCAAAGACCATACAAAGAAGTAATGATGTTCTGAAGCTGCTGGGGGCTTCTAGCCCCAATGGCTAAGGGAAAATGTCTACCTGGGCCCAACTCTTGGGAGAGAGACAAAAGGTTACTTGACAGTGGGGTGGGGGCCCTGCCTAGAGTCCTCGAGGCTTATATGGGTGAGGCGGTGTGGCCGGTTGAACCCACCCGAGGCCGTGCCGTTCGGCCTCCATGGGCATTGGCCTAATGTGAGGGCATAGTTGCCTAGTATGGTTCGGGTTGTTGTAGTGTTGCTCCGGCAACGCGATGATCAACATAAGATTGGACTTCCATGGATGGAAGTCCATATCCAAGATTTGGTTACCGATTAAGGGGAGAGTCCCGAATGCAAGTGTAGGAGGGTTGGTCCCCCTCCTATGAACTATAAGGTCCGCAGTATTGGGAGCTAACCATTCACATGGCGGAATGCAAAGGGTTAGTGCTCGTGACCCTTGCTAGAATTGAGAAATGACCAAGATAGCTAAGGGGCACTAGCAAGGGTTGCGACAATAACTCCTCTCCCGTGCAATGTATAGAATGGCTAGAATAGGCATTGACAAGCCACCCTAAACCCAGCTTGAATCAACCCAAGATAGAGTGTAGCCCGTTACCTACCCTACATGGAGGTAGTGGAGGTTGCTATGAGGTGGCGCCACTAATGGCACCTAAAAACATCACTCCATGGGCCCATACACTCCTACACCATGGGCGCTTCAAGGTAGTAGAGTGTTGGTGATTGGAAGGCGTTTATAGGTGTTGGTTTTGGGTGGGGTGTTGGGTTTAGCACCCTCTACCTTAGTGAACAATCAAACCGAACGGTGGCAGTGCCGAACTAACCACTACACTAAATATGACATTTAGTGTGACTTAATGTTCGGAGTTACATGTTCCTATATATTTTTACGATTTATGTACTTTTTTACCAAGTAAAGATGTTAATGTTCCATAATGTCCAAACAACCAATTCGAGCATGGTTGGTAAAAAATGAGATGCACAATAGACAGTTACAGCATTGCGTAATTCCAAATAGTAAGTCACACTAAATATCACATTTAGTGTACACTGTTTATGACATATTTAGTGTCGCTTACTATTTGAAATTACGCGATGAAATAGCTTCTTACTTGTGAGTTCGAAAGTTGAATGGTTGTTTGGACATTATAGAACGTAAATAATTTTTTTGTTAAAATGTTACGTTCTTGATAAATAATCATAGCACTGCGTAACTCCGAAGAGTAAGTGGCACTAAATACCATGAATGTTGTCGTAGGAAAGGGGTCTTGATACAACTACGAAAATGACTCTGTTACGACTGTGTTGTAACTATGTTTGGGCCAGTTTGAGCATTGTCGAAGGTGGTTTGAAGTTTTTAGGTCTGGTGTTGATGTGTAGTCATCGTGGTCACTTCACAAGTAGAAACAATGAAACAAAAGATCACAACTTGTAACTGGTTGGGCTTGGAAACACTAGGATTTTAACTGATTAAGCCCAATAATCTTCCTGGACACTACATTATTAAGAACATCCCCACTAGAATATCTTAACGCCAAATAGAGCATATAGTATTTTGTCTATTAGGGGAACTTGTCAACATGGGCGGGGCCACTCTTATTGAGTCAAAGTCCACCTAAGCTTAGGCATACCCCACCATTATTAGGGAGCAATCAGTAAGACAATGACACCTATCATCTGCCACATGATAAAGTAGGATACCAAAGTATTTGATATTAAAGTAATATGTTGGCGGGCCAGAGGAGGGTCGCTATACAAGCCATTTTTGACAAGGGAAAGTCCTCACTGCACTTGGGCCAATTCTAAGGTATGGGGGGGGGGCTGGCCGCTGGTGGGGCTCACTTTATGCCGGCACTGTCACCCAGGAACCTGGGATGGCGTTGGCACACCCCATACCATCTCTTAGTGGGTACGCTCTACGAGGCTCATTGTGCACTTCTTCCGAAAACATCATGAATTATCTACAATGCTTAGGTTGAGCATTGTAGAAACTTTGACATCTTAACCGATTCCCGGCCCCACATCACCTGATTATTGAACTAAGTAGCGTTATGGCAGATATTATAATAAAGATTTTTCTTTCTCTTTAAGTGATCAAGTACAAGTCCTCACAATCATTCAACCTGGAATGATTAATATGATTTGAGCATATAGTCCAATCTCATCGTAACGTTTGTCTTTCTAGTGTCCATTCTTAGCTACAAGCCGCCATGACATAAAGACTGACCATATAAGGCCCACATACCTTAGTCCAGGGGCTCGGAGGAGGAGGCGGCCTTAATAATGTCCTGCTTTGAAACTCAAAGTGCCCATGTATTGTGGCTTGCAGGACAGACACTGTGCTCCCTAGCGTGGTTAGATACTACGGGTGTTTTTTCTTTATAACTAATATGTAAAGTTTCTCTATCAGAAGGCTTAATTCTTCTGAACTGGACTCATGTGGAGATATTTGCTGCCAAATCATCAGCAACTAAGTTATTTGTACCGTGATTTGCTTTTTCAGCAGGACGGAGCACAGTTTGATGCACAAGTTTCGACTTCACCTACCTAAGATCCTCCATTGAGTTACATAACTTTATTAGTAGCCCAAGGGACTCTCAGATCTCATTGTTTCTGAAGGAGCTTGCCACTTGGTGATGACAAAGTCCTGGCGGGAGAGTCCGAGTCCCCGTCACTTTATTCCAAGTGGAGATAGTAGTGCAGAACCACCACCTTCTGGAACCTGACAACACCTGGACCAGTTTAAAAGAGTGTCGTTGATTTTTTAGCCACTGTCAAAAGGATGTCTTCACTTTTTTCTTTTGTATTTGGTGGTTTCCAGCATGTGTATGAGACTTACAAAATCTGGAAGTTCGTTCTGGAAATGCAGTATGGTTTTGCTGTGTTCAGGTACGAGATACTAAGGAATGTGGATTTTGTTCGGTACGATTTTTATGTTCTCCAGCTTCGACCGATTATATTTACACAACAAAACATGTGTTGCATTAGCAAATCTACGACGAAGCATCAGCAAAAATTGGGACTGAAAATCCAACCGTCCCTTGTTTACTTATGGTAATCGGGAGTGCATGTTTCTTGGTGACTTCACTGAATATACATATATATACACGTCCTCCCAATTCTGTTCACTATTAATGTGGAGTAGTTAATAAAATTTGAAGACATAGTCCAATCCAGTTTTTAAATGTGTTTTTATGGTGTTTCTTCTTAGATCCTCACCACACCACACGCCAATCAAGTTAAGGTGTCCGATTAAGGAAAGTAATTGAATAACACCCACATACCTGAAAGAAACATGAAATAGCATCAACATTAGTAAGTAAAGCAGACACTGTGACCAGATTGCCCCTCTGTCACACTGCCTTCTGCAGGATCGCGTGTGAACATCAAAATTTCGAGCCTTCAGACAATGTCCTATTTTTGACAGAGAAATGACGTTGTTTTGTCCTAGCAGGATGTGGATGGTCTAGCACTAATTACATGGCAGCTACAAACATTTCTCAAATTTGAGCAGATTTTGAGTCCAGATTTTGTAATGATTCATGATAGATCCGTGCTTGTGTCCCTGTGTCCAGAATGCTACGCCCGAGTAAAGCTACAGGTGTGGAGATTTGTGCAGCAATCGACATTCCTAGGTCTGATGAAAGCCTCACTTTCAGTCTTACATTGGAAGTGGTGCCATTGTGGGCATTTCCACTTTGACAGACAATGTTGAACCATGGGATCAAATAAGGAAATTGTCTCTTGAATTTAGAACTTGCAAATCACACATTGTTATATTAAGTCTGAATCGAAGCTGAGATGAAAATATTATAGTAAGAGTCCAAAGTGGTCATATAGGAGCTCTCAATTTGTGTGAATAACAATTGAACCTAGAATGGTGTCTATATTTTAAGCACATTGTCCAATCTAATCGTAATGCATGTCTTTTGGGTGTCCATTCTTAATTACAAGACTGTCCATATCACTAGAATATAGGTGTTCAATTCAAGAGTGTGACTCCATCGTCAGGCCCACATACATTACAAAGCGCTTGACAATCTCCTGGTGGATCATGATCCTGTTTTGGTGGCGTCTCCTTGATATATTGAATTTGAGACTTTATACCCTACATTTGACATACTGTTCAAAAAAGGAAGGAAATCAAAGACCTTGTCATGCCATCTGTTGAGTAACACCCCGGATTCGTCTGGCTAACTGTAAGTCCTTCATCACCGCACTCCCAAATAAGAAGGGCAAATTAGTAGCCATAATATCATTTGAAGCAAATTTGCACCTGGAACTGTCTTCTGAGAGAGAGAGAGAGAGAGAGAGAGAGATTATGGTGACTGGCTTGGCCTGAATTGTACATAATTTTGAATCTTCAAATAAATGGACCGAGTAGTCCATATTGGCCTGCACTTTGGTTCAGAAATCTGTTAACAAATAGTTAACTGTTAACAAATCAAGTAGTTAGGTTTTGAATGTGCAAAGGCAAGAGCATGTATAAAGATTTAACCGGTAGATAAAATCTTATTTATAACCGGTTTATGGCATCATCTCGCCATCTTGGCAGTTTCTGGTTGGTTGAGAAGGGGGTATATCATGTAACCAGGGAGTCTCTTGTCCACGCCTCTGAGCATAATACTGAACATGTTCACCCTCGGTCGTAGACATAAATCACACCAGTTCAACAGACTTGAACTGGTAGTTCGATAGTAGTTCAACATCCAGACGTGGTGGGGTGAACTAGCGGCGTAGATCCAATTGGCTCCAAACATTGACGGCTCGACATCCCCATAACACCGGTTATGTTGGGTAAGTGCTTTGGAGATACCTGTTGTGAAAAAATTAGTAGCCTCAGCACCCTGGGCCAGGCTCAGTCGAACTTGGCCCAGAGTGCCACAACTACCAGCCATAACCACGCTCTCCAAAATGGTGACCCCAATTCGTTAACTGGGCTCTCCAAAAGGGTTACCCAATTTGTTGTCGTGAACAAAAGTTTCATGTGAAACAATGAGCACGGAGAACAGACTGCTAGTTACAGATGAACTGGTTGAGTTTGAGAAATGATCAGTTGACGGTGGAGACGTCAGGAAAATTACCGATCATTTCTAGAGGAATCTATGGAATATGCCTGAAATTAATAAAGAAAAACCGGAAAGATCACAACATGTAACCGGCTGGACTTGGAAACACCAGGATCTGGACTGATTATCCCCAAAAATCTCCCTGGGCACTGATGCAAAATGCATCTCTTAAGAGCAATAGAAGCTTCTGCTGTCTACCATAGCATATACGAGGAAACCGGATTTGTGATTTCCTTCACCTGCGAATGTTAGTGGCTTTCAATTAACTTGCCACAGGATTTTGCGTGTATGTCAGTACACCTCGCGCTCCCCTTCCACCATTCTAGATCAATTCCTGCGCTTGAGATCACCCTAGAGGTTGAGTGAGTGGCATTGACTTGTGACACCAAAACCCTGTTCCCACTTACTCAGCGATGGCCCTTACGCTTACATGTTGCAAAAACTTGGAGGAGAAAGTGAATGGGAACGGAATAAATGTAACCTGTGTGGTGTTTGGGACATGCATCGATCCTGGGAGGATAAACAGTGATGCGATATAAGATAGGATCGTATTGAATGCTTCAAAGTAAAATCTATAAATCTATAAGGGTAGTGGAAATTCACTTTGAGAATGTACTAGATATATCTCAAAAATATTCATTGAAAATGTGGATTATTTAAGAACATATATATGGCTTACTTCATAACCCCTTCTGGAAACATCCCTGTACCTTGGGTGGTTCACATCTCTATAAGGGAGTGGCCCCTAGACTATTGATGCATGTCTTTTATTTTAACGAGCACGTCAGAATTCTGCAAGGATCGTTCAGGAGTTTTGAAGGCCACAATCAGCCTGCACAATTGAATTCTCTTTTCCCTGTCTGATTAAATGAAGATGACAAACCTTTAGTACAGAGAACTTGCGAGATTTAATCCATAGGCTCTATGCAAAATCCTGTCAACATGAAATGACAAACAGATTGTCCGATATTCTTCATAAAATGAAGAACTTACAGGTGAGGTACTTAGCTTTGCATGTTTTCTCTCGAGTATCGCCGAATATGGGAGATTACATTGCAGCAAGCTGTAATAGGTACATATCCCAAAAACTGTGTAAGGAATTTTTCCCCAAGATAGAATATCGCGAGCACTGTACCTTCTGGATTGGCCTCTTGGAGCCAGTAGATTCAGAGAGGGTATGCAGGACATGGAAGTTTTATGAGGTTTTTTGGTATTCTTGATGTATTCCTGTAACTAATGTTCCAGCTTTGCTGGGGGTCCTGGAGATTCAGGAAATTGATATTGTTGTTTTAAACGTATGTCAACAATTCTAATGGTTGTTCGAGTAGATCCACTGAGACTACCATTGAACCACAAGTCATCTCAAACAAAACAAAACAAAACAAAAATGTAACATAAACACATGTTGTTCTTTGTCTGTTTCTTAGTGTCTGTCCGCTACATAACATGATCAACACATTTGTGGACAGAGTTAATTTCTGACGCCATATAATGCCTGCCCGTACGGTTCTTTATGCACCATACCCACTGCACAAGGCAAAATGCCCATTGTATATAGGTCTTTACACAAAAAAATCAGAAAATCTTTATGTAGGGTAATGCCCTTTGGGTCATGCTTTATGAAATTTTAGACACTTCCCTCATGCTCCCGCCCTTAGGCAAGTGCCCTTAAATCCCACAATGCACTCCCCTCAGGGGTATTCTCATGTGCAAGGACTACAAGTATTCCTAGTGGGAGAGAAGTCCACTTTTGTAACATCTGCCATACAACTCTAGCTATTGTGTGACGTCATTCCAATAATCTCACAACTTGCACGTGATCAACTCTTAGGAGCAAAAGAAACGCATCATTTTCAATCACATGTTCTTGTGCTACATTCGATGAAGATGTTGCTCAAGACTGCTAAGACCGCACATGGCAAAATTTTGGAGGAGGAATGTCAAGAATTTCCCCATTGAAGGCCCTTTGATAATGATTCTGACATGAAGTACATCAACATGCCCTTCAATTGCCAGTGGTGAGTAAAAGGAAGGAGAATAGGAGGAAACTAGACTAGACAAAATTAAAAGTGAGAAATTGGGGAGGTCAACAGCATGAGTGATCACCAAGCGAGCGAAAGGAATACGAGCCTGGAGGTTACCAACGTTCCATAAGAAAACACCGTGTGATAAAATAGAGTATCCTACTTAATGTTTCAAATCAAAAGTTATGAAGGTATTAATCAAGAGCATTAGAAATTCCTTTTGAGAATATATTAGGCATATTCTAAATAAAAAATGTATGGAAATATCCCACGATTATGTGCATTATTTTATAGCCCACCTAAAAATGCCTCTTTAATTCATGTTGTTTAAATCATTAGAGGAGGAAGTTGTTATAGTAGTGGGCCTCGAGTCTAGGGATTTTTAGTGATGCCCCTCCCCCAAAGAAAATTGCCTGACTGTACTTCCTTTCTTGTCCTTCGCATGAAATCAAGACAAGAGGATCATTGTTTAGATATTTGGCGCCAAATATGCAGCATGCACCCAAAACCAACGAACGGGAAGAACCAACTCTTACTAGTAGTCTAAAGGGTCCAATCTAAAGGTCCAATCTTTTGATTTCCAGCTTTAATGAGATCTACTCATGAGATACTCGGTTGCCCGGGCCCATGGACGGAAATCAAATTAGTAAGAAGCATTTCATTTTTGCTCACCAATTGAAGATCCTCCTAGGCCTATTTGAACCCCCCATTATCTTCAACTATGGACTATAGCATTTAGCACTTGCAAAGATGAATTAGAACACCCTCTATGGTACAAGGTGCACTGATATGTGCAAATATGTTGCTCCACACTAATTTATTGACATCCCACACTATTGGTAATATTTATTACCACAGTAGTAGAATATAGGAATTCTATTTCACTGTGGTTGTTATACGGATGTATAAACAAAGACATGAGTTTTTGTAGCATTTGATTTTGACCCAAGGTAATTTGCATGGTTATGAGGTAACCTATTTGCGAAGGCAACCTAATCGCACATATTGGTGCAAATGGGTTTTAAATGGCTACTTTTTTTTACCGCTTCTCATAGGATATGAAACACACGATAAGTACAAGGTGGTTAGCAAATCCAAATCAAGGCCATAGCCACTTTCTCCATAACTTTCGGAGCTCATATGACTATCTCATTCATTATCAACGTGAAGACTCTCGTGCTCATTAAATGTTCATATATATCCATTTGATTATATTGACTATTGAACCAAGTATGGTTTTCATATTCTGAACATGGAGTCCAATGTCTCTAAAACAAATGTCTTTTCGGTCCCGTTCTTGGAGACACACCAAACCACATACCACTCAAATATAGCTGTATGTTTAATAATAGTAAGTGTATTAGGCACGTCGACCTTTAGTGTTTTGTGTTTTGGGACAAGTGTTGTAGAGGGACAAAAGAGGGACTCCATCCCTTGCTTCGCATCCCGTTTCCTTGGGTTGTCACCCCATGCAACCTTCCAATGCTCATCTCCTACATGTTCATTTTTAGTATAATAGAAACTCAAATATGTGGAATCAACTCCTAAGCTTTTATGCAAGAACCTTAAAACGTAATGGCACACAAGGCTTGACAACTATTCCGCCTTTGCAATACTGAAAGTGAAATGAAAACAATGGGGCCCCATAAGGCTTTGAGAGGAGGTGATGGAGATGTTTGTTGGACAATATCAATGTGGAGAGAGGGGTGGTTAATTGGGACGGTAAAGTCTTGGCTATGGTTATTGCATGTGCATAGCTCAATTTGAATTTGTTTGCTTGTAGGTAATAGTACACTAAATATTGTATTTAGTGTCATACGGTGTTTTATGTCAATAAGATAACTTTTCTAATGACGCTTCTTATGAATGACTTCACAAAAACCATCATCTCAACTTATGTTTTGTAAGACACATTTTTTGGCCATAGTCTGGCCGAAGCGGACAATTCTCAAATTTTGGTGGCTTTCATCCAACATTTGGTAGTTACAATCTCATCCATAGTAGGATTAGAAGGTTGTTGTTGTGACAAGTTGGTTTTTGCTTGTAACCACCTTCTTCCCTTTGACTCAACAAGGAGAAGGTTGGCTAAGGAAGAATTAAGCTATTTTCATAAGTGAAATCAGGCATAGTCTCTTAGAAAGCTATAGACGTAGGAATCACCAATGCTCAGTGATTGAGATTGGGTAGATATACATTAGGCCAAGAAGGCAATAGACTTGCAGGATTGAGTGATTCGGATTCTTGGATTAATGTAATTTCGATAAGCAAGTAAGCTTTGTGGTGCATGAGAAATGGGAATTTAAAGTAAGTGAAGATGTGAAATGAAACAACTACGAGCATGGATTTGAGCAAGTAGACTATAAGAGTGGAGTGAACGAGGCAAAATAATCTCTTGGCAATAGCCTTGTGGGATAAGGTTTGTCGAGAAAGAGGACAAGTCTAATTGAGGAAGGAACGGAGAGAAAAAATATGTTGACGATAGTGCGAGAGTAATTAGACTGTGAGTAAACGGAAGATAGCATTGAATTGAGTGTAAGTGAATATAGCTGTTGGCAATAGGCCAAGGAACTAAGGGAATGAGAGATAATGTTAGTTGGAAGAGAGAGAGAGAGAATTTGATTAAGGCCGTGGTTAAGAGTGAGAATTCAAAGTGCAAGGTTTCGAGAAGTTATTGCAAGTTGGTAAGAAGATGAAAGTTTGTGAGAGCCAAAGTTAAACTTGTGTGTGTGATATTGAGCCATAGCCTTTGAGAGGTAATGTGAGAAGATTGAATTACCGAAGGCAATGATAATTGGAACATGAGAGAGAGGCAATGGTCACAAAGATGAGAGATTCTTCCAAACTTCGAGTAATTTGAATGAGTATCTTGATAATGCATTCAAGTGAGGGATTAAGTTCGAGAAACAAATGATGAGGGATCTCAACCCGAGAAAGAGGGAGGGAGTAAAAACTATTGGCTTGTGACAAGGCGATAACTTGTGAGAGGCAATGGAGGTCAATTGCCAGATGAGGGGCAATAGCCTCAAGCAATGCATAAGAGTGAAGTGCCCATTTAAGGATAGATAATTAGTGAAGTTGAGGGAAGGACAATGGCTTTTGGAAGATCGAGTAATGCCATGACCAAGGTTAGGTCAAGGAAAAGTTAATTCCAACATTGGGTTAGAAAGCAAATAGCCCTAATTTTGGCCAAGTGAGGGTAACTCTCATGGAGAGAGAGAAAGGCAACTAGCATGAGTAAAGGGAAGAGACACATAGATGGGCACAATCGTTATTAGTGGGGTTTAAAAGGCCATAGCCAAGTCCTAGGTCGGAAGATAGCCAAGTATGAGTGAAAGGCATTGCCTTGGGTAGGTACAACGAGAAGAATATAGCCTAGTAAGCCAATTCCATCTTGTCAGAGCAGGCAAGGAGTCTACATGCAAAGATGACGAGGCATAAAGTTATTTTGGGAAGGCTATAGGTTGCTAAGGACATTACCTTGGTAGAAGGAAGACTAAAGTAAGTTTATAACACAATAAAGATTATTTGATTAATTGAATTTAGGCTTAAACACATGAACAAAGGTTATACCCTATCTTGTTAATGTGTTGCTATTATATTAACATGTGCGGTTGATTCTTGAGACAAGTTGCTAGGTTCATCAAAGATGAAGGTGGTGATTACAGTTGTGTGCATGATGGTTGTAAGCCAATTAAGTGAAAAATAACTTTGAGATTATCACAAGCATAATTCATGGCAATTAAAGACTATGTAGTAACTCAAATGACATTACCCCATACATTGTCCTGACTATGAGCCATTGATTACTTGCCAAGTTTTTGAGCTTTGCAACTGACATAGAGGATGAAATTAGAATGATAGGAGTCCACACACATAGGACATAACCACACATGATTGAGAAAGCACCAATGAACCATAAGAGTGTGAATTAAGGTTAATGAAGAAGGAATGAAGGAGTAAAAGACATAGATGGTTATTAAAAACCTTAATCCAATCTAACATTAATCCTCATAGACATTAACTTAGTCTTCCTTGAGACCTTGTACCTTGGGTTGTTTTCCATGGGTTAGTTTAAGTGATAGCAAAAACCCTAACTACACTTTTAATTCATTCATTTGCATACTCTACATTCTAACATTTTTGTAATGAAAGATTGCCATGAATGATTGAAATTTGAATGAAAAATCACTCACTAAGTGATAGTATTTGCAACATTGCAAATATGTAATGCCTGATTTTTTTTACAAAGCATGACAAATAACATTACGTTTACATTTAGTGTTGGTGGCACCCAGGGGGTGGACTCTTGTTTGGATACCTTAATGACATGTGTGGGTCATTATAAATTAAATACCTTATTTACAAGAATTTTATAAAGAAAAGAAAATGTATACGTACTAATGGCAAGCTAGAAAATGGATTCATGTATTTATACTAAGCTTTTCAAGTGAATGTGATAAATGCCTTCACTACATATACAAAATATAATTCATGATCTACATAGGCCCTTATTACATATGAAATCCACTTTCACTTTCACTTTCCAATGAGAAAGTCATTGAATGAATTTTCATCCATAACATGTAACTCAACAATTGCACCAAACAAACAAAGACTAGAGCACAATAACCTAGCCATAATTTGGAGAGCAAAGCTCAAGGAAGCCTATGTTGTCTAAGAGCCTCCAGTTTGTAAAAACCTAGAAACCAAATGCAAACCCTAACGAAAATGGACATGGTAGTTATTGAGGTCTATTAGCATATGAGAACAATGGATGAAAACATGAATTGGATGAAACAAAACCATCACTTGTCAAATTTTCCTCTAAACCTTTGTGGCCCCTTTTGTACATCTACCTTTATTTTTAAATTCCTAATACCCTTTTTAAATGTACACACTAGAAAGAAAGAAAAAAGAAAAAAGAAAAACCTCTCCCTTACATATACTATGTATGCAAATGCCTCAAGTAATACCCTTCTTACATTCACATTAGTTCGTACATGGTATGAAGAGTCCCCCCCCTAGTTGGGGCATTAGCGTACATAGTATACATAAGGGCGAGGTATTATTTTTCTTTAGTGTGTACATTTAGAAAGGCTATTAATAATGTTGAAGGAAAGGTAGATGTAACAAAAGGAGGTGCTAGGGTGTAAAGAAAAAATTCACAATAGATGTGCTAGTTTTATCCAATTCACGTTTTCGTCCATTCTTGTCATATGATAAGAGTCCTCAATTACTCCCCTGTTCATTCTTGTTACGGTTTGCATTTGGGTCCTGGGACAAGCTAGAGGCTCTTGGAGTGCTCATGGAGTCCCTTCAGTTTTTTCTCTCTGGATTGTGGCTTAGTTGTTGTGCTCTTGCCTTTGTGTGTTTGACGCAATCATTGAGTTACCTGCTACGATTTTTTATTTTATTTTTAAATAAAAAAAATTGTTGAGTGACTTTCTCATTGGAAAGTGAACATGGATTTTACATGTAACAAAGGCATATTTAGTTCACAAATTATATTTTGTATATGTAGCGAAGGCATTTATCACATTCACTTGAAAACTTAGTATACTTACATAAGTCTATTTTCTAGCATGTTGTTAGTATGTGTACATTCATTTTTTCTCTAGAAACTTCTCGAATATAGGGGGTTTAATATCATGGTGACACACACATCATTTAGGTTTCCAATGAAGAGTCCAACCCTGGGTGGTGGCACTACACATGCGGTTTAAAATTAGTATTGAGCAAGACAAATAGAATCGGTGACACTAAATACGATATTTAGAGTAGTGAGACTAATTACTATCCATGTTAGTTTTTTTTATGTGCTTATTATTTGTAAGCAGGAGGGATGATCATATACATGAGGATTTAGTTAGCGTCTTTGGGTTGTATGAATAAAGTTGGAAACCTTAAAGATAAATAATTTGAACATGAAAACATAAATAGGTGAATTTTCATATGACAAATATGCATATACTTTCAGTAAACATACTTTTCATGTGTGAAATCTGCATATGCATATATTATTTAACTACTCAAAATATTCATTATTTGGATAATATTGTCACTCATTGAGTGTAGCAACGAAAAGCATTAATTTTTTTTGGGCACAAATTGAGAAAATCAATTGCAAAGGAAACCAAAATACAACCAACCCAGGCGAGCCAGTGCAGCCCAAGTGGAAAGCATTAATATTTTTAAATCCATCGAACTTACATTTTTCACTTTAATTGAATATTTGGCAAGGACTTGCCAAGCTTGCTTATGACCTATGGTATTCACAAAAATTCTACACTTTGGTAAATTTCCCTACAACAAGATGTATGACACATGGAAGCAACTCAATGCACTCCGTAACCAATTGAGCACGTGCGATGTGGAGTGTTTGCACAAGGTGTGTGGGCCTTATGTTGTCACTCTTCTTGCTCAAACACCTATATTTGATTGATAAATGGCACAACTTGGAGTTAAGAATGGATGGGAAAAAGTGGCAATGAAATTGAACTATGTGCTCAAAGATTTTATTCTATAAAACCTACCAAGGGGGTTGTGGTAAAAACATGGCCCCCTATAGGTTAGGTTACTTGGCAATTTATCCCATTCTAGTATGTCTACATGACTTTGGGTCTTTGACCCTGATTTAGGGGTTAATTGGCTTTAAATAGAAATTATTGGTTCTATAATAGTAATCAATGCTTTCATTCTCCCCTTTCCCCTTGGTAGGTGATTTGAACATTCACCCCGTGCTTAATATGTATACACCACTCTAGGTTCAACATTCAACCACCGTAGTCGTGCCTACTCATTTGGGCGTTCTACTAATATAGCACACCCCTTGGTAAAAAAAGTAGGAAAGAAAAACCCCACAGATAGACACGTCACCAACACACCCCCTTGGTAAATATTTTTGGAAAGAAAAATCAAACATAAAAACACTTCACCAACACTAAGTACTTTGTCACGAAAAGCTACAAGCAACAAGTAAGGTAAAATCATCGTCACCAACAACATGCCTCAACACACTACTTATATTTTGCTTGCAATTCAAATTTCCTTAAAATGGATCACTACCAAAATATTGCAACTATTGCATCAAAAAATAATTCGCATGACAATTGAGCACATCAAGAATATTGTGAGATTCAAACAAAATTCATGATATAAATCAGCAATCAAGCAACCTTCAATTGTCAATGAAGGTCCTAATAATCCGTCTCAATTACTACAAATTTTATGAAGTACTTTCTCTTTCAGAGTTGAGCCACAATCTCTTTAAGCTTGTGGCTCAATTCAACAAACCTGCAACATGTTGAATTAGGGTTGAAATTTTTTATCCAGAAACTCATGACTCCTCAGTCAGCAGCCTTGAATTTCTTGAAGGTAGGAGACACTTCTACTTCTATTACCACAATCCACAAAACCTATTATCAACAAGCGCATGGCATTTGAAGTTAGCTTAGGATATGAAGTAAGAAATTCCAAACAGAAGTCATGAAGCAATGGTGATTATGCAACCTTCAATTGACATCAATAAATTTCCTCATTCCTTTGCCTTGATGATTACAAACTTTATGAAATACTCCCTTAATTCAACCTACACACACACAAAACTAACTAACTAACTAACTAACTAGGGAAACATAATCACTACCTACAGACTAGTATTCCGAAAGGGAAGCTTCTACTAGTCCTCTGAAAGGATTGGAGGTAAGCCTTAGACACAAAAGAAGAGTACACTAAATATGATAGTTAGTAACACCAATTCTAATCGTCTTGCTCAATACTAATTGTAAACCACGGTGTAGTGTCACCAACACTAAATGTTAACCCACCGCTATTTGCAAATCTTTGGGGGGATTATAGCTTTACAATGTTGCAACTACTATCACTTACCAAGTGATTTTTCATCCAAATTTCAATCATTCATGACAATATTTCATCACAAGTTGCTGACAAGAGCAGGTAGAGTTTTGGCCAATGGATGAACCTATTCATCATCTATGACAATATTTGTTCACTTATTCATAAGAAGTGTCATCCAAAAAGTTACCGTAGTGACAAAAAATACTCATATGACACTAAATATCAAATTTAGTGTAGCACACACAACAAGGGAGATTGGCAAGAAATGCTGCCAAGAAGTTGTCACAAATTGTTGCTACCATGGGGCGATCACACCCCTTACGTTTCGTAACTGCGTGCGATAATGGGGTATTTAATGGGGGGATATTTATGCACCTCTTAATATTTTTCTCCCTCCCTATTTGTAGATAAAAAGCTATTTTGAAGTATTTTTTAGCACTCTATATTCATTTGTAATTGTTTAGAGAGGCTCATTTTTGGCACAATTTATATATATATATATATCGTACAAATATCAAATAGTGGACGGAATACTATAGCATCACGTGGTTTTATAAAATTCCAACAATCACCTCCCGAGGTTGCTACTATTGCGAAGGGCAAGGTCGTTGACCTAGCTCTTGAGCCGAAGGTATTGGAAAGAATGTGAAAATCTCAAATGCATGTGAGGAGGAAACAAAAGCACTACAATGTACCTTTCTATGCAATTGCTACGTTTAGTATGAAAAATTGTAGGATTGCTAAACTCTTATTGATCTATCTTCTATTGACATCAATAACAAGTATGTGAGTCCATGGACAGTTGGTGTACATTCCACTAACACTCATTGAGATGGTGTGGGAATATGGGCATAAGGGAAGACCACATCCATAGCAAGATTTTTTAAGGGAGAGGGCACTTCTTCGAATTCTACATACTAAAAATTTGTTCCGATGATGTTGATATTTTTTACTCCTGTTTGATAAATTGAATAAGCCAAATGGTTGGCAGTTTCTTGGTGAACTTTGCCCACACGAGGCAAAAAGACAGCTTCTGAGTTGCCTCATAAAAGGAAGGGGTTGTGCTTGATTCAGAACAAGTGACTATGCTTGTGAAGTGTGGTAATAGCTGCGTTAATTTCACTAACACTAGTAGAAAACTACGCCCAAAAGAACCGCAGCCGAAATCGGCTGTAGTTCTTTTGACCAGCCTGATCTGCAATCGCTAAACAACTACAAATTTTTCTTTTTTCTTTTGCAACTGTAATTTTAAATTTTGGGGCATGTAATATATTGTTGGAAAGGTATTCTCAAGACCTTTCCAACGGTATATTACACGCCCCCAGATTCCTAAAATTTCAGCCGCTAAACCAAAAAGACAAATCTACAGTCGTTTAGCGACTTTAGATCATGCTGGTCAAAATAACCGCAGCTGATTTTGGCTGCGGTTCTTTTTGGCATAGTTTTCTACTAGTGTAAATACTCCCAAATACCCACAATAAATAAAGTGCAAAGGGGTAGATTCTGCTACATCTCTGTCTGAAGTCCGGAGTTACTGTTTTCGGTGATCGAACAATGCAGTTGATTTCATATCCGTATGACTATAAGGCTATAAGGCTGTGAGGCTATAAGGCTATGACTATAAGGCTGTGAGTGAATGGACTGAAAATTTTCTAAGGGTACATGCGTATGCGGAGATTGGGTAAGAAATGGTACAGTACCAGGGCAGAATTTGTTTCTTGGTGAAGTGCTACAATAGCACTTTTGTAAGAGAGCTTGACTTGGGTTCTTCTTCTTCTTCTTCTTCTTCTTCTTCTCATTCGGTTAAGAAGGACTGACCGCATAATCTAACCTACCCCTGTCGTGAGGCGGAAGATGTTCTGAAGATTGTCATTCCACTTCTTGGACAAAGAAGAGAAGAGAGTAGTGTAAGAAGAGTGAAGGTTGGGTGGATAAGTATAAAGACTACCTACGACTGACTACTAAGGTAAGTGCGCCAATGACCGAACGCAACCCACGGACCGCACACCCACCGCACACTCACTGCACAAATTCATTCATGAGAACTCCTGAGGGAACTTCGATACCATCACTATTAGGTGTTTTATTATAGGTACCGCACGGTGTGCGGTGAAGGGCTCAATAAGCTTTTGAGATCCACCTGTGTATGTCTGGATTCAATTTGTGATAGCTTTCACAAATCGTAATATCTTTTAATTTTATTTTTTGTAGGAGAATCTCCGCTTCACAATCAACAATCCTTCAAAATTTGAAACGATTTAAGCTTGTAAATTATTATTTACAAGGATTTGAAGATTGACCGTGCAGTCATTGGCACACTTACCTTACTAGACCCATGTAAATGGGATTTGGGCAAACCAACCCATACACTCATTCCTTGTTGGATGTCTAAACCCTTGCCTCCAAGAAACCAATGTACTGGGGCGAAACAACCCGTACACTGGTTCTTTGGAGGCAAGGGTTTAGGCATCCAACAAGGAACAAATGTACAGTTTGGTTCGCCCCAACCATGTAAATGGGGTGTCTGACATAGAAGAGTTAAGAAAATTGTCATAATGTGAGACAAATAAGAGGAGACTCTAACTCTTACAACATCTCTCTCGATTCCTTGGACATATTTCACCATGCCTACAACAATCTCAATAAGTAGTGTGTTGAGGCAAGTGTTGGCATCTCAATGATCATTGCCTTTCTTTCTTTTAATTTCTTTGATTTCGACGCCTTAGTCTCTACCAAATAATTTTCTTTGAGGCAGTGGCATGTGAAGAGGCAAGCAATCCCTATTGAGATAATGGCAATCCTTAGTCTGGCAGTTACCCTCGCCGCCTTCTGAATATGGGAATCACAAGCCGATGCCACTTGGCAGTACCCGAAATAACAAAGTAGGTAAAGTTCCCCTCCCTTTTACCCCGACCAATTCCATCATTGCTTCCCCCACAATATCCAAGGTGGCATTGTCAACCAATGTTTGCCTCAACACACTACTTATTGCTTAACCTTTGGCAAACTTTCCTAGGGGAGAGCCTGTGTGATCACTTAAAGAGAGAGAAAGAAACTTCACTTTGTCCTTGTATAAATTTTGGATATCAACTCCGATTTCAAAACGGTTGAAATGACAATCTTTGTAATTCACAAATGCTGATCGGATAAGGCAATCCTAGAGCTTATTCAAATTTTCAAAACCATACGTGTAGTTGGAAGTTCCCACAATAGGGCCACATCCCTTAGATGCCAAATTGCACCAAAAACAATGTGATTTTATCCCTTTAATATAAAAACTTTTTAAAAAAAAGGTTCAAAAAAGCCAATGAAGCTATGCAGCTTGACAAGTCAACGCCAATGCTGCATCAAGTGTCACATATGCAACAAGTGTTGTCTCCAACACAAGAACCACGATAGCTCCTCCCTTGCAACCCAACTCCAATGTTTACAAAAAAATTGCATCCTATCGCCAACTCACGGGGGGGGGGGTCACTCCATTGTCAAGTTGAAAACCACGTGCGGCCAAAAAAAATCTACTTTTGGTAAGTTGCATCACCAAAATGGGTCAAACTTTTATCAATTTTTTTTCATGGGTAGATATACACGGTATCTATTACATAGTAAAAAATGGTAACCAAATTTGATGATCTGTTTTTTTTAATAAAACATACCGTTTCTAACTAGAATGACGCAGAATTGAACTAAAATAATTACTACAAAAATGAAAATGACTAAAAATTTCAAAAATATATACAAAAGATATTATCAATGGTTATGTATATGTAGAAAAAATATCATAATTTTTAAATTTATCTATTCCATGTAATGTAGGGGTAGCAAACTTTGGCCGCACGTGGTGTTCAACTTGACATGGAGTGAACCCCCCGTGCGCCAACTTTAAATCTGGACCAAAAAAATAAAAATAAAACCAATCACATTCTCAATTGTTTATGCTGCCAAGTTCCAACATGCAAATACTCATAACACACCATGGAAAGAAAAACAAAACAAAACAAAAACAAAAACATTGCTTAGATATGCTAGGTTGCAGAGCTTTGAACACTTACCTCAGCTAGGTTGCTCGATAGCTTTTTCTGTTCATGTTGCAAACAACAAGAACATGAATGCGGATAGCCATCAGATGCTAGTGCATGTATTTTGAAATATAAAGGTCCTCATTCCAACCTTAAAGCTTTGACCTTCTCACTAATGTTGCACTAAGGGCCAATTTACATCATGGACCATGAAGTCGGACCATGGGAGATGGTCTTTTCCCATGGTCCGACTTCATGGTCTGATTTTAAAAAAAGTCAATTTACAAAGCCTTCAGGCCCCTCACTAGGTGTAAATCGAATGTGGGCTCAAGAGGAATGACCATGGACCCAAAAATGAATGTGTTAATTTTTTTGACATATGCCCAAAAAAGGTTGTTTTAGAAAAACTAATAATAATAATATTAATATTAATATTAATAATCATAATAACCAAGTTTGATCATTCTCTTGTCTTCATCTTCTCTTCCTCCAAAAAAAATTCATTAAAGGATTATTATAACAATATTTTTTGCCATGGGCCCCTTCCTTTTTCTACTAGAGCACCTCTTTTGCCTCTGGATAATTTAGGCCTTTAAATATATCTTTTGGGGACCTCGAACTCCATGGTCACTCCAACATTTTTTCTTTGGTGTAAACCAAAGTGGTCCCAGGACGAGTTTAACAGGCAATCCCAGATTTTACAGGGCCTTGGGCAGACTTCATGGTCCATGGTGTAAACAACCCCTAAGCAAACACGAACTGAATCAAAATTATTGTTGTTTGCTTTCTTTTTAGATTCACTACGTTCAGAGAAGGTCCACAAACACAAGTGAAATAAGGTACTTGCACCTATTCCCAACACTTTGGCCAATATGGGTGCTTAGCGTGATTGGATTTATGTGCAGATTATCTCGTTGGGTGAGCCTTTTAAGGTGGATTTGAGAGCCATGTGATTCAATGTACTCTAATCGTGATTTATGTCTCGATTCTTATGGAATTCTAGATCATAGCATTGTCCATCCCAATATAGGGATATTCGATTGCTTTGCCCATCTAAATCACGCCTTACCTTTTGCAAGGGAAAAATCAACTTTTTTGGAAGCTTATTATTGCATTCTCTAAAGCCTCGTGGTTGTGAAGGTCAGCCGCACAAAGCTTGAACTTGAGCTCGAGTTTTCAAGTTTGATGGGCCAAGGTGAAAGGATGTGGAACCTGATATGTGCCTCAAATGATGGAGCTTTGGTTTCTCCTTATTTTGGATTGATTACCAAGTTCAAGCACAAACTTGAAATTGTAGTCATTTGACTTGACAATTTGTAAGTTCAAGTTTGTTCTTGAGTAAAACCCCACATAGTTGGTAGTTGGTAGTTTTTTTTTTTTTTGAGACAGAAGGCCGACAGGCCAACGCCAAAGCACAGGAGGCAGTTGACCACCTGGCAAGTTTTCCGTCAGGTAGAGAGGAGATGGTAGTTGGTAGTTGGTAGCTACAACTGGCAGCAACAACAACCACCGAATTGGTCAAGCATATCATAGCTAGACCACGACGGTTAGCCAACGGTCCTAAACTGGGACACGGCTGGCGTACTCCCAAGTTGCTACAAGTTGAAATTTTTTAATTCCAAAAACACAATTATGGAAAGGGGGAGCCAATCAAAATGGGCCCATGGTAATGAATAATGGGCTACCCTATGCAATGAATCACATTATGACTATACTTTTCTATTTTAAGACAATTTGACTCCGGAAATAAAGTCAGAAACCCATAATTAGTCTAGTGGTGTCAAATTGGAATGAAGCAGCCCTCAATCTTGTAGGGGACTTTTTTTTATTGGAGCCCCTTCACCCATGATGGATGAGTTTTTGTAGACGCGTGAATCCCAAGCCTTCATCCAACATAGAAGCCTCGAAATAGTATGCAGCACGAGGTTACTTATTTTAGTTCATTTGACACCAAATTTAGCTTTGAAGACCCTGAATTAGCCTACTCAAGGTCATTGGAGATGAATCGGCAACAAACCTATAGGGAACCAAATTCCCATGTTGGGTGAATGAGAGGTACACTTGTATACGAAATTCCCTCTCTCCGCATCTGAGGCATGTGTGCCCTCAAACACTTGAATTTATCTTCAGCGCAACCACCATTTCAAGCTTGGAATGGTGCCCAGTTGAGTGGGGCAAAGCTCCACTATCTTAGGCACATGTAAAGTTCATAAATTTCTTTATCCTTGGCCCACCAAACTTGGGAGTTTGAACTCAAGTTGTGTGTGGCAACCCCATGAGAAATATGGGATCACACACAACATCCACACTTGTATATATGCCAAATTAATGGCACATGTTATTCGGTTACCAAAATAACAATAATAAATTAAGTAAAGGCAAAGCCCGGGCCGGAAAAACCCCGGCAAAGCATGACATGTATGCACACATAGGGGACCGTGATGGAGGCAAGTGAGTGGAGGTTCCGACATAGGGAGGGCTATATGTTGTTCCCGGGGGGTGCACTCCATTGTCAAGTTGAACACCACGTGTGATTGAAAAAAATCTACTTTTTATATAAAGCATCACCAAAATGGTCAAAAGTTTATCAATTTTTTTTCATGAGTAGATATACACGGTATCTATTACATAGTAAAAATGGTAACCAAATTTGATGAATTTGTTTTTAAATAAAACATACCGTTTCTAACTAGAATGACGCAGAATTGAACTAAAAAAATTACTACAAAAATGAAGATGAATAAAAATTTCAAAAAAATATACAAAAGATATTATCAATGGTTATGTATATGTAGAAAAAATATCATAATTTTTAAAATTATCTATGACATATAATATAGGGTAGCAAACTTTTATCACACGTGGTTATGAAACGTAAGGGGGTGTGATCCCCCCGAGATGCCGTTCTACCATTAACTTTGGGTTTTTGGAATAGATCACAAGCCCATGACACATGACTTATTACCACGACCCTATGTTTCTCCTTCATTGGATTTACTGTAAGTTGGAAGGGCTCGGGCTTCATGGCAACTTGATAAAGTCATCCATTGTCGTATGCGGATGAATGGAATGTAATAAAAAAAATAAGCCCCCTATGAATTTGAGGATTGAATCATTCCAATTGGGTTTACCTCTATAAAACTAAGGTCTCTGATGCCATTTGGGAGTCAAGTTGGTGAAAAAAACAACAAACAAACAATAATCTCTTAAATACAAAACAAAAACAATCGTACCGCATTGCCACCGGATGGATGAGTTCATGGGACTTCATGGCATCCAAGTAAGCCCATCCATAGTGGATGAAGGGGCTCTAGCAAAAACAAACTACCTATGCCTAATTTGATGACCAATTTGTTCCAACATGAACCCGCTAGAATGTTTCGGGGCCAATTTTAAAGTCAAATTGGTTTTAAATAGAATTGTTCATGATATAATAGAATGGCTCGTTGCATATACCGACTTTCACCTCCCAATGGATGGGTTTACCTAAACACCATGAAGCTTTATCCGAGCTTTGTCTATGGCTTGGGGTCCGTGGTGTCTATGTAAACTCATCCATCATGGATGAAGGGGCTCGCATTATCTAATAATAGTCATTTACATACTGTAATAGTTTACTTAGACACCAAGAACCCCTGGCATGCATCTATGGGCTTGGGATTTCATGATGTCTATCTAAACTCATCCATCATGGATGTAGGGGCTTTGGTAAAAACAAGACCCCTATAACACTAGAAGGCCAACTCATTCCAACTAAACTCCAATAGGCTAATTTGAGAGCTCTGATACTAATTTTGGAGCCAAACCATCCAAAAATAACCAATTGCATATTGCAATACAGTTCACTACGGTTTCGCCTCCGTGGCAATGAATAAGTTCACTTATTACACACCCTAAATCCCTACTACACTATCGTGTCTAACTAGTGTAAGTTGTTGTTTGGAGTTACACATTGCTATAACATTTCACTAAGAGCATTTGTGTTTTTAATCCCAAATAACATATATAATTAGTGTACACATCAAAAAGTGTGATAAACCTTACTTAATAAAAAGACAATGTTGGTAAAAAGCCATAGCAACACGTAACTCCAAATGGTAACCCACGCCAATTAGACCAAAATAGTGTAGCCGGCGCCTATGGCATGTCGTTATTTGTGTACACGGCACACTCTCCTACAACTTTGCCTGGGATCGGGTGTCCTTTTGTATGCACATGATGTCCTTGTATCAACTTGCGCCTCCACAATTTGCTAGAGCAAAATTGTTAATGCACAATCAATCAATGCACCATTTCGGGCACTACTATTGACAAATGCAAGCCCATATGCACATGCGGTGGGGAGTCAAAACTAATCCCTAAATCGGGGCCAAAATTCCTAACTTAGTCTAGTACATTTGAATTGGGATTGGTAAGAACATATGTCTATAGGGGGAAGGGGCAAGGAGGGACCGAATTCTCGTGTATGTGCATATATACCTCTCATCAATTCGGTAGAAACATTTGACCTCTATAAGTTTGTTGCCAATTCATCTCAAATAAGCTCGAGTAGACTAATTCCAAAGTCAAATTAACTTAGAATAGTAACATATGGGCTTCATATTATTTCACTGCTGTTATGTTGGATGAATGAGAGGTACGCTCGTATATGATAAATTCCCTCCGTCCCTCCCAAGAGGATGACGGTTTTTACCGCGCCTTCCTCTTGCTTCCCCCCCCCTCCGGTAAGGTGTTGGGAAACAAAATCCTTTTTCTTTTGATTGTTTCGCTACATGTCGTATATGTATATCAAACTATACACAAAGATATCTTGCAATGATCTCATGTGACTTTGATGATATTGAATTTGGATAATGGCATATGGTGGCATCTAATGGATTGATAGCCTTGTGTGCATGTTTGTAAGGGCCGCTTCACACTATGGTCGAAGGTCGAGAGGCCGTCGATTTCCATCAATCAAATTGCAAGAAACCAAAAATTCGGCCTCTTGACCCTTCACACTAGAGGCCAAAGTCCAAAGGCCGTTGCTCTCCAAAATGCCTACATGATAGTGTTTTTGACCAAGGCGACGGACTCTCGAAGGAAGTTTGGGTCGGACAAGAACGGAAACTCAAATTATGGTCGAGAGGCCGTCAATTTTTTTTAATAAAAAAATCAAAAACTGACAAGATCTCGGCCGTTAGATTGGAGGGGTTGTTTTGGGCAGGGAATAAAGTGGGATGCTCCTTCTTCCTTTGAACTTTGGGCTTGGCCTTTGGAGGCTTCACACTATGGCCGTCCAAGTCGAGAGGCCGTGGGAGTTCATGGCCAAAGGTTTGGACTTTGGGCTTGGCCTTTGGAGGCTTCACACTATGCCCAACCAAAGGCTCCAATTCCTATACTTTATTGGCTATTTTCAGCCCATTTCTTTGGACTCTCAACAAAGTTTGGCCATTCAATCCCATGGCCTCTCAACTTGGATGGCCATAGTGTGAAGCGGCCCTAAGGTGTGTGGGTGGGTGCTACTCGGTTGCTTTTCTTTAAAAGGCACCTATATTTGAACAGTGTCAGGTTAGGTGTGGATACAAGAACATACGCCATTGATTCACATGTTCACAAGAGTTTAGACTACACATTTACATTTTATCAACTATTGTACATTTGATAGTCAACACGATTGGGGGAACATGTGTATCCTTTAAGGAATGAACACACATGCACTTCCAATAATCATAACTAAATCAAGGGTTGTTCAATTTTTAATCTAATATTTGTTGATGTTTCGTAATAGATTTGTTAATGTAGCTGTTTTTTGTGTCGATTACAAGACATAAATATGATCAATAGAAGATGGAGAACAAGAATAATTATCCAAATAACACATGCACACCTTGGGGTGTTTACTCAACTACTCAAAGGGGTTGTGGTTGTGGTTGTGGTTGTGGTTGTGGTTTGGGTACACCTTCAACGACAATGAAGGACTTTCTAGTTTACACACAAGGTGTAACGTAAGATGGGTGCAAGCATGGTAAAGTGGGCCAAAATAGTGCTTCAGTAGACTAAAACCTCCTTTTTTGGGGGTCAAAGGCCTAAAAGTAATGACAAAATGTTGTTTAAATTGGAGTTTTTTTTTCACGATGACCTCTATTGTTGTGTTAAATATTCAAATGTAGAATATCAAGTTGAGATCTTCAAAACTTTTCATTAAAAATGATGCTCAAAAGCAAATGGTTGAATATGGTTTTGGATGTTAACTATTTTTCATGACTTTAACTATTTCTAAGTTTGGTTTTTTCATATTCCTTGAATTCATTATTTACTTGAGGGCATCTTCACAAAATCTTGTAGAAAACCATCAATTTAATGTAATTTTATTGTATTTTAAACAAATTATGGACAGTTGCTTGTTCAATACACCTACTTGCACACCACTTGCAGCGTCTTCCAAAATATGTAGACTTCTCTTGGAATCGTTTTTGTAATCATAAATTTCTTGGCTTTGTAGAGCGATATGTTTTTAAAATGTTCATGATTTGTTCTTAATGAATTCGATTCGACTTGGGGGGTCAAAGGCCTTATTGTAACCCAGAGTAACTTACTTGTCACTTGGAAGGTTAGGCCACAAATGGGCATTATTTTTAGATTTTCACTCAGGTCGCATTGGTTTGCCCGTGTTGGTTGTATTTTGGTTCCTTTCTTGCAATTGAATTTTCAATTTGTGCCCCCAAAAAAATGTTGATGATTTTTTCCTTCAAAAAATTCAATTTTAGTATATAGTTTTGAGTTACTTTCACTCAACACTAGGCAGGGATCAGGAGCTGTCCACTTTACCATGCTTGCATCCAGCTAGCTTGCTTTTGTTACTTGTTTAATCATACGTCTACATTTCAGTGATATGTTGTAAGATGTGGATCTAAGAACAAACCTCAGTGATATTTCAGTGATATGTTGCAAGATGTTGATAAGTGTGAGATGATTCTCATATGCAAAAGGAAGCCATAGCCAATTCTATCAAAACGTTGAGGGCTCACATGAATTTCTTACTCATTATTAAAGTGGTCTTCCTTGAATTATCTGGAAACACAAAAATGACATTCTCTTTAATTCCATCCACTAGCCGGTGGAGAAAACACTCAATAATAATAGAGTGTTTGGGTTGCCCTCCTCGAATATGGGAGAATTGAGTGGCCAAAGACTCTTACCAATTTCGAGAATGCTCTATATATATGTTGCTCACCATGATGTTCTTACGAAGTTTGATAGGATTTGGCGTGTTAAAAGTCTTACTGCCACTAGAAGCAATTTAGTGATCACTTGGAAATATCAAGCCCAAAATGGGCATATCTCTTGATGCCCCGCTTGCCCTTGGTGGGTTCTTTTTCCCGGCGGTGATTGTACTTTTTTTTTTGGAGACAGAAGGCCAATAAGCCAACGCGCGGTGATTGTACTTTGGTTACCTTCTAGAATTGAATGCGTTCAATTTGTACCTCAAAAAACAAAACAAAAAAAAGCTTTAAAAAGCAAAAGAATCTCTCTCTCTTCAAGGGCTGCGTGGATATCTTATTAAATGATATCATTATGAAGGTTCCCTTGCTTTTTAAATGATCATATATGTACTTCCGCCCCCAATTGTGTTGACTATATATATTGGTCTTAGAATATATAACAAATGTTTAGCACATAGTCAACCCATCTTTAAAAACGTGTGTCTTTCCGTGTCCATTTCTTAGATTCGCACCTAATTAAACACATGCCATTCAAATATAAGTGTATATGATCATTAACATAAGTGGCTAACTTCGGCCCACTTACCTCACAAGGTAGTCCTCATGGTGGAGACTAATGTTTTGATCTATTTTGTTTGCCACTCAAGCCTAGCAAAATAGATTCTTGTAACTTAAGATGGTTTCATCGCCGCACAAACCAATGAACGGGGAGAACCGGCCTCTAGTTACAGATGAACCAGTTCAGTTTGAGGGATTGATCGCGCCGGCCACTTCTGGCACCATCCGTCAGCATCTACGGCTGTAATAGTGTGAAAAGTGGTGGGCCAACATCTATTTCTCAACATAATCCTTAGCAATTTCACTAGAACCAGACGGAAAGTTTGGTGTGATTGGGGCTTGAGAAATAACCGGTTGAAGTTCAAGGCTTCAAGAAAATTACCGATCACTTTAGAAGAATCTAGAGTAATACCTTGAATTAATAAAGAAAATCCGAAAGATGTCAACATGTAACCAATGGGACTTGGAAACACTAGGATCTTGACCGATTATGCCCAGAACTCTCCCCGGACACTGGCACAAATTCCAAATTAATCTTGTTGTGGATCAAAAATTTGCTTATAAAACGGGGTATGAATGCACCTCATCATCATCTTGTAAACTTCAGCTAAAAAAATCTGTAACTTGCCTACACAAATTATAGTAAAAATTGTGGGCCACACATAGACGATAGGGCTCCTTTTCACACCAAAATCTTCGGAGACAATAGTGTGGGTGCAAAACTATTTTCCAACCCTCGACAATTAGCATTTGGGGTTAAAATTGTTGACTGCATTGATTATCTAGTATTGTTGTTAGTGTGTTTTGTGTAATATAACATCTAACACACATCTATTTGAAACATGTGAAAACCCTCTTTGGTTTTTACAAAGATAGTGAACCATTATTTAGAGTTCTCAGCTACATAGGTGAGTATGAAAGCAAGGGGACTCTCGAGCATAGTAGGATTAACGGGCCCACATTCATGTACTTGGAAAATCACCAATGTTCATTTTTCTTTTTAGTAAGGGCCGCTTTACACCTAGAAGTTGGGCCAATTTGTTGTGTAAGAGGTTTGAAATCCTCACTTGTGATTGGCCAAAAGGCTGAAATCGGCCCCAACCCCTTTACACCTAGAGGCTGGGCCGATTTGGTGGTATGATTTTTTAATCAAAAAATGCATGGTCTGACATGGCCCGAGCTTGTTGAATTGAGTGCACCCAAAATGGAGGGTCAATTCTTGGCCTCGGGGCCAATGTCAAATTTCAATTAAAAAAACTTTAAAAAAATAAAATATGATTTTTTCAACAAACCAGATCCGTTTGGATTATGTGGAAATATGAACGGCTCTTATGGTTCATCGTGACTTCATCCTCTCCTCTCTTATGGCTAAAATCTGCTAGATTTATTGAATCGGCTTGGCTTCTTGGCCCTAAGGCCTTTACATATGGAAAAATTGGCCCCCATTATAATTCTATTGTAATGTGTAGTTGAGGCCGGCCTCCAACCCAAAAGGGGTTGAAATTTCATGCAATCTGCCTCAAGGGGAATTGGCCCGGCCTCTAGGTGTAAAGCGGCCCTAAGTAAGAACTGATGATGATGTATGCAAATTGGTGTCAGATCACGGGCCAAATTGGATTATGCACATGAACCTTATGCCGGGACACCGGTGTCCCACATAAACCAGAGCCAAAAAATGCATTTATTAAATTTTTAGGGTAGGGGTATCTCCTATAGAGAGAGGGGAAGGTGTTGGCACCTGCATCATTTGCAATGGCATCGAAGAAGACCGAGGAAGAGTATAGTCAAGAGCTAAACGAGAGAATGTGGTTGTCAGTGATTGAAAATAAAAATCAACTTCAAACATCACATTGTGTACAAGATGTTGAGATAAGCTCAACGCTGCTTTGATCGCCTTCAACTGACCATTTTTGACGTCAACACGGGCTTTATGTGAGAACCGGTGCATCATGGGACACCGGGGTCCCACCATAAGGTTCACATGACTGAACACAAACATTCCAATAGATAGCCCACCTTGAGATTATTTTTCTTCTAGTGTGAAACACACTTTACTAAGCAGGTGTATCAATGTCAATTTGTCGTGGCACTATTTGCCTTAGACCAATCAATAATTTTGCCCCCGTAGCTAACATTTAAGTAAATTTGGATAAACCACTTCTTTAAAAATAACAAGGGATGTGCACTTGTGGGGACAAAAACATCAAACGACAACAACAAAAGTAATAACACAACAGCCACAACTTCAAATGTATGTATTCCATGCTTGCCAACCATCATATTTGTCTAGATTTGTGATCTAGTGTATGTCAGATTGGCGGTAGGAATTGTTCAAAATTCATGCATAAATCCAAATATACTTAAATCCTAGTTCAATGTACCTCTTCTCAAACCTCGTGCCCAATTGCATGTGATTAGAGTTATCCTTTCACCTAATAGGACTTTTTGTTGGGAGTCGGTCCCTTGTAAATCTTCATTGCTAGTTTTGCATACAAAACCAATATTCCCTACCACTTGTGGTGCATGCTCAAAGATAGCTCTTGAATATGGATGAAAGAGCAACCTATCTCGAGTTCATGGAAGGCCAAACTCATTTTAGCACATCTTGACATGCCAAAATTAGTTTGACCCTCAATGAACTGAAAACTTCTGAGGATGCACCCTCACTATCTCCAAGCACGCACCAAAAACTTCCAAATACATGTAAGATCTTGTATGCAAAACAACCAACTCCCAACTAAAAAATCATGTTGAGTTACAGGGTAATTCTAGTAAACCAAAATTCCCCCTATAAGGACATGGTTATCGCATTTGACATCTTCCCCAAAAAACCACCCAAGTAAGGAAGCCCCTTACTTATATTTTCAAGAGCTTCTCAAACAAGTGATCACTCATTGACTATATTCTCAAAGTTGAGTGCACAACAATGGTCATTTGAAAATCTAGTTGAAAGGAGTAGGAGAACCTTTGCGAAGTTGATGATGTCACCAGTTTTTTGTAGAGAGAGTTCCGGTTTAAAATATGCAATTGTGATGATACCAGAAACTGAGTCACTGCAAGAAAAGAAAAGAAAAACCAACGTTGGGCAATCCGACGTGAATTTGAGCCTGTTGGCCCAAGTCACTGCAAGAGAAACCTCAACAAAGAAAGCACCTACTTTGCTCATATTTTCAGGAGCTTCCCATCGAGCAGTCATTCATCACCACATTCTCAAATATGAGTGCACAACAATGATTGTTTGAAGTTCTAATTGAAAGGAGTTGGAGAACCTTCACAAAGTTGACGACGTCATACATCAGCCTTTCGTAGGGAGGAGGGGACTCCAGTTTACTACTGTAGGGTGTCGACACAAAATACTGAACTTCTTGCAAGAAATCTGCCACTTGTCAGTTTCACATTGATCAAGACATCGTTAAATCTTACATGGAAATCACCTCTCGACACTCAAAGTGTTCAACCATGCATCACGCTATCTGCAATGTGATACCCGTAAACTGACTTGCAGGAGAAACCTACTAAAGGAAGAGCCTTATACTTTGATCAGGTTTTCAAGAGCTTCCGAACGAGGGGTCATACATCACCTGATTCTCAAAGACGAGTGCGCAACAAGGCTCGTTTAAAGATCTAGTTAACATGAGTTTGACCACCTTCCCGAACTTGATGACACATAACATGTCATTTCGAGAGTTTCGGGCTTCTCTCGAGGGTTTTAGATTCGCTTGTGATTCACACAACTTTAACTTGCAAAAGAAGGTCAAACACTACACCATGTATGGTAGTGAGTGTCACGTACACCTCAAAAGAGGGTATAGTGACACATATTATGCATGTGACATTAAATACCATAAATGGTGTAGTTAACATACTTATCCCAAGATATTAGTGATAACGTGCACTTGACCACCAAGTGCCATGAGGTGACACTACGGTGAAGTTGTTGGTCATTAGTGTAACCTAGCATACTCCTCAAAAGAGGGTATAGTGACACATATTACGCATGTGACACTGAATACCATAAACAATGTAGTCAACACACTCATCCCAAGATATTAGTGATAACGTGCACTTGACCATCAAGAGTGCCATGAGGTAACACTAACAATGAAGTTGTTGGTCATTAGTGTAACCTAGCATACTCCTCAAAAGAGGGTATAGTGACACATATTACGCATGTGACACTAAATACCATAAACAATGTAGTCAACACACTCATCCCAAGATATTAGTGATAACGTGCACTTGACCATCAAGAGTGCCATGAGGTGACACTAACAATGAAGTTGTTGGTCATTAGTGTAACCTAGCATACCCCTCAGGGTATAGTGACACATATTATGCATGTGACACTAAATACCATAAACAATGTAGTCAACACACTCATCCCAAGATATTAGTGATAACGTGCACTTGACCACCAAGAGTGCCATGAGGTGACACTAACAATGAAGTTGTTGGTCATTAGTGTAACCTAGCATACCCCTCAAAGAGGGTAAAGTGACACACATTACGCATGTGACATTGAATACCATAAACAGTGTAGTCAACACACTCATCCCAAGATATTAGTGATTATGTGCATTAAACCACCAAGTGCCATGAGGTGACACTAACGGTGAGGTTGTTGATCATTAGTGTAACCTAGCATACACCTCAAAAGAGGGTAAAGTGACACATATTACACATGTGACGCCAAATACCATAAATGGTGCATGTAGTTGTGTACGAGGTGAATCTAGTGACCACGTGTCTCAGCGCCCCGACCCTTGGATGCAGCTCTAAAGAGATTCAGCTTTTGGGAAGTCAACGGCTCAACAGCTTCCCACAAATTTGAGCAATGTTTGAAACTTTGAACTTTCCATACAAAAACCTACAGACAGCTAGGATAGCCTTTGGTATGTATGATGATCGCACTTTTTTCGAAGTGGGAGTTCCTCAACGACAATATTCTCAATGTTCCTGAAACATCTCCGATGGGTCAATCTTGTGCCTGCCCTAGAGGGTCGCTCAGTGAATTCCCCAGAAATGCTTTTGAAGATCATTGACAATTCTGGGGATCCATCCAATGGAGTTTGATTTCAATCATCTCTTGCTCCATACAATTGCGCCATGAGGATCGCATGTTCAAATTAGGGTTACAACTAAGTAACCAGCTATTCGATACAAGCTTGCAAAATTCCCCATCTGGATTCTGAAGACTATCAAAAATGTTCAGAGAGACGCAGAGAATCCAATTCTTGGGTTCCCAAAATACATTGGTAGTTTCTGTTCAATCTATCCTGCTGGCCAATCCAAGCAGCTACCTAATTATCATTACAAGCTTGGTGGCTCCCGTTTCTTCTACAGCCACGGAATGAATGGTCACTGGTGTTGTCCAACATTTGATCACCCGAAAGCTTACGTCTCCAAGGGTAACAACAATTTGCAATCTGCCGTATGATCATCTGGGAAATGGTCATATGAGAAGAAGTAAAGACACACAAATCCTTTTGAGTCAAATCAATCAATTGGCCATAGCCAAATTGTCTGTCTGTCTGTCTGTGTCTGTATGGCTCCCTTATCTTGGAGTTCAGTGCTCACCGAAGAATCAAAAACATCAATAGTTTGCTTGCTCATAGCTCTACAGCGCAAGAGATTTGTGCAACTCCGACGAAGTCTTCAGCCACAGGACAAGCCTCCCACCTGCCTTTCCTACGCTTGGAGGAAGGAAAAGTGTAAATCAAGGTTCGATACTGTTCATCATCTTCATTCCAGGGGCCGGTGACAGCAAGAGCCTTACCAAGCCCGGTAGCACAAGCAAGGGAAGAGATTCCTGTCTCCCCCTCGGGCAAGAAATCCAACAGCTCCCATCGATTCCTGTCCTCACAGTACACCAAAACCTGTCGATCGTGAAAGGCCACAAGGCGATCCGCCACACCTACAATGGTGCCAGGCCGCACAGTACACATGTTCTCCACCATAATCCAACGCCCCTCTTGCTCGTTCCAAAACTCAGCACTCGTCACAAAATTACACTCCACCGAAGAGTCGTAACCGCTGATGGCATAAAACTTCCCGTTCAAGGTTGCACCGATGCACTCGTCACGCAAAACAGCCAAGTTAGGTAAAGCCTCCCAAGCATTTGTGTCCAGGTTGTAAACCTCCGCGGAAGGTAAGGCAGTTTTGGTGTTATCATGGCCTCCTGCAACGAACACACGGCTTCCCACCGCGGAACATGCGAAGAAAGATCTTGTCGTAGGCATGTCGGCTCCCCGGTGCCAAGACCATGTGCAAAAGTCGAACACATACACACTTCGAAGAGTTTCCCATGTGGCAGGGTTCCATCCACCGATGATGACGAGCTTGCCTTCACCTGCTGCGAACCGGCAGAAGAGAGGGATCCCTAGGTCTTTGAAATCGGGGATGGGAGGAAGCCTATCCCATTTGCGATCATCTTGCTCGTTCAAGACGCTGATGAAGTAAACCGGGTGTGATTGTGTCTCGGAGCGATCCGGTGTCGCTTGTAAGATGCATAGGAAATGGCCTGTCGTGCCTTCCCGTTTGCGTTGGGAGTAGTATTCGGGGCTGGATACCAGCTCCCTCCACTTGCGTGACACTCCGTGAAGTAGGCCATGTGAGTGTGGGGAGACTCGAAGTAAACACTCCATGGCTACGTCGTCTGGGAGTGATGGTATGTATGGTTGCGATACTAACTGCCGTTTCTTGCTGCCAATGATGTTGTTCTTACTTTGCTCCTCCGCCATAGCCACCGACTTATCCCTCCCCCCCCCCCAACCCACTCCAACTCTCTCTCTCTCTCTCTCTCTCTCTCTCTCTCTCTCTCTCTCTCACCCTTTACACTCTACTTAAGATTCTCTCTGTGACAGACTCCTCCCCTCGCAACAAGGGAAACCACCTACACTCTTGAACCTACCATGCTCAACTGAGTGAGCCGACTTCATCCCCTGCAATAACCCATCACAAAAAACTCCTCAAACCATCCGGGACCAAGAAATTGAACACCTCCATAGAACCTCAACTCCTGCATTCCAATCACTCCCCGACCATCAACATCGCAACTCTCCCTTCAACATCCACATGAAGTTGGATGATGCTACACTTCTCGCTGCATCATCATCGATCGGGGAGTTACTACAACAAAATTATATAGTTACAGGGAGCTCCTCCTCAAGTCCTCCAAACGGTAGCCTGGGGATGACGACGTCCTCAAACTGATCGAACCAACTGCATCATCTACGTACTTACACGAGGTTCCGGAATTCCTTCAAACTTTTAGCATGGGCCGATGATACAATGCCAGAAGTTTTTTTCAGAGGCTGAGATTTTGTCCTTCCAAATCACACATATATTGAGTTCACTGCCATCATCTTATTTATGTACTTGATAACTCAAGTGAGGGAGGTACGGTTGGGGCATCCCCAGACTCGTCAATTTTTTCAAGCCATGTGGCTGGATGTGATTTATGGCACTCGTGATTAAGATTAACTTAAGTTGTCTGTAATTGTATTATATGATGGATCACGAAGCACAGTGTCCGGGGGGATTTTTGGGCGTACTCGGTCAAGATCCAAGTGTTTCCAAGTCCAACTGGTTACATGTTGTGATGATCTTTCAGTTTTTTCTTTATTAATTTGAGGTATATTCTATAGATTCTTTAAAAAATTGGTAATTTTGCTGAAGTCTTGAACTTCAACTGGTTCATCTGTAACTAACTTAGCGGTCAGTTCTCCCTGTCCACAGGTTGTGAAAGTGGAAAAGTATGTACATACGTAAATTAATAAGCAAATAGGTAGTACACCATTTATGTTTGGGGTGCCGCGCACACTATTTGCGAATGGCCTAAACTTGATTCCCCGAGGTTTCAAAGTGCCATGTCTGCTAATTGTCAACATTATGTTGTTCATCAAAATAAGTAAACTTTTTGACCTGAAAATTTATACACAATATGATATTTCTCACCCTCCACGGAAAAATTAAATTGGCTAAAAATAGTCACACGTCCAAAAGGGCGTCAAGAATGCAGTAAAACAACAAAACTCGATTTCTAGCAAAGGAAAATGTAAAGTGGCTAAACATAGTCACGCAAAAGGGCTTCAAGAATGCAGTAAACAATAAAACTCGATTTCTAGCAAAGGCACCCCAGCTTCTATTTTTAACCAATTTAGTTTTTCCGTGGAGGGTGAGATTTAGGGCCACTTCACACACGAGACTGAGAGCCCGCGACCATTACACTTCAGTCACACTCATTGGTGGAAAAGGCGGAGCCGGTCCAAGTTGGCTTCACATTTCGCTTGAGGGACCAACGGAGTATGTGAATGCAAGGTGGATGTAAAGTCTACATGGATTCCTACATGGCATCCAATGGATCATGTTTCATGGTCACTTGGATTATTTTTTAAAAACCACCTCTTGCAGGTAAGCCTAACACAAAACCAGGAGACCATGGCACTTCGAATGCTCACAACCATTGATTTATTCTATTTTATCATGCGTGAGGACCCGCATGAATAGAAATTCATTGAAAAAGCATTTGGTTGAGTGCCTTGGTCACATATGACTTCACACCACACTTGAGAATCTGTGACCACACTACACGATTTTGAAGGTGTCTTGGGACAACCTTTGGACACTTTCTTTTGGGCTCTCACAATTACTAATCTTTGATTCAAGAGCCTAGATCAACACCTTTCTCGACTCCAATTTTAATGATTTAAAATTCTTTGGTCGTGTTTTGCAATAACTAACTTGCTCAAGCTTTTAATGCTCAAATCCATTGGATGGATGATTCCATAGGGTTGGAGGTGTCCACATTAGTCTCATCTACCTTATTGGTTCCTCATTACTAGGAGAACTAAGTTACACCATTTATGGTATTTAGTGTTACTTACTATTCGGAGTTATGCAGTGTTATAACTTTTTGCTTAGGATGTAAGTGTTTATCAAGTAAAGTCATTATGTTGTATAATACCACTTATTTAAACTTTGTTGGTGAAAATGAAACCTATAGTAAGAAGTTCTAGCTTTGTGTGATTCCAAATAGTAAGTGACACTAAATACCATAAGCGGTGTAGTGGTTCCAACTTCTCCTTCGCGTCCAAGGACATAGGGAATTATTGCACACAAGTGTACATCTCATCCATCCAACATAAAAACTTGACCCCTATAGGTTTGTGGTGATTCGTCTCAAATGACTTGGAGTAGACCCATTTGGGGTCTTCCAAGAAAATTCCAGTGTCAAATCAACTAAAAGTAATAATAACCTTTGGGTTGAATATTGTTTCATGGCTTTTATGTTGGATGAATGTATGTCATAATCCCCTCTCTCTCCCACATCCAAGGCCCATTCTACATTGATATATGCAATTAGGCTACTTCTGCAAATAGGTTGTCTCTTTATCTATGCAAATTACCTTGGGTCAAAATCAAAACATAAAAACCTCTAGCTTTCTTTATACGTTTGTATATTAACAACAACAAAGAAAGAATTCATGTATTTTGTTGTTGTGGTAACAAATATGCAAAATAGCGTGGAATGTCAATAAATTACCATGGGGCAACCTAATTGCACATATCACTATAGATTTGCATTACTTAGAGCGGGTTTACGCTACAGTTCAAGATCAACGAAAGTATGAAATTGAGCGATGCTATTGGTCGAGAGCAACATTTTGAACTCGTGGAGTTTATGCTGGGGACTAGGCCTAAAGTATGAAAATATGAAGTGGCACTAATGTGGCATCACTTTCCCACCAAAGTATGGCACTCCCAACTTTAGAAAATACTCCTCTTGGTTTGAGAAACCAATGTTCTTGAGTCCCAAAGTAAGGTCCATCAAGGGTTGTTTTGGACCCCAAGTTTCTTGGACCTGGACCTTCACATAAACCCACACTTACACTAGGGTGGGTTTGCAGTAGTTGTCCTTAAAGTCTCTCAAGTCCTAGTGGGAGTTGCCCACTTGTGACATTTTATAATGTTGAAGGAGTGTTCAAGTGGTATAGGAACCCCAAATTTTGCTAAAATGAAGGGGAGGTGTTTCACTTTAGCCAAAAGAAGGAAATATAAAAATCAAATTCCATGTAAAACTTTTGGAGGCACCTAAAATGGTGCTCTCAAAAGTTTGACAAAGAGTTCCTTTGTATCTAGCCCTTTATTGGCCAGTGTCAAATGCCTCCCCTTCACTAAAAGTATAGATCATGACACCACCTCAAACATTATGAAAAGTCAAACGAGGGGCGAGACTCCCTACCAAAACATGAAGTTTTTTTAAGAAAATAAGAATAACTCTAATAGGGTCTAGGTTCAAGTAACTTAGGTTCCAAACCATTCCTTAATGGGCCTACTTTGGGGCTCAAGATGATTGGATTGGTTTCTCAAAATTGGGTGGAGTATTTCCTTAATTTGGGACTAACAAGATTCGACGGGGAAGCAATGCCAAACTATTGACACTTCATTTTCTTATACTTTGGACATGGGCCCTAGTGTAGATTCCTTGGGTCCAATTTTTTCTCTCTACCAAAAGCATCACTAGCTTTTGATATTTCGTTGTTCTTGGACATTAATGTAACCCACCCTTAGGGGCACTACTTTTACGCCAAATCTTGTCAATCCCAACTCTAGAAATGAATCCACCCATTTTGAGTGAATGCTTAGTGGTGTGTATGTTAGAGTTAACTCTGAAGAAACATGGGAAATGGGCGAATTTAAGGTGGATTTCCTCATCTTGATTATAACTAGAAACTCTTGGAAGGGGATTAAAAGGCTTTAGCGAGATTTAGGCACTAACATGTTTCATCTTTATAAATAAGAATCCGCTCATAACTGTTTTGCCACATGTATGCACATGTCTTATCTAGGCACTCTTTGTTCCTCTCACCACTTGTGTACTTGCCAAATGGAAAGAAATGGAGTTAACCGTGCAATAAGAGGATGAATTGGGAAGAAATTGGGGTGTTGGTCTTAACACCATCTTCCTTAGACCAATTTGAAGATGAAATAACACCATACATCATGCCATTGGTAGCATCTCTTCTCCTTTTTCCTTTTTAACCATCCTAGTTCAATTACTAACACAATTGGTAGGGTCTATGTAATCATTTGAAATCAAAAGTTCCAAGAGGCCCATTTTGGGATTGACAATGTCATATGGGGAGTCACTTACACCTTTGTTTTTTTGGTAGTGATGTTAAATAAAGTGACCCCACCCAAGATTAGTCAATTGCATTCTTCGGATTGGTTTAATACACAACTAAAAAGGACAAAGAATAAAATCCCAAATTCAAATGCCTACCATGTATAGTTGATGAAAATCGTCGTCTATGATCGGATTTTCACAACCTTTTGCAACAAGTTGTATAAATATAGTTTCAACCTAATAGACCGAGTGGAAATTGACTTCAATACTCGTTGAGGGCTTGTACAAACTATTGTGTAGACCATGCAATAGAAGCTTGAAGTCTTGAAAGGTTAAGAGGATCTTTACTTTGACCCCTTATAACATGTGCGTCTTACTCCGATTATAAGACTTAAAATGACAATATATGTGATTTCATTAGTAACCGGATCATGGATGAGATAATCTCAATCCAATCCAACAGCTGAAATTATATGTTACATATGAGCCAATTCATTTTCAATTGTTGATTCAAAGTCCAAAGTTTAGGAAAAGCCATATTTCATGTTCTTGTCCCTCTCAAGTAAATGTAAATAGAATAAAGGAAGCATCGCAATGAGTACCTAACCAATAATAAAGTAGTGAGAGTGGCCACTTAAATTATTCCGATTTTCAATGAATTGCCTTATTTTGGATTCTAGTGGCCACCCCAACTTGCTCAAATCAATGCCCTAAATTGGACTGTTGTGGCATTCTTTTTCAAGAACCGGTTTGAATCTCTTCTTGATGGCTTCCTTTATATTACTTGCCCCAAGTGAAAAGCGTGTGAAGAATCATAGGCCTATTTTAAACCTATCTTCATTCTAATGGTCCACGTATATGACTGTGGCCCTGTAACGCTTCATGCATTCACTTGTCTTACACCCATGACACTCTTCTGCATACACTTGTCCTACACACATATGCACACAAAGGCAAATCTATGTCAATATAATAGCTATTTCAATATGTACTTGTTCTCTCCATCGTTGGATAGCCTAGAGTAACAAAATTGCCTTAACTTTGTGGGAAATAATACAATTCAACTACAATGTTTGTTACATATCTAGTGTCATTTTCTACACATGGGATCACCTACTAGTGTTGATTATCATATAGAGGTTTGCGTTGTTATAAAAAGAAAATCCTTGGAATATCATATTTTACCAAGTAAGTTATATCATATGCAACCTAGCTATTTATATTAGGTGGATAAAAATTTGATACTCTTTTTATGATGTAAGTCCGAATGGCAACCCACACTAATAAGCGACATCGGCGTAGTTGGAATTATGCAATGCTATAACTTTTCGCTATATATACAATGTACATTTTCTTATCAACATAAGTTACACACTAGGTACGTAGTTTGAGCATCATAGAATATCACTACATGTTTTAAGAAGTCTTTGGGTGTAAATAATAGCATCCATTAGTGTGGGCGATCAATTGGAGATACACATTGCAAACATGGGGGTTATCAAAACTCGTCACAATTTATCATCCATGGAGGCACAATATCATTCATATTTCTCAGATTGTATCCATGAGTTGATCAATTATGTTGATCACCAACTTGAAATAGGTGGATGATTCATCACTCCCTTAGTGCATCATCCACTAATCTCTCGTTGGTTATCTAGTCTATTAAGGGCCACTTCACACATGAGCCAAGAGCCGTGACCATGAAGCCGTGACCCCAAAGTCTTTGAACTTCACCCCAATTATTTCTCAAATGCAACTGGTTCATCTATAATTACACTTAATATGATATTTAGTGTCACATGGTATTTTATGTCAGTATGGAAACTTTCCGGATGACACTTCTTATGAATAAGTGAACAAAAATTGTCATGGATGATGGATGAGTTCATCCCATTGGCCAAAACCCTACCTTCTCTTGTCAACAACTTGTGATGAAAGATTGTCATGGATGATTGAAATTTGGATGAAAAATCACTTGGTAAGTGACAGTAATTGCAACACTGGAAATCTATAATCCTCCAAGAATTTACAAGGAGTAATAAATAATGTCGGGTTCTCCCCATTAATTGCGAAGTTCCGATGTAATTTTGTCATGATAATTTTCTTCTATATAGGATAATGTCCTTTGGGTAAATACATGTCAAACTTATCCGGCATCTGCACGAGTGTCGTCAAAAAGGCAAGGCAAAGGGGGTCAACTACTTCTACTAGTTGACAACTTTTGACCTTTGCAAGCGGACACTTTTATAAACAAAAAAAGAAGAAGCTAAAATCAAACACGGACTTCTTAACAACACAACGTCAACGCCTATAATATTCTTAGGGGCGTACAAACCACCGTTAGAGGCAAGTGATGTTTTATAAGTCAACTAGAATCTCCTTGAACTACAAAATTGCAATAGCTTATCAAATTGATATAATATAATATGATATAATAGAATAGAATGATTCGACAACTCTTGGTTGTTGATGACGTGATTGAGCGGTCACACTTTTTTTAACGAGTATTTTGTGTGTGTGGTTTGTTGTATCATGATATGATTCAGCTGCTATCAACCGCTCCATTTTAATAATATCAATACACGTCTCACTGAAGGTTTTTTTTAGCATGAATATGTAAGTGCAGTGCTATGCTGTGAGAATAAACAAAGTATAATTCCGAATAGAATGTGGCTTAGTCTCGGGCCCCCACCCAACTTACAAAGTGAATTGAATAATGTTATAGTGAGGGAGACAATCCTTTATATCATGTTTTGCCCGAATGGTTTTTATGGGATGAAAGGCCACAATTGTGGTTGTGTATGAGATATATAATGTATGGGCTATCAATAAGAGTTGTGAAGTTTTTGTGAAAGGGTAAGGTGTTTTCAAGGGCCATGATTAATGCGTACGATTCTACTTTGAGTACGTGTGGTTACGGTGGAAGTTCTTCCCGTAAATAGTGTGTTATTGCAATGGCAAAATATACTCCATGACATATGTCCTAGTTTTGAGTGGTAAAATGAGGAGAAATGAGTGGTTAAAATGAGCGGTTATGGCAAACTCTACACACTAGTAATATGTTCAGGCCAACTTTTGGCTTCAAAAATTCATGGTAATTTCAGTCAAAGGAAGAAGATTACAAAAACTTTGTAGTCCTTCTGATTTCTATCTTCCTACACGGGAAAATTTTGCACCACCTTATACTTCTCCAAATTTGGCGCAAAATCTTTTGAGTGATCAGTTATGGATGCCTCTACTCTATAGAGTGTTAGAGTGATTTGTATTGTTGGCATAAATGATAGTGATGCAAGGATGTGTTGTTTACAATGGATACATATGATGGATGTGGTAATGAGGGAGTTTCCGTATAATATGTGGTATGTTGAGAAACATGCATATGTTCTATACTCCATGGATTTTGGCGACAAAGATGTTATTGTATGTGATGAGTTTGTTGGGAATGTGCTTCCTAGTCGGCGTGGTGCAAATTGACGGTGGTAAGGTTGTTGGGATTTTCTTTGGTAGACATTTGGGTCTAGTGGATGGATTATGTCAAGGATACTTCATTTGGCAAGTGAACATATCCATGGCTCCTCCATTTGTGCGAGAGTGTTGGGTTGAGCGAGCCAAAGAGAGTATGTTAAGAGTTCGGCTAAAATAAAAGCTCATCCCAATTTCTTCAAGCTGGCCCAAAGGTTTGGTGACAAAATTGTGCCACCTAGGACGCCACACAGAGGAGTGAGTGTTCGGGCCCAACCCTAGTATAAAGCCTTTGGACCGCATTTGATGAAACCGAGTGATCCTATTGAAACAAATTTTTAGAGTTCGGGCTGGCCTTGAATACGGTCCCAAGTATAAAGTGGGCCTAAGTATACCCAAAACCAACTCTTGACTCTTGAATGTGGAAAGTAATATTGTTGGAAGTTTGCGGGGCATGTAAGGAGAAGAGCAATACGAGTGGGTGATGTTGAATGCGCATAGTATAGAATATGCGTAACATCTTTGTATAAGTGGCCGTGTTTGTTGATCGGGGGAATGTCCGAATGGTGGTGAGTTTACTATATCGGAAGTGTGGTGAGGTACCTTACAATCGACAAGAGAGTTTCAATGTAAAAGTCTTGTGGCTGCAGGGGGTGAGATTGCGTTGAAGAGGCCTATTCTGTGTGAATCTATCCCATAGCATTCAACGATCAAGTGATCTGGAGGCTATGTATGCATCATCAAAACAAACTTAACATCCAATCATAATTATAGGATCAACCTTTTGGCTCTAGGCTATGACCTATTTACCTAGACTACTCATAACCCTAGCCTCTCTAAATTTGTCTTCTTACAACTCTATACTTTGACGGGATGGGTCATTCATCATGGGTTTGACTCCTCCGTCCTTTATAACAACCTTTCGGCAATTCACTTGTGTTGGCTAACTACCTTTTCTCTCTCATCTCACCTCTCTCCGGCTATTGGCATCTTGTGCTTCATTGTCACCTCACCTCTCACAAGCTATCGGTTGTGTCTCTTTGGCTATGGCCACTACGCTAATATTATGCAGCATCTTTACTTGACAATGGTCTCCCAAATGTACTGCCGTAACTACGGCTATTGTTTCAAGTCCTCTACCTCCAATTTCCTATGCATGTTTGTCTCTACTTTCTTAATATTGCTACTAGAAACTAAACATTGGTTTCCTTCACCCTTATTTTCCCAATTTCTTCCAGATTGTAAACTTAGACTATCGCCTTGTAGCTGCGGTATTTATAATTCTCTCAGTTGGTCTTTATCTCATCTCTATTTCATTATCACTTATTCATTTTATATCCGCTATGACTTCTTATCCCGTTCCATCTCAAACTATAGCCTACATTGTCTCCCCCATTATCCTTATACATGTTTTTTGCTTTCTAGCTCCCTCAATTTGTGCTCTTGTCATATCTCTCATTCCTTGTTTTGATAACTTTGTTCACTCTTTTTCTTAGTATCAAAGACTTAATTGTACCCCAACATATCTTTTACTCAATGCACATTCACGTTTCCATCTCACTTCTCCCTGCATTGATTGATCACCACTCAAGTTTTGGATTATCGCCATTGCCTCAACATACATTCACTCACAAAAAGTGGCAATAGCTCGGGGAGGTCACTCCATTGTCAAGTTGAACACCATGTGCGTTAAAACAAAATCTACTTTTTCTAAATTGCATCACCGAAATGGGTAAAAATTTTATCAATTTTTTTTCATGAGTAGATATACACGGTATTTATTACATAGTAAAAAATTGGTAACCAAATTTGATGATTTTTAAAAATAAAATAAAACATACCGTTTCTAACTAGAATGACACATAATTGAAGTAAAAAAAAATACTACAAAAATGAAGATGACTAAATATGAAAAAAAATATATGAAAAAATATATTATCAATGGTTATGTATATGTAGAAAAAAATTCATAATTTTTAAAATTATCTGTGGCATATAATATAGGGGTAGCAAACTTTTAACGCACGTGGTGTTCAACTTGACAATGGAGCGACCTCCCTGAGGGCAATAGCCAATTATATTTAATTTTAAAGAGTTTGTTGCTCCCCTATCACATGTGGCACCATCCTCTATCTTAATCTCGGCAGGTTGCCGTGCTATACTCAAACTATTGCCAAACAAAAACTCTTTGAAGATTGGCCTTCTACTATATTATTTGGTCTATTACCATACTATCTTTGTTGAAAAATGGCATGCTTGCTATCTTAGGCAATAGTAACTTGTCCTTGCCTTTGATAGACGGTTGCAACTTCTTCCTATTGCCTACTATAACTGTCCACAACCCATGTTCATCCAACTATAGCTTGTTGATTTCATCCTTAGTCCAAAAACTTGCAGGATATCAAAAACTCCTATTCAGACTACAACCTAAAGTTATGTTCTACAGGTGGTCTTTACTAATATGTTGGGTTGGTATCCCCCCCTTTCAAAAAAAACACATGCCATTCAAGTATCTATAGTGAGGATTATATGTTTTCTTGATACCAACTTGAAGATATGGGTATATGAGAATATTTTGTTTTGATACCATATGGATGAATTTACCATGCAAAATCCTTTACATCTAGGTAAAATTGCCCTGATATGAGTATGGCTTGGAATGGTTATGACCCAAATAATAACTTGGCTATACAAAGATTTTTTCACCTGCACATATCCCCTAAATATCAATATTGTACTAATATTACAATTTTGAAACCCACGTGTAGATTCTTTGATACAAAAATTGATGTTAATTATTGATACCATGCATTCATCTTTACACCAATCCAACATCGGTCTTGACCAAGGTACTTACATCACATAATGTCCATGTGTCATGGGCTTCACCATGTGCTGGATGAATGTACTCACATCTGGATGAGAATATATATATATATATATATTCTCATATCATCCATCCTATGAATGTTTTCACTCAAGCTGTAGATTCTAGACCATTTTACAATATCTTCTGCATATTTACTTCAATAAGTTTATAAATCATACCGACAATGAGGTCACCAAATACATGATGCATGTATTCATTGCATTCAATGTATTTGGACCATACAGATACACATATTTAAATGTACTACTGATACATCAAAAAACAGCAAAATACAAATTTTCAATCGAACATGATACTACTATGTACTAATGCTAAAATATATACTACACAGGAGGCCCAAATATGTGTATTATATATTAGAGATATTTGTATATGATAGCCTAAGTTGGTCAAGGATCGTGATAGCCATTGAAGTTGAAGGTGAAAACATTGGAAACCTCTTACACCTTTATTGCCCCTAGTGGCCCAAGGGACCATCCCTTGCTGGGAGAGTGTTCTAATCACCATCTCACATTATCATCTGGGTCTCCCGCTTGGCATGGTGATTCTTATATGGTTCAAGAAGAAATAGGCGCAAGCGCTGTTAGATTTTGATTTGATATGGAGAGCGATGCTCCAAGGTGAATTTCATCCTTGTAGAAGGTCACTAAGACCATATAGCCATGACATCCATGGAAGTTGCAGGTGAAAACATAGGGAACCTCTTAAAGTTTAATTTCAAAGAACAAAAATGCATTTGATCCTAAAATTAGCATGAGAGACCCTCAATCAATCTAGCAAAAACATATTAGGTTGAATAATCCATAAAGTTATAGGGGGTTGGGTTTTTGCCAGACTCTCTAACATGATTGCAACAACTTGGCCACCATTCCTAAGCCCCTCTTGCTTTTTATCTTTAAAAAACATAGATGTCATTAATTTGTTTATGGCACAAATGAAGATACTTCCTTGCGAAAGAAGCATTAACATACTAAGGCTTTAAAGTGACACATTAAGAAAAACATTATATTTCAGGCAGGTTAGATAGCTTGATTTTTTTTTCAAAAACATTCCATAGGTTAGCAAATTAACACATAGTCTACAAAATTAATATTAAGAAATTTAGAAAAAAATTGTAACCTATAGAAATTTGCAAAGTCGTCTTAAGGAAAGAGCATGTTACTCTCTAGTAGGAGGAACTATTAATGTTGGATTGCCAAGTGAGAATCACCACAAAAGCACCCTTATTGAGGGTGAGGATATTCTATTAAATGAAGGTGTTGTCCCTCTTTTCTGGATCACTTATTACACCACCTTGTTGAGTGAATAAATCCCTATCGACGGCCCAGATGCACCATGCATGCAACCACACAAGGCCCATTCATAACGCCTTAGTGACATGGACTATGATTGGCCAAAGTTGGTGCTCTTCTAAAAGTGTTCTTGCATCTTTCTTACACTGCTATTAGGAATGGCTAAAGTGGTGCTATTTTATACTTAATGCCACATATGATTAATCGCTTAACGTTATGATTAATAGTGGTACTCGATGGCACCATTGCACTCACTTGTTGACAACTTAAGGATAAAAAATAGGCGTCACCAAAAGGAAGGTATCCCCAAAGGCAAACACTCCACCTTCCACACATCAACAAAATCATAACGTTTACGATTAGAGTAGAGTCGCCCATAACCGATTACTTAAGAGATTTTGCGCCAAATTTAGAGAAGTATAAAGCAATGCAAACCCCCCCCCCGGTGTGTAGGAAGGTAGAAATAAGGAGGATTGCTAATTATTTTGGTAATTTTATTCCTTGAATTGAAAATACTACAAATATTTGAAGCCAAAAACTGGTCCAAACATATTACCCATGTCTAGAATCTGCCAAAACTGCTCATTTTAACCGCTCATTCCTTTTCACTTTAGCACTCAAAACCAGGACATGTGTCATGGCACTATTGATTCCGGCCCTATCGAAATTCCGAGTTGGTATGATCAGAAATTCAATCCCAGCTTGGTCGAAATTGCGGTACCCTATAGATTGCAGATGGGGTCCTGATCGGGAATAGGCGCCTCTACTATAATGTGCCTAGCAACACACACGCATGTTGTGAAAGCATTTAAAAAACCCCAAGCGGAGCGATTTCACGTGCCTTATGATAGGCATGAAGAGTCGCATCTCATCTCACTCCACCGAATTGAAACAATGCAGTTCCAAAGAATTTGGCAGAGTTTCCCGACTGACCACTTCTCCATGCGAAAAATGTACTAGTTTCTCACTTTCCCAAATATCCAAGGGACCAAGACATGTGAGAAGGAGAAGTAGAAACGTGGGCTTAAAGTTGCCCTAAGATGACAATCGACATCATCCGATTCTTTGAAAGAGATTGGAAGTCTTCCTCATCCCAAGTCTCTTCTATGATGCAAAATCCTCTAATGTCACAACAACTAAACCTTATAACACATTCATGCACATGTCGGACTTGAATAATCCCATAGTATTGTGAACTACACTAAATATGATATTTAGTGTCACCAATTACTCTAATATCTTGCTCAATACTAATTGTAAACCGCGATGTAGTGTCACCAACACTAAATGTTAATCCAACATTATTTGTCATTCCTTGTAATTTTTTGAGGGGGATTAAAGATTACCGTGTTGCAATCACTGTCACTTACCACGTGATTATTCCTCCAAATTTCAATCATCCATGACAATATTTCATCACCAAGTTGTTAACAAGAGAAGGTTAGGGTTTTAGCCAATGGGATGAACTAATACACCATCCATGACAATATTTGTTCACTTATTCACAAGAAGTGTCATCCAAAAAGTTACCATGGTGACATAAAATACCATATGACACTAAACATCATATTTTAGCGTAGTTCTTTAATTTAACTACCCTAAAAATCTTGGATTGATGTATTGAGGAAATGCAAAGCTAGACAACCTATCACATCTAAGGGTAGGAGCTATACCAAGTCAAGACAATGATAAGTAAAGATAATTGCAAGTGTCCACACTCTCGAAACTCGGACTCTTTCATGGGTGATAAAGAGTTGGTAGCTTTTGAATGCATTACAAGGCCTTTTGGGGTCAAAAAGAGACATCTTTTCACTATCCTACCGAGCTTGGGACAATTCGGTGATTCTACATTCCTTTTATGCTAGGTACAAATAAATGCAAAGTTCTCAATGGTACGTTCCTTGCCCTTATAACAAATGAATGGCTCCATGCAAATCGCTTGTACAAGCTTTCAAGAGGGTTGTGGGTCTCACAAATAATACTATATGCAAGGAGTCAAGGAGAGTCAAATGTGCATAGACATTTTGGCATAAAGTAGTTGTCACTTGGGGACCTATTGTGTCATAAGCATCTACATTGCACTTGCTTTTTGACTTTTGGGTGGGTTTATATGTATGTATGTATGTATAGAAAATAGAAATATATAAGCAATTGCATTCCATTGGCATGGTGTATGGTATGATGCAAGGGCAAGCAAGCATATTCTTTGTGAAATGGTTCTAGAATGTTGTTTGGAATCGATCTTTGGATGCGATGCTCTCTATTGTCGTCTTGGGCACTTTTCACAATCGGTGAGCCCATATCCTTCAAAAGGCACCACTTTAATACTGTAGAGGGCTCTCTATTTCAACAAATAATACTTATTATGTCCCCCTCAAGTTTGCCACATGTCAATCCTACATTGGTTGAGGCCTCCTTCAATCCCACATGGAAACTGCATTTTGGCACCACGCTAGTTGGTGTTTAGTGTCATATGGTATTTTATGTCATTGCGGTAACTTTACTAATGGCACTTCTTTATGAATAAGTTTACGAATACACCCTAACCTTCGTAATGTCACCCTCTATAATGTCGTTCCCTCTCTTACATCCTAAAACCCTAGGGAATGGATCTCTTTAGTTTAAATCTCCCTCCTTGTTGTCACATATACCTCTCATATATCATGGGTTTTGACATTAAAGTAATCCACCAAAGAATTCAACCACATGCTCGCATGCATCACATTGTCATTATTGTCATTGTTGCGACGTGGACTTTGTGTTATTCCATAATGTCACATGCTACACTAATCCTCTATTATCATGCACCCATGCTAACACTACATGCCTCCTTAATAGCACGTGCACTTTTGGTTGCCACAGGCATGATATTAGGGAGGTTAGAGTGTATTGTCATGGATGATTAAAATTTGGATGAAATCATGCCAATTATTGAAAAATGAATATGAAGGTTTGATATATTCTATATCTTAATATTCCTGCAATCAAAAATTGTCATGGGGGATTCAAATTTGGATGAAAATTCACTTAGTAAGTGACAATAATTGCAACATTGTAAATCTATGATGCCCAAATTTTTTTTACAAGGAATGACAAATAATGTTAGGTCAACATTTAGTGTTGGGGTGACACTACACGGGCAGTTTACAATTAGTACTGAGCAAGACAAATAGAATCGGTGGCACTAAATACAATATTTAGTGTAGTATAGTTGAAATAGACGGTGACACTAAATACGATATTTAGTGTAGTATAGTTGAAATAGAGCCCCTTTACGGTAATGTGACATGGTCATGTTTGCCCTAATCTAGAACCTACCAAGTGCTCAAGGGGACTAATTAAGGGTGTTCAAGGAAACATAAGATGAAGATTACCGTGGCTCTAGTAGTTAGAGTGTATTGTGTTATATTTGGTGCATGTTGTGAGCCCAAAAGGGTGCCCACATTTAGTCTTAGACCCTTGAAACGTTAGTTGATGCACTTTGAAGTAGCATGTTACTTCACAAAAATATAAAAAGAGTGAAATGTTAGTCTTAGAAGTACCATGTTGTAAGAGGCTAGGATGTGAGTTGTTATTGTGTTTTTACCTTCGGAAGGATTTGAGTGAATGAGGATAGGTAAGGAGAACTTGGATTGAGTAGTTAGTGAGTAGGCTAGTACAAATGGATGGAGACAACCAAAGTGACTCAAGAGGCAAGTGCATTCGAATTGGGATGAATGGAGGATCACATGGAGCGCACAAGTGGACCACCTCATCATGGCCACTTAATGGGGAAGGTCCAAGGAAGAATGCAAGGTGGAGGATAAGCAAATTCTCAAAGCACCAATCAAATCACGAGTTAAGCATCGTGGTTTGAATTAAGTGGTGAGCAACGATTTGGGAAAGTAAGGGGAGAAAGTTATGGCGGCGGAAAGCGAAGGAGGCTAAGTTTGGGTTGAAGCATCCCAAGTTTGGTAAAGTGTGGTAGGTAGAAAGCCAAGGCTAGTTAAATGTTCGAATTAGGATCCTTGTTGATCATTTGAGGGAGGAAGGCTTAGAAGATAGGATTGGCGCCTACTAAGTAGGAGGAAATCTCAAGGGCTTATCGTGAGCCTTGAGGGTGCTCACCCCCTCAAGCTTACTATATAATCCCTCATTCTTCCCTCACTCATCCTCTCTTTCCTTTGTGCTCCAAGGCACCCCACGAGTTATAAGTGTGGGTGTGGGAAGCCATATTGGAGCACATGTGTGTGCTTAGTTTTTAGTTTGAGAGCCAAGGCTTGTTAGCCTTGAAGAGGGCTTAACCTCTTGGTAGAATTAGTGTTGACGTGAAGGATTTTAAAGTTAATTCATGATTCCAATTTGTGGTACTTAAAGTTCATGTTTTGAATACACGTGGTTGCAAGTTCCATGTTTAAGAGTTGAGCACTTGAGGTTGTGATGAGTGCAAAAATATACTTGTGTGGATTAGTTAGTCTTAGTGAAGTTAGGAAATTCTCTCTCCCCCTCTCCTCTCTAGGATTTTAGGATTTTAGGATTAGAGAAGAATTGTGTGATTAGAAAGGGGTTGTTAGTAGAATTAGGAAAATTAGGTAGGAAGATTAGTTAAGGGCTTGAATAATTAGTGAGGTAGTTGGGGATTACAACTACAAAGTTGTGGGTTCATGAAGGAGCTGGGTTTATGAAGGAGCTGGGTTTGTTTAGTTAGAAAGTAAAGAGCTGGGTTTATGAAGGACCTGGGTTTGTTTAGTTAGAAGCTAAGGAGCTGGGTTCATGAAGGAGCTGGGTTTATGAAGGAGCTGGGTTTATAAAGGAGCTGGGTTTGTTTAGTTAGAAGCTAAGAAGCTGGGTTTACGAAGGAGCTGGGTTTATTTAGTTAGAAGCTAAGGAGTTGGGTTCATGAAGGAGTTGGGTTTATGAAGGAGCTAGTTAAATCCAAGACCACTTGAAGGGTGAACCTTGCACTATGGACTCATCCAAGTCCAAATCCAATACCGCGGAGGAATGTGAGCCCAAACCCACTACTCGGACTACGGACGCTTAAGGGTGGGGGGTTTGGCCTCACATAATTGGTGCGTCCGCCGGGAGCGAAGCGGAAGGTAGTTACAAGACTTGGAGGCGACTAGGAGACTTGGAGGCAACTAGGAAAAATTGGAGACACAAACTTGAGAGAAGGGAAGGAGCACCCGAAACTTGGTAAGTATTCTCTCTTTGGGTTACATTTGAATTCATTGTATTTCAACTATTCCTTGGAATGAATTGCATTGTCAATTACGCAAATTCATTTTTGAGGAAGGAGCGCGGCGAAGGTACGTCCTCAATCTTTTTGGGGATTTGCTAAGAACTTAAAAGGAACCTATAACCGAGTAGCTCATTAAAACATTAGAGGGTAAATTCACCTTAGGACATTGAACTTTGACACTCACCTCGGGGTGAGTCTCAAAGTTTTGGGAGTTGTCATTTCATGCTCTAGATTAAATTAATATTTCACAAAGTTTATGGTGTTGTTACATTGAGTCACGATTGAGGGGAGTGCTAACTCACAGGGGGATGCGATTGCTCAAGGTATGTTTATTTCTTCAAAGTGAACTCATTAACTAATTAAGGAATGCCTTTTGTACTCGTGATTGTTGTTATCCGTTGTAGAGGGTAATTCCCGAATTGTGGATGGTGTGAGAAGTTGAAGGGTGAAGCCTCGACTTTTAACATAATCTACTCGGAAGGTCACCCCCTCACAATCGGTATTGTGGTGAGTGTTAATTTGCGGGAAGGTGCGGAGGTGATGCTCCGACTTAACCAAAAAATTAACATGAACATGCCTATCCCCTATTGGGATTCTTTCACCTAAGTGGCTTGCAGGTTCTTTTCCTCACCTCCTAAAAAAAAAATTATAACCACACCAAGACAAGTGAAAATATTAAGAGGGGAATTGCTAGGATTATGTGTGGTCAAGTGAGGGTCGATCGATTCTTATGGAATGCAAGGTAGGACTCGCTCACAAAAACCAAGTTTGATAGTAGGACTAGAGAAATCTACTCGAAAGAGGCGGTCCTCTAAAATCAGTGATAGATTAGAACAAGATAATGTTAGAATAGAGAGTTGTTTGAACGTCGAACCTAGGACTAGGTCAATTCTAGACACCTTAGAACTTGGAGCTCAACTTGAAGAGGAGATCACTCCCTCCAAATTGAGTGGTGAAACTTCTTCGGAAAATTACACACTTAGAGAAGAATTCCCGGTAGAAGTTGATAGGGGATTGTTGAATAGTTCACCGGTCACCATGGCCGAGGAACGGGGGATGGATCCACCACCCATACCCCCAATTCCGCCCATACCTCCTATACCTCCAATAGACCCATTGGTTAGGCCAAGAGGCCTACCAATTGTGGTTCCACAAAATTTAGCGGCGATGGATATGCCATCTCATCTCCCTAAATTTTATGGGACCAAGGATGAGGACCCCTCTCGGCACATGGAACGGTATATCGAACGGTTGGCTAGCTTCCTCATAACCGACCCGGGTTATTGGTTAGTGTGGTTTCCTACCACTCTAGAGGGGGAAGCCTATGAATGGTATCGGGATCATGCCGAGGGACATTTTAGGGGATGGGAACAATTACAAAGGGAGTTTCTTAACGAATTTAGGCCGGAAGTGGGTCAAAGTGCCGCATTAAGGGCATTGTCGTCATTGAAGCAAGGAAGGGAGGAAGAAATTTCGGCTTACATTAGGAGGTTTGATTTAGTGTGCACTAGATTTGTGGGTACCATGCTCAACGACGACACGCTAAAGCAATTTTTCATTCAAGGGTTTTTTAAGTCCGGAACTATTAGGGGTGTTCTAGAAAGGAATCCCTTGACCTTGGCGGATGCCAAGCGTGCGGCTAGAGATATTGAAAACTTGGATAAAGATCACGAAAGGCTATGGAGAAGGGAGGATGAATTGATCCCACAATTCATCCCCATACGCCCTAGGGTGGTAGCGGTAGAACCCGCTAAGTATGAGAACCAAATTCCATATGCCATTGTGGACACCGGTCCCCGACCTTTAGCGGTTAGGGAACCGGCACCTCTTTTGGCACTACCGGCCCCTAGAACGGATCCACACTTGGAGGAGGTTGAGAGAAGACTAGGTGCTAGCCAACTAGGATTCCAAGAGGCTATGATAAAACAAATGCAAAGCCTCACGGATCAAATGTCATTAATGATCCGGAGTCAACAACCGGGGCCTCCACCCCCGGTTGAGTCGGGTAGGCATTCTTCCGGATTATGGTGTGTCCAATGTGGCCAACCGGGCCACACGCGTCAATTTTGTAGAAGTGGACAAAACCGTGACCAAAGAGGAAACGGTAACCCACCTCAACAAAATCAACGAGGTCAAGCGCCACCTCACTATGGAAATGGAAGCAATAGAGGACCACAACCTAGAGGGCAAGGTGGCCAAAATTTAGAGAAGAAGGAATTTCATCCCTTTTGTGGAAGGTGGCACGCTCAAGGACAATGTTGGTCCGAAGGTCAAGAGTTTAATTGTAGCAATTGTGGAGGAAGTCATCCCTCGGATACGTGTCGCCAACCGGACAAAATAATTAATGTCCCTTACCCGGTGGCTAATCCACAACAACAAGCAAGGGATAATATGCGAGGTGCTAGGCCACAAGGAGTACCGGCCAATGAACTTAGGCCACCTAACTTATACTATGACCATAGTAATGCTAGGCAAACTTTTCATCCACCGGCGGGCTTGCAAACTACAACCGGTTACATTCCAATACAAAATAGACAAGGAGTTCCACCTAATGGTAGTAACGGGAGACAAGCGCCTCCAACGGATCCGGGACCATCTAACTCCCAAGATGTTAGGTTCATGGATGGAGTGTTGGAGGCCACATGTGATGACATGCTTCCTCTCCCAACGAGAATTGGAGAGGAGCAAAGTCAATGGCCTCCTCACACCAATGCTATTACATATGAGTTAGTGAAGGGTAAGGGTGTGGTTGAAGAAGCACCTGCACTAGCGGTAACTACTAGGGCTAGGAGAGGGGATGCCCCGTTGGAGGTAGGAATAGGAGAGCAAGGAAATTACTCTTCGGATGAAGAGATTAATCTCTCCGAGTTGGATAGGGTAGCTAGAAGAGCTACTAAGGATGTGGAGAGGGAAAATATAATTTTACAAAATAGGGAGAGGACTAATGCGGTACATGACTTGGATAATAGCGATGTGGGTGAATGGGAAGGACCGGGGGTTCCCGTAGACGAATTCGACGTAGTGGGTAATTCTAAGGTGGAAAGATCTACCGGGTACGACTTGTGGGCGGACCTTAGTACACTCAAGGCGGATATTACTTTTGGCCAACTATTGGAAATTTCACCCACGGCAAGGAAAACATTAAAGGAGGGAATGCCGGTACACAAGAGGATGAGGAAGGTGAAAGCTAAAATAGCCGCTAGGATCCAATCACAAGGTGGAAGAGACGTGAAAGCTATAGAAATAGAAGTTGTTATAGTAGATAAGGTGGTTCCTAATGTGCTAGTCGACGGAGGGAGTAGTCTAAATATACTACCGGAGGATACTATGAAAAAATTGGGACTTGGACTCACGGGGCCTTCACCTTTGGTCATAAATATGGCAAATCAAAGTTCGACTACGCCTTTGGGGATGATCAAGGATTGTAGAATGACTACGGGAGGTGAGGAGTACTTGGTCACCTTCCATGTCATTAAAATGCACTCCAACAAGGACACCTTCCCCATTTTGCTAGGTAGGCCTTGGTTGCGGATGGCGAATGCTATGGTCAATTGGGGTGGACCTAAACCATCCATCACTTATGGTCCGGAGGGTAATAGGGTCATAGTGTCCATTGGTTCATTAGAAGGATGGATGAAGAAGGAGATGTATTTGCCATTGGAGAAGGAAATTGATGACTTAAACGAGAATGAGATTGGCAAGGCATTGGTGGGAGTCGTCCATCCCGAAGGTCAAAGGGTTGTTATAGATTCGGGCTCGGGAAGTCTAGGTCCTAATTTTTACAATTATGGGGATAATGGGGATTATGCCCAATGGCTAAGGGAGTACCCCGAGTCCGAGGTTGATGTAATGGTTACATTTCACCAAGTAGGCTTAGGGAGTGAATTTCCTAGTGTTAGTTTAGGAGAGGGCTCATTGTTGGAGCCATGTGAGGTGCTCACCGAGGAAGAGTGGGTTAGCGGTGGGTTAACACCTTGGGTAGATGACGTGGAAGAGGGTGAGGTTAGTTTAATTCATGTAGATGGGACTCAAGAGGAGGATGTGATTATTGAGTCATCGAAATTGGAGGAGCCTTTACATTTCAAGACCACGTCTACGGGGATAGTTGTAGGGCAAGATGTGAAAGATTACCCCAATGTGCCTTCCGATTGGTATCGGAACAAAGAGGAACAAGCACATGTGTCGGAAGCGGATTGGCGGTACGTGGATGTGAAATTAAAGAATGGAAAAACCCGACAAATGAAGATGGGTTCCAAATTGGGGGAGAAAGAGGTTAGGGAGTATAGCAATTTGGTGGATGAGTTTAGTGATACTTTTGCATGGTCCTACGATGAGCTTAAGGGAATTCCTAGGGAAATGGTAGAGCACCGGATTCCTTTAATTCCGGGGGCGAGGCCAATTAGACAAAAGGAGAGGAGGATGAATCCTCAATTGCAATTGTTGGTGAAAGCGGAATTGGAAAGGTTATTGAAGGCCGGGTTTATCAAGCCGGTGGAAATCACGGATTGGGTTTCTCCTATGGTCTTAGTAAAGAAAAAAAATGGGAAATTAAGGGTTTGTGTCGACTATAGGAAATTGAATTCGTGCACACAAAAGGATCACTTCCCCTTACCTTTTATCACCTTGTTGCTTGAGGAGGTTGGAGGTCATTCGCGATATACCTTTATGGATGGGTATGCGGGTTATAATCAAATTTCCATAGCCCTCCAAGATATCCATAAAACGGCTTTTACTACACCTTGGGGTACTTTTGTGTGGGTAGTGATGCCATTTGGGTTATGTAATGCCCCGGCTACTTTCCAACGATTAGTAATGTATATCTTCACCGACTTGTTGTTCAAATCCATGACCGTCTTTGTGGACGATTTTAGCACACAAAGTAATGTGGACGATCACCTACATTGTGTTAGGGAGGCATTGGTTAGGTGTAGGAAGATGAGGTTAGCATTGAACCCGGATAAGACATTTTTGGGAGTGAATAAGGGAGTGTTGTTGGGTTATGTTGTTAGTGAGAAAGGTAGAGAACCCGATCCGGATAAGATTGCGGCCATAAGCGACTTGGCAACTCCAACCAATTCCAAGGGGATCTCTAAGTTGTTAGGACATGTGGGATGGTACCGGGAACTTATTCCTAATTTTTCAAAGATAGCGGTGCCCATTACCCATTTGCTCAAAAAGGATGTCAAATTCGAGTGGACAGATGCTTGTCAAAAAGCCTTTGAGGAATTGCGGGATAGGTTGAGCACCTATCCGGTGTTGATACCACCCAATTGGGGTAAACCTTTTCACGTCTATTGTGATGCTAGTAATGTGGCAATAGGGAGTGCGCTTTGTCAAGCAACGGGAGAAAAAGAGAAGGATCAACCTATAGCTTATGCGAGTAAGCAATTGACCCCCGCCGAAAGAAACTACTCTACAACGGAGAGGGAGTGCCTAGCCATGGTGTTTTCCGTTAAAAAGTTTAGGCATTACCTCATGTGCAACCCGGTTGTATTTTTTGTTGACCACATGGCTATCAAGTATCTAGTTAACAAGGCGGAGTTAAGTGATAGGTTAGCTAGGTGGGTTTTGTTATTAGAAGAATTCGACTACACGGTGGAATATAAACCGGGTCGTATGCATTTACAAGCGGACCACTTGTCTAGGTTGTCGGAGGAGATAGGAAAAAATCCGGTAAATGATATGTTAGTAGATGATAGCCTCTTTGTGGTCACTTCTACACCGGAGTGGTATGCGGGCATAGTGGAATTTCTAACAACCCACAAGTTGCCCAAAGAGTGGACAAAAGAAGAGAGAAGGAAGGTGAGGGTAAATAGTAGGCAATTTGTTGTAGTGGGCCATAGGTTGTTTAGAAGGGGGTCCGATGGTATTTTACGACGATGCGTGTCAAAAACGGAGGTTGAAGCGATTTTAATCGCTTGCCACGATAGCGCTTGCGGCGGTCACTTCTCGGGTCAACTCACCGGGCAAAAAATACTTAGAGCGGGCTACTTTTGGCCTACACTATTTAAGGACGCCCATGACTATGTAAGGAAATGCGACGCTTGCCAACGGTATGCCCGAAACGACCTTAGAATGGAGATGCCTTTACATGTATCATTACCCTTAATTCCTTTCGAAAAATGGGGCATCGACTATGTGGGTGAGGTCCATCCCCAATCTTCAAAAGGAATGAAATATATTGTGGTGGCAACCGAGTACCTCACCAAGTGGGCGGAAGCCAAAGCGGTGAAGACCGACACGGCGGAACACGCGGCAACATTTATGTACGAAAACATAATTTCGCGGTTCGGGGTGCCGAAGATCCTAGTAAGCGATAGGGGTACTCACTTTTTGAATGACTTGATTCGAGAGATGACAGAGAAATTTAAAATTGATCACCGGAAGACTACTCCCTACCACCCACAAACCAATGGACAAACGGAAAGGGTTAACGGAATTTTGGTGAGTATACTACGCAAGACGGTTATAGACTCGAAGCGGGATTGGGATACGAAACTAACGGCGGCACTTTGGGCATACCGTACAACCTATAAGGTAACTACGCGTGCTACACCATTTTCCTTAGTCTATGGTCTTGAAGCGACACTACCAATCGAATATGAAGTCGAGTCACTTAGGGTGGCCGTGAGTACGAGACTTACCGAAAGTCAATCCTTACGAAATCGACTAACCGATTTGGAAGCACTTGACGAAGGGAGGAGAATGGCGGCTCAACATATTGAGGCAATCCAAAGAAGGAGAAAGATTACTTTCGACAAACGACATAAGAGAAGGGCCCTAACACCGGGAATGATGGTCATGATTCAAGACGCACGAAAGCTTGAATTTCCGGCGAAATTTGATGCAATATGGTTAGGACCTTACCTTGTCTATGAGGTCTTTCCTAATAATTCAATTCAATTGGAAACGTTGAATGGTGAGCTCTTTCCTATCCGTACATCGGGAAGTAGATGTAAGGAGTACCGAGCTTGACTAGGCAACTTACCCTTGAAGCAAGAGATGTTTGGATTCATCCCCCGATGGTCGCCAATTATGTGAGCCCAAAAGGGTGCCCACATTTAGTCTTAGACCCTTGAAACGTTAGTTGATGCACTTTGAAGTAGCATGTTACTTCACAAAAATATAAAAAGAGTGAAATGTTAGTCTTAGAAGTACCATGTTGTAAGAGGCTAGGATGTGAGTTGTTATTGTGTTTTTACCTTCGGAAGGATTTGAGTGAATGAGGATAGGTAAGGAGAACTTGGATTGAGTAGTTAGTGAGTAGGCTAGTACAAATGGATGGAGACAACCAAAGTGACTCAAGAGGCAAGTGCATTCGAATTGGGATGAATGGAGGATCACATGGAGCGCACAAGTGGACCACCTCATCATGGCCACTTAATGGGGAAGGTCCAAGGAAGAATGCAAGGTGGAGGATAAGCAAATTCTCAAAGCACCAATCAAATCACGAGTTAAGCATCGTGGTTTGAATTAAGTGGTGAGCAACGATTTGGGAAAGTAAGGGGAGAAAGTTATGGCGGCGGAAAGCGAAGGAGGCTAAGTTTGGGTTGAAGCATCCCAAGTTTGGTAAAGTGTGGTAGGTAGAAAGCCAAGGCTAGTTAAATGTTCGAATTAGGATCCTTGTTGATCATTTGAGGGAGGAAGGCTTAGAAGATAGGATTGGCGCCTACTAAGTAGGAGGAAATCTCAAGGGCTTATCGTGAGCCTTGAGGGTGCTCACCCCCTCAAGCTTACTATATAATCCCTCATTCTTCCCTCACTCATCCTCTCTTTCCTTTGTGCTCCAAGGCACCCCACGAGTTATAAGTGTGGGTGTGGGAAGCCATATTGGAGCACATGTGTGTGCTTAGTTTTTAGTTTGAGAGCCAAGGCTTGTTAGCCTTGAAGAGGGCTTAACCTCTTGGTAGAATTAGTGTTGACGTGAAGGATTTTAAAGTTAATTCATGATTCCAATTTGTGGTACTTAAAGTTCATGTTTTGAATACACGTGGTTGCAAGTTCCATGTTTAAGAGTTGAGCACTTGAGGTTGTGATGAGTGCAAAAATATACTTGTGTGGATTAGTTAGTCTTAGTGAAGTTAGGAAATTCTCTCTCCCCCTCTCCTCTCTAGGATTTTAGGATTTTAGGATTAGAGAAGAATTGTGTGATTAGAAAGGGGTTGTTAGTAGAATTAGGAAAATTAGGTAGGAAGATTAGTTAAGGGCTTGAATAATTAGTGAGGTAGTTGGGGATTACAACTACAAAGTTGTGGGTTCATGAAGGAGCTGGGTTTATGAAGGAGCTGGGTTTGTTTAGTTAGAAAGTAAAGAGCTGGGTTTATGAAGGACCTGGGTTTGTTTAGTTAGAAGCTAAGGAGCTGGGTTCATGAAGGAGCTGGGTTTATGAAGGAGCTGGGTTTATAAAGGAGCTGGGTTTGTTTAGTTAGAAGCTAAGAAGCTGGGTTTACGAAGGAGCTGGGTTTATTTAGTTAGAAGCTAAGGAGTTGGGTTCATGAAGGAGTTGGGTTTATGAAGGAGCTAGTTAAATCCAAGACCACTTGAAGGGTGAACCTTGCACTATGGACTCATCCAAGTCCAAATCCAATACCGCGGAGGAATGTGAGCCCAAACCCACTACTCGGACTACGGACGCTTAAGGGTGGGGGGTTTGGCCTCACACATGCTCTTGGTAAGAGGTGTTTGTTGGAAGCTAGCCTTTAATGAAAAGAGCTAGATGACTAGAAATTTTGGACCCTAATCATTGGAGTTTTAATAAGTTTCAAGATTGTGTGTTGCAAGGAAAAAGGAGAGGCTTAGGACCAATGGAGTATGTGAATGTAGGATGGATGTAAAGTCTACATGGATTCCTACATGACATTGAATGGATCATGTTTCATGGTCACTTGGACTATTTTCAAAAACCACCTCTTGGAGGTAGGCTTAACACACAACTAGGAGACCATGACAATCTGAATGCTCACAACCGTTGATCTATTCTATTTTATCATGTGTGAGGACCTGCATGAATAGAAATTCATTGAAATAATATTTGGTGGAGGGCCCAGTCACATATGACTTCACACTCCACTTGAGGTTCCGTGACCACACTACATGATTTTGGAGGTGTCTTGGGACGGCCTTTGAACACTTTCTTTTGGGCTCTCACAATTTCATGGTCACGGCTCTTGGCTTGTGTGTGAAGTGGCCCATATTAACAGGTCACCAAGGCATTGCTGGGGCATAACATTATTAAGTGCCGTCAGTGTGTTCTCACGGCCCCCGGGAATATAAGCCGGGATGCCGTCAGTTAGCTCACATTTAGACTGAATGTGAGCTAACTCACGGCATCCCGTCTAAATGTGAGCTAGCTGACGGCATCCCGGCTTATATTCCCGGGGGCCGTGAGAACACACTGACGGCACTTAATAATGTTATGGGCTTTGGAAGTTTTATTTTTAATTTTTTAATTTTTTGTTTTTTTTGTTGACTTCATTACTTGTCATTTCTTAGAAAGGTCAACCTTGTTCAAATGGCTTTATCCTTTTACAGAGCTTCTCCAATAGAAGAAAATGCATTGAAAATAGTGTATGAGTATAACAAAAACACAACATAAAATTATATGTAATATATAGTGATTTTGGTCGCCATTTCTACACATGATTACATATGTCCAATCTTTCAAGTTATGTTTAACATATGTTAGTTTAATTCTTTGAAAAAAAATCAATATATAATACCTTGATGAGAATCGCGTATGAATAGTTACAATCAATTTAATTTATACATGGATTTTTGCCATGTTAAGATGTTATATTCAAATCTGGACCGTATGGCTGTAATCTTTGTGTGCTTTGTGATTACTTTTGTTTTTGTGTGACAACATCAAAGCATGAAGTTTGTTCATCTAAAGATTTCACCTTCAAATAACATTGGGTGAGTTCAAAGAGTTAAGAGCATGCCCAACAACTACATTGTTTCACCATAGATATTCTATCTCGGATTTGTGCCTTTCTGGTCCATGACACCCATGCATATGAATCAATATTGTAGGTCAACCCTATCCCTTACACCCATGCAACCATATGCCCATGCCCATATCCCCCTATGCCTGTGCAAACCTGCCATATTCATGTAATGCCATGTCCATGCTCATAAGCCCCCTGTGGGCTGCCACCATGCCCCCCTACCCATGCCATATCGCCACCTTGGCTCCATGCCCGCCACCTTCCTCATGTTAACCCCGCCAATACCCACCTTTTGCACTTGCAGTCCTCCCACTTTTCCACATTTTTTTTTTTGCTTTTGTCACATGCTTGTTTTGGGAAAGAATTTTTGATATGTGATCCCTTTTCTTTGAAAACATTTTTAAGTTTTAAAACATGAACAATGGGGCAACAACCTCACCACCACCTCGTTGTCCGTTGTACACATATCCTTGAAATTATGTGGACTCCATTAGTTTTGGAACATCATAAACCTCTTGTCTTTGAATTTCCACAAGTTTAGGAGTTTCCAATTTGATCTTGATGACGTATCTTGGTTGAAATTCCTACTCTAAGAAGATAGCAAGAGATCTTGAAATGCTTCTAAGATTGACCGATCTTGCAACTTAAATTGCCACAAGTATGGGAGGCTCAAAGTTTAAAAAATCAATATCAATCTGCAAACTTTGAATGAGCTCCCCAATCTTTATGCCCTGCTTGAGGCCAGTTCTCTAGCCTATAATTTATCATAACCGGGCTTGAAGTACACTGCATACAAGTCCCAACGATTTTTTTCTGTAACATATTTTTAAGGTAGCTAGATTTTCTAAGTCAATTATCAAATTGTGACTGAATCGTCTACTACACTCTAAACTCCGTAATATCAACCTCCTTAATGTCACTCCTTCTCTTATATCCCGAAACCCTTGGGAACGGATGTTCTCGGTTCAATCTCACTTCTTATTGCCTTTTTTGAGACAGGTGTTGTAGCACTTCCAAATGTCAAACTCAATGAACCAAGTCATGTTTTCCTTCCATATATCATGGGTTCTGACATTAAAATAAACCACCAAAGAACTCAAACCACACACTCGCAGACATCATGTTGTCATCATTGTGATCATTATGATTATCTCCCATATTTCAAGAACCTATGGATGAATCCCATTTTAACCTCAAAAATCTATCCTTGGAAATTCCATTACCAACATTCAGTGAAATGCAACACAAACACTAGTAGAAAAATATGCCCAAAAAAACCATTATTTTGACCAGCCTGATCTACAATCGCTAAATGACTACAAATTTTTCTTTTTCTTTTTGCGACTACAATTTTAAATTTATCGGGGCGAGTAATATACCATTGGAAAGGAATTTTCAAGACCTGTCCAACAGTATATTACACGCCCCCAAATTCTTAATATGTCACTCTCTAAACCAAAAAAAAACTACAGTTGTTTAGCGACTGTAGATCAGGCTGGTCAAAAGAACTGTAGCCGATCTAAGCTATGGTTCTTTTTGACATAGTTTCTACTAGTGAAAACATTCCTCTCATAGGCTTGGGAACTTAAGGGTTAACATTGCACATGACCCTTCCCAAATTCTTTCTAAGTCACAGTTTCATGTGATACATTACAAAATGGAATTCATGCTTGTGATTTTCACTCACATTGTACATTGCAATCTACTGAAAATTATTCTTTTTATTAAAATTTCAACTCATGTTGTAAACCATGAAATTTACACCTCTGAAAACAAAATCCAGTGAATTTAGACAATTTAAAATTTTCACAATTATTTCACATTGACACAACACATCAAACTACAACTTCAAATCTATGCATTCCAAAAATAGCATTTCAATTTTCATTTTTGTTTTGTTACTACATCTTCTTGTGACAAGGTCCGAAATGTTAAATGAATCATTCGCTAAATGTTGAATTAGAATTGAAAAGAAATCGAACCTTGAAGGATATGCATAAACACTAACTCATCATTAGACATCGGTCACTTGCATTTCGAGATGTATCTCCACAAAACTGTAGTAGATTAAGAAAATGTGATACATTTAGCAACTAACTGAATGTGTGACCTTATTCTTTAGCCAAGAGTGTACATTAATGTACATAATAACAACTAACAAATACATTGATATGTGCAATTAAGTTGCCTTCTGAAATAGGTTGCCTCTTTACCCATCACTAGTAGAAAACTATGCCAAAAAGAACCGCGGCCGAATCGGCTGCAGTTCTTTTGACCAGCCCGATTTGCAATCGCTAAATGATTGTTGATTTGTTTTTTTGGTTTAGTGACTAAAATTTTAGGAATTTGGGGGCGTGTAATATACTCTTGGAAAGGTCTTGAAAATACCTTCCCAATGGTATATTACACGCCCCAAAAAAATTTAAAGTTGTAGTTGCAAAAAGAAAAGAAAAGAATATATTTGTTTAATGATTGCAAATTAGGCTGGTCAAAATTGGCCACGATGTTTTTGGGCATAGTTTTCTGACAAATGCATGCAAATTAAACTTACATTGGGTCAAAAATGGATTACAAAACTTGTCACTTTGTTTATCTGTCCACATATGAATGTATTTTGTTACCATGGTGATAACTATCCAAAATAATGTGGAATGACTATAATTTAGCATGGGCAACCTAATTGCACATTTTAGTGTAGCTAAATTAGAACGCAACAGGTTTGAAGTAAAAATAAAAGTAAATAAAAACAATCTAAATTTTATAACACTGGTCAAAAAGGCTTGTAAGTCAAGTATTCATTTTTGTTCCAAGGTATTTACAGCTTGGATGATGTCAAGATCTCTAATTATTGTCTTATGAAGATTGGGAGTTGCCACATTTCTTTCATATTCATGCTATAGTTTATGAGATTCTCATTAACATACAATGATACTAATCCAAAGCCATTCTCAATTCGTCACGGGCTATGCGAACATGCATTTAATGACATATTGCATTTAGTGACACCGTTTCTATTTGTCTTCACTAGCAGAAAACTATGCCCAAAAACATTGCAGCCGAAATCGGCTGCGGTTGTGTTGACCAGCCTGATCTCCAGTCGTTAAATAACTACAGATTTTTCTTTTTTTTGTTTTGTGACAAAATTTTATAAAATATTGGGGCGTGTAATATACCATTGGAAAGGCATTTTCAAGACCTCTCCAACGGTATATGACACGCCCCCAAATTCCTAAAATTTCAGTTGCTAAACCAAAAAAACAAATCTGCAATCATCTAGCGATTGCAGATCAGGCTGGTCAAAATAACCGCAGCTGATTTCGGCTGCAGTTTTTTTGGGCATAGTTTTCTACTAGTGCTTGCTCAATACTAGTTGTAAATCACTCGTGTAGCGTCACCAACACTAAATTTAAACCTAGCATTATTTGTCATTGCTTGTAATTTTATTGGGCATTATAAATTTACAATGTTGCAAATGTAATCACTTACTAAGTGATTCTTCATCCAAATTTCAATTGTCCATGACAACATTTTAGTTTAGAAAATGTTAGGATGCACAATATACCAAACTTTGTTTCAATAATTGGCATTTGGATGAATTAAAAGTAAGTTAGAATGACAATAATTTTAGAGGTATTCATAGGAATGGGCATTAGAAAAGTTACCACAGTGACATAAAATGCCATATGACACTAAACATAATGTTTAGTGTAGTATTGCTAAATTATGCTATCTTCAAAATTTGTGGAAAAAATAAATTCAACAAGATTAGTGGAATAACAAAAAAAAAATTCTCTTATCTCTCAAGGTCTCATGAGCTATGGTCTGTTCCCAAAACCAACATAGCTCTAAAAAGCTTCGGATCTTGACCAGATGATATTGTTGTACAAGAAGAATCTCTTTTCGTACAGAAGAATTTGTAAGTAGAAATTTTGCATCTCATAACACCTTTTTCTATCTGACAAATACCTAATGGCGTTTCTCAACTGCCGAAACTCCACAAGCTACCAATTTATTTGTCATATTTGGAATTCTCCTAACTCAGTAAGTTATGCGGAATACAAATTTGCAACTGGTAAATCGGCTCAGGAATTGTCTCTTCCAATTAGCAATTGCGAATCACAAAGTTGTCATTTCAAGTCTCATTATTGGAGTGGAGATGCACAAGTTATGAGATCAAAATGAAGATTCTCTTTCACTTCAACCCCTAAATCCATGCGAGACCAAAATGACCAATTTTTGATGGTTTTTGTTTTGAATGAGACCTTTGACTATTTTAGATGGAGGTGAAATTTCTGTTAATGAATTTCATTTTGCATCCAACGTCCCAAATTTCATTGGATTCAGATTAAACCTCAACATTGTGGAATTTTTCAAAGTCTTCCAGCGCCCCAAATTCCATTGGATTTGGACTAAACCTCACGATACACTAGGAAATGTGTCAGATAATAACCAGTTGAAGTTCAAGACTTCAGGAAAATTACCCAACATTTTAGAAGAATTTAGAGAATATACCTTAAGTTAGTAAAGAGAAACTGAAAGATGTCAACATGGAACCAGTTGGACTTGGAAACATTAGGATCTCGACCAAGAATGCCCAAAAATCTCCCTGGACACTGGTGTCCATTCAGAAGAGTCAAAATCCTTGTTATGCATGTGCCTGTGGTGGAGGACGAGATGAAACCGTTGATGAGCTCTAAAACCTCCTGTTTCATTTGTTCCTGGAAATCCATATCCACAAATTTCATGTGTTTTAAATCGCATGCACCATTTTTTGAACCACAAAGGATTTCAGGTGCTGTAATGTCCACGTAGATTTTTGGGCACAATCGGTCGAGATCCTAGTGTTTCCATGTTGACATCTTTCGGGTTTTCTTTACTAATTTTAGGTATATTCCATAGATTCCTCTAAAATGATCAGTAATTTTCCTGAAGTTTGGAACTTCAACCGGTTAAGTCTCAAACTCAGCTGGTTCATATATGTAACTAGTTGTCGGTTCTCCCCATTCATGGGGGTGCTGGATCGGATCAGGAATTTTATCTCATCCAGTTAGCGATTGCGATGAACCCACGAAGATTGTCATACGAAGCTTCACGACCAAAGTAAGATGCCAAAGTTATAAGAGGTCAGAGTGAAGATTCCCTTTCTTTAATTTTTTTTAATATGGCCCCCTAATTGTGTCAATGATTTCAGAACCTGGAATGACCGAGCACATAGTCCAATCTCATTGCACCACGTGTCTGTAAATGGCCGTTCATTCTCAATTACAAGTCTTGACATATACCACTCAAACATACGTGTCTGATCAAACTGAGTGGTCACATAAGGCTCACATACCAGCTCAGAGCAACTGATTTCTCAGGTTGCAAAAATTGCAAAATATGTCAGATTTTCATAACCTGAAGCTTCACATACATAAGTTTAGACTTCAAACATTAAAAAAATTATCAGCCACAATCTTGACACTGAAGCCAATGTAGATTATGTACGCTGTATTCACCTACTAAAAGAATACTTAAATTGAAATGAAAACTGAATTTAAAGTCCAGGAAGCCAGTAATGTGAATGTCTGTGTGGCTGCACTTGTATACACAAATTTTAGAAGTTGATGGTGGAAAGCACTCTCGTACATAATACGAACATGGTCATGAAATCAGTGGAATTCGTGAACCGCTCTTGAATCATGGGAGCACATCAGAAACTCTGACTCGAACAATCAACAGAAGTTCAGATTCGGGTTTCTTTTAAAAGAACTGAGATATAAACGAGCACAATTATCTGACTTCAGTAGGTCGGTGCTATCAAACTATTTCAAACGGTAATTTGTCCCAACTGGCTGGCAGCCTGTGAATTTTTTGTGCTCAAGAATTTATATTCTGGTGCACTGTGGGTAATGACACTGACATTTGATTAAAAAAAAAATCCCTGGTGCAGTACTCTAGCTTATAATTCCCACGTTTCTACTTTAAAGAAGCTGTCATTGTGCTGCTCTATCGAAATGGACCAAAGTGTGAGCCCAAGGATTGATGGTTACAATTTCTTGAAGTTAGCGAAACTCTTGGATATGCTATTCATGGCCAAATTTTTCCAACTGAAGAGACAATTTTTGAATCAAGGGTAAACTTCGGGTTTTTTTGTGCAGTGAGGTATCATGGGCCTTTATAGGGTCACTCTTCTTAATTAGACACTTATATGTGAGTGGTGTATGGCAAGGGTTGTAGTTAAAAATGGACATGAAAGAGAGATATGTTACGATCAGATTGGACTATTTGCTCATTATGTATTTTGATCACTTGACGGCTCAATTGTTAGCAGGATTGGGAGGGTTCATGTGATCACTTATAGAGAAAGAAAATCTTCATACTGACCAAGTGCTTTTAGCTTCAAGTTTTGCATCTGAACTCCGATTCCGTAACTTGAAATGACAATCTTTGTGATTCACAACCTCTTTTTAGATGAGACAAATCTAGTAACCATATGTATGTAGAGTTGGGACTCGGGAGCGCCCAAAATACAGCCACCTACCGGCTTACTCAAGCAACTAAGACCCTATTTTCGGTCTTCCCTTTGTCGGCGTTGAAAGTTACTTACTAACCTGAATGATGTCAAAAGTGACTCCACCTAGAGTTGATTGAATTATCAAATGCATATTTCGATCGATACAGTCCATGTATGAAAAGAATATATATAGAGAGAGAATGGACCTCGTACGAATGACCTAGATTCACATACAAAACTATATTTCAAGTTAATTTTGATCATCATTTGTCGCACATATAACCTTATTTTTGCTTATTATTGTTTTTGTACTAGATTGTGTGAAAACTGCATTTCAATCTCACAGACCCAAGTTAAAGCTGGCAATAGGACTTGCCGAGCGCTTGTACAACCCGTCTTTTAGATCAGCCATTATTATCTTGAATCCTTAAAGGGTTAACAACTTGAATTAGCGGTGGACAATGCAAAGACACAACATACTCCACCCATGAACTTAGAGACATCTCCAAAACTTGTGCCATTGAAGGGATTTTTTATTAACTTTTGGGGAGCAAAGCAGATTATTTGAACTAGACATGATCTTGAGAATCGTGTGGAAGCGTGGAGGTCCCCAATTGAATTTGTATAGCAGTGTCCAGGGAGATTTTTGGGCGTAGTCGATCGAAATCCTATTTGTTTCAATATAAACCTGTTACATGTTGACATCCTCCGGGGTTGTTTTATTAAATAGAGGAATATTCTGCAGATTCCTCTAAATCGATCAGTAAGTTTCCTGGAGTCTTGAATTTGAATCGGTTATTTCTCAAACTCACCTGCTTTATCTGTAACTAGCGGTCGGTTCTCCCCATTGGTTTGTACTTTTAGTTCTCCTCATACTTGCCTCTTGTGGAAGGTTTGGTTTGAGAAATTGTATAGTTTCCGGCTCACACTAATCACACCCCCCCCTCCATGTACATGGCCCACCATGCACGAACTGTGGGGGGTGTCAGATCCGGGCTGGGGCAACCCTCCCGGGAAATTTCTGAACCCGACCGAAAACTGTTGCCCGCCCCGCCCAACTTCGAAAAAAACCTTGCCCTTGCATTCAAGAAGGCTGCTTCACCACAAATCCCATATTGAGTGCACTTCACCTTCAAGGTCTAAAATCCAATATATATGTGCACTTCCAATTAGTAAATAAGCAATTGATTGGGATTTCACTCCGGAAGTGAAACCATCAATGAAGCACAGAATTAACTTGGAGGTCAAAAAAATTTACAAAATCCTCATTAACATTGAGGTTATAATTTTCATGACTTACCATTTGAAATTGTCTTTGTCATTCTAAAATGACATTTAAATTTAGTGTGCTGATTTAGTATGTATATTTTACAATATTTTAGGTAATTCCGTCTACTTTCATAAGTATTCATATGCAATTATTTATAAAATGTACTTACTAGAATTAATCAAATAATGTAATTACTGGAATTAACTCCAGTAATTACATTTTATAATTAATTAGACTTTCTTAATTTAGTAAGCATACTTTCTGATTAATTCTAGTAAGTACATTTTATAAATAATTGCGTATAAATACTTATGAAAGTAGACGGAATTACCTAAAATATTGTAAAATATACATACTAAATCAGCACACTAAATTTAAATGTCATTTTAGAATGACAAAGACAATTTCAAATGGTAAGTCATGAACATTATAACCTCAATGTTAATGAGGATTTTGTAATTTTTTTGACCTCCAAGTTAATTTTGTGCTTCATTGATGGTTTCACTTCCGGAGTGAAATCCCAATCAATTGCTTATTTACTAATTGGAAGTGCACATATATATTGGGTTTTAGACCTTGAAGGTGAAGTGCACTCAATATGGGATTTGTGGTGAAGCAGCCTTCTTGAATGCAAGGGCAAGGTTTTTTTCGAAGTTGGGCGGGGCAGGCAACAGTTTTCGGTCGGGTTCAGAAATTTCCCGGGAGGGTTGCCCCAGCCCGGATCTGACACCCCCCACAGTTCGTGCATGGTGGGCCATGTACATGGAGGGGGGGTGATTAGTGTGAGCCATAGTTTCCACAGCAATGTAAAGAAATTCTTCATTTGTGCAAAAGAAAGAAAGAAAGAAAGACCTAATCCAAGTATTCCAGTAGTCACCCGAGATGAATGAGCTTGAAGTTCGTGGATGAGGGAGCTCTTATACTTGTACATATACAGTGATTGAATGGTCTGTGTCCAAAAGTTTTAAGATTTATATATAAGCTCTGTGGTCACTCTACTTAATTACACACCTATCATTTGAGTGGTATATGGCAAGGCTTGTGGTTAAGATCAGATCACACTAAAAAAACATATGTTATTGCTAGTAGAAAACTATGCTAAAAAGAATCGCAGCTGAACTAGCCGAAATTGGTTGCGGTTCTTTTGATCAGCCTGATCGGCAGTCACTGAATGACTGCAGATTTGTCTTTTTGGTTTGACGACTGAAATTTTAGGAAATTTTGGGGCATGTAATGTACCGTTGGAAAGGTCTTGAAAATACCTTTCCAATGGTATATTAAAAGCCCCAAAAATTTTAAAATTTCAGTCGAAAATTGGAAAAGAAAATCTGTAGTCGTTTAACAACTGCATATGAAGTTGGTGAAAAAAACCGCAGCCGATTTCGGCTGCGGTTTTTTTGGGCATAGTTTTCTACTAGTGTATGATGATATTTGACTATGCGCTCAGATATAACTAGAAGAAAACTTTTCGATTACAACCATCCATTGCAACTTGTCTGTTGCAATTCATGGTGAGAAAATGCATAAATGAATCACTTTGGTGTTCAAATTTATTTATTTATGCATTTTCTCACCATAAGTTATAATTGACAAGTAGCAACGGATGGTTGTAGTGAACAAGTATTCTTCTAGTATTATAGACAACATTCTAAGTTCAATAGGTAGCACAATTGAGAAGGTCTATATGATATTTAAAAGAATAAAAAAAGAATCTTCACTTTGATCAACTTTCGCAACTCAACTCCAATGCTGAAACTTGAGATCACAATCTTCATAACTCTCTATTCTTTGCGATGGATCAGTATATACAACAGAAGCACCCACATTTTTCAGCAAGACATTCCAACCCTGGTGCCGGCAATTTAGACCACAAAATTGTCCTCGATCAGCTGCTTCGACATCAACATTCGTAGATGTAGATTTTCAAGGTCAGACAACAACGACCATTCCTTGGCCTTAATATACTTGCTTCTCCTCTGGTTGCATCCCCAGGATCACAGGTGGAAATTGATTGATCAACTGAATTTGACAGAAATTTAGAAAACGAATCCGACAACAGACAGGCCTGTATTCATGAACCTTCCACTGCAGTTGGTTCCAATTGATAAGCGAGGGCAATTGTGGGTGCTCCTGTGAAACAAAACTTTAAAGAAAGGAAAAAAGAAACTACCCAAAATTTTGCAGTGTGTTGTGAGGTCTTGTTATATTATGTTAACACCTTTCGCATTGTAGCGGTGGGCGTTATGCTTATGTGAACGTCCAACAAAGGGCCAAAGACTAAATTCATCCAATTTTGCAAAATTTTGGGCACTTCTTTATGTGGGATAAGGTCCTTGGGTCAGTATTACATTACTCGGCAATGTGGACCCTAAAAATATAACAGTGGGATGCTAGGAGTTCAATCTAAATCTGAGTCTCCAAGCGTAGCTTTTTTAGCATCTCACTATTATATTATGAAGGCCCACGGAACGAGAGTTGCACGCTGAGTAATGTTATGAGTGCATTGTGAGAATATGGGCTACACTAGGCTCATGCCTTGAGTGGGTCCTTCCTTCCAAAATGCTCCAGCTCTCAGGCCCACATGAAAAATTGAGCATATTAGAGTTATTTGTAAAGTAAAGTAGATGACACCGTGGGTTTAGTCTCAAACCATGAGTTTATGAGAATTAACACAAAGTCACCCAAGTTTTCTTAATGCTTAAATTATCATAGGGTGCAAGCATAGTAAAGTGGACCAAAAAAGTGCTCCAGTATATGAAAGCCATGATTTTCTTGGTCAAACGCCTATAAGTAGTAGCAAAATGTTGTTTAAAATAGATTATTTTTCATGATGACCTCTATTGTTAAGTTAGGTACTCAAATATAGAATATCAATATGAGATCTTCAAAACCTATCATCAAAAGTGACGCGTAAAAGCAATTGACTAAATATAGTTTTGAACGTAAATTTCATGACCTTAAATATTTTGAACTTGGAATTTCTTTTCATATTCCTTGAATTCATTATAAACTTGAGGTCATCGTAATTTTTTTTTCAAAAATTCATCAATTTAATGTAATGTAATTGTATTTTAAACAAGTTTTTGACAATTATCTTTCCAATGACACCCACTTGCACCACCACTTGCACCGTCTTCTAAAATACATATACGTTGTTTGAAATTGTTTTTTGTGAACATAAATTGCTTGGCTTTGTAGATTCATATGTTTTCTAAGTTTTTATGAATTTTTATTTCATAAAATTCAAAGTTAGTATATTGTTTTGGATCACTTTCACTTAAACCTGAGCAAGGATCAAGAGCTGTCCACTTTACCATGCTTGCACCCCATACACAAAGAGTTATCCCAGCCTGGTTTTCAAGTATCTAATGATGATCTTATATCTATTCAAGAGAATTTTTAATATTTCATTAAATAAAAAATAAGATAGAATCTTCAAAGTAAGTGAATATGGAAAATGAAACCTACTCATTTAGAAGCAAATTATAAAACACTAAAAGCCACACCCGTAGCAAGTCTATCCTCCGCGATAGTATTGAGTACATGGGTGTTGCGCTTCGCGCCCTGTCATCTTAGTGATTCATGCTTGCCACACCCACCTTTCAGACTAATGCCTACCATCGCCTGTGAGTTCTATCTCCCAAAAATCGGGGATTGATTCCTACTAAGACAAATAGGTTGCAAGTACTCCCCCCCCCCCTTTTGCTTGATAAAAGTTGTCTCTAGTCACCCCATTCATAGGAGGTGTGCTCATACTATCTGCGAAGTACACAAAACAAAACTATGCAAATATGATTAACTTTTTAGTCAAATTTTTAATTAAATGAAACGCCAAACAAAACAAACAAAAAATATTTGTTGCGCCCACTCTCTCGTAACCTTTATTTTGTCCGGCCCAAAAGAAAAAGCAAGCTTGCCTTCAGCTGCGACGCTTAATGTCTAAGTCTTAGAAAAGACAAATCATTTATTATGATAAAGGCCATGAAATTACGGGCCTTTGAGTAGCCAAGTGGGGCACAAGGAGGCGAAGCACATTATTTATAATTTTATGCGTTTCGCCTACCCCGTCGCTTGATCCTTTTTCTTACACTTTAAATAGTTTAGCACCATCTATAATGCAAAAAAATTAGCAATTGTGCTTGAAGCTAAGGGCCCCAACTCCCTACTTTCCACCATCCTCGTAAAGGAAATAAAGGCTTCGTTTAGCCAGGGGTTAGTTTTCTTCCCTGTTGAATTGCTTTGCGACCAAAGTGGAAGAGAAGAATAATTTATTTTTTGTCCACCTTATTCTTTTCTACTATCCAAACGGCTTTATGAACGTTTGGTGGTATCCCTTAAGCAAGGTGGTCAAGGTTAGGTTAAACAACTTGATACGCACTCACTGTCTCAAAAAGGCTACACATCCCAAGCAAATTATGCCGGTTTATGTGTGGCAAAGTAACCCATGACCCAATCTGGACAAAAGCTTTGACTGATGTTGTGAACGGTCACAATTGTCAGACAATCACAAGTGATTCCAACATAGGAACTAGCTTGACCAATCAAGCAAGTGTGCAAGGACCTTAAACTATTGAAAGCTCTGACAAACATCAGGGGAAAAACACAAAATAGAATAACCCTGGGAAGTAACCACTTCACATTGTCTGACAAATAATGCGTGGGCTCAGAGGTCTCATAGTAGTGAGGGGAGGGAGACCAACCTAGATAGAACACAAAGGTGACTAGTCATAAAACAAATCATTTTGTGCTAATGATTAAAACTTAACAACATTTTATTTTTACTCTTTCCCACCTTATTAACTCTTCACTTTGTGAAAGCCTGCCGAAAGAGGGCCAGCCTAGGTGAGAAAAAAAAACAAGTTTTTTTTGCTGAGCTTTGAAGCACTTTACTAATGAGCCTCCTTAAGAAATTTATGATGCAAAGAAGATTTAATAACAATGCATGTTTAGTCAGTCCTTTTACAATTAATGATTTTTGTATGCCACTACGTAACAATGCCATAATCATGATCGTTTAATGGGGAATAGCTCCGCGACGCATAAATTGCCATAGTCTTTGCCAATTGGATATGATATAACCGGGCTTTGCTTACAGTTGTTACAAAGCTAGTTGAAACACGACAAACGAAAGTATTTTTCACTTTGCACTACTAACAAAAAAAACTCCCCCAGTGGCTATGCTCATGTTCAGCCCCAAAGATGTTGAAAAAGACGAAGCCGATAAAATAGAAAGTAAATATCCTATTAATAAAAGACCATTATGTTTCAATAGAAAATGATTAAGGGTAATAGAGTGGGTAAAGTGGTAAGATTTTGCAAGTTGTTCCAACTATGAGATATTATTCCAAGAGCCAAACAAGAATGAATACCACACATAAGAGTAAATACTAGACTTCCTATAATAAGGGTGAAAATAAAAATAGAAGCAACATCCGTAGAGAACTATTGGAATGCAGTGCACCTAAAATAAATAAAAGTAAGATTAATACAGAGGTTAAACAAGCATCCCACACCCAAAAGGTACCCCGCATAATTTACCCCAAAATCCTCCCATTCTTGGTTCGAACACAAGCTCACGAAACATTCTCGGTGTGCATTTCCAATCTACTAAAAAGGTTGTAGGGCGCAACATGTATATATATATATATATATATTCTTTTTTGCAGACCTTAGATTTTTTTAATTAAATGTTAGGCCACTTGTAATATATGGCGTGAGCCATATGCGGGAAGACTTGCACATACAGTTCTTAGCTTAGTTGGATAGAGCAACAACCTTCTAAGTTGAAGGTCACAGGTTCAAATCCTGTAGGATGCTTAAAGAAAGTGCATAATGAATGACTCAATAATATATACCAACGGTACATGCATCTATCAATTAGTGTAAAACCATTAAAGGTTACATATCATACATACACACATAGATTAACCAATTTATAAATGAATAATTTCTTATTTATTTGGGGGAGAGTGGCCAAAGTGGTTAAAAACGACAAACTGTAAATCTGCTAAAGGTTTTCTACGTAGATTGGAATCTTGCCTCTCCCATACCACATACTCCGTACCTAAAAAATAGAGAAGAAGCACTTGTTGTTGTGCTTATCCTTTCATGCAATCAAATAAAGTGAAACTTTCCCAAAAACATATTAAATGCCTTGGTATTTGAGCCCTCTCCAAACCGTTCGAGATAGTCTCCCATCATACAGCTCTCCAGTTCAACCTCTACTCAAATTTGCTTTCGTCTTTCGATTTTGGCTTGTTTTTATAGTGATTGGCCCCCAAGTGGCTTAAGTACCATAAAGCACTATTGGTAACCAACTTCCTAGCTTGTCCTACTAAGATGGGTGGGTCAAAGCTAGCTTTGCATAGGCCAAACTGGGATTTAGTACAACGGATCCCATGCACATACCCTATTTTAAATCCTAAAATAATCTAAAAATCTGAAAGGTGCTAAACAGAAGTCCCAAAAATTTCACCCAACTCTCAACATAGGCTCCGGTACACGACGAGCTCTCAATAGAAAGTTTCGGAAAGAAGGACCAAACCCATGGTTTTGTTTCGCCCCTCTTTAAGCAACTTTACGGAGAACTCCATTGTATTTATAATCATGGTTAAACGCGCTCTTCATAAGTTAGAAGTTAGGAGAAGGAAAGGTGGATGGTTAACATGATTGACTAAAGCAAGGTGACTTGGTGGACATGTGTCATATTATACATCAACCAAGCTTGTGAAAACTTTGCATGCATTGGGGTCAACAACAACAACAACAAATAGAATTTATTTTGTTAAATAATAATTGTAACTGGAATAACAATTCATGGCATACTAGTGACTTGGTTGACATAAGTTCTTATTTCTAGATAAAATCATTGGTGATGATAGTATGGGTGCACATGTGGTGCAGATTGTTTATCAGCTCATTGCATGTAGCACCCGATGTTAGCATTTTGGACCACATTTATAATCTAGTGTTGGAAATCACGTGCATTGTATATATAATTATACATTTGACTAAACACATAACATTATTCAGACCCATGCAGTGTTCTGTGGGACTGACAGTATTCCGGGGAATATTCTCGGAATTTTCACATTTAGTCTGATTTCGAAAATTCCGGGAATATTCCCCGGAATACTGTCAGTCCCACAGAACACTGCATGGGTCTGAATAATGTTATGCAATAGAAACTTGAATTCATTATAATTTAAGCTTTTAGTTGGGGCTTCACTAGTACAGATCATGGCTCTTTTGAATACGAAAAAAAAACCATTTTAATACAAAAGAAGTCATTTTAACTAGTGTTTAAAACTTGGTCCATGGTTCTCAATTGGTCCAAGAAATGTTGTTCGGGTCGTGCTTTAGGGGTCATTGCCCCTTTTGACACAAATTTCCTCCTATTGTTGGCCTTGTCAGATTGTCCGAGTCCACCTCAGATGTTATGACAAATTAAGTCCGATGGCTCCTGACACATATATATTTTTATATGCAAACGTTACTATCGTTTTTAGTACTTACTAAATTCATTTTTTGACATGGTAATTTCAAGTATACAGTTCATATTTGCTATAATTTCATATGATCAATTTTCAATGGTAGATTTCAAAAAATGAATAATCGTGTACATTCAATTAAAACCAAGTTTAGTATATAGGTAGGCCCTTCCCACGTACAAGATGAGGGCAAGGGGTGTTGGCCAAGAATTCGAACCTTGGACCTCATAGCCCCACTCCAACATCTTAGTCACCAACTCATTGTACATTACATATGTGAGTAGAGGGCTTTGAAGTACTATATATGTGAAGCCGGCTATTACCTTGTAATGTAAGAATGTAGAAAGTAAAATATATTTCATATGTCCAACATAAAGACTTGTCATTTATAGATTTTTGGCGGTTTCATCTCAAATGACTTGGACTACACTAATTTGAGGTCCTTTGAACCTAAATCCGGTGTCTAACTGTCTTAAAATAGTAAATTATAGCTTGTGTGCTATTTCATGGCTTCTTTGTTGGATGAATAAAAGATACTTGTATGCGGTAATTTCCTCTCTCTTTCACGTTGGTAATACTTAGGAAGGTGACTAGATTAATTTGGGATCTTTGAACCTAAATCTGGTGTCTAGATGACTAAAAGTAGTAATATGCGGCTTGTTTACTATTTCGCGGCTTCTTTGTTGGATGAATGAAAGACACTTGTAGGCAATAATTCTCTCTCTCTGTCTCTCTCTCTCTCTCAATTAATAAAGAAGGTGACTCACATCTAGATCTAGACTAGATCTATAAGATCTCTAAAATAAAACAAAGATAGAACATTCCTTCATGAGCATTCAATAATAAACATAGAATCTAGTGTGTAAGCTTTAATGAGTAGCCAAAAATATAATAATTTAGAGGAGGGGACATAGACAACTATAAAAAGATCTCTAATTTTTAAAATGAGAATATAAGTCCCTTTATAGTGTACATCAAGCCTCATAAAATTAGGCGTTCGCATAAATTAAATATATTAGCTTAATTTATGCGCGTTGTGGATTCGAGGCGCATAAAATAAGCGTTTGTCAAGAAATGACCAGAAAATACGAGGAATTGGACAATTGGAGTGTGTTTCATATGGCGTTGTGTGTGGCATGTTTTATTGTGTTGACATGCTCCCATCTATATGGCGGGACAAAAGGTTGTGATCAACGTAGACGACCAACCCTAAACCCTAAACTGCACGTCGGACTGCACAACCTCTGGGCATTTTTGATTTTTTTTTCTTAATTTATGTGCATCGCTCAAATTATTTTATGCATTTTAGGCGTCTATTTATAGAACGCCTAATTTAATGAGCCTGGTGTACATTCAAAAGTATGCATGGAATCTAAATATTATGGATAAACTTGAATGGAATCTATGACTAATAAGTAGCCAAAAATATAACAGAACTTCACGGATCTTACGCATGGCCAACAAAATAGCAAGATGGCACCATGGCCCACAAGAATGTGATTATAATCTACAAGATTAATAGCACAAATTTAGTGGTGGCCCAAATGACAAAATGGCTCAATGGCGGTCCAAAATAAACGTGGTCCATGGACACAAATGACAATTGTGTTCATTGCAAGTGTGTAAAAGAGCCATGATCTGTACTAATGCTTGAGCAATTTAAGTGGAAATAGGGTGAAGTGACTACTGTGTAATGAGAGTTTGAATTTTTTTTTAAGGAGACCAAAAGTCTTTAACGAAATTAATTGTACAGATGTTGGCTACATGTAGTTTAGAAACTTCAAAATCTATTTTGGCCATCTACGTGTCAAGATGAGGAAGATCATAATGTTTGAATGGAGGTGGGGAAGGGGGGGGGGAGGTGGTATGGAATGGGCAAGATTGGGAGGATGTTATTGGGTTTTAAAAAGAACAACTTCTATATCACATAAACTAATTTTGCAAGAGAAAAAGTATAGTAAATATTTTCATCTTCTCAATATTGACACATTACATATCATTTTTGTCACAAATCACTCACATGTGATGTTTTTTTAATGCTTGCAATGACTTAACCCTAAATTGTGCCTTCAACGGACCCAAGACTTTAAGTGAATTATTCTTTGTGTGGTTTAAAATGCATATTTGAAAGATTTTGATGGTAGATGTTTTCAAAATGTCAAGAAATACACGTACATCAAATTTCATATCAATCAGACAATAGAAAAATATTGGAAATATTGGAAAAACTCTTTCTTAAATTGGAGTCGGTGGAAATGTTTTGTAAGGGTATGATATTTTTGCCCTAGCAGCGGTCAGGTAGGACAAAAAGAGGCTTGCGTGCCACCTATGCTACGATTTCTCTAGTTGCTACCTATTGCTTCAAGATATTAATGTGGATCGATGAAGACTAGCGTGGGTCACACTAGAGTTATCCGCAAAGCCTTGGGATTAAACTTCGGGTGAGTTGGTTAACATATGAGTTTGAGCCCCATTTGGACACATATATGTAAAGTCACTCAACCTTTCTTAAAGTTTGAGTTAACAATCTCAAAGAGTGGTGTCATGCAATTAAACACCAACTTCTAGCTTGTCATTTCAAGATGGGTGGGCCGACCTCAACACTAACTTGAAGGCGGAGATTGGTTGGCAAATGTCTACCCACTTGTCCTCTTCCTCACCATGGGAAGGGCTTTGCCTTACCCCCCCCCCGGCATGCCCGTGCACGTGCAAGTCTTGCATCCACACCTACCCTCCTCCCTTGCACTTCTACTTTCTTGTTCTTGAGATCCAAAGCATAGGATGGTTGCAAGACCCTAATCCAAAGAGAGGCTCACTCATAAGGCCTCCTCCTATACCCCTTGAGGCATTCAAGCTCATTTTGTCTTCATATACCTCAAGTCTTTCAATTGGAGGAATATGGATTCCTTCTTTTCTCCCCTCATACAAAGTTTAAAGTCCAGTGTTGAGAAAAGGTGATCAGAGGTGTTGCAAGCTGAAAACTTAGATGCCCTAGGATTACCATTAATGGAGAAACCTCCATGTGTTTTGGATCTCGAGCACAAGGAAATAGAAGTGCAAAGGACGAAGGTTGTATGGTGTAGGAGGTTGGGCGAGGGAGGATGGGCAAGGCTTGCGAGGAGGGTAGGTAGTGGAAGCCCTTTTGGATATTTACGGGTGGGGGGGGGGGAATGCATGCACCAACCAATCTTTTGTCTCCAAGTTAGTGCCAAGTGTGGGCCAAGCTAGAATTGCATAGATTGATATGAGATTTACAATGGCGGGTCCCACATGCAGACCATACTTTAGATCCCAAACTTCTCTCAAAGTTTATAGGTTTGCAAGAGGAGGTCCAAGGAGTTTCACCCAACTTTCAAAAATTAACCCCTAAGTGCCGTAGAATCTGTGCTAAAAATAAAAAATATCCAAAATAAAGGTTGACTCATGCAAAGGAGAAAACACATCCGTATGATTGGGTTTGTCCTCAGAGCTTTTCCAATTAATTTGTATTTAAAAATGGTTTTGGTTTAGAAGTCCATTAAAGATGCAAATTGTGTTAGTTTTACTTGAATTTTTTGTGCACACCATGACGCATGCATCATGCCATGGGAAACTCATCATCTACTATTCTTCTTAGAGCATCAAGTCATGCGTACCACAAACTTATTGATTTTCTCAATAACATTGATTTGTTCATAGATCCAACTTCTACCCAACACATCTATCCTTATTCTCAGCTCATGTGTCAAGTTCTGGCCTAGAATTATATAATACATCTCACCCTCCACGGAAAAACTAAACTGGTTAAAAATAGAAGCTGGGTTGCCTTTGCTAAAAATCGGGTTTTATTGTTTGCTACATTCTTGACACCCTTTTGGACGCGTGACTATGTTTAGCTAGTTTACTATTTCCTTTGCTAGAAATCGAGTTTTATTGTTTACTGCATTCTTGACGCCGTTTTGGACGCATGGCTATTTTTAACCAGTTTAGTTTTTCCGTGGAGGGTGAGACATAATAGCCTCGATTTATTTCAAGTTTCATACTCTTAATTCTCATCATGCATATTTTGCTTGTGTTGTGTTTCTTGGGCCCACAAGATGTAGGGTCTTGATGCCGGAAGAAAGTTAATGGATGCGAATCATGGGCCACACTTTAGCCTGACTTGGCACCAACTCCCTCCCTACTATTATGACTGCCAACAAGCGGGATAAATGTGACATCAACTTATTGTATGAGGCCCTTAAAGGGTTGCGACAATGATCATACACTCTAAACTCCGTAGTATCACACTTGTGGCAACCAAAGTGCACGTGATATTATGGAGTTTTGTAGTGTTAACATGGATGCGTGATACTAGTGAATTAGTGTAGCATGTGACACTATGGAATAACACAAAGTGCAACTGTTACATATCAAATGGTGTGGTGTGGTCTACTCCGCTTTGCCTTCCCGGACGATGTGGCGGATGCATGCACCAACATTCAACAAGTGGCATAAGAAGAAGAAGAAGAAGAAGAAGAAGAAGACACTCCACATATTGACACATGGCACAATGCAAGGGTGTGGGTTGACTCCTTCGGTGGTTTGCATTAATGACAAAAATCGTGATATAAGGGAGAGAAAGGTGACAATAAGGAGTGAGATTTGAACTATGCACATCCGTTCCCTAGGGTTTCGGGACATTAGAGAGTGGGTGACATTATGGAGGTTGATATTACGGAGTTTAGGGTGTATTTGCCTTCACCTTGATATTAATATTATAACTTAGGTTCATTGAAAAACTGCAATTTAGAGCCAACAACTTGATAAGTTTTGTGCAATTTAAGTGCATGTATCCGACTACAAGGTTTCAAGCTCGGTCTCGCTCAACTTCAAGTCCTATACTCGAACTTGTGACCCACAAAGATGATACCATGTGTGAGGTGGGTTGCCATATGAACCATATGGCGGGACCCTGGGGTCCCATCAGCCCCTGGCTCTCGCATAGACTCTGTAGCACAATCAATATAACTCCGATTCTTTCTATGAAGGTGGCAATCGATTGCTCACATCATGAGCTACACGGGGACACTTAGATCAAAAAAAATTAATGGTGACGCAATTAGTCATTTTTAGGGGTATCATGCTCATTTTTTAGATGGATTTTTGGAGAAATAAGTAAGAACAAATTCTTGAGTGAAGTTATTAAAAGGGAAACGTAGTTGAGAGCAAGAGAGATCCGACAGTACGTTGCGAGATGCAGTAATGACTTCTAGCCAACATCTACAGGTTTAGGTTTATGTTGCAATGTAAGCACTCCATCAAAATAAATAATTAATGACGTTTTGAGACGGAGTCTATGCGGGACCCCGGGGTCCCGCCATAAGGTTCATATGTCCCGCGTTGCAGGGACTTTGCACACCCATGTGTTGTGGGTCTAGTGACCAATTCAAAAAGAGGCTGGGGTCCACCCCTTGCGACAGTTTGGGACCGGGTTGGATCAATGGTGATTTATTGTCCACCCATAATGCAGTTCTATTAGGAGACGTAGGAAACATGGCGTGCTTTGAGTTACAATGTTATGTCAATGTCTACGTGACTTGAATATAAGTGTTCTAAGGGCATTACCACCCATGAATGAAGCTGAACTGCAAAAGTTTGAACACAAAACAGAGATTCATCCAGGTTTAGTTTGGGTAGGAGGCATATGCCCCACCCATAAACTCGCTTTCGAGTCCGACTTCAAATCAATGAGGCGTCGCTATTGCTTGGCGAGATTAACAAAAGGGGGAGCAAAACCACTGTACCCTCCTTGGAGGAGTATAATACTCTTGTCTTATTCTTGATTCATCGGAGTTCAGGTCAGCTTGGTGCATTGAAAACTTGCTCCGTTTTGCAAGACAATCACTGCACTGAGGTTGCCCTCGGTGTTCAGTTCATCCAATTTTCAGATGGGTGGGGCAATTCCAAACTGAACTGAACTACTCTAAGGTAGAGGGTGCTTAAACCAACACTTTAAGCTATTGCACATACATATGGGTATGTGGTTGATATAAAAAATATATATTCATATTAGCCTTTGGGCTAAACATAGGTATCAAGAAAGAAAAAATATTTTTAGTCTCAATTGAATATTTGATGAATATTCAAAGTCAAAAGTACTAGCTTCCTTAAACCAATCCATAGGCCCCGTGTATGGCAACCTTGCATATGATGAGGACCCCCACCTTCATTGGCTAGAACCAACACAACATAGTTGGGTACTAGACCCAAACTACATCAAAGCCCAAGTAGTAATGGTATGCAAGCCACACGGCTACCTCCATGATCCCACCCGGTTCGCTTGCAAAACCATCACCTTGCATCCTGGGAACCGACCCCCTTGCATCCCGGGAACCAACCCCCTTGCATCCCGGGGAATGACCCTTTTGTGCTTTGTGAGCCTACCTCCTTGGCGTTGTGAATAGAATGGCTAGAATAAGCATTGACAAGCCACCCTAATCCCACCTTGAACCAACCCGAGATAGAGTGGAGCCCGTTACCTACCCTACGTGGAAGTAGTGGAGGCTGCTATGAGGTGGCACCACTAATGGCACCTAAAACCGTCACTCCGTGGGCCCATACACTCCTACACCGCCGGGTAACAGTTCAAGGTTGTAGAGTGTTGGCAATTGGGAGGCGTTTATAGGTGTTGGTTTTGGATGGGGTGTTGGATTTAGCACCCTCTACCTTACATCCGTTTTGCAGTTCAGTCCACTACTGGTGGCAATGCTCTAAGATATATTAAGAACACTTTTGCTTCACTAACTAATCACTATTCAAAACCAACCCCTCTCCAATTTAGCAATCAAAGATTCTCCGACAATCTATTTGAGACTAGTTGGATACCCGCACATGTGGACAATGTGCTCTCTATATTTATAAGCTTACTTGTTTTAGAAAGGAGAGACTCACATGGGTAAAGAACTTCTCCGGGAATCTTGGAGAAGTGTCTCCCCTTGAAAGGGGTGAACAAGTTCCTTTCAACGTGGGGTGACCATATTTGGTTGCTTTGGTGCATAGGATTGGACTTGACACACAACAAGCTATCGAGTTCTTAACTCTTAAGTGCCTTAGAGACCATTTTTTTTTTGTCTTTTGCTCCACCTTCGCAAGCCAATCAGGGGCTCAAGGGTAGTTCCAACATGGTAATTAAGATTTTTTTTGAGACAGAAGGCCGACAGGCGATCGCCAAAGCATAGGAGGCAGTTGACCACCTAGCAAGTTTTTGTCAAGTAGAGAGGAGATTTCACAGCTGAGAATCGAACCGCCAACCTCTTCCTAAAGATTTGGGTATCTCTCCACCATCATCCAGTAGTTTAGGGTCGTCTCGGACCTAATTAAGATTTGTTTTGGTAGGGCAGGGTGAAGACTTGAGGTATAGTTGAACCCCACCCCCATCACAATGAGACCAACTATTAATGTTTAATGTCTTGTCAAAGTTAAGCACACCACATTTTGTAGTCATGTAGCGAGAGTCTAGCCAATAAGAAAGGATATTGACACATATGAAGGTTTTTAACAACCATGATAGTTTTTCACTTGCAACTTTTGATGACATGCTCTTCTTATGTATAAACTTTTCATTACAAAACAATATGCCGATAAAAGTCCAAATGATAACCCTTTTATGAAGCCCATGTAAATATCGTAAGCCTCATTCTAAGTACCAACCGTATAAATTTGCGTATTGGTCTTATTACGAACAAACTTATCTTAAGAAGTTTCATGTTTCATAGAGAAGAACATGGTTTTTATCGTAGATTTTGAAATGGCTCAATATCCTTGGACCGTCGTTTAGAGGTCAATAGAAAATTCTTTCAAAGTTAGATCAAACTCCAAGTTTCATACCTCTTTCAACTTTGGAGGATTTTTCGGAACTATTTAGTGTAGTTAACCTAGAATCCAAAGAGTCACACTTCGTCAATGTGAAAGATACATAATTCGTTATCATGATTGACACATGAGTTGGTAGCATACTGAAAGATTGAACATGAAGCTCCATCATGTCAAAACCAAACGCATTCAAGACACGGAAATAATGTGCAAAAATAATATAAAATAATTGTTTTTTGGGTGGAAGCTGAACGATCCGTTCGCCATCGCCATGCCATATCCGTTTGAGAGGGGTAAAAAGGAACGTATAGTAGTGGCAAATGGGAGATGTTCGTGAGAAACTTTGCAACTCAAGGAATTTCCTCGGAAAGAGGCCTAGTAGGGAGGGACCGCATTAGATGCCAACACCTTTACATAAAAGCAAAGGGTGCTTGTCCAATGTTTATTCAGCCGTCATCTTCTAGTGCTACGATTGGACGCTTATAATCATTTATATAATGGGCACAAAGAACATGCACGGGGAGGTCACTCCATTGTCAAGTTCAAAACCACGTGCATACAAAAAAATATACTTTTTCTAAGTTGCATCACCAAAATGGGTCAAAATTTATCACTTTTTTTTCATGAGTAGATATACACAGTATCTATTACATAGTAAAAAATGATAACCAAATTTGATGATTTTGTTTTTTATAAAACATACCGTTTCTAACTAGAATGACACAGAATTGAACTAAAACAATTACTACAAAAATGAAGATGACGAAAAATTTCAAAAAAATATACAAAAGATATTATCAATGGTTATGTACATGTAGAAAAATAATCATAAATTTTAAAATTATCTATGACATATAATATAGGGGTAGCAAACTTTGTATGCACGTGGTTTTCAAGTTGACAATGAAGTGACCTCCCCGTGAGAACATGTTGTATGATATTCAAAACACTGGAAATCTAGTGGAGGCCCAACATGACTCATGTTGAATTGACCATGTACCTTGTCAGCCATAAACCCCCACCCTTTTGCGTCTGTGGTCCAGGTGGGAGTCTATGGCTCACATGTCTTTGTCGACTCTTAGCCTTGGAGGCCCCACACTCATGCTCCCATGAATTCAAACACAAAGCACACTCTTTTTATTTAAACACACAGGGCATTAGCATTAAAAAATACTTGTGCGCCTATGATGATTATTACACACAATCACACTAGCATCCTCTTCCTATTCTAACCTCCTTCCTAATGTGTGGGACATCCACCAGGTAACCTATCTCTTAAGCACCCTAAGGCACCTCTTTACACCTTAGAGGTTCATCAAACCCACATTGACTATGCCCATTGTTAATTCCACATCATGCCTTGCCACGTGGCTTGGAGAATTGGCTTCACAGCTCTCATTCCATCTCAGCACCTTGCTTCCCACCTTGAAGCCTCAAAGTTCAGATTAAAGCCTCACCCTTCACCAGTAGCTTTGTATTCTCTTAGAGATCTCTGAACCCACATTCCAGCTCTGCCTTCAGCTTCAAAGCTCTAAAACCAACTCAAGGCCTGAGCAGCAGAATCGAACCCTTGCCTTCTGTTCTGAACCTCCGAAGCTAATTTCGACGCCTCGCTGCCTGACTCCAGGCCCCTGTCTTCCAAATCTGGATCTCAATTTCTGCTCCCCCACTTCGCAGGCAATGCCGAAGCCTCTGAATCTTCCATTCTTGCTTCAGAAATCTAAATCTCAGTTCAAAAATCTAAACCTGACTCTCAAATTCGGCTGCTCCGCCTTTGCAGGCAATGCCGAAGCCCCTGGATCTCTCATTCTTGCTTCAGAAATCTAAATCTCAGTTCAAAAGTCTAAACCTGAATCTCAAATTTGGCTGCCCTGTCTTCGCAGGCAATGCCGAAGCCTCTGAACTCGCATTCTTGTTCAGAAATCTAAATCTCAGTTCAAAAATCTAAACCTGACTCTCAAATTCGGCTGCTCCGCCTTCGCAGGCAATGCCGAAGCCCCTGAATCTCTCATTCTTGTTCGACCAGCTCTCTCCCTTCTCCCGATCCCCTCACTGTGAGAGGGGGACCTGCAAGAGAGATCCAGTAGTCGGGGGCTTCGGTCCTCCTTAACCACAGAGTTAGCGATAATCCCCTAATGCCCAGCCCCTACCCTTAAATGAACAATTTCACTCACTCAAAACCTTTTAGCATTGCATACAACTAGACTCATGACCTAAAACTAATTCACCTACTTTATTTTGTTTTAATTTTTCTTCCCTTTAATAATTCCTAGACCTAGAACACTTAATTCAATTCAATCTAAACTTTAAGAAATCACCCCTTGGGTGTCCTACTCACTAACTCAATTAAATGCAACTTCCAAGTTTTTGGCATTCCTAGAGCTAAATTCACTTGTGGGCACATAATTGGGCTCACATACCTATCACAACTGGGATAAATAAGGTAGGGCCATGGATTTGCCAATTTTACAGCTTTGACCTTGAGTGTGTGAGTGGCCCAAATTGGGCCTCTCGATGCACAAAAAACGTGTATTTGAGCGTCATGTTTTCAATTTCAATCAATTGTGTCACAATCGACCATACCTAAAACAAACTTATTCTTCAAATGCACCTTTCAAATCGGTTGAATATGTTAATGTTGTTGGAGATTTGGGTTCACACACATAACTTGGGTGCCCTTGAATGCAAATACATACATTTTTTTTTAAAGTGTCAATGTCGCTTGTGAGTATAATGTATTCATTTTCCCCTTGACATAAGAAGATGCTAAATAAAGTATGAAACCCATGAATATGAAAACTATGATTTCAAGACATGGTGAGATTTGTGGAAAATGTTTATGTGGGCCAAAATACATTATTTAGTACAGTTTTATTCAAAGCTACCAACTATCATGATGGGAGTAGAGCATAGCAAAGTAAGCTTACATATCATAAGTTATGAGGTAAAATAGGTCTCATGGGCCATCCCCTCCTCTTTTTCGAAAAGAAAAGAAAAGAAAAAAACAATACTAAATTCCACCACATAACATTACACAAGTCCTTGATTATGTTCCGTGGGACCAAGTATCACATGAACATAATTCTCCTTTCATTTGGGCATTCCCTTTTAAGGGGAGCACTCGGGCTATGTACTATGATTTTTTTTGACAAACAAGCTATAAATTATTAGAGTTTTTAATTGTAGCATCTCTCTTTGTCAAAAAGCCTTTGAAGATCATCATGTATTGTAGAGGCGCCTATTCCCGATCAAGATCCCATCGGCAATTTGTAGGGTACTGAAATTTCGATCACGTTGGGATGAATTTCGATCATGCCGGAACCGATAGTACCATGACACATGTCCTTGCTTTTGAGTGCTAAAAGTGAGGAGGAATGAGGGGTTGTGACAAACTCTAGACATTAGTAATACGTTTGGGTCAAATTTTGGTTTCAAAAATTCACAATAATCTTAATTTAAGGAATAAAATTACCGAAAAATTTGCCATCCTTCTAATTTCTATCTTCCTATATGGAAAATTTTGCACCGCGTTATACTTCTCCAAATCTGGCGTAGGAACCTCTTAAGTGATTGGTTATGGACGCCTCTACTCTAGTTGTTTAGTAATGTTATGCATAAGAGTGAGTGTACGGTTCAAGAAGACAAAACAACAATAGATGCCACCACCGGCCCCATATCATTCACCGTGAGGTAAGGTAGAAATACCATAACAGGTTAACCACCCTCTAGCCGTGCACTAGACTGCCGTCATAATGGTGAAGTGCCATTTCTGAAACTGATCATGGCGAGGCGGCAACTTCAATGCGTGTACACTTACTGTAGCCAATGGGAGGCAAGTGTTAATGTACTCATGAGGTAACTGATTTAGGCGATGTTTTGTATGGAAATGCGGATTACCATGTTCGGTGTAGGGAGAATCTAATGAACGAGTAGGGGTTTAACAACTTTCCACTTTGAAAAATCGTAGCATTTTTTGTGCAAGGCAGACAAATATGAAACAACTTGCATTCTTCATGAATCCTTCTCGTCTATCTTGGGAAATTATCTCCTGATTGTAAGACCGGATCTTCAATGCGAATCACCTTATTTTCACGGGTTATGGTATTTCTACCTTATATAATTTTCTAGTGAAGCCTCAGGCTGCAGGCCCCAGGGGCTTTAACTTCGTATGTTATATTGACCATACAGCTGTTGATGTTCGATTGGTTCTTCGGCAGCTACCTTTAGTTGCCAATCAACTCATGATCACGTGAGCCTGCATTAAGGTAGAAATACCATAAACCGTTAAAATAAGGCGATTCGCATTGAAGATCTGGTCTGACAATCATGAGATAACTTTCCAAGATAGACGAGAAGGATTCATGAACAATGCAAGTTGTTTCGTATTTTTCTGCCTTGTACAAAAAGTTCCACAATTTTTCAAAGTGGAAAGTTTGTCCAACCCACTTCCCGTTCACTAGGCTCTTCATATCGATACAGATTATCACCTAAACCCGTTAATCATGAGTACGTTAGATCTTGTCTCCCATTGGCTACACTGCATTGAAGTTGCCGCGCCATTTAAGACATGGCACTTACCATTATGAGGCGGTCTAGTGCACCGCGATTGGGTGGTTAACGCTTTATGGTATTTCTACCTTACTGGATGGTGGCCTGGTCACCTACAAAATCAAGGTTGAGGCATCTATAACCGATTAAAATAAAGAGAGTTTGCATCTGTTTAGGAGGAGTAATAGCGGGGAATTATTTTTCTTGTGAAGAGAAACGTATTCTAAGGAGAATGCAACGTCTTTAATGAATATGGAAATTGCTATAAATTTCAAAGTGGTAAAGTTAGGTAACACACATAGTCGATATGTAGGTTAACCCATAACCACTCATTTGAATCTTAACGCTTGGCTATGACTATTGTCAAAACTCTTATGAGGGTGTAATCAATCACAAGTTGCCACAACATAAACCTTATACTTCTTCATATTTGATGCAAAATCTTTGAAGTCAGTGATCGGTTATGGATGCCTCTACTCTAATACATTTTACTTGTGTGTTGCAACTTAGTATTCAACTTACCCTTTATATTGTGTACTAGGTACCAATGAATAGGGAGAATTGACAGCTAGTTACAAATGAACGGGTTGAAGTTCAAGACATCATGAAAATCACAAATCATTGTAGAGGAATTTATAGAATATACCTCAAACTAATAAAGAAAAATCGAAAGATGTCAACATGTAACTGGTTGGACTCGGCAACACTAGGATCTTCACCGATTATGCAAAAACAAATCTTCGCCAGACATTTGCTAGGTACTCTCTACGTACTGTCTGAGTCAGTATCCAGGGAGATTTTTTATTTTGCATAATTGGTCGAGATTCTAGTGTTGCCAAGTCCACCGATTACATGTTGACATCTTTCAGGTTCTTTTTTTTAATGTATTTGAGGTATATTGTATAGACATAACATTATTAAGCAGTGTGTGTTTGTTTATGTGCATCCCATGGTTATATTCTCGGGGTCCACATGAACGAACACACACTGCTTAATAATGTTATGGATTCCTATGAAATGATCAGTAATTTTTTTGGAAGTCTTGGTCTTCAACTGGTTATTCTCAAACTCAACTGGTTCATCTGTAACTTCACTGATTATTCGGAGTTACGCATATTCATTATAGAACATGAATGACTTTACTTGGTAAAATATTACATTTCTCATCAAATAGTTACAACACTCCGTAACTCCGAATAGTCACACGCACACTAATTCGCATAATTAATGTAGTGGTCAGTTCTCTTTGCTCATTGGTTTGAGTATACTATGACACTAATAACATCAAGAATAAAAGGGCATCAGATGGCAGTAGTTACTACTCTGCAAGTAGCTTGGATAGGGGGATGCTAGACCTTCCCCAGTGAACTTATTATTGCGAGAAGGATCTCTTCTAGGATAAGGGCCTAGGCTTGCGACCCACAATCCTTGGGCAACCCGAGAAAAACTCTTATAACCCCGACCGAAAGATGTTGCACGCCCTGTCCGACTTCAAATGAAAGAGTTGCCCCTTGCATTCTTGAAAGCGGCTTTGACCACAAAACCCATATTGAATGCACCTCACCTTCAAGGTCCAAAATCCAATATGTGTGCTAACTTCCACCTCCACTTATGTATCAAACAACAAACGTTTGTAACAAACAACAGACTTTCTTCTTTTTCATAAAAATTTTCTTGCACAATAATGGATGAAGACACCGTAGAGTGATGTCCGGTTCAACAATTAGAGTGGTAAAAAGCAACTTCCACACGTGATGCACGAGGGGTTATTGGCCAATGTGACTGTGACACATGGCACAATGTTTTGCATTTTTCTTAATACCAAAACTTTTCTGCGGCGAACCATAGAATACACACTGTCAACAAGGAGAGGCGAGCATATATTGCACGCAATTTTGGTCGTAACTAGAGACGGCGGGGGATCTGGATGCTGTAAACTAAGTTATTCATACACACATGTGGCACTTGTCAGCTTAATTGTCAGCTCAATTTGTACAATTGTCGTCACTTCGAGTCATCGGAAACGGTGAGGAAATTGATGGAAATAACAGGTCAGAGTTAAGCTACAGATCCAATTTGGATGGCCTAAATCCATGTACACGCTATACCTTCCTAATGTAACGCACGAGGCTGTGTAGGTTGGAGCCTCGCACCTCCACAAGGATTCATCAGGAGGTTCACATGGCTTGAAGTTCGCACCATTATTTTTTCCTGCCACTTGCTTGATTCTTGGTCCTCTCGGAGCTTCGGTATAAGCACTTATTGCGAGCTGATGATTGCCAACTTGAAGTCTTTCAGTGTTTTGGTGGCACTCCGAACTGAGCGCCTTCCTCTGGAAATGCCTGCACCGCTTCAAATTTGGAGCTTGGGTTTTGTGACTCCTTCCAAAGGGACAATTTTGTAAGGGTAGTAGTGTTGGAATTGGATCGACCTAGTGCTTCTTGGCTTGAGATTACTGAGTGCATTTGGGAGTCCGAATTCTTCGAGTCTTGTGTGTTTGGGATGAATTCCTATCGTAAACGTGTTGGACAAGTATTTCCATTCCTGTTTTAATTTATTTCCTTTTTCACCAGCTTTTGATGCTCTCCAGATCTTGAATTTGCAGCTCCAGGGGTGAGACACGGGATTCTTGGGTTCTGGGTGGGAGAAAAATCATTTTTTCTCGTGGGTGGATTTTTTTGAGGGGCGGATGTGCACCGGAGCTACACCTTGCGACCGGAGAATCACGGGACTGAGCTTTGACAGGTACTTTTAAAAAGAAAAACTTTTGCTTATAAAAGTTTTTAAAATGATTTTGGTGGGTTTGTACAACAAACATCTTTCAATCCAAATTGGAGTTTTCAGAGCCTATCCAATTTGCAAGTTGTGAATTTATTGGAACTTGCAAATTGAACTAAGGATGAGGAAATCTATGGAGGATTTTGAATATTATTTTTCGCCGGAACTTTATCAATGGTGTGGTTGCTCATTCTACTACCGCCGTAGTGCCTGCCACACATCCTCAGCTTGAAACTCACAAAAAATAAAAATACAAGAAGAAACAAATTTCTCCTGGCGTCTGCATCTGTAGTACTTTCTACTACTCATATATTTTCTAGCCACAAAAGCGAGTTTTCAGTTAAAAACTTTCCTTCCCAGCAGTTGGATTCTGTGGGCCCAATTCGAAAAGATTCCTCAAATGCCTATATCTCCGATTTGGCTGCACATAGCTTTTGTAATGTCTACGAATTGGTACATAGATTTGTTTAGCCTTTTAAAAATTTCTTTGTGATCGTATATATCCTCCAGGTCAAAAATGAAATGAACACATAATTTGGAACTCAAGCAAAGTTTCACCCACACCTGTACTTCAGAAGAGGTGTCAGGTCACAATTCAGGAAAAACAAGAAACTACCCTCCGAAAATAGGGAAACTGGGCAAAACTCCTGCAGAAATCTTAGCCCTTGCAGGCCACATGCAATTTGTTAGGATCTCATTGTCTTGGTGATGTTATTACTTTGAGTTAATATTCCTGCCATTGAACACTTATCATCAAAATTCCATCTAGAAGGTGCAACTTTGGTGCGAAAAATCCTACCAGGGACCACCTTAAATGAGCTATAGGTACAAATCTACATAAATTACAAATGCACCTGGTTCCTTGCAGGTAGATTATATCAACATTTAAGCTCACTTTAGGTTTTCACAGCCGTATGTCAAATTTAATGGTAAGGGTTTGTTGTTGAAATTTGAATCCTTGGGGTTGACCGAGGACAGTGTTGGCAAAGGTTAAGTTAGAGCATTCGAATTGGAGTCGCTATGACTACTTACACCTAAAAAGTTAGCCCCATTTGATAAATTCCTGTGGTTCTAGTTTAATAGCAGTACTTGTGCTTATTATTTGAAACTCCTGAGGAGCTCAATAGTGGTACTTGTCATAAGAAAAAAACAATGAGAATTTTAAGCTGCCGAATGATGACGAGGTTAGGACATCTGCATTGACATTGAATGAAAATTGTAACTGCTTCGTTGTTTACTTGCTGCATCATCAAATCATGTATGACCTGCTGTCTATCTTTAATTTGATCGAGTACTTCCACAACAGATTAATTGGTGGAGGACATTTTTGATGATTGACCAGATGGCAGGAACGTCTTTGGCAAGTAAGTGACCTCACAACTACTGACTGAGAGAATATTACTCTTGAAAATAGCCTGATATTGTAAATGGAGGTTAAGAGGCCTTGCGTAACTGGGCTTCAATCTCCAGTAAGTGATGAGGAATTCCATTTTATAAAACTTAACAGTAGATTCAATTATAATGTGTACGGTATAGACTTGCAATGTTGTAATATTGTTAGGGCATGGTTGAACATTTTTTTCTGAGATTTTTGGTCATAATTTTTGCAGATCAGCTGTGGAGTACTGTATCTGCAAATTATTTTGGAGCATGCAACTCAAAGAAAGGCATGACGGCTGAAGGGACTTTCCTCGCCATGGATTACTCTTGTCTTCAGAATGCTATTTCTTCAGGAATCCAGTTGATTTTCATGTTAACTTTTTTAGCCTTGCTACTACTGGCGCAGTTCCAAACGCAGAGAAGGAGACCAGATCAAAATTTCAGGATTGCCCCAAAATTTCTGGATCGGCTATGTGTGATTTTTACAGCTGCATTGGGTTTCACCACTTTGGGAATTTTGATAAGCTCCTGGTGGAAAATGCGGGAACAAATCGATGATACTTTAGAATTTGCTCTCCTTTTGGTGCAATCTCTGGCATGGCTATGTCTTGCCATTACTGTGAAGCTATCCCATCTTCGAGCGCAAACTCCAAGGTTTTTCCAAGTTTGGTGGGTGGCAACATTTTTATTAGGAACATATGCTGCCATTTCAGCTATATTAGAGGCTTACCACACCCGGAAAACATCCACAAATCTAGTCCTTGCGTTGGCGTCTTGGCCGGTATGTTGTTTGCTGTTGTGTAATGCACTCAAGCAACAATCCAAAATTTCAATCATGGAAGAAGGTGAAATAGAGGAGCCTCTTCTTCGTGCTGGAGCCTCTGAATCTCAAAATGGACACACTACTACTGGGAAAAAAATTACATCGTTTGCGAGCTCGGGGTTTTTTAAGAGGATGAGTTTCTGGTGGCTTAACCCACTTTTGTCTTTGGGGTACAAAAGGCCACTGGAGCAAAAAGATATCCCTGATTTAGGCGAGGAGGATAAAGTCCAGAAACTACACGAAAAACTTGTGAGGGCTTTGGATGAGCAGAAAAATGATGGAAAGGCTTTTTCGGTGTTTTGGGCGTTGTCGGTGTGTTTTTGGAAACCTATGATGGTGAATGGTGGATGGGCATTGGGGAAAACTGTGACACTTTCCATGGGCCCTGTTGTGCTCAAATCATTCATAGACTACACAAGTGGACAAAGGGCTTTTCCCTACGAAGGTTTTGTGCTCGTGGGGGGATTATTTTTGGCCAAATTTTTGGAGTCTCTTTCGCAGCGGCAGTGGTACTTCGGGAGTAGGAGAGTTGGATTACAAGTTCGGTCTGCACTTATGGCTGCCATCTACCAGAAGGATTTGCGGCTCTCCAATGCAGGTGACTTTTTATCACAAACTACCAATTATAATCCAACACTGATAATCTCACACTGATTTAATCACATCAAACTTCAACCTTGAATCAATGCCTGCCAAATATAGAGCAAATCGCAATTTGGATCAATTTGTTTCTATGTTGTTTTTAGAGTTGCCAGACCTGAAGAGGTTCACTCGTTAAGAGCTGAATCAATGCTGATGAATTAATCATTAGCTTAGTGTCGAGCTAAATACCATCAACGTTGATCCCGCACTGATCCCGCACTGATCAAGGTTGAAGTTTGATGTTCTTAACTACAAGCCTTACGATATACCACCTTAAATACAGGTGTCTTTTTAAGAAGAGTGGCCACATAAGACCCACACGCCTTACAATCAGCACGATTTCACATTGATTCAATCACACTGAACTACAACCTTGAATCAATGCCTGGCAAACCAAGGGTTCAAGCAATTTGAACCTTTTGTTTCTACACTTTAGAGTTGCCAGTTCAACCTAAATAGTATGAGGTGCCAGTTTTGAGCTGAATCGATGTTGATGAATGAATCATCAGCTAAATCTTGAGCTTGCACTGAAGAATTATTATCAAACCCTCCAAGGTGTGATATCAGTATTGACACTGACTCCAATATGATATGTAAATTCTGGTCACTTGCATATTGAGATGAGAAAACCAATATTTTGTACGCTCTGCATGTCTCACATTAAGTGGAACTTCTCCACAATGATGAGTCACAAACTGGAAAATATTTGTTGAAATTGTTTTTTTGTGTGAATTATGGCAGGCAAGCAAAGACATGCGGCTGGTGAGGTAGTAAATTACATGGCAGTTGATGCATACCGCATTGGGGAGTTTCTTTACTGGCTCCATTTTTCGTGGACGACTGCACTTCAAATATGTTTTGCACTTGCCATACTTGGATATGCAATTGGATGGGCGACGCTCGCCGCCCTCGTGGTCATCGCCATTTCTGTGGGGCTAAACACTCCATTGGCCAGATCTCAAAACAGAAATCAAACCCAGCTCATGGTGGCTCAAGATGCGCGTCTGCGGGCTACTACCGAATCCCTCCGCAACATGAAGATATTGAAGTTTCAGGTTTTTTTGACATCAAACCTTGAAAAAAACAACATCAGGAATACATCTTCATTCGGTCTTTGCAGTCACAAATGCTGTATTGTTTACTTAGTGGAAAAGAAAAGAGGTTCCTGCAATAAATTGAAGAAGGTCTACGCTCAGGGGTCTAATCAGGATTCTGATTGTTGTTTTGGTGGAGTTTTTGTACTTTTGGGGTTCAGGGATTAGGGTTTACAGTTTTGATTGCGCATAGCCCTTTTTCAAATCACGAAGAATGTGAACTGTGTCAAGTTAGTATTTATTGCTTTGAAGATGCGGTTTTTTCTTTTGCTTCAAATGCGGAAGTTGAGTTTGAATTTCAAATACTCTTTGTAGGCCTGGGAGCACACATTCGAGTCTAAGTAGAACTCCGATTGTTGTTTTGATGGGATTCTTGTGAATTATGGTTTAGGGTTTAGGGTTTCGATTTTTGTTGCACATTTTTCAGATCACAAAGAAGGTGAATTGTCTCGAGTTAGTATTTTGTTGCTCTGATGATGGAGTTTGTTTTTGTGCGTCAAGTACTGAAGTTGGGTTTGAATGTCAAATATTATTTGTAGGCCTGGGCGTACACATTCAAGTCTAAGTAGGATTCTGATTGTTGTTTCGATGGATTTCTTGGAACGACTTTATTGCACATAGTCGCAAAGAATGTGAACCTTGTCAAGTTAGTATTCGGTGCTCTGAAGATGCAATATTTTGTTGTCCTTCCGAAATACTGAAGTTTGGTTTGAATATCAAATATCCTTTGTAGGCCTGGGAGCAAAAATTTAAGGACCGAATTTCCAATTTGCGAGAGACCGAGTTGAAGTGGTTATCTGCAGTGAATTACCGAAGGGCATACAATTCGTGTGTGTTTTGGTTAACCCCAGTTTTTGTGTCAACAGCCGCTTTCACCACATGTCTCATTCTTGGCACACCACTGACGGCGAGCAATGTTTTTACGGCGCTGGCCACTCTTCGACTTGTTCAAGAGCCCATCAGGTTGGTCCCTGAATTGGTTGCCACCATAATTCAGGTGAGTCAGTGCTAATAATAATTTGGAAGTTGCGGCAAAAGCGATCATGTTAGTAGTAGTTCATGCTGCATAATTCCTGCATTATTATTGTTTTCTCAGACACTAGACATCAATCCTTTAACTCGATTGGACTTTTCGTCGGGAGTTGGTCCCCTTTGATTCTCAATTGGTTGATTTGCATACAATATCAATAAATGTTTTTCCTCTTGTGGTGCATGCTCGGGGTTAGGGGTTGAATTTGAACGAAGTGCAACTTGTTTTGGTTCATTGAGGGCCAAATACAGTTTAGCACCTTTTGGCATTCCAAAATGACTTTGACCCTCAATGAACCTATATAGAATTTTATTTCGTTCAAACCTCCACACTACCTCCAAGCATGCACCGAAAAATTACCGAACATAGAAGGTATTGATGTATGCAAAACAACGAACTCCCAGCCAAAAAGTAATGTTGAGTTAAAGGATAACTCTGAGATGAATGTTTTTTTTTGCTGATCTTTTGTTTACCTTATGTGGCTGCCATATGAGTGTAGACGAGAATTTCGTTGGCTCGCATAAGCAAATTCCTTCAAGAAGATGAGCTGCAAACCGATGCAGTCGTGAGAGATTTTTTCAAAAGTTCGGAGTTTGCCATCCAATTTGACGAGGCCACATTCAACTGGGAGCCCACAGAAACTGCAAAGCCCACTTTGAAGAACCTGAACCTTAAGGTTAAGCATGGCGAGCGCGTGGCAGTTTGTGGAGAAGTCGGTGCTGGAAAGTCTTCTTTAATTCAAGCTATTCTTGGAGAAATCCCTAAAGTGTCTGGTGTGGTGAGTTGATGATTCTTTGATGTTACAAAAGTGGAGAAAATATGCTTGGAAAAGAATTAGGCATCAACGTTATCCTTAAACTCTCGCAAAAAGCTCATGTTTTGGTAGGGAGTTTCTCCCCACTGCTGACAATGTCGAAACTCCCAAACTTGCTGAAATGAAGGGGAGGCATTTGACTTTGGCCAAAAGACGGCTATATAAAAATGAACATGTGAAACTTTCGAGAGCACCAATTTAGGTGTCTTCAAAAGTTTGCCATGAAATTCATTTTTATGGAGCCATCTTTTGGCCAAAGTCAAATGCCTCCCCTTCATTTGACCATAATTGGGGGTTCCAAAACCGCTTGAACGCTCCTTCAACAATACAAATTGTCAAAAGTGGGGTGAAACTTCCTGCCAAAACATGAGGTTTTGAGAGGCTTTAAGGATAACTCTACTGAGAGGAATCCATTGATATCAGTTTTGTCTGAATTAGAAAAGTTTTCCACTTCCAAATGTCGATGTTTCTAGAACTGAGTAGGAGCAAATTTTCTTTCTGAGGGCAGGGGTCACCATCCAGACTGTTCCAAGGTATTTCTTTTCACTTTAAAGAAAACCCAGAATGTTTTTAGAATCTCTACCCCTAAAGATGTGGATGTTCATGATACGAAAGAAAGCATCAGCTCCAAAATAGTGATGACGCTTCTCAAAAGTGTTTTAGTAGCTCCAAACCTAGCTTCTAAAAAGACCCTAACTCCCCTACTGGTGCTACAGATAGTTGACTACTTTTTGAATGCATTGTAGCAATGATAAATTTCGCTTCCTCAAAAGTTGATGTGAAAATGTGTGTAGGTTCGTGTTAGTGGCAGCATTGCATATGTTGCACAAACAGCATGGATTCGAAGTGGTTCGTTCCGAGATAACATTTTATTTGGACAACCCATGGATTCGGATCGGTATAAGAAGACCTTAAAAGCGTGTGCACTCGAAAAGGATTTGGAGGGCTTTCCATATGGAGATTTGACTGAAATAGGTGAACGGGGTATCAACATGAGTGGAGGCCAAAAACAACGCCTCCAGCTTGCAAGGGCAGTGTACCAGGACGCAGATGTTTACCTTTTGGATGACCCTTTGAGTGCAGTAGATGCTCACACTGGCTCTAGCCTCTTCAACGTACGCAATTTTTTTTATATCTATTTATTATTTTGGCTTTACATTTTCCTGCAATGGTTTTCGGAAGAATTGTAGTCTGAAATGTGTGGTCACCATATTCAAATTGTAGTTAAAGCAACTCCTATGGTCACTGGAAAATGATCATTTTCTAATTGGCGTTCTAGGTTTTTTTGGGGACAAATGTATACCCACAATGCCCATATGTTTTCCAAATCTTTGTTGTTTTCTGCCGATTATTGAGAGCAAGAGACAACCCTCTAAACCACTATCCACGCGAAAAAAATTGAGTGACTGAGGACTTTAAAGTGTTGTCTCTCTCTCAATGATCAGTCTCTAATGAAGATTTGTTATTTATTTTCTGGACTGGGGTGGGATGAGCATGCGGCATTGACCCAGAAAACTTTGAAAGACAATTTGAGAGAATCATTTTATAATGGCCATGGGAGTTGCTCTTAGAGCAATTTCTATGGTTATTGGAAAATGATTTTCTCAGTAATTGGCTTTCTAGGTTTTTAGGGGGCAATAACCACATGCTCACCCCACCCACAAAGCCCATAGGTTTTCCAAATCTTGATTTCTCATCGATTATTATTGATAGGAGGAGGTAACCCTCTAAACCCCTTCCTACCCTCAAGATTTTTGAGGGTCAAAGGGTCGTCTCTCTCTCTCTCTCTCGCAAAAATTGGTGGCTGATGAAAATTTGTGATATATATGGACTTTATGTGTGAGATGATGAGCATGCAGCACTGGCCCCAAAATATCTGAAAGCCGATTATTTGAGAATCCCTTTGTAGAGACCATGGGAGTTGCTCTTGGACAGTTGACTTTGGTTGTTAGACTTTTTTTTCCTCAAAGGTTTACCTGTGTTTTAGTCGCTTACTTTGTCAAAGCTTGCGAATTCGTGTGTGTGTGTTCATGTTGGGACTGCAAGCAAATGAGACCATTTCTAATTTTTTGATTTTTGATTTTTGATTTTTTTTGCAGGGATGTGTAATGGACGCTCTGGAGGGGAAAACTGTGATTTTGGTTACCCACCAGGTGGAGTTCCTTCCAGCTGTGGATACAATCCTGGTAACAACTTTTTAATCCAACAACCTGATATTGAAAGCCCGAGTACTGAATATTTTAACTCTGGCTTACAGTTTTACTTGAGCCACAGTTTCTGTGTGTCATTCGTTTCTAGTTTTTGAAAGAGTTCCAGGCCAGTTGCAGTAAGGCTCCTTGTTGTCATTAATTTTTTAATTTTTTTTTTAAATTTTTACATCCATCCAAAGGCACTTTCACAAAGTCTCTGGGTGTCAGGTACTACTAGTTTTTCTACTGAACTCGATGATTCTCATTACTTATAATTGAAACATAGAAAGGTCATAAGGTAGACGTGCCTGATGTGGTTATTTCTCTTATCAGAGACCTATATTTGAGTGGTATGTGGTTTGGTATGGCTCCAAGAACGGATACCAAAAAGGTTTAAAAGGGATTGGACTGCGTGCTTGAAATATGATATCCATTCTAGGCTCAATAGTCAACATAATTGGGGGGGGGGAACCTATATGACCATGTAATGAGCACAAGGATCTTCACTTTGCTAAAGAATATGATATTCATACGAGGTCCCAAAATTATGAGGGAAAGTGGCTTACGGCCTCAATTTGGAATTGCTAACCACCTCATACTAATCGTGTGTTTCATATCCCAGGAGAAGTGGGCTAGTTGGAAAAAAAGTAACCATTTAAGACCCATGTACCTTAAACTTGATACTACTTGTTCATGTGATACAGTTGCTGCGAGATGGAGAAATTTGGCAAGCCGGTCCATACGATGAACTACGAAGTGCGGGTACGGCCTTTGAGGATTTAGTGACTGCCCATGAAGAGGTAATGGGTGGCATGTCAGAGAACCACACAAACTCTGACCAGAATTCAAGCACCCAAGAGCTACAAAAACTGCCGAGTCGGAGCCGGTCTCGCAGAGAAGATATTTTATTAGCAGCCAAGGAAAACAAGAGGGCGGGACAACTGACAGAACAAGAGGAGAAGGAATTGGGTAATAGTAGTACAAAAGCGTACCTTGACTACCTCAAGCAAGATAAAGGGTTTCTGTTCTTGGGTTTATCGACATTTTTTCAGCTAATTTTTGTGCTTGGGCAAGTGGCTTCTAATTGGTGGATGGCCTCCGAGATTGGGAATCCTGCAACGAGCCGCACCAAACTTATATTTGTATACTCCTCCACAATGTTGGGCACGGGGATGGCCATCATTTTTCGGTCGACTTTTGGGACCATTGTGGGGTTACGAGCCTCCCGCTCATTTTTCACCGGCCTCATGGATTCCCTATTTCGTGCACCCATGGCATTCTTTGATTCAACGCCAACTGGCCGGATTATAAGTCGGGTACAAAATAACAACCTTGGTTTCATTGAGAATTTTGTTTTTGGTAATGTTCTGAGGACACGCTCTACCATAGGCTCGAACCACCATCCTGCAATGAGATGCGTTGGTAATTCTGCAAGTTTTGGGACTCCAAAAGATGATTCATATGATAATCAACGACAAGACATGTAATTCATAAAACACTCAAGTGGGGGGCTAACTGGCGTTCGAGTAGAAAAAGGGTGCGATAAATGATAGGGTCCCATTTAATGTTTTCAAAGTAAACATTATAAAAGTATTAGAAAGCTTTAGGGTACTTGAAATTCACTTTGAGAATATATGAGATATATTCCAAGAATATTCATCAAATATGCAGAATATCCCATGTTCATGTGCATTACTTCATAGCCCTTCTCAACATACCCCTTAATCTCAAAACACTAGACGGATTTTATTGACACGTCATTTGAAATTCAAGAATTTGATTATCTGGATGGTCAACAATTATTTTTTGAACTATTTATTATCTCAAAATTTCAATGTATGTCAATCCTAATGATTTGGGTTCCAGAACCACATAAGCACATTTAGTATGGTAAGATGCAATTTCTTATATGGATAGTGTTGGTTTGTGAATTTGCAGGTGTCATCTGAACTTAGTATACTGGACCTTGATGTGGGTTTTGGTTTTGGTTTTTCAATGGCGGCGAGCACAAATGCATTGAGCGCCATTGCTGTCACTTCCTCTGTTACATGGCAGATTTTGATCGTCATCATTCCATTTATTTACATTACACGGTGGATTCAGGTATTTTATCAATGAATTCCATCAACAAAATTATTTCTCTAATTATGCCTTTGTTCCTTTCTTAGGCATTGATATGAAGTTTTCAGGAATCAGCCATGTCACCAATATCTTGCATTACAAATTTTTTTTGCACTTTTGGTTTTGGTATGGATTTCCTGTTGCTTCAAGAAGGTGTCATGAAGGATATTGAAGCATTCTAGTTCCAGAGTTGCCCTTGGGTTGGCATTTCCGACAGTTGTGGGTCAACAATGTGATATATCTTCATCTATTGATTGAATCTTAGGCTCCATGGTCAAAGCTTAATTTAATAATTTTGTTGCCTGGGGCATAATTGTTTTGGCCTGTAGTCACTAACTACAGCTTTTGAAGATACTTTTAGGATTTTGAAGGATTTGAAGCTTTTGAAGGGTTCATTCAGGTAACAAACACGTGCATGCATGTATGAAATTGCTTCTTTTTCCATACAGAACTATTATTTGACCTCTGCGCGACAAATCATGCGGATCAATGGAACAACAAAAGCACCAATCATCAACCACTTTGAGGAGGCCATTACAGGAGGACCGACAATACGTGCGTTTCGGAAGGAACCTGAATTTGTCGAAGAGAATTTTCATCTCATCAATGCCAATTCTAGCCCTTTTTTCCATAGCATTGGTGCAACCGAGTGGCTCATTCAGCGCCTTGAGTTTGCATCATCAATTATTTTATCAGCCTCCGCACTAGTGATCGTTCTACTACCCGAGGGTCAAATTAACCCAGGTTTGTGCCTCTGATGTGTGAACTCATTATGTGGGTCTGTCTTACTGCTTTGTTGCATGGAATTTTTCATTTAGGTGTCTTGCTAAATAATAACCTTTTTGGGTTGCATTTTTCAAGTTATTCTAGATTTATGTCATTTAGGATAGATTGGTCAACTCTGTGTTATTTCTCGGAGCCATACAAAACAGTTATCCGCAAAGTCCCTCAAACAAGGAGTTTGGTGCCTCTTTGAAGGACTTTTCTATTAAGAGCTCATTATAGCTTGTGTCAGAGCCTAATTTTGAACACTGGTGAAAAGTCCTTGAACCTCCTCTTTTAATCCAAAAAGTTTGACTCGGCACGCCAAACCCACCTCAGGCTATGCAAGGCTAGCTTAGCTTACTGAGCCTGGTATGACAAGCTAGGAAGCTGGGTTTTTATGGTTCGGCGTCGCTCTTTGAGCATGTTATGTTAAGCCTCAATTAAACTTGGGTCACTTTATTATTAAGCTCTCAAAAAACTCACCTTTTAGCCAACTGACCTGGAGTTTGATCCAGGGACTTTACGGATAACTCTAATAATTGCAATTGAGGATTAATTAAATCATGATCAACATGGGGATGGATGTTTGGGGTGCAGGATTTGCGGGACTTGTTATTACCTATGGCCTTTCCTTGAACTTATCTGTGGTTTTCAGTGTCCAGAATCAGTGTAACCTTGCAAATATAATAATCTCCGTTGAACGTATTAAGCAATACATGAACCTTCCAAGTGAGGCCCCAGCTGTGATTGATGACAAGAGGCCTCCTGTTCAATGGCCCAACACAGGAAAGGTGGAGCTTCAAAATTTGCAGGTAATTACACCTCCTTATTCAATTTTGGTTAATATCCAACACTATAATAATTTTCAAACTGAATAGAGTATCCTAAGCAGCCGGAATGGCAAAGGGAAATGCGTGTTTATTTCTCAAATTTTCTATTGGAAGAAATTTTATAATCTCAAAGCCCAAGCCTTGACCTTTAGGACTCAAGGTGAAAGCATGGGCTTTAGCCATCGATTATAGTCAATTGGGATGCCATATTAGCGACTTATCATCTCAAGTCAAGGCCACCTCAAACTTCATACTATAGTCTCAAATTATTCTTAATCTAAATCTCAATCATAGCCTTGACACACATCACAAACTTCCAAGTGTGAAATTATTATGTAATATTTATACAAAAATTACACCTACACTGAACATCTGATTTAGTGTGTGCCTTGTCAACTAGAGTGGTCTTTGTGCCTTGTCCTGTGACACCCTCCCTAGTTGCCACCCAGTGATTGCGAGATTATTAATGTGGGCTGATGATGAATAGTGTGGGCCAGAGTAAATCGAATTTTTAGTGTAGTGGTGTGTAACACCATTATGTTACAATAAATGTATTACTCTTACATAAAAAAGTGCTAGGTGATAGTAAAATGTGACACATAATTGATCAGAATATAATAAATACGCGTGGAATTAACTGATAGAATGCGATGCTTTTTCCATTACTTGCTTGTTTTGACATGGTAATTTTGCCTCTGGAAATTTGTGATGCAGGTCCGTTATCAGCCAAATGCACCCCTCGTCCTGCGTGGAATCACGTGTACATTTCAAGGAGGGCAGAGAGTGGGAGTTGTCGGCCGAACGGGGAGCGGCAAAACCACCCTCATCAGTTCTCTATTTCGTCTCGTGGAGCCCGCCGGTGGAAAGATTTTAATTGATGGCCTAGATATTTCAACCATCGGTCTCCACGATTTACGGTCACGCCTCGGAATAATTCCTCAAGAGCCCACATTGTTTAGAGGGACGGTCCGGTTCAATTTGGACCCTCTCAATGAGCACTCAGATCATGAAGTCTGGGAGGTACGTGTCGGAAAAACTTCTGCACAGTATATGTTTCTAATCCATTTGTAACTGCATTCACTAAAGATTTCTTAGACATAGATACCTACCTCTGACAGCTCATAAATATTCCATCTATCTCACCAATTTAAGGTTGCAAAATCATTCTCAAATGTTCTTTTATTAGATTTTACAAGCACGTTGCATTAACCAAATCATGCAGCTCTCTATCCTGGTTTCTCTTTATGATATCCTTGGGCAACTGGGATAAAAAGTTGACTTTTTGATGATGTCTTCAGGCCTCTTTGTTTCACCTGAAAGTATTTGCTGACAAGATTAACATGCCATCTTCGCCATGTATTAATATACGTTTCGTTTCCGCCAAATTAACCAATTTTATGGGACGGCAACTCCCATTTCATTTAGGGGTGAGTTTTTTATGAGAAGTGTTGTGATGTATTCAGGCTCTTGAAAAATGCCAACTCGGTGATATTATTCGAGCCAAGCCAGAGCGGCTTGACGCACCAGGTAATAACATTTAGACATGTAGTTCATGTTTCATTGCTGCGTGATCCATGAGGGATATATGTATAAAAATCAGTTTGTTTTCTCATCATGGGACCTGTGTGGACAAAACCGTTAATTTACACCTGAGTTAGTTTTTTAAGAAAGTCCAACCTTGCACAGAAAAATAATACGAAGAACTGCTACATGTTGCTCGCCTCAGAGAGTTAGAGCCCCTTGAGTCACCATGTGTCTTGACTATAAAGGACTTCCAATCAAAATTGTATGACTGTTTATGACTACATTGGGTAGAATCTCATAATCCTGTGCTTTTAGCCAACTTTTAGTTAATTTGTAGGCTTGAAGATCTGTTAATTTTTCTACAGGAATACTTCTCCATGGAGGTCCTAGAGTGGACTGTCATGAGATCTGAAGAACCTTCCATATCTGGAACTCAAGACTACTAGAATGATTTACAGTAAATAGTGTTGGGTAGATGTGGTGTGACTTACCCCGGGAAGCCCTATAGTGTGGTCCCACAGTAGACACCATCACGCATGATAAAAGTGTGCAACTCTAGTTCCAGTTGTTATGCCCTTTGATATACCCACCTCCTTCCCCTACGTGGTGTCTTCCAAACGCACACTATTTTCAATCTAATAGAAAAACTGTAACCTACAACGTGAACTCTGATGTTAAATACTTATGGGTTGGTGAATAATGTGCACCCACGGTACTTATCCCCAATGTTTCTACTGTGGAAAGAAGCTCAATTGTGTGGCCCACAGTATTTACATAATCAATGTTTTGAAAGAGCAGACTTATTCAGAGTGTTATTTTTTGTGTGTTTCGTTGCAGTGACGGACGATGGTGAAAATTGGAGTGTGGGACAACGCCAACTTTTCTGCTTAGGGCGGGCGTTGTTGAAGCAGAGCCGTATTCTGGTTCTTGACGAAGCCACTGCTTCAATTGACAACACCACAGACGCCATTCTACAGCGAATTATTCGCCACGGATTCTCAAATTGCACTGTAGTTACTGTTGCACACCGAATCCCCACAGTTATTGATAGCGACATGGTTTTAGCCCTCCAAGATGGTACCTCAAACTTTTACATTTTTAATTTATTTTTTGCATCTTCCTTGTGTTGTACCAGTGACATCTCAATTTACAATCACATAATCTTCGTTTGTTGAATGAAACGGGCGATGAAAGAAACAGGTATTTGCTTTCATCATTTTGAATTTTTTTCATGATTTACCAAGTAAGACAACACATTCAAAACCCAAAAGCAGATGTTAGAAAGTGAAGAAGACAGTCTTTTTCTTGAGATTGTAAATGTTTTGCAATAAGTAAGGCCTACATGATGTATTGAGCAATTGTCTTTATAGATAAATAAGGGAAAATACACTGCGAACATATCGGGTATGTCTGTTTAAGTTTACTGCGGTCCCCAAGGTATTTTCTTCAGTGGTGAGGTGAGGGGGTATACAAACTCATAACTCTTCTTGTGTTCCCGTCTCATGGGGTGCCGCATTGTGCACTTCCAAAATTCTCTGATTTATTTCGTTCATAGGTTTACTAAATAAGATAACCCATGCAAATTTCAAAAGTAGATGGTTATGTATTGGAAATTTGTAATTTTTCCATATATGAGGCTTAGATATACATACATGTTGAGCATTTTGAAACTCAGGCTAAATTTCACTGTGGGTGGGGGTGCAGGCAAGATGATCGAATATGACCAACCGACGAAGCTCCTAGAGAACAGCTCCTCACTGTTTGCAAGATTAGTTGCCGAGTACTGGGCAAATTCCCACTACTGATCAACGGGACTTTAAATCATCGTGTACAGGAAAGATAGAAAGGTTTCAAAAGAATTCGATTTAAATCTTGCTGCAATTATCTATAAATTTACGTCAAACACACCTCATCATGTGATGTTGTCTTAATTTTATTTGTACAAATATTTCCAGAATTTTTAGAAATACCTGTATTCTCCGAATAGGCCATCACCTGGACATCCATTCCAGATTATAAGGTAGAGGGTGCTAAAACCAACACCCCAACCAAGACCAACACCTATAAACGCCTCCCAATTGTCAACACTCTACTACCTTTGAACCGTTCCTCATGGTGTAGGAGTGCCCAAGCTCACGGAGTGACGGTTTTAGGTGCCATTAGTGGCGCCACCCTCCACTACCTCCATGGAGGGTAGGTAATGGGCTCCACTCTATCTCAGCTTGGTTCAAGGTTGCTTTAGGGTGGCTTGTCAATGCCTATTCTAGCCATTCTATACATTGGGGGGGGGGGGGGGGGGAAACGGTTCTAGCCATTCTGTTCACAAAGCCAAGGAGGTAGGCCCACAAAGCACAAAGGGGGTCGGTTCCTGGGATGCAAGAGGGTCGGTACCCATGATGCAAGGTTACGGTTTTACAAGTGAACCGGGTGGGATCATGGAAGTGATCATATGACTTTGCGCACCGTTGCTAGTTTGAGCTTTGATCTAGCTTGGGTCTAGTACCCAAGTATGTTGTGTTGGTTCTAGGCAATGAAGGTGGGTGTCCTCATCACATGCAAGGTCGTCATACATAGGGCCTAAGGATTGGTTTAAGGAAGGTAGTGGTTTTGACTTTGAATATTCATCAAATATTCAATTGAGGCTTAAAATATATTTTCTTTCTTTATACCTATGTTTAGTCCACAGGCTAATATGAATTTATTGTTTTTATATCAACCACATAGCCATATGTATGTGCAATAGCTTAAAGTGTTGGTTTAAGCACCCTCTACCTTATCTGTGCATTCATATGCATAGAGTGGATTCTACAAATTAAGTTTGTAGGTTCTAGGCTCATGGAAAAGGCAAATGTCACAGGCTCCTCAGGAATGTTCTTGATTTGGATTGACTTGTGTAGGCTTGTTCATCTTTTACCAAGAATTTGTTGGGCTCATTAAATTGCAAATAATAACGCATGTATACAAAGATCCTCTTGACATAGTTATCAAATATCAATATTTGATTGGTACTACAATTTTGATACCCATGGGTAGGTTTTTTGATACCATTATTAATGTTGATTATTGATATCATGCATTCACCTATATACAAGTCCAGCATTGATCAAAACTGTGCTGGCCAAGACTTCTCACCGACAAATTTTACCAAGCGCAATTCCAAGGATTCATTTTGGTAGCCATGTCAAAGGAAGCAATCAATTCGATTGATATGCCCGGGAAACATCACATCCTTTACCTGTAGAAGACATATTTCCTAGTCTTTAACTGGTTATATACTTTAAACTCTTCAATTTCACCCACATTCGTTGTGCAACTGTAACTTTACCTGATTCCAAAACACTTTCATAAAGCCCATAAATCTGCATGCCTCTACTCCTACTACTAGAAATCAAGGTTCTTTTAGGCATTTTGGTTTTACAGTTCACTTTGTTTTTTTTTTTGGTTTTTTTTTCCTTTTTTTTGGTAAAAGGCTCTACAAGGAAATTATGCACACACCTTCAAGAAACACTCTTATCTGCTTCAAAAGATATGATCTCCTTCCAATTTTGCATGTTTTGCACAAAACAGGAGTCCTTTTTTGTAGCTCTTCCCATGATCTATCCATAAACACCAAGCTCGCCTCCGAGTACTTGTTTGGGCATGGTAACCATTCAAAGCACAACACTTCTTTTCGTGGTTTTTGGATGCTTTCTTCCTCATTTCATGGAATTAGGAAGCAAGAGTAGGCTCTTTGGAATTTTATTTATTTATTTATTTAACCTCTATCCATGGTCACCAAGATCACCTCCTAACTCTTGGCCGTTTGGGCGCAATGACCATTCAAAAGTAATGCTCTTCTTTATGAAGTATTTTTGATGTTTTCTTTCTCATTTCCAGACTTGGGAAGCAAGAGTAGGCTCTTAAGATTTGCTTTTCTAACCTCTATCCATACACACCAACATCGTCTCCTAACCCTTGGTTGTTTGGGCACAGTGATCATTCAAAGTGCAGCTCTTCTTCATGTCGTTTTTAGATATTTTATCCCTCAAATTTGGAACTTAGGAAGTGAGATTGCCATGCTTTATGGATCTCCATTATTAAGAGCTTTGACTTAATACCTTACCCATAACTAGAAATGGAAGAATTAGATTACAATGGACAATTGGAGATTCATGTAAAAGTGGAAGAATACACCCAACATTTCTATCACAATGTATGGTATACCGAATATAATATTAAATACTTAAAATAATTATAGCATGTAAGTATAGCAAACTTAGAACATACTACATTGCTCGGGGGGTGCACTCAAGAATCACGTGCGTGCATGACCATGAAATTAATAACCCTAAAATGCAAGATTTTCCCCCTCCTAAAAATGACATACATACAAATATGTAGCTAAAAAATCACCTCGAATACATACACAACTGAAAATTAAATAAATCATATAGATCCCAATCATACACCAAAAAGGTCATGTGGAAAATACGGCTAAAAAATCTTAGCAAGACATATTTATCATTGATGAAATTATTGAACATTCATTCATCCATTAGATGTTTCTACAACATAAGTCACTACAGCCAATGTAATGATGGTATCTAACTCTATCATCAAATGACCTCTCAAATTATAGGTCCACATTGATTTATTCTTTTTTTGATACCAATATAACCTTATTTCCATATTGGAAGACCGTCCCAAGAGGTCAATTGGTTGTCGATACTCAACCAAAGCTCCAAAAAATTGCATGTTTATAAACACAAACTCATTGGCAACAATATTGCACAAAATTCCCATTCAAAACCAACTCCTCAAAATCTAAAACGCCCCGCAAGGCAAAAACATGCAGATTCCAACCGAATCCTAAACCCAAAAGTTAGAGATGCAACCACAAGAAGAACCACCTACAATCTCCACCCTTGCTCCACCTACAAGCTCCACAATGAATTTGTTATCACAATATACAAATGACATTTGTGACATTTTTGCGTGCCATGTGACATTTTAATGAATACTATGTTGGCATCATAGGTAACATCCATTCCAATATTTTGTATTTTTTTTTGACATATTCTAATCATATATCAAAAGTTTTGTCAAACTGACGAGTTCCCAATTTGACATGTCCATTGAATCAAATTATCAAGGAGCATGTCAGTATAGGACACAATCACAACTTGTTAACTATACTTTAACGCAAAATCAACTACAATGGGGTTGCAACAACCTGATCAGACATATGTCAAATCATCCACTTTATGTCAAAATTGTGTCATACTCCATGTTAATCATCTACATGTTTGCTATTACTATTGTTAATAGAAATCGGTTGTGCACAAAATGGATTGCCAAGTCCAATATGTACTTATATGGGTTCTATATACAATGGACAACGTGGTGGTGGCAGTAGCAACATTTCCTCAACATTCCCTGATGATCCCCATTGTTTCCAAAAGGTGCGGGGGCCACGTTAAGATGATGTGTTATACGAATGGCTAGAAAGGGTTTACATAGCCCAAGCACGCACTAGCCCATAGTAGTGCGTTACAGTGTGTCTCACTTTTGAAGGCCCTTCATTTTCAAGCAACATCATTGGTGTTTCGAGAGAAAAGCCCCACCAAGAATAGCTTTCCACTAGGTCCCGGTCCCATCCCAATTCTTGAATCCTGATTCACTATACATTTTGGAACTTTGGACCAACGAGCGCGTCATTGCAATGTTGCAAAACAATCGGGTTTCAACGGCTGCATGTTGAATGGATGGTGCTAGCACTAGTAGAAAACTATGCCAAAAAGAACTGCGACCAAAATCGGCTGCGGTTCTTTTGGGCATAGTTTTCTACTAGTGGAGGATGGCCTAGGACAATAAGTCATATGCATGAGTGCAATGCACCAAGGCGGCATGGACCCAATTTACGAGTCTAACTATACAACGCATCATGGACACCCTCAGCGTCCATGGTGCGGTTCAGCAACTGCGGGGGTCGGGTCAGCAGTCGAACTGGTTTGGTTGTCTCACTCAAGACGCTTTTGCAAAGAGTATTTCTGTTGAGCGTCCAGAAATTTCCACATCTCAACAAGTTCAAATTGATGACAGGCTGATCCAAGAAGGTTTTTAATTTTGTCAACACATACACGTTTCGTGGTTGAACTCCATAACATTAAGTAGCAATGCTAGGAGGGTGCCCTTTGTGTACCCGCAATATTACCTCAACAAGAAGGGAAAAGCTTGCAAAGCAAGGATGATTGAATGGATAATTAATCAAATATAGTAGCAGCTTCAAAAAGCCATCAAAGAGGTTTCCAATGATGCGGGTGTCGGGAGACTCTTCCAAAAAGTGCAACTACCTTTTTGACCTCACCAACTTTCCCGTTACTTTATGGCTATTTAAATTTGTTTAGATCGTAATTTAGCCTAGATTAGAACCTTTACCACCACTTGGCATTAGTTTTGTCCTAGAAACCGACATAATTAATTCTAGGCATTGAAAGTAACTATCCAAATATACTAAAAATAGCCTAAGTAAAACTCAAAGGTAACACCACCTTTGCTCTTGAAAGAGCATCAAACCGGCACGCGCCGGTTTGATGCTCTTTTGAGAAGGTCATTTCGGGCTTGCTACTTAATGTTATGTCATGTGTTGTCTCAAACTTATTGCAACGTGCCAAGAGTGTGTTGGACATAATCATTTGAATTACGTGCCTGGGAAGCTTTTGGGCATAGTCGGTCAAGATCCTAGTGATTCTAAATCGAGCCGGTTACATGTTGACATCTTCCGGTTGTGCTTTATTCATTTGAGGTATATTCCTTTTATAGATTCCTCTAAAATGATCGGTAATTCTCCTGAAGTCTCCAACTTCAACCGGTTATTTCTCAAACTCAACTGGTTCATCTGTAACTAACTGCCGGTTCTTCCCGGACATAGGTGCAGGGTGCTGATGGCGATGTCAATGATTCTTGCGTGTTTCCAAGTGAGAGTAGAGCGTCTAATGGTGCAAAAACTCTGAGTGAGCTCCTCTTCAGGGCCACTTCACACACGAGACTGAGAGCCCATGGCCAGTACACTTCAAGCACTCTCATTGGTGGAAAAGACAGAGCCGGTGCAAGTTCGCTTCACACTACACTTGAGGGACCAACGGAGTATGTGACTGCAAGATGGATGTAAAGTCTACATGGATTCCTACATGGCATCGAATGGATCATGTTTCATGGTCAATTGGACTATTTTCAAAAACCATCTCTTGGAGGTAGGCCTAACACAAAACCGGGAGACCATGGCACTCTGAACGCTCACAACCGTTGGTTTATTCTATTTTATCATGTGTGAGTCCCTGCATGAATAGAAATTCATTGAAATAGCATTTGGTTGAGGGCCCGGTCACATATGACTTCACACTACACTTGAGGGTCCGTGACCACACTACATGATTTTGGAGGTGTCTTGGGACGGCCTTTGGGCACTTTCTTTTTGGGCTCTCACAATTTCATGGTCAGGGCTCTTGGCTTGTGTGTGAAGTGGCCCTCGGTTCGCAACTCAACTGGCATGCCTGAGCGGTGGCCACCAAGCTGATGAAGATGAGCGCCATGCCCACAACTTTTAAGTGCCCTTGAGCACCTCAACATTTTTGATGCACTTGCAATGGCGGGTAACGGGCCGGAGCTCATGGCAAAAGAGTTGGCTGGCCACATCATCACCATGCCGGGCAAGTCGCCCACCGGGTCCTACTTGGAGCGAATGCTCCGGCTCTTGACAACCTTCGACATCTTCACCGAGAAAGTCACCATTAATGCACACCCTAAGGTACGGAACACACATGGGCCTCAATATATGCCATGCGGTCATGACTCTTTTTAAAATTTTGGACACCTATATTTGAGTGGCATATGGAATCAAGGCTTGTAATGGACACCAACTTAATGATACATGGCAACTACAACGAGATTGGACTATGTGCTCAAATTTTATATATATATATATATCACTCTAGTACGTTCAATACTTAGCATACAATTGAGAGGGACCTATGTGATCACTGAAAGAGAAAGAGAAACCCTAGATATTTTGGTGGCACCAATTTCATAACGCGTAAAGAAATTTAATATCACCTTCACTAATTCCCTGCACGCACTATTAGCCAACCCTCATTAAATGGGATAGTTAGTGTACCTAAGCTACACTAAGTATTGTGTTTAGTGTCATATGGTATTATATGTCACTGTGGTAACTTTTCTAGTGACACTTCTTATGAACTAGTTTACAAGTATTGTCATCCCAACTTACTTTTACTTTGTGCAAATGCCAACAATTCAAAACAAAGTTTGGTATATTTTTTGAATCCTAACATGTATGTGATGAAATATGGTCGTGGATGATGAAGTTTTGGATGAAAAAGCACTTAGTAAGTGACGGCATTTGTAGCCAACAACCGTTGGCCTTCCTGACGGATTGGGGATGCTGGCCCCCCAGTCGGCCAGGGCACGCGAATGCACGGAGCGGGAGGTGCGAGAAGCTTGGTTTGGCAGCGGAAATTGTGGCAGTAGTTGTGGCTGCAAACACAGAAGCCGCGTCTCCGGGATCGAGATGCACAAATTATGATTTCATGTACTCGACTGCTGTCTGTCCTCACCAGCTTCCAGGAAGATTTTTTGGGCATAGTGTTTCCCAGTGCCCGGAAAGTTTTTGGGCATAGTCGGTCAAGACCCTAGTGATTCTAAATCCAGCCGGTTACATGTTGACATCTTCTGGTGTTGCTTATTCATTTGAGGTATATTCTATAGATTCCTCTAGAAAGATTTGTAATTCTCCTGAAGTCTCCAACTTCAACCGGTTATTTCTCAAACTCAACCGGTTCATCTGTAACTAACCGCTGGTTCTTCCCAGACATAGGTTTGCAAAGCTCGAATGTTCAGCACAGTGCTTGGGAAGTTTTTGGGCATAGTCAGTCAAGATCCTAGTGATTCTAAATCCAGCCGGTTACATGTTGACATCTTCTGGTTTTGCTTTATTCATGTGAGGTATATTCTATAGATTCCTCTAAAATGATCGGTAATTCTTCTGAAGTCTCCAACTTCAACCAGTAATTTCTCAAACTCAACCAGTTCATTTGTAACTAACCGCCGGTTCTCCCCGTTCAATGGTGTTTCCAAGTCCAACCAGTTACATATTGTGATCTTTTGGTTTTCCTTTATGAATTTGAGGCATATTCTATAGATTCCTCTAAAAATGATCAGTTATTTTCCTAAGGTTTTGAACTTCAACAGGTTATTTCTCAGACTCAACCAGTTCATCTGTAACTAGCGGTTGGTTCTCCCCGTTCAGTGGTCCTCACATAACATTACTAACTTCAAGGGAGAGATGCCTTGTTTGGTTACTTTTCTTGTTAGGACACGTATATTGGAGTGGTGTGAGGTTTCATGTGGCCCCAAGGTTAACCCTTAAAGGACAATGCAAGCCCCATGGGCTTGGTATTATTTTGGGAGAATCTTGTTCAAAACTTCTACTCCATTGCACCAAATGGGGTTTTTAGAATGCCAAATCGAGCACCTTAGCAAGATCTATACTTCTTTAGAATAGAGCCTATGTAAATTAATTGGTTAATCATGCTTAAAATGAATTTAAAAAGATATTTTGGGTGTGGTATCGGGAAAGCATATGTCCTTTAAGGGTTAATGGATGCACCAAAAGGGCATGTGTTCAAAAGAGATTGGATTGCGTGCTCAACATGTGATGGTCACTCTCATTTCAATTGTCAACATAATTGGGGAGACTTATATGACCATTTCATGAGCACAAGAATCTTCACTTTGGGAGTACCAGATAAGATATTCAATGTATGAACTCTAAAAATTATGAGGAAAGTGGCTATGGCCTCAATTTGAATGTGCTAACCATCTTTTACTAATCGTGTGTTCCTTATCCTAGGATAATTGGGCTAGTTGGAAAAAGCAACCATTTAAAACCCATCTACCTTAGCCTCATTCTCTCTCACCCAATCTAGATAAAAGAGATGTCATATTCCATGAGGACATTGCCTCGGCACTAAAATTGAAGTTGTCGCTTTTTGAGAATCACAACAAGTTTATTCCCTACCCTTGGTCAAATTGTCCTCATGTCTAGGATAAGTTATAGGTGGAACCTAACAATGTCATGCATCAAGCTTGCCCAATACAAGTGATAATAATTGGGCTTAAGTTAGGGTGCGTCAAGTTTTGTGGTCACACCTACCAAAGGAGAGGGTGAAAATGGAGAGACACATCACGTGGGTTGGCAAGGACATGCAATCCGGTTTTAGACTAATTGACCCATAAAATAGGGTCATAGACCCTATTATAGTGGGATCTAGATAGAATGAATTAACAATAAACTTTGGAGGGACAAGCTTTTATCACACCTCCTCTTATGGTAGTTGTTGTGAACCAAAACTCAGTTAGGATGAATCTATTGGCCGTGATTGGTGGGAATTCATGCATTCCATGGCTGTACAATGTCACTTAGGTGATGGAGGTAGTACAACGGCAAATAGGGATGTGAGTAAATTTTAACTAGATGGTTGGGTCAACGTTACAAAGTAAATTTCTAAAAAATTAAGCACATAAAGATTTAGATGAGAAACCACGTCCATTGAGACTCACAAATATGTTTCTTCACCCTAAATAACATGCTAGTCGTGTGATCAAAAGACATCCCATTTTGTGACCTTCATATTAAAAAAGTGTAGGGGTGAAAGCCAGGCCTAAGAAATATTAAGCTAGACTAGAGCCTTTATGAGCACATGCACATTCATGGAGCCAAAATCACAATTTGTCTAATGGCACCATGTTCGCTCCAAGGAAGTTAAGAACCTCATGTGACGTCGAGTCCACTAAATAGCTGTCCGGTGTCATTATACAAAATCTTGTTGCAAGGTGATGCCTTTTTTCTCAATTGATAATTTTTGGACACATAACTCTCATAGATCCTCTTAGTTAGTGAAAGAGTGAGTTTTTTGCAACACCCTCATTCTCGGTGTTGTCAAGAACTATGTGCTAAAAGTCAGAATAAGTTGCTATCAGTAGTGAATCGTACCCAAGAAGGGTGACCGGTGTTCCACTAGAAACTGGAATGCGATTAAAGATAGGGTCCTATTTGATTTTTCAAGAAATAAATAATAAGATAAATAAAAAATCTAGGAATCTACCAATAATTCATTTTGAAAATATGTAAGTATATTCCAAAAATATTCATTAATGTGTGAAATATCCCATGAATATATGTAGTACAATGGTCAGGGAAAACCGACGGCTAGTTCATTATCAGCCAATGGATTTCGCCTCATGGCCGGTCCAAATTTCCAACCATCGGATGCCAATCCAACAGTAAATTCAATCCTCCGGCAATTAGCCAATGGACTAGAAAATTTCCCGGAAATGTAGCCGATTCTTCTTGTGAGTTACCGGATTTCAGCCGGAAGAAGTATTCAAATACTGGCCAATACCCGGGAAATGGTAACCGATACCCTCCCGGTCGTGAGCATGGATATCTAAGTGGTCAGGGCTTCGAACGGCAAGTCGAGGGATGCAGGCTAGGTGCCCAGGTCAGGGTTTCGAACGGCAAGTCGGCAAGTAGGTTTGGCTTCTTGGGGTGTTGTGGAGTTGGATAGGTTGTTGCAGCAATACGGTGTACAAAAAATGCAAGGAGATCAAGTCCTTCCGCCGTTGGTGAATGCAACATTGTGTAAGCAAGAGTTTTTTGCTTTCAAGGTACAAGGAAGTACAGAGTGGATGGATCTTACTTTTGCAGATGTATGGACATCAATTTCTTGGTCTCCATCTTTGAAAGTGAAGTATTCTAACCTTCTGATTCTTGCTGAGATTGCTAAGTGCCAATGTGTGAGTATTGCAACATGTGAAAGGGCGTTTTCTGTTCAAAATACTATTAAACAAAAACTTCGTAATCGAATGTCTACATCTAACTTAGAAAGTATGATGCGTGTTGCTATAGAAGGCCCAAACAATGATTTTGATGACATTCTAACAATTGCTCTAGATCTTTGGAAGGATGCTGCTAAGTTTCGCTATTTGTATAGCAATCCAGAGCGCTATTTGTCTGGGGCATCAAATGATGCACTTGAGGAAGTACCCTAAACCTTAAACTTTTTGAATTATGCAACCTTTTCATGACCAAATCCAATTGCTTCTATGAAGAATTGGGGGATCCTTGGCCTTCAACCGGTGAAGGCATTGCTAGGTTCAATTCATGCCAAGGATATTAACTCTTCAAATTTAAAGTTTTGAACATGCCTTTCTTTTCACTTATTCAAGATTTTGTACTAAGAAATGATTTCTAATAACTTTTCATACATTTTTTAAACAATTAGTGCCGATATGAATTCCATTTAATCGGATATTGGCCAATGAAAATATGAAAATGTAAGCAATTGGCCGATTGATTTTACAAAAGACCGGCTCTTGCCGATGTAAATTGGAAAAAATCTGACCCTTTGTATCAACTACCGGCAATTAGCCACTAAGGCTTCAAAAACTTCCTGAACTCTGATGCAGTACTTCATGAGCCCCCTTAAAATATTCCTTTTTCGCATGTGATTCATATCTCTACAAGGAGTTACCCCTTGCACAAGCTTACCACATATCCAAAGCATAAAGTTTTTGCTATCAATGGTGACCCATACCACAGATCGAAAGCACAAATCTTGACACTCATCACACCCCAAACATAACTTTACTGGCCATGAAAGCATGCAAAGGTCTTGAGCCGATTGGAAACCCACGAGGTGTGCTGGGTTGCAAGAATGCTTTCCACCATCATAAATTTCAATACATGATCCCTTTACACACTCCCTACACTTGGTTTTGTGCCTACAAGGTTAGTAGGCCCCAAAGTAGCTGTGACAGTTCAAGTAAAAAATAAAATAAAATGGAATGGAATTGTTCTGAAGATATAAAACATAGACTGATCTTACATAAATCAGAAGGATTATAGTACTTAAGCTACATAATCCTGAGAGCCTCTTCAACATCTCCGAAGCTTCCCTTAAAACCTGCCCTAACAGTAAATGTGTATCGACTTTGTCGACACAGTTCCCTCGGGAATTTGAAATTCCTCTACTTTAGCCAGGAAGTTGCTGAAGAAGGCTGGTGCAGGCTGAGTCACTTGGAATAATATCACAAGCATAGGATCTTTTGCACATTTCTTCATTCAGGCCAATGACGTGGCATAGGCAACACAAAATCTCTTGTGTTATCTTGTACAAGAAATTGCTCAGAAAGATGCAGTTCAACAATCATGTTCATCCCTGAACATGTCTACAAGTCGGCGCCGGCCAGAACCCATAACTGCTTCTACACAGCCCCCACACACAGCCTAGTTTGTCAGGACCTTTAATTTCCATCAAATTTGAGCAAGGTAAGCGGGCCTAAGGTAGTATGTGGGCATTATGTGGTCACTCATCTTGATCAGACGCCTCTAGTCAAGCGGTATATGGCAAGGCTTTGTAGTGAAGAACGGACACCAAAAAGACATGTGTGGCAATGATGTCTCACTCACCTTGCAGTTCTATGTTGGATGGAAAACAATGTGCATTTGAAAGACTTCTAGCCTAAGGCGAGGAGGTGGGTATATAACAAGAGCATGGTGAGTGTAACTAAGTGAGGATTGCACACTATGATCATGTGTGACAATGTATACTATGGGCCACACTATAGGCCTGCTATAATAGGGCTACCCTACAAGGCAAAGTCACACTTTAATTCCATCTGCACACACATTGTTTTATCTTATAATCAATGTTGTCTTGATCATCAATCAATGAATTGGCGCAGATGATGTGCTAATTAACTTTGGCAATCGATGGGATGTCATAGTCCTCCGACGGTTCCTCCGTCTTGCTATGAAGGCAATAACCTAGGGCAAGGAGATGGGTATCTCACGGGGGAATGGCAATATTTGTGATGAGGGTCGCCCACTATTTCCATGCATGATGGTGTATACCATGGGCCACACTGTAGGGTTGTCCAAGGTAAGTCACACTATAAATCTGCCCACACTATTTACCACAATGACACTGAAGTCTTCATCATCATTCATTTGAGTTGCCACACATGATGTGCTAACATTAGTGATCGATAGAATGTCGAGATGAGGCCTCCGACGACTCCTCCGTCTTGCTATTGAGCCAATACCCTAGGGCAAGCAGGTGGGTATATCAAGGGGGGATGACAATTGTAATGAGATTTGCACACTAATTTCATGTATGTTGGGGGCCACACTAGAAGGTTGCCAAGGGCAAAGTCACGGTACTATCAATACGCCCACACTATTTACCGTGTGATGAATTTAATAGAGTAGTGTCGATGATCGACATTCAGTGAGTCAACGCACCTGATGTGCTCACAGTGGCGATCGACGGGATGTCGGACGCCTCCGACTCCTCCGTCTCGCTATCTTGAAGGCAATAATTCTTCTTCCCGGGCTCCGTGGTCTGCTTGCGGAGCAACCTCGAGATCTCGTCGTTCTCGAGCAACTGCGTCCGACAGGTGAGGAGCTCCCCGCACTGCTTCTGGAGCTCCAGAATCTCGCGCGAGCGGCGCGAATTTTCTTCGAGCAGCTTGAGGCTGGCGTTGATGACCTTGTGCATGATGTGGCGCAGGTGGTGGCCGTCGGTCTCGTCCACCTTCGAGAGCTCCTGGCTGTGGTGTTGCAGCACGCTCTCCAGAATCTCGGGTTGGCTCAGGAACATGGGGTTGTTGAGCGCCCTCTCATTCATGGACGGGCTCAGCTTGAAGTGGTCGACGAGACTCCACAGCTGCTGCTGCTCTTCCTCCGAGCACTCCGGCATATGCGACAACAGCTTCTCGATCGCACCGTAAATCGTGTCGTGGGAGGCTCGGGAGGATGATGGGAACACCTGCATCAAGTTAGCCCGTCCGTCCACCAATCTTAATTAATTGATCAAGGTGAGGTCATTCATGTTGTGTACATATTGTAATAAGGTTATAGACAACCCTTATTCGCTTACATTTCTCAATCGAACATCTATATTTGAACATCTAAATTTGAGTGGTGTGCGGTTTGGCGCGGCTCCAAGAACAGATGCCAAAAAAACATGTGCTTTGAAGAGATTAAACTACGTGCTCAAATTATAAGACCCATTCTAGACTCAATAATCAACATGATTTTGGGGGACCTATATGACCATTTTGATGAGGATGAGAATCTCCACTTTGACTATGAATGAGACATTCATAAGAGCTCTGAAAATTATGAGGAAAGTGGCTACTACCTCGATTTGGATTCACTAACCAGCTCGTACTACTCGCATGTTTCATATCCTAGGAGAAGTGGGCTAATCGGAAAAGTAACCATTTAAGACTCATCCACCTTATGTGAAGGCTCCATGTAATAAAACAAGGGCGAATACACGTTGATGCAGTCGATGTTCCAGAGTTGCAAACAACATATCCAAGCAGCCTCTATAATCTTGAGGCTTCATGCCCCTTAATTCGTAGATCTTAACAAGCATTTTGCCTTGGCTTTGTGCACATTAAAACATCTGGAGGGGCAAATCGTGTCCACAAGTTTATTGACAAACTTCTAACTGCTGGGATTTGTGCACATTACCTTGAAAGAGGGGACTGCAATTATATTAAACTAGGTGATGAGTGCGAAGAACCCTACCATGGGCTGTAGTAAGCGCCAACCTATCAAGATGTGGTGGTGGCAAGGTAGGTATTGAGTGCCTACTATAACCGATGGCAGAACGATACGTGTCCTTTACCGAATGTAGTATCCCACGTAGTGCTTAGGCCATGGCATGGTTATCAATTATGGGTGGTAATGTGCTTCCTTGAATCCAATCAGGATTTGGACATGCCAGCAATTAAATGGCTTGGCCTGACCACAAGGTTTTCAAATTTTCACCACCAAGGCGAGGCAATTCGAGTCGAGTCTCTTGCTCATGCGTACCTTGACGAGGTTGATGAATGTCTCAATGGAGATGGAGCCTTCGTCTGCATAGAACCAGAGAAAGCCGTCGACGTCTGTGACAATCTCTTGAAGGATCTGCTCATGGCTTGGTTCCCCTACACTCACATAGTACTCCACCAGGGACATCAGTGTCTCTGGCCCCACTTTATAATCATGCAAATACTCATCCAGCTCCTCCAAGCTTTCTCCTATTTTCTCCTCCAGTAGAGCCTTCACACCCACCAACCTCTCCTGCAAGCCCAGGGTACAAAATTCCAGAAATTATAATTCTTGTTTCATAGTTCAAGGACACTCCACACCCACACAAATGAAGTGAATCACCTCATCTGACCCGAATAAGTAACCATGCTCATGTACCCAAAATCCAACACCGAAATGACAAGTGAGTAGGCGATGTATTAATGGCAGATTATAAATTTAAACGATGAATCATTCACTAATTCTCACTTGGTAGGAGGATGCAATATTCAACAGGTGGACAATTGGCATCATAGCTAGGGTCTCCCTTCTCAGTATAATTAATTACCTTGATATAGAACTGATTGGCATTCTCCAGATAATTTCGTCCGGGGCAACAGTCAGTCTAGCAACAACACGAATGTTCAAAAAATCCCATCAAATGTATATCCTCTCATTCTTTATGGACAAGCTAAAAGGTAGTGAAAGATGTCACCTTTCCAAGTGGACCACTACAATTGCTCAATCCTGTGAAAGAATTTCAAAAGGTGGCAGACAACATGATGGAAGAACTGAATCTTTTTCAGCATAGAAAAAGGAGGAAGTTTTGTCACAAACAGCCTGAGCATTCATGCCAAATGGTCAGACAACACACTTTCTTCTGTCTACTTAGATGCCTGCTTCCAATGCAGAGATGTCCTACTTCCATAGAGGCCCCAAACTCCTCCCCACGCAACTTTGCAGCAAGTGAAATTCTGGGTGTCCGGTCGACGTGCTTCATTAGTGAAGGCACTGTTGGACAAATTTCCTAAACGGTTGGAATAATTCCGGTTCCCTGATTTTGGCAGTCATAAGTCCAGATGTTTCACCCGTGGTGGCAAGCCTGGGGTAACAAGCAACTCGCCCCTTTAAAACAGCTGTTTCTATATTACTCCTAGTACATGTAATGAACTGAGGGCTTGTTTTTTCACTAAAAGTCACAGCAGCATGCTAGGAAAGAATGGGGCATTGACAGGAATACTTTGATTAGAAAAGAATTCTTTCTAGATTAGAGAAGGCTTATACTCTCGAGTGTCAATGTTTTCAGAACTACTTAATACCATTGCTTCAAAAGCAGAGGCCACCATCCAAACCAATAGGAATTTCTCAGAGTATATAGTCGTAAAAATGCTTATTTACAAGAACGCAGCTCCGAAATTGTGCTTATCCTTTAAAATGACGTTTTAGCAGCTCCAAACCAGCCTCTTCTAAAAGACGCTGACCCCTGCGGGTGCTACTGCTACCTAGTTGATAACTCGGGATGTTGCACATGGTGACAGAATTCTCCAATAGAGATTATTGCAAGTGCAGGGCTCAATATTGAGAATTCTTCAAGAGAGATCACTGCAAGTGCAGAATTCAAAATGAAGAGTTCTTGAAGAGAGATCGGAACTGCAAATTCAAGAATTCAGAATTCTTCAAGAGAGGGTGGAATTGCAAACAAGTGCAGGATGGATGTTGCACATTCTTCAAGAGAGATCATTTCATTGCAAAGATGTGCATGAGGGTTATAGGTTTGTTGGAAAAGAGGAAACCCTAGTTCTCACCTTCACATCATCTCCGTCATGAAGGGCGACCAGATGGTCCGCATGCTCCAGCAAGCTACACCAGTACTGCGAAGAGAGCTCCAAGCAAGGCCGATCCGTAGGAGCCCCTTTGAGCAACATCCTGCTCAAGCAAAGCAACACCCAACTCCTGGCTCGATCACTCCTGCACTCCTCCTCCATCACATTATCCAACCAGCTCCTCACACTGCGCCCTTGGCGGCACTTCAAGTTCAAATTCACGTCAGACTCCACCAAGGTATTGATCATCTCCGCAGCGTACACATCCGGTAATGAGCACACCTGGACCAGGAGCTCCGTTAAGGTTTGGCAGGGAGAGGAGGATTGCTTGATGGGGTTGGAAGTCGAAGTAAGGGGCCCTGAGATGTAAGTTGCCGGAGCGGACAAGTGTTTGGTTTCGGTGAAGGATTTGACACACGCGGCAACTAACACTTTTTGGCATCGAGACTCCACGTATTCGTCGACCGGGCACCCTGTGCGGGTGAATTGTTGGAGGAAGTTGATGCAGAAGCGCCAGTGGGAGAATATGTTGTTGTGCATGAATTTCTTGGCGCTCTCTTCGACTTCCTCCATGCCAAGAAATTCGGCGGTTGCACAAACTAGGGGGCCATTTTGCACTGTGTAATTCGGTTTCAAGAGGTAGCACATGTCAACCGCTACCCGGAACCCTTCTGCTCCACCTGACAACAAAAATGTCAACTTCCCGCCTTAGTATCAGGGTAACAATGAATGTTGTGTATGAGGAATTTGCCGTGTGAGAGCTTTGAGGGAAATGATGAAGAAGATTTCGGCAACGGAGGATAAGTTTTTAAAATTACAAAGTGTGTAGAAGATGATGATGACGATGATGTGATTTTTCTTCTCACGGTCTATACCTTGGCCAGGTTTTCACATCTGACATTGTTAGCTATGGCGAAACTTTAAACCAGGAATGTGAAGTGATCAACAACTAACTTTAGACAGCATTGTAGAGCCCAATCATGCTTGCAGACTTCGTTGACAGAAACTGTTGGGCAGAAATTCTGGTCGGAACTTGGGTTGCCGAAGAAGCGGTTACTAAGTTACAGCTAGATGTGGGTTCAGGGTTTGGTTCACTCCGACAAGCAAACGCTTTTGGGGAGAAGGGTTAAAGGGATAGCATGGATGGGGGATGGGGCAGGGGAAGGGCGATAGAGAACCAGAGAGGAGAGGGTGGTGAGGAAAATTTGTGAGAGCTTTGAGGAAAATGTTAACATTCTTGACATTGCAAGGTATAAGTAGAAGATGATGAGGATGTTTTAACTTTTTGTCCCACGTGGCCTCGGCCAGGTGTGAGCCTTCGACATTGTTAACTCAAAACATCGAAACTCAAAACACCAGCACTCATTGTAGCCTGGCTCCTTGGTACTCTGACAGTGCTACCCTTAAGTGTTTCAGTAGATACATACGAAGGCATAATATCAATGGAAGATGTTTTCTAAGACCAAGAAAGCGTTCGCAAGCAAAATCAAAGGAAGCATTGACATGAGAGCCAAAAGAATATTTTATCTTGCGGGCTTTCTCGACCAAAATAGGGAAGAACTACCTATTGAATCAACCTAAGAGCTCGAACTTGGGATTTTTGGGACTTTCATATTTGAATTGGACAGGTTTTCATCAACCTCTCAATACTTTAAACTTTGAGCAACTGTAAGCGACATCTGAGTGTTGTAATGCAATCCGGGTAAAAACATTCGAGCTCTGAAGTTTGAGAAAGAAGTTTAAAAAAACTCGAGTTTTAAAGTGGACTCACGTGAAGTAAGAGGATCCTTTCCGCTCAAATCTTCAAGTGTGTCGCTATGGCAGAGCTCCTCCAGAGAGACTTCTTCTGGAGTGCATTACTTAACCCTTCACCGAGCTAATTCTACGGTTCCATGAATTATTGACTCTGAGATTCTCGCAGATGGATAATTAAACAACCCTGGTACCTGGTAGCTCGGGAATGTTGACAACTCGCGGGTACACGGCGGCACCATGAGCCTCTTGTTGTTGTTGTACATGATGTTTGGGTAGTTCGGAGGAGGAGCTGGAGCTCGGAAGGTTGCGGAAGTAGGAGCTGGCATTCATCAAGGGAAGCATGTGCAGCCGAAATTCCACTCCATTCACTACCACTTGCACGTCGCTGTACTCCCCCGTCTTCCGCACCCGCTGCAGCCATCCGCTCAGTCCTCCTCCGCCGCCCCCTGATCCTCCGTCCTTATTATTGGCGGCCATCCTGACCCCTGTGATTATAATTTTCGTGACAGTGGCGACGAAGCTACCGGCGCCACACGGAATCGACGAGTCTGTAAGTTTAGTGATCGACTCGATGCCAACAAACTAATTAATCCTGTGGTTACGGAGGACATCTAAAACTGACTGTTAGTTATCCGGGAGGAGGATTATGCTGCAGGTTACAGCAATATAATCAATTATACCCCATGATTGACATATCAACTTCTTCAAGTTGGGCCTGGCATTTTGCGTGTACTGAATGTCTCCACTTCATCCCCATCCATCGGTGGATATAATCCTTGTTGCGCCTGTCCGCCCCTCGCTTTATGTGTCCACCAAACGATCAATCAATCAACACCCGAGGTCACCATACCCAGTGGATTCTTAGCTATCTATCTTTATTTAATTATCCAAGTTGCAGATTTCCGGCACAGCTAGCACATCAAGTGTGCACTTTGAACCTGCACTCCAAATCCAGCAACAGCTGTAAACTGCATCTGTAATTAGCTCAAGCACAGTTCCACTTCCAGCAGAAAACATCTGTAACTCTTGCAAACACTACATCCTCCGTGGTTCAAGCCCTTCAGATCAACTGTCGTCGATATGTCGGCCACCTACACTGAGACTATGCTGAAATTTGTGCAACAAGGTTGCAGCTTGCGGGCACCTCATCATGATCACGAAATTAACCACTTGACATCCAGCTCCAAGTTACAACAGCATGGTCCTGTCATGTGAAATTATTGCTTAGCCTTTTCCCTGCAATGCATGGAAGTCCTGGAAAGCTCCGAGCGCGCCTTCAGGAACCATTAATATGCACTAGTACTGCATGACCTCCGAAGGCAGGCAGGCAGGCAGACCCACACAGAGATTAACTCAACCCTGGTGCTGCAGCAGGAAATTACAACAACAAAAGCACTTTGCCCACTAATTTGTGTCCTTTGTGTAGTAACAGCTCCAGCAACAATTTCTCTGAGATGGATTAGATCCAGAAAATCATAACGCGGTCCGCCTCCAACTGGCATGCATGGCAGCATCGACACTTGTGATCAACGTTTGCAACCACGAGTAGACTACCACCGAAATGGAAAAGTGAAGCAAACAACCAAGCTCGGACTACTACTGCAGTCCTTGATCGATGCGTCACCGAAGAGTTAGTACTGAGTTGAGCCCCATCGAAGTACGAAGTTGGACCCTGAAAACTGGAGCTCCTTAGCTAGCTGATGAATCTCAAGGCATGAGCTGCGTGTCCCTGCTGCTGCAATGAATGACACGCCAGGTATTCTAGCTTAGCCCAAGGCAAGGCAAGGTCAGGCCAGCGATGGCGATGGCGATGATCACATGGCAGGCGCTTGACATAGCGTGAGATCTACCTGGCTGCGCACCCACAGCCTTCACACGAGATCGTCTCCTGCCGCCGCGCACTGCCGCCACCTGACGCCACATTGCCGCTGCGCCACTTGCTCCCAGGCAGTGAAAAGTGACACACCACCCGCTCAGCTCAGCTCAGGACAGGCCAGGACAGAGTAAGTTACATGTTCACAACACCTACTTATTTACCATTTTGAAAACGTTGATTAAGTTCTATGTGGAGCTCTGGAGTTAGAAATCATTTTTAGCCAAATTAACGCTCAAATCATTCAAGGTGAAAGAAGGAATCTAATTAGTTTATTGAGATCATTAAGGATCATAAGTAACTACTAAAAGTTGAAGCAGGATTGTCCTGAAATCGCCTTAAGTAGTTCAATCCAATTTAGAATCTCTTTAAAAAAAAATTGTCACCTCATATGGTAGATCTGACCATATGGTTGTAGACATGACTGTCCACATGAACTTCCAACCATCAACATGTCCAAAAACAAAAGGTTAAAACGTAAATGTCTATGCTGGTATTGTTGGGAAGTGATGAGTACCCAGTCAAAAACATCCCTCTTGGTCTTTGGGAATTACAGGTATAGGGGCACATTTTTACCACACCCCCTATAATAGGTGTTGGGAAATAGATTCCTAATGCCGAGCTACTGTCATTTCAAGTGAGGAAATTATCTCATACAAATGTACTTCTCTCTCATCCAACGTAAAAGTAAAAATAATAAATGAAACACATACACACACACACACACACATACACACACACACAAACACAAACCCTGAGAGTCTCATTGTGTTTGCCACCTAGAGACACCGTTTATGGTATTTAGTGTCACATGCGTAATCGTGTCACTTACCCTATTTTGTGGTGTATGCTAGGTTACACCTATGGTCAACAACTTCACCATTAATGTCACCTCACAACACTTGGCTTACTAATAGCTTGGCTTGAGTATGTTCAATAGCGTTATGAGGTGCATGCCTATGTTATAAAATGGTCTACAAGTTGACAAAAGTGTACGCAAATGACACTTGGCATTAGTATGCTCAAGAATACCTTCCTCTTATACACTAACATGTAAAACACATGACACTTGCCATTGAGGTGCATGCTCAAAATTATCTTCCCCTTGCACACTAAAACGCCAGGCTATCGTCTCAAGTATCCCAATTCGCTACACTAAATGTCATAATGTGAACATTTCATCACTTGAAAATGTTACTTATGTTGACAAATAATATCATATTGACAATTAGCAGACGTGACACCTTGAAACCTCTAAGCATCTAGTTTAGACCCTTCGCAAAGAGTGTACGTGACACTAAATACCATAAACAATGTAGGCTTAATCATTTGAGCTGAACCAACTACAAATTATAGGGAGTCAAGTTTTCATGTTAAATGAATGAGAGGTACGCTCATATGCGATAATTCCCTTTCCTAATGTTCACCCGCACGAAGCTGAGTTATAAGTTACCGAAGTTATTCGCACAGGCCCAGAAGAAGTCAAAACTGAGTCAGGCAATTTTACCAGTATTTCTTTAACTGCGGGTACAGTACAAGTTTATTACTGCACCTGACTGGGGGTAATTAAATACTATGTACCATACTTGACAGGGCTGACCATTTTTACCGCAGCAAACCCCTAGGTACACGGATTTACTGTTTTACCAAACTAATGGATCGACATTTGAAATATTCGGATGAAGCAACTCCCCAAGTGATTTTACTTCTCTCCTCTTCTCGATTGAGCCAACAGTTTTCACCAAATCTGCAGCGGGTGATTTTCTGTGGTAACTGGTACGTGAGTTTTTATTGTGATTATTACTGCGATTGCAATTGAAAATGGTAATTGGGAGGTGGGTCTGCTTGTAGTGGTTTTTTTATGGAGCAAATTTAGCATATATTTATTCCAGTTTTACAAACGAGCAACCTTGGGTGAATCAGAGCCTGGGAAGTTTTTGGGCATAGTCGGTCAAGATCCTAGTGATTCTAAATCCAACCGGTTACATGTTGACATCTTCCGGTTTTTTTTATTCATTTGAGGTATATTCTATAGATTCCTCTAAAATGATCGGTAATTCTCCTGAGGCCTTGGACTTCAACCGGTTATTTTTCAAACTCAACTGGTTCATATGTAACTAACCGCCGGTTCTCCCCGAGCAGTGGGGTGAATGTTTACAACACCTACCGAGGGGGAGGGCGAACCAAGGAGGGGAAGGTGAAAACATTGACCACTATTGTAGAGTTTGAAGGTTGTTATTTTAAGCTAGAGTAACTCCTAAATCATGTTAGAGACAGTGAGCTTATATTAGGATGAAACAACAACCAATCTATAAGGGGTCAGCTTTTACTAATACCCCCTTGGTAGGTGTTAGAAAACCAAACCGGAGCAACCACTTGATCAATTTTCACCAAATTTGCATCGGTGACTTTTAAACATTATTAAGACCACCGTCAATGTTCTTTTATTAATCTAGAGGAGTTGCAGAGGGGTTGGCTAGGAATATCATGTTTGAGAGTCTACTTGTTACAAGGTAAGGCGTAGTGGTTATGGGTACTCTCAATAGGTAGATTATGGGGGCTAATGGAGAGTTGACAATCCACCCTTGGGGTTTAATCAAGTCTATGAGGGTGTTGTGTTTTTCTTGCTTGGTTTGTATGACTTTGTCTATGTATCTATTACATGAGAAAGTAAACTCGATCTAGTGAAATGTTCAAGTATCACATTCCAGAGTCCATTTGTCACAAGCTGAGATGTAGTACTTACCTTTCAATAGGTAGACTACATGAAGTACTGGAGGGTTGACATTCTAAACATGGGAGTTGATCAAGTCTATGAGGGTGTCATAGTTTTCTTGTTTGGTTTGTATGGTTGTTCTTATCATGTATCTATAACAGGAGAAAGTAAACTCGATCAGATAGTAAATGTTCAAGTATCACATTCAAGAGTCCGCTCATTATAAGTAAGGCATAGTGCCTACCTTTTAGTAGTTAGACTATGGGAGGCTTGACATTCTGAACTTGGTGGTCTATGAGGGTGTCGTATTTTTCTTGTTTGGGTTGTATGGCTATTCTTATCATGTATCTGTAGCAAGAGACAAGTGAACTCGATCTAGTAAATGTTCTGAAAGTATCACATTCAAGAATCCGCTAGTCACAAGGTAAAGCGTAGTGCTTACACTAGAAGGAATCCTGTCCAAATCAACCCTCCTCTGCGGTGATGGCAGGGTCTGTGTGCGCTGCCATTCTGACTAAAACCCGCAGTCTAACTGCCGCCGCCACTGCAGTTTGGGTACATGTCGGTAAATGTTGGGTGTAACCCGGTTTACATGGGTGACGGTTGCCATGTCTACCTGATCGGGTGACCGCCACCGTTTTGGTAGCCTTTGGGTGGCGTTCTTTGTGTGTCGGGTTTGGGTTTTGGGTATAGGGTTGCAAGCGGGTTGCCGTTCATGGTTTGCACAATGCACTGGCGAGGGTGGCCGCCAAATGTGGGTGGCTTGGCACCCGTGTCGGGTGTCATTGACACCCCCCAAGCCATCTGTATTTTGGTCATTTCCTCCCCTTTCCCTTGATGGGTTTGTACTCTCCCAAGGTGTCTGCTACCCAAGCATCAACCGATTTTCCCAGGTGAACGGGTTTCTGCACAAACAGGAAGTATTGTTGCATGCGAATTCGAAACCCTAAGGTGGGAGAAAACAACGTTTGCATTTACACACAGAAGCTTTGTTTGTGACCCTGGTTGCTTCATATTTGTGGGTCTAAACCACGATGGGAGATGCCGACCATAAGCCCCCCAGTAACTGCAATCGCCATGAACAGGCGGGGGACTCACACCCACAATCCGCCTCCTCAACATTGAGAACCAGTCTCCATGCGCAGGTCCGTGGTGTAGGAACGTTTCCTGCACACACAGAGGTCGCTCGCACAATTGCTTCCCTGCGCGGCATGTGTGGAATTGAACCACATGGCCGTGCGATTGCTACAAGTACGTGCGGCCAATACAGGTGGGGCTTCCATGGTTTGGGGCTATTCATGCGGGCACGTTGCAACTTCAATTCAGAATTGAACCGTGGGTTTTGGTTCTAGGCCGTGTGGGTCCTGTGCGGCAGTTTATGTGTGTGTGATTTTGCACAAGTTCCATACCCATGTTCAATTGTGTGCACCACCTTTGGATTCTGAACACCATCACATTTAGTTGTTTTTGTGATTGTCAATCATTGTTACACGGCACGTCCGTCCATAGACTTGTTGGAATTATGATTTGGTGTGAATCATTTGTAATACAACTCCTCCCATCCCCGCATAACCTTGTGGTGGGTCCAATCCGTCGCCGCTCATCGTGCCCTTGGCGCAAGAAATTCCCCGCAAAAGACGGCGTTTCAATTGGGCCAATGTGTCTTCAAATCCGACATATGCGGGATGGGCAGCCAGTTCCCCATGTCGCGCTCGTGCTGGAATATCAACACATGGTTCCAACTTTAGTGTTCGACATGCCATCGTGAAGGAGACCATTCGCACCAAAACGAGTCCACATGTTGCACATGTTGCGGTTTTGGGCCCGCGGCCACTGCAATGTGATGGGCACCCAGTGGAGGCACACATTGGAGGTTTTCCGCCCACCGTGTCCACAGATGTCAGGTCTGGATGCATGCATCTCCCTCGACAAGGACGTCCATTGTTCTTGGGTGAAGGGAGTGGGTGTGCCCAAAATGATGTTCAGCCCATCCAAGGATCATTAACACATGGCAATGACCTAGTCCCACAAATATTGCAAGCCCCTTTGGTACAGCCCGCCTGTGCAACAATTCCACATGCGCATGCCGTTGCTCAATCTCCTGTGGTGGATGTTGAGGGGGGAAATGATGACAACAATGGAGGGGATGCCTCTAGATCCCTACAATTCTTTGGATCGCAACTACCTGCTTGTTTCGTAAAACAACTGGTTGTTGCACACATACCATTGCCGGGACTACATGAAAGTCGTTGCCCATCCCCAGAATTTGTTACGCCTGATGGTTGTTGTGCAACTATGCTCGGCCATGCACAAGGGACACTCTCATGGGGTGGCGGCAACAATGCGGCAGACCTTGTATGCGGGGAATTTCACGGACCTGCGAGCGGAGACTTCGAGGCAATCAGAATACCGTCCAAGAAACTTGTGTGTGTGAACCAAACTGTGCTGGCCACATGTGCAGAGACTTGGGTGGTCGGACATGTTTTGGAAAACTACACTTGTTTGTCGTCTGGTCACTTCTCGATTGACGTGGCATGCGTGGACACGACAATTGGAAGCGAAACCGGCAATGGTGACCATGTGGGTGAGTAGGTACCCGAATGCCACCTCCATAGGTACCCTATACCCTACCCGACACCCAACCCGGTTCACGATAGTGCACCATGCCACCCAATATGTCCACCCTCATTCGGTTAGGTCGATGACCGGTATGCACCACCCGTGGACGGGTAACTTGTCATACCCTCCATAAACTCCAATGTGGGTCGTGTCAGCACATGATAGGTGAATGGCATGTGTGCACCCACAACGGTGGCAATCTTGGTATGTCCACCGATGCGGGTAGGTGGTGCGCACCACAAAGTACCCCAATTCCGGCGCACGTTACCAAGAGGTCACCGAACAAATGTCACCCAAAACCCAATCCGCCCTACCCATTGTGGTAGAATGGGCAGAGGGTATGCTTCACCCCCAGGATGGGGATCGTCACCCACAGAAGCCCCAAGGGGTTGAAAAGAGCATTATTGGGTGCATCACCCAGCTTTTAACTAGGCCATCAAGACTGCACCGACCGACTACTACCACCGCATACCGGTGCCCTTTTACAGTGAAATTCCTGCTACCCTGCAGGGTTCATTTGGACAGGATTCCTTCTAGTGTTACCTTTCAGTAGGTAGGTAGGTAGAGAGTATGGAGAGCAATGGAAGGTTGACATTTTGAACTTGGGAGTCAACCAAGCCTACGAAAGTCACCATATTTTTCTTGTTTGGTCTGTATGGTTGTTCTTATATGTACCTACAGCGGGAGAAAAGTGAACTCGATCTAGTAAATGTTATGAAAGTATCACATTCAAGAATCCGCTAGTCACAAGGTAAGGTGTAGTGCTTACCTTATAGTAGGTAGGAAGAGAGTATGGAGAGCAATGGAAGGTTGACATTCTAAACTTGGGAGTCAATCAATCAAGTCTACGAAAGTTGCCATATTATTCTTGTTTGGCATGTATAGCTGTTCTTACATATATGTATCTACAGCGGGAGAAAAAAGAACTCAATCTAGTAAACGGGAGTGTCAGCATACTCTGGGATTTCAAAAGAAGGCTCAAGGTGTAAGCAACCTGCTGGGCCTGGTGCTGTGTCGGTGTGGTGGTTGGTTGTGAGTGAGTCGAGTCAAGTGGAGTGAGCAAGTGATAGTGGATCGAGGTCGCGTGGGAAGTAGCCAGGCAGCCCCAACCACCGCGGGATCTGCATCTACCTGATACACTCCGATTCGTGGTCCGTGGGCTCAGGCGAGTGCCCTTGAATCCCATCAACTCCCAACTCCGGGCTCGGGAGTGTGCGGGAGGAGCAAGGACGTCCATGTCAAATCCTGTGTAAGTGTCGTCCCAGTCGCTCCTTTCGATGTGGCAGCAGGTCAGTTATTCGGCGCTTAGGTATACGGGCTCTGGGACTCGCTGCTAAGCTTGTCCACTTTCGAAATTTCAAGTTCTCAACTTCATCGGTACTCACTCCAGGTAGATGGGTCTTGAACAGTTACTTTCTCACTCCACTTCTTGGAGGATATATAAGGTAGAAATACCATAACCCATGAAATAAAGGTGATTCGCATTACAATCGTGAGATAATTTTCCAAGATAGACGAGAAGGATTCATGAAGAATGCAAGTTGTTTCATATTTTTCTGTCCTGTACAAAAAATGCTACAATTTTTCAAAGTGGAAAGTTGTCAAACCCCTTACTCGTTCATTAGATTCTCCCTACACCGAACACGGTAATCCACATTTCCATACAGAACATCACCTAAACCAGTTAACTCATGAGTACATTAAACTTGACTCCCATTGGCTACACTTAGTGTACACACATTGACTTGGCAGCTTCGCCATGATCGGTTTCAAAAATGGCACTTCACTATTCTAACGGCGGTCTAGTGCACGGGTAGAGGGTGGTTAACCAGTTTGTGTATTTCTACCTTATATGAAACACACGATTGCTTTGTACGAGATGGTTAGCAAAGGCCCTAGCCACTTTCTTCATGAATTTTTGGAGCTCGTATGGATATTGTAATCATTATGGGATCGAGGATCCCCTTTCCCGGCATGCCTCCTTCAATTATGTTGAATATTGAGTTTAGAATGGTTATCGTATTTTGAGCACGTAATCCGGTCTCTTTTAAAGGTATGTGGTTTTGATCTATGTTCTTGGATCCACATCAAACCACATAGCACTCAAATATAGGTGTCCAATTAAGATAAGTAATCGAATTAGACACATCAGCCTTACATCTCAACTTAATGGTGGACACTCCCAAAAGAGGAACCTTGGTGACATATAAACCCATAAGGTAGGTGCACCTCTTTCAGTTTGTGACCTATTATGGACACTTAGAATCAAGGGTAAAATATATTGGATACAAAACATGTGTTACATGGTCTTAAGACATTGAAATCAAGTAGAAGGACAACATAAGTTTGGGATGTAGTTGGGAGGGTTTATGTGATCGTGTAAAGAGTAATCTTAGAGTCTTTACTTGATGTTTTATAAGACTTTGCATCTCAACTTCAATCTTGAAGCTTGAAATGGCCCCAAATGACAATCTTTGTGATTCATTATTGTTAATTGAATGGCGATTCCCGAGCCAATACAACTGCTAGAAATGTTTGTGGAGTTGGAAAAGTCCAAATTAGGACCACATACTGTAGACATCCACACAGTCAATGTATCCTTATGAGAAACTAAACCTTTTATTTCAAATAGTGTGGATCACATGGTGCTATAATTGTCTACTAAGGATGATATCTTTAACAAGTGCCACATAAGCCAAAAATATGCTTTCACATAACATAATAAGACTTTGAATTGAAAAGCTCAGTGTAAATACACAAGTCTATTTTCTAGCCCACCTTTAGTACGTATACATTTGTTTTTCTCTATAAACTTCTCGTATATAGGGGTTTAACTTCATAGTGACCCATGCACATCATTTAGGTTTCCAATGAAGAGTCCACCCCCCAGGGAGCACACGCATTTGCACAGCAAATTGAACTGAGGTTGTACAACTCACTTCAAGGTATCTTCAAATGGAGAGAAGGAACTATCGCCTACAAGCATACCTCTCATTCATCCAACATAAGAGCCTTGAAATAGTGTGCAACTCGGAGGAGACCTTTTTTTAGTTGGTTTGACACCAAAATTAGCCTTAAAGACCCCAACTTAGTCTAGTCCTAGTCATTGAAATGACTCAACAAAAAAGTTATAAGGGGGCCAACTTTTTTTACGTTAGAGGTGCTCTTGTATACAATACTCCCCTCTCTCCTCTTCATACACATAAAAAAAAATATTGTCCAAGGAATTTTTTGGACATAATCAATCAAAATCCTAGTGTTTCCAAGTCCAACCGGTTACATGTTGTGATCTTTCGGTTTTCCTTTATCAATCTGAGATATATTCTATATATTCCTCTAAAATGATGGGTAGATTTTCTAAAGTCTTGAACTTCCACCGGTTATTTTTCAAACTCAACCAGTTCATCTATAACTACACTACATATGATATTTAGTGTCACTTACTATTTGGAATTACGCACTGCTATATTTATTTATTGTAAATCTCATATTTTACCAACAAATGTTAAATTGGTTGTTTGGACATTAAAGAACATTAACAACTTTACTTGGTAAAAAATCACATCAATGGTAAAAAAAAAGATATGGCACTGTGTAAATCCAAATAGCACGTGACACTAAATATCATATTTAGTGCAGTTAGTGCAGTGGTCAGTTCTCCCCATTCCTATTATAAAATAATCGGGTGTAAGTTAGGGTTAAGTTTTAAGCAATCATAGTTTCCGCAAATGATTGCCATTTCATTGGAATTCAAAAAAGTGATCATTGATCTGCAGTTCGAATCCAGAGTCAGACAAGATGTAAGCAATTTGATGCAGAGTACTTGTAAGTAAGTAAGGAAGTAAGTAAATTAGAAGGTAGCCAATGAGATGGGCCAGTTGAGAGCTATGCGTCAATCTCTAGGGGTCTAAGTTAATAACATATTCATAGCATAGCAAGGTAAACCATCATAACATGCACCGAACTGACATGCACTTGCAATGAGTTCCCAATACAATCGGGGAGTAGCTTGGGGGCGGTTTACACCATGGACCACGAAGTTGTCCCATGTCAGATGGCCTTTTCCCATGGTCACACACTTCCATTGTCCTAAACATCGCAGTTTTTAAGGTCTTTGGGCTCCTCACTAGGTGTAAACCTAAACCGACATGAACCAAGAGGCAATGACCGTGCACCAAAAAGTGGATGTGCTGATTTTTTTAATATATGCCCGAAAAGGTAGTTTGGGGATTTTTTTTCTTTCATGTTTAACCTTCTTCACTCTTAACTACAGTACTGTTTCTAACAAAAAACACCCCCCCAAAAAACAAAACCAATATATATATATATATATAACAACACTTCTCTGCCATGGTTCTCTGACTTTTGCAATGTGAGAACCTCGTTTGCATCTTTTACCGTAAATCCCCATTGGATCATGCTGATGAATAATGTAGGCATGAAAACAAGCCTTTTGGGGACCTCAAGTTCCATGGTCACTCTTACATTTTTTGGCTCGAGATTGGTTGGCATTGTTCACAGTTAACTACAAAAAATACCCCATTATCACACATGACCCCTTAAAGTACAGGGGAGTTAACCCCCCCCCCAATTTTCTAAGCTTAAGTTACCATGCAACAAAGAGTGGTGTCAGACTTTCTAAAACCAATATTGTAGCTTATCCTACTAGGATGGATGTCCAAGCTAACCTTGCATAGGCTGATTTAATTAGGATTTAGGACAGCGGGTCCCATGCACATAACCTATTTCATATCCTACAACTCTCTCAAAGTTCGAGAGGTGGAAAGAGAAACTCCCATAATTTTCACCCAACTTTCAAAATAGGCTCCAATGCATGACAAACTAATGAGCTCTTAATACACTCTAAACTCCATAGTATCACACCTGTGGCAACCAAAGTGCACGTGATATTACAAAGTTCTTTAGTGTTAACATGGATGTGTGATACTAGTGAATTAGTGTAGCATGTGACACTATGAAATAACACAAAGTGCAACATATTAAATGGTGTGGTGTGGTCCACTCCGCTTCGCCTTCCCAGACGATGTGGCAAATGCATGCACCATGTAGTATGAATTTTTTGGCTATATTTTGCTTTCACTAGTGGCAGGAGCTTAGGCACTAGTAAATCGACTCAAAAAGACATTTTAAAGTTAAATATAGTGTGAAACGGTGGCTATAGACAGTTACCAGCAGTTGTCAGCCTGCCGGCAGTTACTGAAAGGGGCTGGCTATAAGGAGTCTCTCTCTGACAAGAGAGACAGATCATTTTCAATTGTATATCTGATTATAGCTATGAGAGCTAGCAGAGTAGCGCAGGCTATAGGCTAGGTGCGAGGATAGAAACAGGTCGTAGCTATGGAATCCTGAGATAGGAGCATAGGCTATAGACAGTGTTTGTGTAGATGGACAGTAGGCTAACCAGGATATAGCCTGGTAGCTTTGTTGCAAACTTGATGTGATGGATAATCAAAGTGCAGTTTTGTGGAATGTAATGATTTCGAGTGGAAGGGAAGATGTATGAAATATGGCCAGAGTGATATTTCTGAATATAATTGAGATTGTCATGAGTGATAAGTGAGTGGTTAGGCGATAATCATGAGAGATATAAGCAAGAGTGGTTATGTGTTGATTGATTGAGCAAAGTATTTGAATGATTAAGAGAGGTTGATGAGATAGAAATGTCATGAACAAATAGCCTAAGTTTAAGAGAGATGGAATGAGATGACTGTGCATGGTTGTAGCTATAGCCAGGGCTAAATGGAACTTGTTTAAGTTATCAGATTATTAGCTACAATAGGCTGTGTAGCAGGTCAATGAGCCGCAGTCGAAATATAAGATAGTCACAGAGAATTACTACAGAGATGGAGAATGTAACTGATGAGTAAAGATTATAGCAAGTAGTTAAGTTAAAACGGGCTATCTTCTCTTTACCTGATAGGACAAGTCAGTGAGATTAACCAGAAGCAAAGAGAGAAGTATATAGCCAAGAGAGAGATGTTAGATTCTTACGAGAGATTGGAAGTACAATTCTTTAAGAGCAGCACACATATGAGTGTGAACAGTATAAATAACGAAGAGAGAAAGTGTGAGATTAATTGCCGAACAAGGTAAGAACCATCTGACCTTGTCCTATGGCTATATGAATTTGTTTATTGCCTACTGAGTTGTAAGAGATATTAGGAGTGCATAAACAAATCTACATATTATAAAGTGGTGATTACAGGCTTGAGGTGCCAGACTTTACCTTTGTACGGGAATGGTGGCTATAGTCTCTGAACTTGTTGTTGCTAATCCGTGAGTAAACTTAACTATAGCCTGTCGTTCTTTGAGAAGCAATTCACAATTAATGAAGAGTTAATTAACCAACCCACACATGAGACCATAAAAGTTAATTGCATTAGAGAAATGGCATTAGAAGACTATTGCACCCGAAAGGGAGGATACTAGACTATTCGCCAAGCTTTTGAGCTTCACGACAAAAATAGGTCAAAGCCTTAGAGTGATAGAGAATTCCCTAAGATAGGACAGAAGCCACTCACGACGGAACCATCACAAACGAACCATAAAGAGTGGACAATAAAGGGGATAAAGAGGTAAGGAAGTAAGAAAGGTCTTAAGTTGTTATTGAGAACCTTAATCCAATGTGACATTTACCCTTATAGACACTAGCTCAGTCTTCCCTGTGACCTAGTTCCCTGGGTTGTTGTTTTTAAGTGATAGCAAAAAACTAACTACACACCAACATTCAACAAGTGGCATAAGAAGAAGAAGAAGAAGAAGGTGACACTCCACATATTGACACATGGCACAATGCAAGGGCGTGGGTTGACTTCTTTGGTGGTTTACATTAATGACACATTTCGTGATATAAGGGAGAGAAAGGTGACAATAAGGAGTGAGATTTGAACTACGCACATCCGTTCCCTAGGGTTTGGGGATATTAGAGAGTGAGTGACATTATGGAGGTTGATATTACAGAGTTTAGGGTGTGGAAGGTTTTCTTATAGAAGGAGCAAGCCTACACTTTCATCCCTCATTGACGGACTTTACAGATAACGCACGTGTGTCCTGCCAGTGTTGGTGTCAATCACAACCGTAGAATCTCTCTCCGGCTCTTGGAACGCAGCTCTTCTCCGAGGTTCCAAATTCCTGATTGTGGAATGTACCTATTCAATAAAAAATTATTTGCTTACAAAAGAAAGTATTAAATGCCACCAACAGTTACTATTTGGGGTTTAAAACTCTCTACAGGATGCTTGAGGACCGTTGAATGTTGGCCACAATGCAATTTGACATCTGAAATCATGCAGCCACTTGTCACAGAGTTCAGTTAGGGCCACTACACACACGAGCCAAGAGCCGTGACTATGAAATTGCGAGAGCCCAAAAGAAAGTGTCCAAAGGCCATCCCAACACACTTCCAGAATCATGTAGTGTGGTCATGGACCCTCAAGTGTAGTGTGAATCCATATGTGACCAGTCCCTCAACAAAATGCTATTTCAATGAATTTCTATTCACGCGGGGTCTGTAAACATGATAAAATAGAATAAACCAACGGTTGTGAGCGTTCAGCCATGGTCTCCCGGTTTTGTGTTAGGCCTACCTCCAAAAGGTGGTTTCTGAAAATAGTCCAAGTGACCATGAAACATGATCCATTGGATGCCATGTAGGAATCCATGGAGACTTTACATCCATCTTGCTTTCACTTACTCCATTGGTCCCTCAAGCATAGTGTGAAGCGAACTTGGACCAACTCCGCCTTTTCCACCAATGAGAGTGCTTGGAGTCAACTGGTCACGGGCTCTCAGTCTCGTGTGTGAAGTGGCCCTTAGTGACACCATGCATAAATTATTCGAATTTTGTGTGCAGAATATATATGTTAACTCTGACTCAAAAATATCGCATATTATGGTGATTATGGAATCACGATATGAATCCTATCGTACAAAAGTCTATCCATGGCAGGACCGATTTGGGTGGGTCTTCGAGACACATGGTTTCGGTGACAATTCGTCGACCTTCGAGCTTCCCGCCTGCCTTTGAGGCACCTTTTGTGGGTCAAGTGACAAGTCCACCTGAGGAAACTAAGGGCAAGAGGTGAATGGAATGATCGCATCCGTATCTCTTATTTTGTGTCCGGGAATAATTTTGGGCATAATCGGTCGAGATCATCCTAGTAGTATTTCCAAGTGCAACCGGTCCGGTTACATGTTGACATCTTTCAGTTTTTTCATATATCAATTTGAGGTACATTCTCCATAACATTATTCAAATCTATAACAATGTTCTGTGGGACTGACAATATTATGTGGAATATTCCATAAAATACTGTCAATCCCACAGAACATTGTTATGAATCTGAATAATGTTATGTCTAAACTCCATCGAAATGATAGGTATTTTTTCTGATGTCTTGAACTTCAACCAGTTATTTCTCAAACTCAACTGGTTTGTCCGTAACTAAGCGGTTGGTTCTCCCTGTTCAATACTCTCATTCATCCAACGGAATAGTTTTTTTAAAGAGTATGTAGTTTGGAAGTTTGTTCATTTATTTATTTGAGTTCACGATAAAATGAGATTCAAAGACCTTCTATTAGTCTACATTGGTATGTGCAATTAGGTTGACCCATGCTAATTTATCGACATTGCACAATGTTTTGAATATTAACTATCACTTTAACAAAATATAAGGAATTTGTTTTTAATTGTGGTTGCTATACAACTGAAATAAGAAGTGATGAGTTTTGTGATTCAATTTTGTCCTAAGGTGATTTGCATGGATAAAGAGTCAAGCTAATCGTGAGGTCAACCTAACTACACATATCAATGTAGTCGGAGTCATTCGAGACAAATCAACCACAAGCCTAGAGAAGGTCAAGTTTCTATGTTGGATGGTTGAGAGATATGCTTGTACAATCTGCCCTTTATATTTGTCACCTGTATATGTGTTAAAATTCCATATGTGTTAACATTTTTTCTACTCCCTACTTGAGGAGACTACAAAGACAGTAAGTGTTAATTGTTACCTGAATGTTTACTCCCTTCTTTGTAAATTTTCCCTTCATAAATGTTAACTTACTATTATATTACATAATACCATAAAATATAACATGTCACTTAGAAATTCAATAAACCCTCAATTAGAAATGACAAAGTCTAGGACATTGTTTGCAAGCCCCTCTCAAGTCTCATCGACTCAGTTTGCCCTAGTTGCTTGAACCAAAATGTACCGGTGCTCGAATTCTTGAGCATGTTGCTTTAGACTTTGAGTAGGTCAAATCTCATACCATCATAAAGCTATTGGGGAGACAATTCCAACAATTGTAGTTTTGTTGAATACGGACATCCAACAAGTGACTTATGCATGTCCAAAATTTGCCTTCCAAGTTGCTTACGGTGGCTTGGAGTTTTGTCTCCTTACCAACCCTCTTACCAACCCTCTTACCAACCCTCTTACCAACCCTCTAATGCACATGGGGGTTCACCTAGTGGAAAATGTTGCACATATATGCGATATCCAACATATTTTAGGGGGGGGGGGTATTAGTTTTATTGGCATACATTTTGAGGATCCCGTAATATTATAATATTGGAATTCAAGCCTTTTGATGGGATAGCATGTTATTTATGAAATTTTAGAGCTTTTATATCCATAACCGTATATTTATCTTAAGATATTAAAATCTTTGAAAGTAGGACTAGAAGTAATAGAGGCATTTTTCAAGATTCCAATACGCAAAAATATAGCAATGAACATTGCTTTTGGTTTACATTATATTGAAGAGATGTAGTGTACAAAATGTATCACAAAATGAGGTCATTCCTCCTTCTCGAAGGGTTCCTTCAGTCAATGAAATATTGAATGAAATATCGAGAAAGGGATTGATCTCCTCCATGCCAATCAACTCCCAACAGACCTCTATAGATGCCTTCTTCCATCCCAGAGGAATGGAATTGGAGAAACTCCTTACTTGTATTCCGAGACTTCATTTAATGTTACAATAGTGTTTTACTTGCGTTACATTTACAAGTGTTATATTCTTGTTCATTAAACTGTGCATTTGTTATGATGTTAACATTCTATGTGTTAAGAAAATTTCCACTCCCCATTGTTAACAAAATATAGAGGGCAGACTGTAATAGTGCAGTAATTCTCTCTTGGCAGTAACTTGATATATTTGGCAAATGAAATCAACTGTTACGGTGGAGGTGGAGGATGGGGATATATATTAAACTAATAAATGTCAACCATCATAGTACTACTCTGGGCCATCTGTCTCAGACAATACTACATTGTTTTTTTAATGAACCTTCTTTGAAACTGTAAAAGGTCGTACAACATCTATAGTAATTAAGGTCCTTCAAACACCCATAATGTATGCATGATCGACTGTACAAGGCATGGAACATAGAAATTTCATGGTGCCATTTGTTTTCTACCCTAAATTTTAAGAGACGAAGTCCAACCAACTTCTCTTCTTGGTAATGTTAGGGTGGTTTGTTTGCAACACCTACCAATGGGGAGGGTGCAAAATGTTGATTATTGTTGTAGAGCCCCCAGATCATTATTTCTAGATAAATCAAGCATAAATCATTGTCAAAGATTCTTAATTAGTCTAGTGAGCTTAATTAGGCTAGATAAGCAATCAACTTATAAGAGGTTAGTTTTTATTATTACCCCCTTTGGTACAGTAGGTGTTAGAAAAACCACACCGTATCGTGGAAGGTGGCAACTACATGCCATTTTATGTGATAATTGATTCTAATCGAACTGGAAGGTGCTACTAAGTTTCAAAACACTTAAGGTAGGTTCCCATGTCTATTTATATCCCACTAGATTCTAGATAATAACAGGTTGGATATGTTCTCAAGAACATAACAAAAACAAGCAACCAACCACATTGTAGTTGATTACAGTCAAACCTCTATAAATGTTAACCCTCGGGAGTGGATCAAAGTTAACATTTCTAGAGGTGTTAACAATTAACAATTATAAAATTACTTTTTTGAGCAATATACAAATCTTAACATTTATAAATATAAGCAATTATCACTATATTCGTTAATTTGGGACTTTTTCAGCATTTTGAGACAGTTACAAATATAAGAACATGGATAAAATCACACAAATATTGGAGAATGTTGTAAGATGCAAATACTTTGAAGCGGGTGTTCATATCAAGAACCCAATTAAGAACTCATATCAAGATGGTTTGGGTAGGACGACCCAAACATTAGACCATGTTGTTGTGGTCCATATATTAATTTGAGACAAGAGAAAGTCTCAAATTAACGAATATAGTGATAATTGTGAAGAGTCCTTGTGAGAGAATACCATTCATAAAATTGCAAACCCAATCAAAACTTTATTCAATATGAAGTTTACAAATCACGGGTGAAATATGAATCAATGGTTCTTTGGTGAGATTCATCTGCATGCACAACTTGCAAATATTTCTCAATCTGCACCAACAAACCCACATACTTGGACACATCACATGAACGTGATTCCATGTACCTTCTAATGGTACCAAAACTAGATTGCAAGTCACTATAAGATGGAATGGGTTCCACCTCACACTCCTCTCCCTCACAATCATCATCTGAAGCGCATCCTCGTAATCATCCTAAACCCTAAACACATGTGAATTGAGAAAAATTGAAAGAGAGAGGAATGTAACTGGATGTGTAGTTTTTATCATCCATATTATGGTTGTATTTCATTCGTTAACATTTATAGAGTCAAATTTACAAAGAAGGGAGTACCATTTTGTTAACAGTTAACACGTTTAACATTTATAGTGTGCAATATGTGGGAAGTAGAAGAAAGTTAACATTTAGAGAGGGTTAACACTTATAGGTGTAACATTTATAGAGGTTAGACTGTACTAGAATGTGTAGGGTCGTGACCTTGGACCACTAAGACTTCCATACGTCCACTGAAATTTTAAAAGAACAATAGTCAATTGGCACATATGGAACCTATCCCATCATATTTCATCCACATTTGTCCTTATTCCCACCAAAATCTGGTGGACAAGCAATATAACATGGAAGTTCATTCTTACATCACCTCAATTCTCGAAAAGGAATTTTCTGATGGAAAGAGAATCTATTTCCTCCAAAATGTTCAAAGAAGTTCAATTATTAGTATTATTTAGGATGAATGTCACATTCTATCCAAGTAATTTGTGGAATAAGTCCTATGACCATGAATGACACTTTGGTTACAACAATAAAATGAATAAACATACACTGGTCTCAAGTCATAGTGGAGTCAATATGTCCTAACAACAGTCTTTCACTCCACTAGTCATATTATATCATTCATTAAAAGGTGGTGCTAGTAGCCTATTAGTACAGGGTTGCAACTCTCCTTCTTAGAACAAATGCTTCGAAATCACTTCTAATACATCTAATGGAGTGATGAATTCCTTGGGAGTGCACCTTTCATAACACGTTTGAGTATACGTGAGTGCACACAAGGGGTATTAATTTGAATTGTCCCGTCTTACATATACATATGCTACACAAATTATAGCTCATAGTTATGTACATGTATGGAGGACCTCTAGAAAATATATGACATCTGTGCTTGTGTGGTAGGGTCACTAGACTTTATAGGATAAGTATTTAAAAAAAGTAGCAAAAACAAAAGCTTCAATTAAGGTTTGATTTTTTGTGAGGGTTTATAGAATGCGTACAAATCTTGGTAATTATTGGGTGGAGTCTAGGGATCCAATTGACTTGATGGATTGTCCATCAAACATGGAAATTGGTTTATGTTGGTATCAAAAAGGAACCACCAAGAAGTGGACTTAGAGCATCACCACCCATGAATGAAGCTGAACAGCAACAGTTTAAACACAAAACAGAGATTCATCCAAGTTTAGTTTGGGTAGGAGGCATATCCCCACCCACAAACTCGCTTTTGAGTCTGACTTCAACGAGCACCCTCAAACCCAATAATTTTTTTTACTAGGAAGTAAGTCTTGGAGGAGTATAATATTTTTGTCTTATTCTCGATTCATTGGAGTTTAGGTCAGCTTGGTGCACTGAAAACTTGCTCCGTTTTGCAGGACAATCACTACACTGAGGTTGCCCTCGGTGTTCAGTTCATCCAATTTTCAGATGGGTGGGGCAATTCCAAACTGAACTGAACTACTCTACATCCGTTTTGCAATTCAGTCCACTACTAGTGGCAATGCTCTTACGATCTTACCGATCATTTGATGGTAGATTTAGAAACAATAATTGCATTAGCTTCTATGACATATATTGTAGACTTAGATGCTAATGAGTTACATCTGGGGGATGAAAAAGCCTTCAACGACATTATTAATGAATGTTAGGGCTTTACATCATACATATGATAGGGGTTCATTATTATTCAAAAACATATTTGTGTACTTATGTTAATGACTATATATGAATGTAAAACAATTTAAGTATACATATTGTCACTTGTATTTTTATCATTGAAATTATATGTGTATTGCTTATTTTACAAAACAAAAGAAACATGTTTATAGGGGGTTTTTAGAGTATGTTGCAAATGCATGTGGTTCTTGATTTCCAATGAAAGGTGCACCCCCTAGGGATGATTTGCTCTTTCACAAAGAACAAAAACATGCTTCAAAAGAGGGCATTGAAAAGGATCCATTCAAATGATTTGTGTATGAATAATATAAAACTTTCATCTTTCCAAATGTCATTTTTAGAACCAATTAGGAGCAATTCCCTAGAACATGGGTCACCATTTTAACCCCCTAGGTTTTGAATTTCATAAGTCTACAAAACATTTATAAAATTTCTTGGAATTTATAGTCTTAGAATGCAAAAAGCAGCCCCAAATAAATACTTCTTAAAAAATGGTCTGGTGGCTCCAAACCAAGTTCTAAAGACAGTGACCCCTACGAGTGCTACAGATAGCTACCACCCTAGGCTTGTGAGAGAACACACTCTTTATTCATGTTGCTTCCTAAGGAAGTTGGCATTATATGGCGTTCTACAACATGCCTTCAACTCTTTAAATTCATATATAAACTTGTAAAATGTTATTGCACAGCCACTAACTTCCCAAACCAAAAGAAAAAGAAGAAGAGACAACTAAGTTATAATATAGATTTGAACAAACCATCTCAGTGACACAATTTTCTTTTTCTTTTGGAAGTGCATGTAAGAAGGTCTTCCTCATTTTGTCATTAAAACGTGATGAGCGTACTAAACATGGGCCACGGCCTCATAGAGTGAGTCATGACTAGGGTACATATAATCCAAACCAAGGTCCGAGACGACCCTAAACTACCGGGTGATAGTGGAGAGGTACCCATTTTCGAATGGAGTGGTTGGCAGTTCAATTCCCGCTGTGAAATCTTCTCTCTACTTGATGGAAAAAAAACTAGTTAGGTAGGTAGGAAGTCAATAGCCCACCCACCCCATAGCAAGAGGATTCTTGAGCATGGTAGGACCAACGGGCTCAAATTCACATCAGATTGCCCAACGTTGGTTATTGACTTATTTATTTAATTCAAACCAACAACACAATGTGTTGATTTGATTTGGGCCAACGATCCAAATTAAGCACTAGAACCATGACTTAGTCTAGTGAAATCAAGTTGAGATGAACCAACCATAAACCTATACAAGGTAAGACTTTACTAAAGTCTAGACCATCGTTAGCCTGGTATCATCTTTTTCAACACCATTCGGGTATCTATAATGAGGATTTCACATTTTAGGATACCAACAAAGTACAAAAATTTGACGATACTTTTGTTCTCGATACCATCAGGGTCTATATACCATGCAAGGACCTTCACATCTAGGAGAATTTTCTCTAGTATCATTATGATTGAATGGTAGTACGCCAAATAACAAATATGGTACACAAAGATGCTCTCACCTTGACATACCCACCAAACATCAATATCTTATTGGAAATTACAATTTCGATACCCACGGGTAGGTTCTTTGATGTCACTATTGACGTTGATGATGATTGATATCATGCATCACTTGAGCGCGGGGGGGCTTGAGTGGCACAAAAACCCTAAATAATCCTTGGTTTAGGGCACTATGCACACCTCCTTAACCCTTTTGATGAGTTTCTTTATAGGTCAGAGTCGTGTCCTTTTGTGGAGTTAATAAAAATACCTCCAATGACAAGCTCAGTCTGCATGCTCAATGGGGGCATTCCTCACAACATTGAAGGCTCTCGGCACGCCATCATTCCCAAAGAAAAGGCTAAAAAAGATTGGCTTCATCATTTCAACCTGCTGAAGTTAAAGGCCGGGGGTGTCTAGCAAAAGCACAGCACTCAAGTCCCCCGGAGTTTAATTCAACCCCTCCCTCTTTGTCGCATGCACTCAACGGGTCCATTAAATAACGTACACTAAACCCTAAACCAAAGGGAGGAAGCCTCGAGGAAAGCCTTGTGGAGCTTACAAAACATTTGCTGCTGCTGCTGCGGCTGAGGCAGCGGAGGAATCTTCATTTGCTCACTTCGCCTGTTCGATGTACTTGACTTGCTTGACTTTAAATTAAGGTTCGGCGTACGAATCATACCCGAAACGAACATTGACCCCAACCTCAACAGTACTCTGTACCACAATCATACATTTGGGGCTTCGAATCTATGACTCTCTCGTGTATATACCTTCTAATGTATTGGTTTTTGGATAAGTCTACCTTACCACTCACCTTGAGTAAAAGCATTAAGTAGGAGCTAGGAATGCTAGGGGGAGAAAAGGAACAAAGTTGTCATCAATGTTACCCCCTCTCACTTGGTGCATGCAGGAACAACCCTCCTCTCAAGGGTTCGGCACATGGCATGGGCTTCCATGGCCCAGGCGGCCCTCGGAGGATGTGGGCTGCGACTGTAAAAGTATAAATATGAATGCAATAGTAAGCACTTACAATAAAAACACATATTTTTACCTTCGGGTAAAACACATGTAATGTGTTCACTACGTTAGGGTAAAATGTAAGTTGCATTTTTATTGCGTTTTACAACGTGCGCGGTGGTTTGCTTTGGCTGTAACATGGATCGATCTTGCCCATTACAACGTGGAACGGCTTGCAAAACCACACATTAGATCAACCCATCCACCACCCAACCGGAATTAATATGTTAAACATTGATCATGCCCCGAAGGTTGGGCCCCACCAACATCTTCCTCCAATGGCTCCATCCAAATATAGCTAGTGAATCCTTAAAAGAGACTCTCACGAATGACGTACACCCTCAAGGGTGCCACGCATGGTTCAAATTTTGACATTAGAGTCTTCAAGTATAAATTTGTGCCCTCCCTCATCGTGTTCCAAAAATGAATGTAGGTTCAATACATTAGGTATCTCTTGGAACTAGAACTACACTATTCCTTCATTTTCCAAGTCAACACTTAGATGTTGCTAGTTGCCCTTGACCTGTGCATACATCCACTGCCACTACATTTAGAAACTACTTCTAGCAACATACATCATAACCCATTTACTCTTCCTCTCCATAATGAACCCTTTGTGCTTTCCAATATGATATGGCTAGTTGGTAAGGGAATGTGTTCAAGGTGTAGAAATCCTCCGCAAACATGTGGACTACTAGGTCCAGGTGGGTTGTGAGTCGGTTCCTCAACTTGCTCTTCAAGAATGATAAGGAGATGAATGCTTTCTTATCTTCCATACTACCCAACACTTGAATGTGAGCAATCTCAACAACTTTCATGAACTTGGAGAGTTTCGCTGAAATGGGGGCATTGCTAGAGAGCTTGCACCAAAGCTAGGACATCGGGTCCTTAGTCACCGGCAAGGACATGGCAGATTCAACATTTGACATCATGGTGATTTTGAAGAAGGAGCTTTGATGCTCAAGGTTGTGGATGTTAAGGGGTGGAGGACCCACTTTTCAACATCCTCAATCTCAAAGTCCACAAATGCCCACAACTTGTTTATTGTCCCATAGAATGATTGTAGTGTTGCAATATGCCCATGATATGTAGCCTTGATTGTATCAATCAGCCAATATTGGGGGTAGTATATGACCAAGGCACACATCACCTTTTGATGTTGGAATTTCTTCTCTAATTTCTCTATGAGATGTTTCATTGCACTAGTTAGCTACCACTACACCTCACTAAAGATGACCTCACAGTCAATCTTGTTTGCCTATTCCCATTGTCTTGGGAAAGGTACTAATCTCATTGTAGTCATGTGGGACACACCTACAATCTTGAAAACTAAGTTTACGATTGTAACATAATAACCAATCTTGTTCAATTACAATGGATGTGTCATCTACCAAGGATCTCAAGGTGTTGAACTCTATGTGGCAAGCAAAGGCTAGATTTACATACAGTCAATACATATTATCTTGGCATATTTTAACTGCATAATTGAAATCCACAATGTAACATGTTGGATTCTATGCAAACTTGATGAGGGATTCATAGAGTGTAGCATGGGCATCAAGCAAGGTAGGGTAAGGATATTTTGCCAGTCTAGGAGCATGTAAAGATTCTTCTTTGTTGTTGCGTCCTTGGGTGCATCCACTATCATTTTTATCACCAAAGGTTTGTATTCTTCAAACACCTTCTTTGGAGGCCTAAGCATAGATATCCAGCGAATTCTGAAATTCCTAACTATTTTGTCACCTTTGGATTCCAAACAAGTTGTAGGTTTTTGGAATCTGAGTGTTTGTTTGGGGGAGGAGCTGAAGTAAGAATACAATGTTGCCATGAGATCCTCCACATGTCTCATTATCTTGAACTCGGAGAAGGTCTACATGACAAGGTTTGTGTGGTGTGTCATGCAATGCACACCAACTGTGAAGGATGCATCTATGTTAATAAGTTGCACAATAACTCCCAATTTTGCACCTTGGAATATGGAAACCCCATCTGCCTCAAATGTAATCAACCTTTCCCTAAGCTTCTGGTAAGATGAATTTCCATAGGCACAAGCAACATTCACAATGACATCAATAAGGTTATTTGTTTTACAACCTTAAATAACTCTCTCTAAGGCAAGGAGCACAAGAACGCATTTCCAACCTCTCAATATGTAATCATGAACATTGATCCATGATTGACAATCTATCGACAACACTTCATCACAAGGCAAGCTAAAAAAGTTGGCACTTTGCGTAACCCCCTTGTTTTTTCAATACCACATTTTTATAGCCTTTGCCATCTCCCACACACTATTATCACTCCAATGGTGGTATGAATTATTCTTTAACTTCAAGCTTTCAAACAAGATATTCATCTAGTTGTAGTTTGTGATAGGCGTACAACGAATCAACAAACGAAGAAGGATGACAAATTGAATCCACTTCTTTTTCATATTTGCCACCATAGACTCAACAACTTGGGCTTGGATGCCATCAATGTGATTGACAACATAATAGCTCTCAAAGGTTGGTGGGTAAACTTGTATTTGGAGTTGAATGCTTGGAGGTTGTGCATCGCCACCAAATGGCATAGAATGGTAATCATAATGCACTAGGTGTACAAGTGCCCCAATGGAAATATATTTGAACATGCCATGGCTATGGTGATGGCATATAGGAGATGCTCAAATTGGTGATGGCAAAGGTGAACAACAACAAGGCAAGTAAGGGGTGAGGGGTTTGGGTGCAAGAGGAGCGCCATGGGAGCAAAGAAACAACAACATGACAGTCTTGGTGACAATGGCAACGGCCAACAATGGCAAACAATGAGGCAAGGAAGGGGTGGGGGTTGGGTGCTCGAGCAACAAGATGTGACAATGGTGCCCAATTGCAAAGAACAACACCAAACAACATCAATGCAGGGGAGAAAACTAAAAGTGCATTGGGAGGGTGGGGGGGGGGGGGCAAAACCAATGGTAGGATGAAGGCGACCATGACGTCCACCGGTAGATCACGTTGGAAATGGGGAGCACCATGCATTGGTGACAATGACATCGAAGATGAGCACTAGTGAGGACCAACAATAATGTGCAAGTAATAAGGATTTGGCGGTGGCTCATGGTATAGCTTTGAGCCTCGGGCACATAGCTAGGGAAAAAATGAATAAAATAGTATATAAATAAACAAGAGAACAGTAGAATCGTGAGGCTCTGTCCCTTCTTGTGAAAGACTACAACTGTAGTTGTCCACTTTGCTCATGCCAGTTCATGGCTATTTACTATACCTATGTGAGCCCAATATGGTGCCCACATGTGTTTTTAATCTCAAAAGTTCATTAGATCTTAGACTTTGACATTTATTCAATTACTCAAAAATATAAAAAGAGTGAAGCTTTTATGTTTAGATTAGAGTTAAGTTTGAAGACTTGAGTGGGTGTTGTGTTGGAATTGAGGCTTGAGGGATCAGTTGGGTTGTTAGTTAATGGTTAAGTTAGGATTTGAGTTAGCTAGGTTAGAATTTGGGTGGTGATTTAGTGAGAATTGTGGCTTTTTGCCCAAGTTAATTGTTCGGTTTAGGATGAGTGTGGGGTGGTTTAAGGTGGGGTCGGCCTTCTCGGAAGGATTGAGCCTCGGAATTCTCGGATCCAGGGATCGGGCCCTAGGAAGGCTCGGAACAGGGGGCTGTTTTCTCTCTCTCTCTTGCTGCTCTCGGGAAGGAGAGCGGCGGTGCGGCGGTATGAGCCCAAAATGGTTGCTCATATTTGTTTTATGTTTAGGATCTACTTAGAATTGCATTTGGAGTGTTATTGAAACAATTAAAAGTATAAAAAGAGTGAGGCTTGGTGTGGATTTATGTTTAGGCCTTAAGCCATTTTGTGTGGCTCATTAGAAGCTTAGTGATATTAGGGAGTGTGGTGGTCAAGTGAGTAGTGTTTGATGAAGCAAGAGGAAGGTCCTTGGATTTAAATGTTTGAATTAGAACGTGTTCTTGTTGGTTTAGGGGGTAAGGAGTTAGTGGATAGGATAAGGTCCTACTAAGTAGGAGAAGGTTGAGGGACTTGTGGTCTTGGGTGCCCTCCCCTCCTCCTCTCTTTCTCTCTTCATTCTCTCCTCTCCCCCTCCTCTTGCTCTCTCTCTCCTCGAGAACTTCTTGAGCTCTTAGAACTAGGAAAAAATGTGTGAATTAGGTAAGGATGTTTTAGGAAATTAGTGAAGTTAATTAGCGGAATTAGTTAGGGCCTAGGGGGGTTAACTAGTAAAGTGTGAATTAGCTAATGGTGCTGGTTCGGCACCTGGTTAATGCTGGTTTCTGCAGCTAGCTAATGGTGCTGGTTCGGCAGCTAATGCTTTATGCAGCAGCTAATGGTGCTGGTTCGGCAGCTAATGGTTTCTGCAGCAGCTAATGGTTTCTGCAGCAGCTAATGGTTTCTGCAGCAGCTAATGGTTTCTGCAGCAGCTAATGGTTTCTGCAGCAGCTAATGGTTTCTGCAGCAGCTAATGGTGCTGGTTCGACAGCTGGTTAATGCTGGGTTTCTGCAGCAGCTAATGATGCTGGTTCGGCAGCTGGTTAATGCTGGGTTTCTGCAGCTAGCTAATGGTGTTGGTTCGGCAGCTAAGGGTTTCTGCAGCTAGCTAATGGTGCTGGTTTGGCAGCTGGTTAATGCTGGTTTCTGCAGCTAGCTAATGGTGCTGGTTCGGCAACTAATGGTTTCTGCAGCTAGCTAATGGTGCTGGTTCGGCGGCTGGTTAATGTTGGGTTTCTGCAACTAGCTAATGGTGCTGGTTCGGCAGCTGGTTAATGTTGGTTTCTGCAGCTAGCTAATGGTGCTGGTTCGGCAGCTAATGGTGTTGGTTTCTTCGAAGCTGCCGGAGAATTAAGGCCAGGCTGTGGAGAATTTTAGTTAAGGGGCTTGAGGGAACCAAGGGATATAAAGGGGGTAAAGCCCGTGGTGCCAAACTTGACGTGGTAATAGATAGTGAATCAGGTGGTCACTTAATATTAGTTTAAATCATTAGTTCGTGATTAAGCTAGGAAAATAGGAATGATTGGATAGTAGGATTAGCGGTTGCATTGGGGGTGTGGATGAGATGGTGATAGCAATAGGGGGTATTATGATGGGGATAATAGAGAAGAGCGTTTGTTAACGCTTGTAATATTATCATGGAATGGATTGGTGTGCAATGATTGATGGGAATTGTAACGGAGTCTCACGAATTTGGTAACTGGAGTATGGAAACACGAATGTGATACCCATTCCCTCACCCGGACTAGGACGCTTAAGGGTGGGTGGTTTGGCCTCACAGGCGGGTGAAGAGCGGACAGGGGGGTAGGTTGAATGTAGACACCAGGAAGTGGGATCTGGGTGAGTTGCTAGAGGCTCAGAAAAGGTCTCTGCTGATAAATGAAGCCATCAGAGGAGGGTGAGGCACCTGGGAGGATTGCGGCCACTGGAGGGGAATAATGTAACATGGGCCATTATTGGTACATGTTGACTAGAACTAAGATAACGGTAGTCTAGAATGAGTTTAAAGTAAAAGCATAGAATATAGTTCATTATAGTTGAACTTGCTTTTTACTTAAGAAAAAGCATAGAGTTCATTATAGTTGAACTTGTTTTTACTTTAGATAAACTTAAGACAACCGGGCATGGTGGGGAGGTATAAAAAGGGCTCTTGTGCAAGAGTAAGGGCTTTTTATCTTACCTCGTGGTTGGGTGGTTCATGCCAAAGAAACTTCCAACAAGGAATTAGAGGTTTGTTACAAATAACAACAGTAAAGATCGAGATAGAACAGAGGGAGGAAACGCCGCACAAATTCACCATTGGCTCAGGGTGTGTAATTTGCAAAGGAGTAGGAATGAGGGGGTAAGCAAGTCAAAGCTTGCTGATTCGAAGCCAGGCAGAGGGATACAGATGGGCAGCTGAATCTCAGGAAATGCCTATGAGCGGAGAGAAATTCTCTGCTAGGGTTCGGTAGATCCTTGGGCGTCCAAGTTGGCATTCGTGAGTTGGGGAAAGTTGCTGGTCTGCTGGGATGAGATGAAAGATCCTGGCTACAGGTGAACCGGGTGAGCGCCAACCAAACTTGGGGGTGGAGATGGGAGTGAGCTGAGCATAGCTGAAATCTATGGCCAGGACATCAACAAGAGGTAAGGGGGGATAGATTCGAATTCGACACTCCAGCAACAGAGTAGGCCAGGGGCGCAGCTGCAGTGACAGTCGGGGAAGGACCCTACTGGAACATGTCGATGCCCACGGCACAGGCAACCTTCTGAGGTTCAACACTCAATATGTGGGAAGAAAATAGCTGCTCAGCTCGTAATTTCGGCCAGCCATCGGCTCGCCACCGAAGTGAGAGATCCTTGCTAGGCTCTGTTCTGCTCCTTGCATTGTGGAGATGTTGTGTTGGCTACACCTGGACTGCCGAAGGAGCGAGAGCAAATGTTGGTTGCTGGGTGTAGGGAAGCTGGTGAATGGACAGGGAGTTCGGAGGTGAGGCTGGACTGGGCTTCCACCGGTGGTTTGGTGCGGCTCGGGAACTAGGTGGCCGTTAGTGACAGTTGCGGAGCTGCCAGCAGAGGCTGGGAAACAAGGGATGATGCCGAGCTTAAATGAAGTCTCGGTAAACTCAGATTAATTGAGGGTTATTCCAGGGTTAGTTTAGGGATAGTGAAGGATGAGTGTAAGGTTGAATGGGCTTGTGTTAGATAATGTAGGCAGTTATCATAGTTAGAAGTAGGATTGGCCAAACCCAGATGTTCACTTGGGCCTAGGCATTGAGTTAGCTTGGGGTAGTTTGAGTTGTGGAATTAATTGTGGCACATGGCAGTGAGAGTATTCTTAAATACTTATCACTTGGTGTTTTGGAATTAAAGAATTGTGATTGGGAACTGTGCCGTGGAGTGGGATGTACTGAGTTAAGAAGTTGAGGGCAGTCAATTCAAATACATGTGAGCTGTGGGCTCTTACCCGGACTACGACGCATAAGGGTGGGAGTTTAGGGCTGACAACCTATAACCAAATTTTTCTTGGATTTTGTGCACCTTCTTCTCAAATGCGGGTCAAGGACTGAACCTATTCATTTATGACCCAAAAATTTAAAAATAATTAATTTTATATATAATCAATGTGTAGCACACATTGAAGAAAGTTGTTTTCACTCATAGCATTTTTGCACACATTGCCAAGTGTGCTTGCTTACACTGTGTGGCCATCCAACTAATTCCAAGGCAATATTTTCAGGATGCCTCTACCATGAAAATTGGAATACAAGCACAGGGCATCTGGACTTAGTTGAATAAAATTACAAAAAGGTTGGGAGAATAACATTTGGACTGAGTGGACATACATATGGGGTTTGTTATTGTGGATTACAATTATTTTTAGAAACTTGAACATGTATAAAAAATGTAAAACTATTAATTGCTATATATTATAAATAAGATTTTCACCTTTAAAAAATAATTCTATGATTATACATTTTATATTTTAGGTTTTTTATATTTCTTATAATCCACCAATTATAAACATATTTGTGGCCTTGACTTTTAAGGCTTGCCGAACTTCATTTATTCCTATGTGACCTTTTCAATGGAGAATACAAACTTTGCGTGCCAACACTGGGTGATTCTTGTTATGTCTTGATTAGGTGGGAATAATTGTGCACATTGCCGTTATAATTGAATATACAATTGTTCTCATATCTAAATCAGATCGTACAAACCTATATTTTTTTCTTGTGCATGTCATGTATATATGACACATGTAAACAAATGTGTTTGTTTCACATTTGCGTCTAGTTTAATCTTTATTTCATTGTTACTTTTCTTGAAGTCAATATATTGTCATCATTTGAAGGTAACCTAGAAGTATTCGGAAGGCTCAATAATTCAAATGTTGTAGTGAACAAAATATGTGATTGCTGCACAAATGTAGTCCTAGCCCTTGTTTTTATTTTGCATTTTTGTGTTATCGTAAATGACAAATGTTGTTGCTTGAAAAATATATTGTAAGATTTTATTTTTATTTTTTGGTTCCTTATTTATATTGTTATACACTGTCCAACATATTTGAAATATGTAAAGAAATGAATGTAGTTAGAAGTTGTGATGCATTTGTTGTGTGATTTTAATCTAATTTGAAAAAAAACATTTTTTTTGAAATAATGGTAACAATAATATTTTATTTCATTTTTCATCTTTATTCCTTTACTTTGCAATAACATTGAGAAATTTGATATAATCATCTGTAGACCATAATGAATTGTTATCAGTGATCACCCATTATAAATCATATTAATGAAATGATGGTCATAATATCAAATTCTCCATAACGAATGTCATGGAATAATATTTTATCATAAATTTGCATTGACAATAAAAATAATTTGAAGATTTATTATTTAATTAAATAATATTTTTGAATTATTGTAACAATAATGAGGCATTGTATTTGAAAGCTTAAATGCACAATAAATTGGTTTGTGATAGTTAGGCCAGTATCCATCAATGATGCCAAAAATTGTTTTTTGACCTAGAATATTTGACCAAATGAGATCTATTAATGAATTTGATTTTGTAGTAGGTATCAACACATGTTGTTTAAAATGATATTTGGACATACATAGATTAAGTGTTTGTAAATCTTTGTATTTGTTTACTGTTTTATCAAAATCTATATTAAAATCACCAAGAATAACAGTTGGACATGTTAATGGTATTTTATAAAGTAAATGATTTAAAATATTTATTAAAAAAAGATGTGAAATGAGATTGGTAACGACCTATCACATAAATAGCCTTTCTATATCTTTCATTAAATATTGTAGTTATAAACTCTGATCCACTATGATGATTTGTTGTCATTGACGAACACATCACATGTTTATCATGTAACAAAAGTAAGCCATGTCCATCAAAATTATGTACATATTTATATTTATATTAATAAATTAATTATAAACCTCTTTGAAGAATTTTATTCTAGTATATTAAAAACATAGTATATGTAATGATTGCAAGTTGTGATCATTTTGTATATTTAAATGATATCATAGCAACAAATTGATGTTTATGCTTTAAATGATTACGTGTGAATGATGAATATTTCTTAAAATTGGTACTAAAAGATTTCATTTGGCTGAATTGGTTAATTTTTTCGTTTCAATTGAAATTTTTTTATCAATTTGGAAATTGGAAATAGCTAGTGAATTTAATGTTATTATGTGTGATGATATAATGTATTCTAATCCATGTTTGTTGATACCACTTGGGTCAAATGCCATTTTATTTAGGGATAAACCTTGTGAACCGTAGTTTAGTTTTTGGTCAAGAACAAACCCAGGGAAACACTTAGGGAAGATTTAAAAGGTGACTTGTACATCATCTAGGTGTCTCATATAAGTTTTGTTAAGGAAAACGCAAGGTTATCTTACTTTGTTTCGGGTTTAGATTGACAATTAGATTATGGAAAATGGTTAAAAGTTTAGAAAATCACTCCATAACAGTACATGCAATTGTGACAGTCTCTCACCTTAATCTAATTACATGGGACAATGGTTTGGCTGTGAGTTCATTTTAATTGGACCGAGTGCGGTGCACAAGCATAGGCACAGCCATAGTTAATGGTCTTGCATAAGTAATCCATTTTTGTCTCGATACCAAAGCCAAGGGCACTTTGGTGTGGTCATTGATCTTACATTAATTAATTTTTTTAATATAACTTGGAATGTCTGTGCAGTTATCCTTTCAGGATTTTCAGTCTTCTTTAATTAAATATGATTTTAGTAGCAATGTCAGACAATAGTCTCTTACCTGGTCTTGGCCAAGGTAATCATAATTCTCTCAGTCACAACCATAGACCATCCACACATACATTTCAATCTAGTTTTACATGACTCTTTACTTAATTAATTCTAAAGTGCTTGTATTCGTATTAACATCTTGCAGCTTCCTCTCATCTCAATTTATTTAGTCTTAATTTCTCAATGTTGTTGACCAAATTGAGTACTAACAAATTCTCGGATTATTGTCGAGTTATGGTTTCTCAATTTTAAGTAACTCTTCTCTCTCTGTTCCTTTGATATAAAATCACTACTCACCAGGCTATGGTCCGTCGAATCCTTTCGGTGACCTCCAAACCGCTTCCCGTCCTCTCCAAACGATTGTCTTACTCAATTACCCTTTCGCATTCCCTGAAGGGTTAGCACGATTGAAACACAACTATTCACCAACCATAAGACTATAGCCCTCAAAATCAACTCTTTAACATTCAATTTCAACATATTCTCCGAGGAATCTCTCCTCACTATTTGTACGACTTAATTTGCAGTTTAATTTCCATCTCAAAAATTACGTGCTATAGCTTATAATTCAATAACATTACCAATGATTACGGGCAGATATTAGTCAATTGCCTCGAACATGAGTATTTCACTTATTTGCACATTATGTAAACTGTATTGGCTAATTTGAATTCCAGATCATTCGCAACCAAGTAATCATCATAATATAATATTGAGAATATATTAATCAAAGCCCTGATTTACCGAACAGATCTCTCTTAGACCATGGTCATTCCTCTCCTACAGGTTCGTAGTAATAATTTCAAGATGTGATTTATGCAAACAGAAGCCCGAATTTTTCGAGGCTCTAAACCTCGTACATTGCAGCATTGCCCCTACAAATTATGAATTCAACCACACTCGAGAATTACAGGTTAATTATCTCATCTGGACTTGGCTTGAGTGGATTATTTATGGCCAGAGAATTCAATGTAGGCAGCAGATAATAGTCCCTTTCGCCTGTATTGATTTCATCGTTCAATAGAATATTATCACTCAAACTCGGATAATTAGATCTTAATATCAAACTTGGTAATTCCACAATTAACCCTATCCTCCATACTGTAATTCTAATTACTGACATTCTCCATCATATTACTTAGATTTGGGTATTAACACACTGACAACAAACATACAACAAGGTAATCACTCCCAGTAAATTCAACAATAACACTGCAATTACAAATGTAGTTAATTAATTTTAAGTGGCTATGGCTATCCAATACAAGCCCCTTGGATGCCAATTCCAACTGCAGATTACCACAGACAATTGACGAGCAATACACAACTCACACAATTGCTACGTCTCGCAAAATGATAATAATCATAAGCTTAAAAAGTTGTAAAATCCAACAGAGTCTTGGTATGAGTCCAAAGTAAGAAATCAGCCCCTACAACCTCTAAAGCCTTGCCTTATATAGCATGCCCAACAAACCTGCAGATCTCAAATAATATATTCTTCGCTATCAGGCTATGGCCCTACCTAGCCCTATTTTCTGGTTTGGCTAGACTATGGTCCATTCACACTAACTAAAATCCAATGTTATGGTTCAGCTAAATCATATTCACACTAAATTTCAGATTTAATCCGAAAATGCAAGAAATTTTTACTACATGAACGATGAATTGTTCGAGCGGCTGCTCATTATATAAGAATTGTGTTTGAGTTGTAAAATGCATTTTATTCTTTCCAATTCGTATTCCTTTTGTTTGAAGTTCAATTGGTATCCAAGTTGGATCAATACTCTTATCTTGATATAAATGAGCATTTGCTAAGTGTATTGAAGATCCTACTTTTATGTTTAAGAATTATTTTAAAATATATATTCTAGAATTTATCAGTATGCTTGTCTTGAAAAGGCCATTGTCTCCATTTACTAAATCATCACGTGTTGCATAATGTTTTGCACAAAGTTCCACCAATATGTTTTTTGAAAAAAAAAATTATAAGTGTAGATGATCTAATTATTTTATTAGAATCATTTGGAATTTTAAATTCTGTAGATAAAGAATGATGTTTAATATCTATTATTTTTAAAATAATAAGTAAAAATTTATATATATTAAAACCTTTACATTATACATCATTATATTATAATTCATTTAATATAAATAAGAAATTATAAAATCATGCAGAGGTTGTTTGAAACATATTAAATTAATTGTATTAAAATCCATAATGTTGTGAGTTCATTTTCTAAATCTATACAATATATTAATAAACAAATGATCATTTTGACACATCACTTGTGGTCAATTCATAATACTTTATACAATCATTCCAAAAATTTGGTGCTAATAAATTTATTCCATTGTCTAATTTTTGTAGAGATGTTTGGTTTGAGGGCAAGATTTTGAACATATATGGTACTTTTCATCATATTCATTCTGAAAACTCGAAAAGATGGTTAGGTTCAAGTTGTTTTCCTTACTTGCATTGTAATTTGATAGATTGGGAGTGTATGACCACTATCACAATGACAAATGTTGGTGTCGTGATATATCATCACAAAGATAAAATTTGTACAAAAGCGTATGTGAAGATAAATTTTTCTTCTCTTTAATGAAATACAATAAATCAATTGATTGGTTGCATACACATTTTTATAATAATATGTACTAGTAGATACTAAAATCATATTCTCTACTTTATAAGTTGCACACATACGCTTGAATGGGAGAATAATTGAATTTATAATTAATAAATAGCCTTCAATCTGCAATATAAACATTCAATCAGTTAATATATATAATGATAGAAGAATATAATACACTATATAAGAAATAAAATACAAATATATATAAGAAATAAAATATAAATATATATTAGAAATAAAATATAAATATATATTAGAATTAAAATATAAATGTAGTAAAAATACATATCAAATATAAGATTATATAATATAAAATAATATAAAATAATATTAAAATAGTAAAATATAATCTATATTTAAGATAAATATATTATATATAAATAATAATATAATATAAATGTATTAACATATAATATAAATAAATAATAAAATGATAGAATATATATAATATTAATATAAATACAAACATAAATGTAAATAATAATATTAAAATTAATTATCTTTCTGCAATCTGTTTGATTGCAACCATGAATTCTTGAGGAATATCAAGTAACTTCTTATGTTGTTTTCATCAACCATTAAAGTAATAATGATAAATGCATACGTCTTAAAAAATCGATCATATTTTGAAGTAGAAGTTATGTTTTTAAATATCACGAATATATTCTTACCAATTTCGAAGGTTTTATTGATTTTTGTGTACTTATCATAAAAAGATAGTAAAAAATCCAATAGTATCATGATTTTCTCTGTAATACCATTTACAACAATCATTTGACAAAAATCCTAATTATTTACATTTTTATAATAATCTCTAACTTCAACCACTATTGTACTGAATGTAGCTATTGGAAAGTTTTTGTGAGATTTTTTTAAAATATTTTATACACATCTCTGTATAAAATATTAGAAGTAATTCAAGTACAAATGCAAGACGGTGACATGCATATTTGTAATACTAATATTGCGTAAGATATATCATTCTTCTAAAATCCATCAGCATATTTGCGTTTGACAACAAAATTTTATATTCTCACATACGCTTCTATACGAACCTTCTTTTCATGATGATGTATCCAGGGATTGCACGTCACGTCACGTCACATTTTGTGACAGCGACGTGACGGCTGACCAAAAAACGTCACGTCCGCGGGGGGGGGGGTAAATCCGGCAGTTACCCCAGGGGTAAACTGACGCGGTCAACCCCCTGGTCAACCCCCTGGTCGACTGCTAAGTCGACTGCAAATAGCAGTCGACCTAACAGTCGACTGCCAAAAAAATTTAAAAAAAATTCCAAAAAAAATTCCAAAAAAAATTCTGGACCGTCAGATCTTCTTGGCAAGAAGATCTGACGGTACAGAATTTTTTTTGGAATTTTTTAAATTTTTTTTGGTAGTCGATTGCTAATTCGACTGCTATTTGCAGTCGACTGCAAAAAAAATTAAAAAAATTAATGAACCGTCAGATCTTCTTGCCAAGAAGATCTGACGGTCCAGAATTTTTTTTGGAATTTTTTTAATTTTTTTTGTTTTTGTAGTCGACTGCTAGGTCGACTTCTATTTGCAATCGTTTGCTAAGTCGACTGCTAATAGCAGTCGACTTAGCAGTCGACTGCAAAAAATTACTTTTGCAGTCGACCAAGACCAGTCGACTGCTATTAGCAGTCGACTAGCTGGTCGACTGCTAAAAGCAGTCGACTTCAAGGAAAACCAAAAAAAAAATCAAAAAATTCTAAAAAAAATCATGGACCGTTAGATCTTCAATCCAAGAAGATCTAACGGTTCAGATTTTTTAATAGATTTTTTTAATTTTTTTAATTTTTGTTTTCTGAAGTCGACTGCTCGTAGCAGTCGACTAGAGCAGTCGTCCCAAAAAGTTACAAAAAGTTACAAAAAATTGGTACAGTAACTTTTTTTTACCACGTCAGTGCGTGTCACGCCCCGACGTGATGCGACGTGCGGCGTCACGTCATTTGTGACGCGACGTGACGCAAAAAGGCCGCGTCACGTCCATTTGCACATCCCTGGATGTATCACGTTATCAACAATTGTTATTGTGATACTGTCAAAAATTCCGATCTATCAAATTATAATACAAATAAAAAAAATGACTTAAACTTGACCCTCTTTTTAAGTTTTCATAACATACATAATTAAAAGTATCATACATATTCAAAATCTTGCCCTCAAATCAAACATCTCTACAATTCTCATTTATATCAGTCGCACACATAACAACTTTAGAAGGTCTGATGATACTAATAATAGCCATGACAATGCTAGAATTATGGACATGAAAAAAACACTGACAAGTAGTAAGCAAAAAAACAGAAAGCTCAAACACAATATATGTAAGATCAAAAAATGTGAAGGTGATTTTGCAACTATACAGATCACCTCAATATATACAAGCTTTCAAACCTTGAACAACTGCCAAAATAATTATAATTAACTATATTTGTTTAATATATTTTAGAGAACAACTATAGTTAACTAGATATATATAACTATAATTAACTAAATATATAATTATAGTTAATATCCATGTTAAATCAACTGGACCAAAAATAGCAAGAACAAGTAACGTCCAAGTGTCAATACAACTCGATTAGGAAACGGAGAAGTCGATGCATAGTCTTTGTCCTATAGACAGATCCAATAAAACAAAGGGAGCAAGACCACTTGGTTTATGGGTCTTACTAAAGACTTCCAATGGGATTCTACGGAGTGGAAATTGGACAAAATTGGGCTTATCAAAGGGGGTGAGTTTTTAGCCACACCACCAACCTTAGCTACCACATCTCACTCAAGGCTTAAAACAAGGAGAACAAACGTTTTTCAAAATAGGGAAGAACTTCATCTGTTTTGGAGGGGGGGGGGGGAAGAAAGCCATTGACCTCATGTTGTACATCACCAAGATCAAGTAGATTCATTTTTCTCTTTGGCAACTAAGGGCCACTTCACACACAAGCCAAGAGCCGTGACCATGAAATTGTGAGAGGCCAAAAGAAGTGTCCCAAGGCCGTCCCAAGACACTTCCAGAATCACGTAGTGTGGTCACGGGCCCACAAGTGTAGTGTGAAGTCATACATGACCGGGCCGACACCAAATGGTATTTCATTGAATTTATGTTCATGAGGGGTCCTCATAGATGATAAAATATAATAAATCAACGGTTGTGAGATTTCAGAGTGCCATGGTCTCCCAGTTTCGTGTTAGGTCTACCTCCAAGAGGTAGTTTTGAAAAATAGTCCAAGTGACCATGAAACATGATCCATTTGATGCCACCACCTCCTCTTTGATGATCCACCATTTGATGATCCATTCACACTACACTTGAGCGAACTTGGACCAGCTCTGCCTTTTCCACCAATGAGAGTGCTTGAAGTGCAATGGTCCCTCAATCTCATGTGTGAAGTGGCCCTAATTGTCAATGGACTCCCAATTGGGGCTTGGAGCATTTGTATGGGATGTGAAGGCAAACGCCATTACTTGTAGGCACAACCTGGTGGAATCCACCAAGCATTGCTTCATGGAATGCAAAATTCCTAGGAAAACTTGGAAAATGTTTAGCAAGGTTAGAACTTGTTCCGGTAAACAACCTAGTATGTTGTGTAAGGAAATTATCACAAGCATTATCCTTGGCATTAGGTCATGTTCTAGATATGAATCAGGCACTAGAAACAAGAAGTTGCTTGGAACATGTTTAGGGGAGCCATCATTTGACACCTTTAGTGCTATACCAGCAGCTTGGATTTTGCTAATGAGGCCATAATTTTTAAGTATTTGGTGTATCGGTGAGGTGCTTTGTAAGAGGACCTTCTCTCACCTTCAATGATAGTTATCCCCACCTTTTACTCATCATGACAGTTCGTTCTCATAGGATCCAGATTGATTACGCCCATCTTTTGAATTTATGACCCTAAACCCTAAACCCCAAAAGAAAAAGAAAATGAAAAAGAAAAAAAAGAAAAGAGTAGAAGCACTATGTTTCTCTCAAGGAGCTCACAACTTAGGGCCACCCCATGCATAAAGGTTACGTAACAAGCCCGGGTTGTTAAACTTTAAAGGACAGAAAGTAGTACATAACATTATTCAGATCCATATCAGCGTTCTGTGGGACTGGCAGTATTGTGCGGAATATTCCCTGATATTTCCCACATTCAGTCTGAATGTGGGAAATATCAGGGAATATTCCGCACAATACTGCCAGTCCCACAGAACGCTGATATGGATCTGAATAATGTTATGTACTGAAGGCCACTTTAGACTATATCCCTAATCCTAATTTCTAAAGTCCCACTCAAAGGTAAAATTCCCAACTTCATGCACCCTTGCAGTGAATGAAAATTAAAATAAAGATTGCAATTTATGGGACTTGGGTTGCCATAGTGTGAAGGGGAAATTCCTAAACACAATCCCCACCAAGTCCCTTCACATGTGATCTTGGATACATAAATGAAAAGCTACAAGTTTTTTCATTCTTCCTAGATCTAAGGGTCAAGTAGTAGGACCCGTCCGGTTCCATCCTATTCTTGATGTTGTCATTCGTGTAACAAAGATTTGCATCCCACGTTCATGCATTCTTGGCTCCTTATTTATTTGGTGCCCCAAAAAAACCCACCCATTACTTACCGAGCATTAGAAGTCCTCTTTCTTAGATCTACATAGGGTTAGGTTTGCGCTTCCTATTTCCAGTTGCTTTAGCGATCCCAACAATTCGGGTTGAACATGTCACAAGATCTTTTACATGTATTGATGTCAGAATCAAAGTTTCTTTGATGTCCAATACCATGGAAATTAGGCATGAAGTTTAATCATCGTCAATATATAGAATCATTTAAGAATGGGATCAATAATTAATGCCAAGCACAACCAGTGATAATTTGATCATGATAAATAGAATACAAATTTATGTTAAATTTAACACCATTCCAAATGTTAAATGAAAAGTACGCTCGTATGGCAAGAATTCCCTCTCAACCAATGAATATCCTTATTATTTTAAGGTTTGCAAAAGGTGAAGTGACAATATGAGTGCGTGGCTTTGATACTAAGAACCTTAGATATGAACATAAGTAAGTGATGACTAAGTCATAACATTATTCTATTGCTAGCAACTGTTCCATTCTAATAATATCAATACATTGCTTCATCAGAGTTTTTTAGCTTGAATTTGCCAACATAGTGCTACTCGATGAACGGGGAGAATCAACCGCTAGTTACAGATGAACCGGTTGACTTTGAGAAATAACCGATTGAAGTTCAAGACTTCAGGAAAATCACCAATCAGTTTAAAGGAATCTATGAAATATGCCTCCAAATATAAAGTAAAACCGAAAGATCACATCATGTAACCAGTTGGACTTGGAAACACTAGAATTTTGACCGATTATGCCCAAAAATCTCCTTGGACACTGGTGCTATTATGATGTGAGAATAAATAGAGTATAATTCCAAATAGAATATGGCCTATTCCCAGCCCCACCCAACGTACAAACTTAACCAATGATTGGGGAAAACCGGCAGTCAGTTACAGATGAACCGGTTGAGTTTGAAAAATAACCGGTTGAAGTTGGAGACTGCAGGAAAATTACCGATCATTTTAGAGGAATCTATAGAATATACCCCAATTTAATAAAGGAAAACCGGAGGATGTCAACATGTAACCGGTTGGACTTGCAAACACTAGGATCTGAACCGATTATGCCCAAAAATCTCCCCGATCACTGGACTTAACTGAAGAATGTTATTGTGATGGCTTCGATACTAAGAATCTTAGATATGAACATACCTAAGTGATGACTAAGTGGTGGCTTCGATACTAAGAATCTTAGATACGAACGTAACTACTAGGGCAGGAGGTGAGCTGGGTGATGAGATTCATGTTTTGAGGATGATGACATGGCTCAAGTCGAACGTGATCTGCTCTGTGCATGCTTGGAGAGTCATGAGAATGTGAAGATAAATCGAAGCCGCTATGATAAATTTAGATGGTTCATGCATCTCCATACTTAGCTGGATAGAGGAGGTGGAGTCCGTGATCCGTGACTCGTGGCTGCGCAAGGCCAGAAACCCAAGCCCAGAAAGAAGGAAATTGGACGTGATCTGGTATCAGCGTATGAGTCATGGGCAATTGTCGTGCGTAACTTGAAACTTGTCTTACGTCACTCAAAGATCTGCAAATCTATCGTACATGTAGATTTATGTTGCTCTTTTAACTGAAGTATGAGGAAGCATGTTGCCTAGGACTACTGTAGTGTGTTGGTAGTGTCTAATGATTGAATTTTAGACAATGTCCAATAACAAGTGTCAACGCAGAATAAACTTCCTGTAGCTTTCATATTGCAAGTTCAAACATTGGAACATGTCACACGCACAATGATTTGTATGTGTTTTCTAGTTGCCTTAGAGGTAGTGCACATTGTACTTCATATATCGATCACCTCCCTTCAAGTTATCTTTGATAGCTGATTTCTGTGTAAAATAACTATAAAGTGCAATGTTTGTACGCATTTGTTTCCCAACATCTACCATGGTGTGCGATAAAAACTTGCTTCTAATAGGTTTGTTGCAAATTCAATCTAAGTTAAACTCAATAGACTAATTCAAGTCTGTAACCTTGATCTAAATGTTAATTTGGATAATAAAAAGCAATCTTGGCCAATACATAGCAATCAATGTTTTCACCCTCGCTATTGGTAAATGTTGAGAACATTTACCCATCTCATAGTGCAATATAGTTAATATATGTAGCGCCTTTCCACATTGAGCCGAGAGGGAATTATTGCATACAAGCATACTTCTCATCCATCCATATTAGATGGAATAGGCTAGTCACTAAGTAGAGGTTGAATAAACCTTAGTAATGTAAAGAACTTAATTGATTAATTATTAGAAAAATTGCTCGTCAAGAGTCACTAAAATCTATGATGCCATTTGTTGGAGGTACATTAAAACTCCAAAACACATAGCTAGGGAAAAACCAATCTGAGCCCTTCTCAACTGCCTTCAAAATCCAAAAACCCACAACTCACTTGTTTTGTGTTTCATAGGTTGAGTACAAGCATATGTGAAGATTACAGAAGGGTCCAACCACGATAACGTGTACCAAAATTTGTGTCATGTGTCACATTTTTTCACGAGCCTTTGACACTCCTTTGAATGGTTATCATATTTTTTATCTGACACTTTACATCGTTTATAGTCAAAACTTAACACAATAAGAGATACTGTCATCACATCTAACTGTTGGTTTGTACTAAACGGGGATATTGCCTCAAACACGAGCCCTTATGAAATTGATGGGCCCTTTTCTATTCATTCCTTAATGGTACACCGCATCATGGTTGGACCCATAAACACCAGACAAACCCACACTAAAAAGCTGGGATTCCTTCCAGAAGATTCACAAACCCTTATAGGATCACACACGAAAGATGAAACAAAATTGGTGACCAAAGTACTGCACACCAACATGCTGAAGTCATTCTTGTTTCCAAGACAACTAAAGTAGAAAAACTTTACACTCTCTCCTATTGCTTTACATACTTTCACAAATTATGGGCAAAATACTCTACTATCAACCTCCTATCTATTTATCATGTCAGTACTGTAGTTCCCTCATTGTGAAGCAGTAAATTTCATTACATCCCTGATTTGCTAATGAATTTAGTCGATGATGTTCACATGAACCTCCTGCTTCCTGTTTCGAAACTGGAAGGGACTACTGTACCCAGCATACACAACCGTGCTCTCATCATACTTCAACCCGTCATTTGCAAGACTTTGCTTTAATTCCGCGAATTTTTCCTCATAGTCCTTGTTGCTAGGGAAGCCTCCAAAAGGTCCAATTACAGCCTTCACAGCTCCCTTTGGCTGATAGAAATGGACCTTTGGGTCTGATGGGATGGGCAGATCGTTGATCGATTTGAACCTGCCAATCAGAAGGCACCATCAGTATGGGGGTTGCAAAAGATCTACCTTTCGATACGTCAGTCTTACATGGTTTCTTTTTCCAACTTCTCCCAAGCTATGAAACACGCGATTAGTTCAAGATACTTAGCAAATCCAAATAGAGGCCATAGCCACTTTCCTCATAACTTTCGGAGGGATTTCAGAGCTCATATGAATATCTTATTCAATATCAATTATGAAAGTATGCAACTTAAATACACATTTGGGTGCAAAGAAAGGCCCGGATTGGGCCTCTTAGATGCTTAAGAGATAGCCCCTAAACGTACAAGAGGCCCAATTTTAGCCTCCCCATGCAAAAACATGTATTTGAGCTAATTGTGTCAAAAGTGACACTACCTAAAATTAAGTCATTCTTCAAATGGACTTTTCAAGTCGGTTAAATATCTTAGTGTTATTGAAGATTTGGTTTCAAATATACAACATGGTTGCCCTTCAATACTTAATATTCCGATCATCAATGTCACATATGAGTGTACTTTATTCTCTCCTTCACATACGATAGTGTACCAAATAAAGTTTCAAACCCATAAATCTAAAAAATATGATGTTAAGACTCGGTGAGGCTCATAGAAATTGTGTATATAGGTCGTACATTGAAGCCCCTTGGTCCTTTTAACCTGCACACTTGTCTGATCCATTTGCTAATGAGCTTACTGAGTCGTCAGATCTTCTCAGTACTAAAGAGAAAATTTTCTCCAGATGTCTAAAGAGCAAAACAATTGATTGGCAAGAGCGAAAGCACAATAACTTTACATTGAACATGATGTTTTGCGCAAACGTCTCTTTAATTTTGATATCTGCACATAAATCAAGTGAATGTTACTAGGTCTACATACCTGCTGGGCACGAAGAAACCGATGGAGTATCCATTTGATTTAGGGATAGGAGTGATGTGCACAGGCCCAGTCATCTCAATCTTCATGCCTTCAGAGTTTTTGCCAGATATGAAATTGAAGCACCGATAAAACCCGGTGAAACTCGCCGACTCAAAGGTCGAGTCTTCCACCACTGTCTCCACCCAGATCTGTCAAATATTTTCATTCCATAGTAAGAATCAATGTTGGTCTGGTATATAGGTGAATCATGTATGGAATCAATAATCATCAACATCAATAATGTTATCAAAAAACCTACCCATGGGTATCACAATTATATTACCAGTCAGATATTGATACTAGGTGTATGTCAAGGTGAGAGAATCTTTATATACCCGATTTATAAATTTATACCATTCTAAACCATATTGATACTAGGGTACTTTTGCCTAGGTATCAAGGATCTTGCATGGTATATAGACCCGAATGGTTGCGGAAACAAAAATACTGTCAATCACCTGTACCCTACTGGTCTCAAAAAATGTGAATTCCTCATTGTAGATACCCAATTGGTATAAAATAAAAAGACAATACCAGACCAACACTAGTAAAACCACATAAATTTTCAAGCAAGTAGCTCAAATTCACGCAACATCAACACTGAAACCATGGATCTGCAAGAACATACATATGCAACATGGTGCCAACAATCTCGGCTGCAAGAAGCTTTTGAGAAGATTGTACAAAATAAAATAAAATCAACTTCGTCTCTCTAGAACCATAAAATTGCTAAGGCTTGTGAGCTTATTCCCTTTCTACTTAGAATCAAGGAACAAATCTCCAAGAAATGCAGTCTTAATTTATAAGAATGGGTATCAAACAAAGTCAAGTAGCAAGCTCCTATTAATCCTCACCCCATTATTTAAGGGCTTAGGTTAAGACTTGAAAGCCTTCACAACTTCTCAGATTAGGCCCTAAAATTTCGCAATATTCTCTAACATGGCTTGCATCAGGGTGCCTTTGATTCTTGATCCCTCTTGGATAATTTTTGAAGCTTAATAATGTTATGACTGTGCGTTTCTTCAATTTTTTTAATAAGTAGATGCAGATGATGAATGTTTAAATACCATGTAGCGATTCTCATCTTCTTCAAAGCAATGTTGCATTTCTTTTACCAAAGGCCCGTTCAACTGTTCGTGTGCATTACTACATTCCAACAAAAATTAAAGCTGCAACCTAGTCTCTGTAACTGCGTGTTTCTTCAATTTTCAAAAAACAAAATTCCAGGTCACAAATGTTTAAATGAGTATCGGGTAGAAATTCTCACTTCTTCAAAAATTGAAAGTATTGACAAATATCCTGAAAACAGTGTGCACTACTAAATTCCACCAAAAATGGAACGTGCACCTTAGTCTCTGTAACAAAGTGTTTTTGCGAATATCGAAAAAACAAGAAGATAAGCATTTGAAATTCTCAATCTTCTCCAAGAATTGAAAATTTTGAGAATTCCTGTAACACTGTGTGCCTTATCAAATTCCACCAAAAATAGACGCTACAACAAAGTCTCTCCGTAACTGAGCGTTTCTTCAATTCTCAATTAACAAACCCAGACCATTACTGTTTGAACACTGACCTACAAATGCCCATTGAAGGAGCAGATATGTGCATAGAACAACCTCAGATTGGCAAAAAAAGTGACGAAGAACCAAAGATTAATAATAAAAACCAAACCAAACCTAACCTAACCCAGGAATGAACAAGTTTCATGGCTTCGCAAGGTCATTTCTGCAAAGAATAGAAACACTTGCAAGGGACTTGCAGAAATCCTGTAGAGATTGTGCATTTACTAAATTCCACTAAAATTTAAAGCTGTAACTTAGTATCTCTGTAACTGCATGTTTCTTCAATTTTCAAAACCCAAACTCCAGCTCACAAAATGTTCAAATAAGCTGCAAATTTTCCTTACAGAGAAAATATGTGCATAGAACGACCTCAGATAGGAAGTAAAAAAGAAGTAAGAAAACCTACAGACAAATTTTAAAGTAAATTGAAAACCAAAACCAAAACTCACCTCGCCTTCTGGATACTTCCGGAGCTCATATCCACTCTTGGAATCCACCACTGTGCAGGCCGGTGTCTCAATGTCCACTTGCGGACCACAGGGAACTTCCTTTTCCTCCAATCCACCGCCAATCAAACGCAAAACGGATCCGAAGCCATTGCCGTGAGCTTGTGCTACGAATTGCACCGCAATGGCAACGAACAGCACCGCAATCACCTGCTTGGAACCCATCTCTCAATTCTGCAACAACCAAGTATCGAAATGCTGCGAATAGATGAGTGAGAATTGAGAATTGAGAATTTGGAACGTGAGTGATGAGTTGTGCAGTTGCTTCAAGGGTGAGTTATTTCTGAAGCAGAGGCCGATGAATCATCACGTGGCAATGGCGGCAAGTATTGGAGGCCGCAAACGCACCAGCGCGAAGGACAAGTCATCACCTCTCCATATCCGCTCCAAATCTACAAATCTTCTAGATTTCGGAAAATGGTGTCTAATTTAGGGCTATATACGTGACATCGTCTAGTGATCATCCGCGCGGCCTTGTTCTCATCCCGGGCACTTTTCCTTGGAGAGAGAGTGTACCTTTCATTCATCGAAACATATTAGCCTTGAAAATAGTATGCAGCTTGGAGATTGCTTTTTTTGGTTGATTCGACATCAGAATTAGGGCCAGTTTAGACTACAGTGAAGAAGTGCACCGGTCGGTCAGGAATTTCAGCCCAAGACAAGGGTTATTTGAGGCAACGTTTGGTATGGTGGACAAGGTGGAAAAACAATTAAAAGAATACTTCAAGTTGGAGTTCTTTGGAGGCCAAGTTTCTTGTCTGAGGGTTTGAGGCTGCCCAAGAAACTTGATCTTTGGAGGACTCTCTTGGCAAAAAGTGTTGCCATGTTGGTAGCCATGTCATTTTTTTATCCGTGCTTGAAGTTCTTTACCAAAGAAGTCTTGGTTGTAGTGTAAACCATGGCCGGTGAAAAACCCATTTTGTAGCCAGTCATATTGCTCCATACCCAAAATTCTTGACATGTGCACTTTTTCACCGTAGTCCAAATCGGCCCTTTGATTTGAAGACCCCGAATTAGTCCAATTGAGGTCATTTAAGATAAATCAACAACAAATCCATAGGGGATCGAGTTTTTATGTTGGATGGACAAGAGGTGCATTCGCATACGACAATTCCCTCTATCCTTTTTTCTCGGGGCAACTTGGGAGGGAGGGAATTTTCGCATACGAGTGTATCTCTCAAACATCCAACATAAAGCCTTGAAATAGTATGTAGTCTGAATGTTGTTATTTTTAGTTGAATTGATATCGGAATTAGGTTTCAAGAGCCCAAATTAGTCTAGTCCAAGTCATTTCAAATGAATCGACCACAAATCTTATAGGGGATCGAGTTTGTATGTTAAATGGATGAAGGTACATTCATATGTGATAATATTCTCTATCTAGTAGCTTGGGCCCAACTACTTTGCCTTTTGAGGAGCTTAAGTTAGTAAGTGGCTTCCATCTATCCTAAGGCCTCTAGAAAGCCCTACTTGAGAAAACTACACCAATAACTTATGTGCAATTAGGTAGCCACTCACTAATTTGAATATTTATTACCATGGTAATAAATCACAAAAATTGTTTTTCTTATTATGGTTGTTGTAGGGATGAATAAACAAAGTTATAAGTTTTGTGATTTGATTTTGACCTAACTTGAGATGAAATCAAAAATGCCGTTAGGTCAACGGCAATGGCAATTTGCATGGGTAAAAAGACAACTTATTTGTGAAGGCAACCTAATTGCACATATCAATGTACATTGTTTATGGACTAGATAACCGTTGAGAGGAGAGTCATTGAAGACATGTGTGGACAACGAGTCATCCACCTACTTGAGATGATTAGCAGACATGACCGATTAACTTGTGAACAAATTCTTGTAGTTATGGATGTTGTCGCGCCTATAGGGATGAAACATTATGACGAGTCTCATAATTCTTATGCTCTTGGATGAGTGATCGGTTATGGTAAATATTGTGAACATACTTATAGTGTGACTCACCCTTTGCCACGATATAGTATGGCCTAAAATATACAATGTACAACATTACACAATAAAATAGCGTAGCATCTTATACTTGCGGGAATTACTTTTAAGTAGTCTTTCCACAAACATGTCCTACCTAGGTGATATCGATGGAAACTATATCAATATTTGTAATACAACCAAATATATAGATGTTCTATTTTAAGATCAATCACATATAACAAGGAAATTCTTGGGAGAATGGCAATATTCAATCCATTTTTGGAAACACATTAAATATTGGAATCTTAGATTTGACACCGCTCAAGTAGGATGGTGAGATCTCACTTTGTTGGATGTCTCTCATATGGACACTATTTTTCATCCAATAGAAGTATTATAACTTACAACGTAGACCTCAGATATTATGCATTGTGAGTTGGAATATAGTGTGGATAGTGCATCCACAAGAAGATCCCTAATGTGTTTAGTGTTGGTTTTCTTGTTATAGTGTGGTCCACAATATCTACCATAAACATTGTGCACCTATTTACATGGACGCTCTTTGGATATCACCATAGGTATGATAGTAGGCGTTTGAAAACAATAATAAAAACGAATGTGAACACATTAGCAATTTCAAATGAGAAGCATGACACTTCAGCTTGCTATGATTTTTGGAGACAAGGTAAAAATATTTTGAATTCTTGAAGTGAAAATCTTAGGTTTGGACCTATAATAGTGTTTTCATTTGGAAATGTACATTTCGTGCCTAGATTGTGGGTTGGAAGGAGCCCCGGTTGGCTATGGGATGTTCTAACATATAGTGAATGCAATTTGAGTTCATATAACGTTTGCGTATATGGCAATACATTATTTTTTGGGGGGGGTGAGTGTATTTGGCTATGTTTCGCCAATGTAGAGTTGAAATATGGCCCCCGCTTCCTAAGTTGTTGAGGTGAATGTGGCTAATACAACCTAAAGCACATCACAAATTTGGCTACATCTAACATTCGATGTGAAGAAAAAAAATGTTCCAGGGGGGAGTTGAACCCTAGACTTTTGACCTTGCCCACTACAACATGGAATGGCCTACAAAACCACATTAGCACAACCCATCCACTACCCAAACAAATTTAATAATCTAGGCACCTAGCATGTGTTAAAGGTCAAGGCCCACCAACATCTTCTTCCAAGAGCTCCATCCAAATATAGCCAATAAACCTTACAACAACAATTTGAAAAGACATGCACCCTCAAGCATGCCACAGTCTCACAGATGGTTCAAAGAGACACTACAGTCTTGAGGTATAAATTCATGTCCTCCCTCGTGATGTTCCAAAATTTGAGTGTAGGTTCAATACATTGGGTACCTCTCAAAGAACCATAAATGCATTGATCCTTCATTCTCCAAGCCATTACTTACAGTTACAAACAAAATTGAGTACGTTGTACACAAACTCAACTTCGGCTCCCATGGTCAGCCGATTCAAATCAAAAAACAAAGTGATGAAGTGATCAAAGCAAGAGTCCAAGTAGTCAATTGCATAAATGTGAAACCAAAAAGTGAAGAGGGTTTAGGGTTTCTAAAATAGGAAATGTTGAAGTGGTTAGGGTGACAATACTCCCTTTTGTTCGCCACCACTCTTCCAACATCAACATCTTTGTGTGCATTGCGTAGTTGAAAACATCATGAGATTTCTTCACGGGGGGGTCACTCCATTGTCAAGTAGAACACCACGTGCGAGACAAAAAAATCTACTTTTTCTTAAAAACATCACCAAAATGGGTCACAATTTTTTTTCATGTGTAGATATACACGGTATCTATTACATAGTACAAAATGGCAACCAAATTTGATGATCTGGTTTTTTAACAAAACATACCGTTTCTAATTAGAATGACGTAGAATTGAACTAAAACAATTACTACAAAAATGAAGATGACTAAAAATATAAAAAAATATAAAAAATATTATCAATGGTTATGTATATGTAGAAAAAAATCATAATTTTTAAAATTATGTATGGCATATAATATAGGGTAGCAAATTTGTCTCGCACGTGGTATTCAACTTGACAATGGAGTGACCCCCCGTGGATTTCTTGTGCATTGTGTAGCCTTGGTTCCATAGTACGTGAGGTACAATTTGTAGAATCGTTTGTAACCATATGCCTCCGTTGTCTCAAGAACAGAAGCACCAAGCTTTGGTGCAACTTAGAAGCAATGTTTCTACTCGCAAAGTTGCCGCTTTAGTGGACATAAGCCAATCTTCTGTAGCATATCTGAGGAAGGATGTAGGGGGCGAGATTGAGGGACATAGAGGAGGGCATCCAAAGCTTCTTGCAGCTGAAAGAAGAGGCATTGTGTCGCTCTTGTTACTGAAGATCAACTTAGAACTACATTTGCGACAACACAACAACTTTGATCTGAAATAAGTAAATTGTTGTCTGTGAGGCGTGCTTTGAGAGAGGATGGATTGGGCGCATGAGTGTAGCAAAGGAAGTTGTTTCTAAGTCGTAAACATGTTCTTGCACACCTGAGGTTTGCTCAAATGCATGAGAATTGGATCATTGATGATTGGAAACATGTGATTTTCAGTGACGAGACAAAAATAAATAGGTTAAACCCATATGGTAGGTCATGGTGTTGGATTGGAGATGGAAAACGCATTCTCTAGAAGAAATCATGTTCATTTCAACCCTTGGCCATCGCGACTCGCACCAAGAAAATGCATAAACAATTCAATTGGTAGGCAACCGGAAGGTACCCGTGGTGTACCCATGGAAGGTGCCCCCCGATTCCCAACCGAATTGATTTGTTTATGCATTTTCTTGGTTTAGTCTTGATGGCCTAGTCGAAAGGAGGGTTGAAATGGACAAGATTTCTTCTAGTGATTGGACCCTACCATCTCCATCAAACTATGAAGCATGGTGGTAGGCTGGTGATGATTTGGGATACATGACGGCTTTTGGGCCGGGAGCATGGTACAAAATTGAAGGTAGGATGGATTGGCATCTCTACAAATTTATTTTAGAAATTTTCTTGTGGCCCACTATACAAAATTACAATCTAGATCCAAGTAGGTTGGTCTTTCAACATGATAATGCTCCCAAGCACACGAGCAAGATCGTGCAAGAATGGTTGGCATCACAACCATTTCAACTCCTTCAATGGCCTGCACAATCTCTGAATTTAAATTCCATTGAACACTTCTAGGCACTTCTCAAACAATCACTATATTCATTAGTTTGGGACTTTTTCGGCATTTTGAGACAGTTACAAATATAAGAACATGGATAAAATCACACAGATATTGGGGAATGTTGTAAGATGCAAATACTTTGAAGCCGGTGTTCATATCAAGAACCCAATTAAGAACTCATATCAAGATGGTTTAGGTAGGACGACCCAAACATTAGACCATGTTGTTGTGGTCCATATATTAATTTGAGACAAGAGAAAGTCTCAAATTAACGAATATAGTGATAACAATCCTTGAACGAATTTACGACACCTGCAAGAGGTATCCAAGGAGTTTTCCTTCTGTCTCCAAAACAAAACAAAAAAAATATCCAAGAATTGTGGGAGTGTGTGTGTTCAGTGTATCCCAATTTCAGTGAACATGATTGCATGGCGCTCTATGAGAGCATGCCACAAAGAATTGACGTTGTGCTGAAGAGTAGGGGTTACTGGACCAATTACTAAAGATTTTGTAGGCAACTTGAACAAAATTGAATATATGTATATAGTTTCTCATTTGGTTTTGCAACATACTTTCTTACTATTAATGTAATGTGAAATTTTGCATACATGTGCACAAGTTTGTGCAGCATCATATCCAATTTTCAAATTTGAGAAAGAGCATGTGAATTGTTCGTGGTTGTCTGTTGAAGATGAGTTTGTTCAAAATGTACTCAGTTTTATTTGAAACTATAGTTTTGTACAACCAGTGTTGCACCCAACAATGGAAAGTGAGAACTACAAAAGCAAGGAGAAACCAACAAGTATTTCCATCCAATAAATACTAAATATGAAACCATCATCAATGGGCACTAACGATGTGGGCATGGAGGCAATTGTTAGGCGGAGGGCTAGGGTTTCGGCTCCCGTACCCTTGCCCGTTGGATTCAATGGCAATGGGGGCAGCGTGGATGCGGCCATGGGATGGCCTCAAGGACTGGAGCCAGGGGGGTCTGCTACATAGGGTGCCGTCCAACCCAGTTTCGGGCTACATCCGTAAAATTATTAAAGCCCTACATGTATGTACTTCGCCACCCCTTAGGCTACGCAACAAAAAAACAACTGCATAACCTGAAAGAAAATCAATAAGTTGTATAAATGTATGAATATGCATAACATTATTCAGACCCATGCAGTGTTCTGTGGGACTGACAGTATTCCGGGGAAATTTTTCACATTCAGAGTCTGAATGTGAAAAATTCCGGGAATATTCCCCGGAATACTGTCAGTCCCACAGAACACTGCATGGGTCTGAATAATGTTATGTGAGTTCATCCAAGATATAAATTCATATACATGGGTGCAACAGGCTGGGACGGCACGGGCCCAAGCAATCACTACATACATGCATCCCATGAATCCATAGACTTGACTCCCTGTGCATGCAGTAAAAGCTAAGCTTGGGTCAGTGTACTCCTCCAACATGTTTGAATTTGAAAAGCCAGTACTGTACTAAGTTACCAGAAAGTCTAGGACTACTGGCAGCAATGGAGGACAGCAGAAGAAAATGTCCTCTATCTATCACTTATAAAATATAATTCACATTATTTTCAAGAGGCTTTCTCAATCTTTAGGGTGAAAACATGCGATCATGAATAAAAGGGATTTTCAATAACTTACACACTTTCAATTCCAAACTTTCGTGAGTTAAAATTTCACATCAACAACTCGTCATACCTATTCCACCAAAGACGTTGAGTCAGGTGAACTTAGAGCATCTCCACCACCGGTAGCACATCCTCCTCCAACACCATTTTAGATAGAGCGGAGGCATATCAATCACCACTTCATCCCACCTCCACATTGGAGAAAGGCAATTGTCGCTTATAAGTGTACCTCACATTCATCCAACGTAAAAGCCATAAAGTAGTAGTATGCAATCCGTTTAGCTGATTTGAGACCATAATTAACTCTAAAGATCATGTATTAGTCTAGTCCAAGTCCTTTGAGATGAATCAATCATCAATTGTTAAGGGATGAAGTTTTTATATTGGATGGATGAGAGGTACGCTTGTGCGATAATCTCTCTCTCTCTCTCTCTCTCTCTCTCTCTCTCTCTCTCTCGTCAACGTATACGCAGAGGGACCAAAGCAAAGTTGGACTTTTATTCTTATTGTTGAGGGTCTTTTAGCTTGTTCAAAACCACTTTTAGATAAGAAAGGGGTTCTCTTCACAACACTTCATGCTTTATAATTGACCTTTACATAGCTACTTAATCGATATTAACACCATGTCCACATTTATCCTTCCACCCATTATAGAAATATAATATTATGTACAGAGTAGCAATTGGTATTGAAGTGTTGGTGCCTCCACCACCACAGTTTTAACGCCCCCTTAGAACTTCGCAAGCTCATCCACTGCCATTTTGAAATAGGAAACTAGAAGGATATGTGGTGGCAGCCATGGGGGATGCCCACACACCATAATGCATAGAGAGATTCTTGTCACATTCTATAGACAAGATACTACCTAGCCACCACTTAGATCCCACTACACCCTAAGCTCCGTAATATCAACCTCCATAATGTCACTCACTCTCTAATATCCCAAAATTCTAGGGAAAGGATGTTGGTAGTTCAAATCTCACTCCTTATTGTCACATTTCTCTCCCTTATATCATGAATTTTGTCATTAATGCAAACCACCAAAGAAGTCAACCCACACCCTCGCATTGCGCCATGTGTCAATATATGGAGTGTCACCTTCTTCTTCTTCTTCTTCTTATGGCACTTGTTGAATGTTGGTGCATGCATATGCCACATCGCCTGGGAAGGCCAAGTGGAGTGGACCACACCACACCATTAAAATGTTGCTCTTTGTGTTATTCCATAGTGTCACATGCTACACTAATTCTATAGTATCACGCATCCATGTTAACACTACAAAACTCTGTAATATCACATGCACTTTGGTTGCCATAGGTGTGATACTACGGAGTTTAGAGTGTATAACTTGTTTCAAATAGTTTAGCTGATAATGATACTATTCATATCATTTTTATTATTATTAAAGAGGGTATCGTAGGACACTTGGTGCTACGTGACGAATCACGAAGACCACTCTAATTAACATGACACACCAATTCTCATGACAAACTACATGAGATATTCAGTGTAGTTTAAATGATTAAATTAGTAATGGTCAACTTCTTACAAAGCGCCGCCACACAAGGATAAATTCGTATTCAAGTGATGCTTCCCAATTGCAGAGGAAGCCCCAGAGGAAGGCCTGACCTCACATTCTGTCCAGCGTGGCACTTCCAGGTGGACATGAGCTCAGCCTACCACCTGGACACCCTTAGCTGAGAGGATTTTTAGTGACCACGTCATCACAAGGGCTTCTAGTGCTTTCAAGGGTTGCCTTCCACCTGCCACTGATGATAGAGAGCTGAACATGGAGGGGGCGCCACAATAATGAGGGTTTTGTCTTTTAATTTAAACTTATCCATGTGGCACGCATCCATTTGCAGCTTACTTGGAGAGGCCTAAGAGAGGGAATTATCGTATACGAGCATATACTCTCATCCATCCAACATTAAAAACCTATAGGTTTGTTGCCGATTCATCTCAACCGATCTTGAAAAGTTCAAGGTTTTAAAGCTAATTCTGGTGCCAAATCAACTTTAAAAAGTAACCTTCGGGTTGCATACTATAGTAGAAGCGCCTATTTCCGATCGAGACCCCATCGGCAATCTATAGGGTACTGGAATTTTGATAAGGTTGGGACTAAATTTCGATCGGGTTGAGACTAAATTTTGATCAAGTTGGAACCAATAGTGTAATGACACATGTCTTGGTTTTGAGTGCTTAAAGTGAGGATGAACGAGCGGTTAAAATGAGTGGTTGTGGTAGAGTCTAGACGTTGGTAATATGTTCGGGCCAACTTTCGGCTTCAAAAATTCACAATAATTTCAATTTAAGGAATAAAATTACCAATTTTTTTTTGCAATTCTCTTTGTTTCTATCTTCCAACACATGATATATTTATACCGCCTTACACATCTCCAAATCTGGCTCATAATCTCTTAAGTGATCAGTTATGGGTGCCTCTACTTTATTTCATGGATTTTATGTTGGATGGATGAGAGGTACACTCATGTACAATAGTTCTCTTTCTCCCTTGGAGAGAAGAGAAGAGAATTCAATTAAGCACTTAACAACCAACGAACAAAGCCATGTAGGTAGTAACCAATGGTGGTTTGAAATTGACTTTTCTTAATACCATTTGGGTATATATAACGAGGATTTCACATTTTTGATTCAAGTAGGATATTTGACAGTATTTCTATTTTTAATACCATTTGAGTCGATGCACCATGCAGAAACCTTCATACTTGGGTAAAATTGCCCAGTATATATCAATGTTGTCTAGAATGATAACAACCCAAATAATTACTCATGTACACAAAGATTCTCTCACCTCAATATATCCACCAAAAATCAATATTCGACTAGTTTTACAATTCTGAAACACACGGGTGAGGTTCTTTAAAACCATTGTTGATGTTGATAATTGATATCAAGCATTCATCTATACACTACACCAATGTTGGTAATGACCAAGTTCGACATAAATAAATCCGATTTTTGAGCGCCATGTGTTGTTCATTCTTATTGTAGCATTAGTTGGAACCCTACACAAATCCATGTGTCATCTTGGAAATTAGCATGTTGCATCAAAGTGTTGAATGTGCTTATTGCTTACAAGTCACCTAAGCTTACAGGTAGTTTGCTTCATGATTTTGAATGTTTGCAAGCATGGTTGTTGCCACAACCCTTAGTTTTCTTTTTATCTCCTTGGTGTAGGTCTCCTCTCAACAAGCTAACTTAAAGCAGTTTTGATCACTTGGTTTTCAAGTATGCTACACACAATTCAATGACGGAGGTGAATTCAATACATAGTGATATAGGAATGAATTTTGAGACTTCTTGGTTCAAGTTACAAAAGTTTGGTATGTGATGGCCCTCACTCCAACTTTTCACCCTTGTGCATGTTTGATGCATAACATTGTTGACCTCCTCACGAAGCCACACCTACTATATGAGAATTAAACTTAGGGGTTGGTTTCTTCATTGGAAACCTACATGACGTGCATGAGTCACTATGAAATTAAACCCCTTATATACTAATTACAGGCTAGGAAATGGACTCATGTAAATACACTAAGCTATCCAGTTTAATGTGATAAATGCCTCCGCTACATATACAAGATATGAATCATAATTAAATACACATTTATTACATATGAAATCCACTATCACTTTCCAATGAGAAACTCAGTGAACATTTTTCCATCCATAGTATGTAACTCAACAATTGCATCAAACAAATAAAGACAAAAGCATAATAACTTAGCTAGGATATGGAGAAGAAAACTCAAGGGAGTCTATGAGCACTCCAAGAGCCTCCAGTTTGTAAACACCTAGAACCCAAAATGCAAACTTTAACAAGAACATACAAGGTGGTCATTGAGGACTATTACCATATGACAACAATGGATGAAAACGTGAATTGGATGAAACTAACACATCTATTGTCAAGTTTTTCTCTAAACCTTAGGGCCCCTTTTGTATATCTACCTTTGCTTCAGATTTCTTAATCGCCTTTTTGGATGTACACAATAAAGAAAAATAATACCTCTCCCTTATGTATACCGTGTACGCTCATGCCTCAAACAACACCCTGCTTACGCTTATGTTAGTTCGTATGTGGTATGAAGAGTCCACCCCCGGGGGAATTAAAAACCACTGCAACAAGAATTTATTCCCCATTAACGTTCATTGAATCCAACTCATTCTTGGCCCTAAATATGTGAGCTTGCGTAGGTTGACCGTTTATTCACATATCCGGATCTTGACAATATTATGTGGGTTGCATCAAAGCTCACGTCCCCAAAAATAGTTGTCTCGCACAAAACTTATCATATAACACCAATATGTTGTGAATTCACTACCAACACATGGTGACTTCATGAACATGCAACCCTCGCTTCATGTGATGTTCAACATCAATAACTTCATTCTTGGAGTTGCAACATTTGTGAGGTTTGACATGAGCCACACGACTTGTGTAACTTAACCTAACCTAACTCGGTCAAGCTCCGAGGGTTCAAAAAGGTCGGGAAGTCCCACATCGATTTGATCGCATTTCAAAGCACGACACGTGCAAGCCGTTCTTCCGCTTGCGAAGTTTTGGCTTTGTGGACTTTGGGGGAACAATAATGAAAATGAATAGGATGCATTTCATCCTGACAGAAACATCATCCATCCATCCATCCATCCTTCGCTGCCAGCTTCGGAGGAAAGAGGAGTCGTCTTGGCACTCTCTTCATTGTCAACCACAGTCCCTCCCAAAACGCACACACTTGTCACAATTCCTTTTGCAGATTCTTTTCCCGATCATTGCTTTCGAATGAACCCAAGCATTTTAGCCAGAGGACAAATTTCTCTAACATCATGGCATATAGTTGAAAGCTTGGAGTGTTTTTGAGTCAGTTTGAAACGATCCTCCGAAGCAGTTTTGGCCACAGTTGAAGGAGTTTTGAGGAACAAATTGAGAGCTTTCTTGAGGAGGTTTTTGTTAAGTACGTTACAGGTGTCAGAGTAGTTTGTAGGAAGGGCAGATAGAGAGTTAGCTGTGACCATTGCGGAATTGAGGCGAACCAAAGGTGAAGGTTCTGGAGCCAAAGATGTGTTGATGAAGCTCTTTCTTCTCCTTTCAATCGTGCTAATGTGCCTCTTCTGTTTGTGTTTTTTGTCCTTTCCTTCCACATTCTCTTTTGCCTTCTGTTGGAAGAGTTCGATCCCTCCTATGTGTGCTTTCAAGTATGGGACAACTTAAGCTCAAACTCAAGCTTGAAAATTTGGTTAAGTAGAGAATAGGAGCCTTTGAAGATATCTTACATGCATCAAGGATGAGTTCCCCTGTTTTTATGGTGATTTTGATGTCAAGAACTTATAGACATCGGTCTAACTCCATTTCCTTTACCCCTGAGTCCGTTGTTTTGGAAGCTAAGTCTGGGATGTTGAGGAGTCTGGGATCAATTGTGTAGCCATTGCTTGCTGGTGAGGACTATTTGTTCTACAGAGTATTGGAACGTGTGATGTCCAAAAACAATTTGGGAAATCTCGATGGTCAGGGGATAATGATGATGATGATGATGATGAGAGGGGCTGAACCTAACCTGTGGAAGGCGTTGTGGATGTGCAGGGTGCATCTACCGAGTCTTTTTCACAGCTAAGAAGTTGGTGACATAGAAGGAAGTCGCAATATGAAGTAAAAGCAACTATGAGGCATGGAAGCATTGGCAAGGCATAAGTAGAGGAGCACATAGGGTGTGTATGTGGAGGAAACACTGAAGTGTGTTATCAAGAGGGTCGTTGTTGTTGTGAAGAAGATGGAGCTGGAGAAGATGGGGAAGGCGGGGTTGGGGACGGCGCATCTTCGCAATTTCAAGAAGCATGCTTCCTACTTTCTTAGGGATAGTCTGAAGGTCGCTCGCCTCGCCTTTGTGGATGTTAGCGCTGCTGAATTGTAAGCATTCCTTTTCACTCCTTCGTGTGCTTCTTAACATATTGATGATGAACAATTTGTGTGGTGATTGAGCCATGCTTTGTGTTGTTTATGGATGGAAGGATTTATGTTTCTTTCATTTGTGAGTCCAGTGAATTGCAGTAAGCAAGGTTAGATGGGCGTATCGCATCACGAATGTGACACCGCGGCGCAGAGTGGTTTCGTATATTCACCTTCCAGGAAAATCTAACAATCAAAATGTGTCGTGTCGCAAATTCAAAAACTTAAAATTTTTTAGCAACAAAGCCGAGCGCTGCTCACCAAGCCCTGCGTTACAGGCTACTGTAGGGTGCTGTCTGGTTCAACACTTTGAGGGCTGAAAGCTAATTTCCATGTTGGATAGAACATGGGCTTGACCAATGCGGATACAACACGTGGCAATTTCTCCCAAAAAATAATTATTTTGTTTTGAACCAGATTGCATCCCCACAGTTGTCCGAGGTCGGGTTGGGCTGAACCAAATTTCCTTCTTTCTTTCATTCATTTATTCATTCTACTCGGCGGTCAGTGTCACATGTCACGTTGGCTGATGGTGCGTCACTTATGTGACATGTGACGTGAAATATGCCACGTCACATCTATTGTGACAACCTCGCAATACAAGAATGTGAATTGGAACCATTTTTGAAAAGGTTGATTGATGTGAGTTCACTGAGTAGAAATGTCGTTGATTTTATAATCGCATTGTGAGTCAAGGTTGCAGAAGTATGTCTACAGTTGGGTCAAAGGTTCCAACAGTCAACTGACTTATGTGTTACCTATACTGGATTTGTCAAGCAGAATGACCGAAGATGCCACAAATGCTGAAGAATGGGGTCCAACGACGACGGCGATGGCATCAATTTCTGATGCGGCTTACAACAGTGAGGATTATTTACGCATTGTGCAAGTTCTCCATAAAAGGTGATTTTTCTCCATAACATTCAACAGTGATGTGGCAATCTGCATTCCAAACATCATTTCGCATGTGAATGAATAATTTCCAATTTGGGCTACTATTGAGGCTCGTGAGTAGTATTGCTCATTACTTAGTGTGGCTGTGTACAGATTCTCCTCAGATGGGAAGAAATATTGGAGGGAGATTCAGAAGTCTCTAACTCTTCTACAATATCTCCTAACTCATGGCCCAGATTACTTGGTCTTGGAGTTCCGAAACGACAAGGACCTTGACAGATTTGCGTGCTTCGAGTACGTTGATGAAAACATGTGAGTTTTGCTGATGTGGATCTTATTGACCTTCTTCCATCTTTTTAGGGTCTTGGTTTGGGATCCACTGGATACATATTTGGGGCCCACCAGCCACCTCATTCAGTCAATCTGATGCATTCAAGAGGCAAGAGGGAATTATCACATGTGAGAGTACTCGTCATTCATCCAATATAAAAGCCTTGGCATAGTATGCAGTTTGGAGGTTGCTTTTTTTGGTTATTTTAGATCAGAACTAGTTTCAAAGACCCCAAATTAGTCTAGTCAAAGTCATTTGAGATGAATTGGTCACAAACTTATAGGGGGCCAAGTTGTTATATTGGGCGGATGACATGTATATGCAATAATTCCCTCTCGGCCATTTTTGAGGCCTAAGAATTTGTCTATTTTCCTCCTAGAGAAAAAATCACTTTGAAGTGTTAAAAGCGAATCATTTGGTGGTTTTCCATATTTTGAGTGAGGATATTAGAGTTATCTTTTAATTCAACAAATCTTTTGACACCACTTGAAGTAGCAAGAAATTACTACTTTTGTATTCAAAACAACCAATAGGAGATCATAGGGGACCAACTCATGACGGAAACTCCCATTGAATTAAAAGAGAACTCTATTGTTTCTGTTGCAGGGTTGACAGGGGGTCTCTTATACAAAAGAAGACCAAACAAATTCAACAATTGTTGATGGATGAGCAATTCTACAAAGGGGAGCGACGTCGGGCCCAGAAAGTCTCCAAAGGAATTCATGGGTTTGGCAGTCACTCAATGTGTCAAAGATCTGGTTCTTTCACAACCTTCAATAACCAGGGTATTGAAAGGGAACCGGTAAAACAGTCACCCAGGGCATGCCATGTGGAAAATGACTCCACCCTGGTAAAACCTAGAGGGCTTATTAGTCAACATGTTTTTCAAAAGTCCTACACTCTTCCGAGTACACCTGGTAGGCGCGTTTCCGAAAATCTGGCCAATGCTAATGACCAAAGCTCCAGTGTACCCTCAGAAAGTGGAGCCTCTTCACCTACCTCTCAGTGCACAAGTGATTCAAACTGGAGCGCATTTACAGTAAGTCTTTTCCTTTCCAAAAGACTTACTACATTAGTGTTATCATGTGTTTTAATGAAATCCGGACCATGCATGCGGTTTTTACAGGTGACATCTTAGAGTTCACTACTAAAAGGTGGCGGTAGCCTGCACGCAAAGAGACTCTCCATTTATGCTTGCTTCTTTAGAAAGTAGGTGTTGTGTTCTATAGGTGCGACAATGAGCTTATTTAAAAATAAAAAGCAAATTATGGATGTTACTTGTAACTTGTGCAACCTAAATCATGAACCCTTTTTTAGACTTTGAATAACAAGTGGGTGACATCAACTGGTTATGGTTCATTAACTTGAACTCAAGATTGAGTCCAAACTCATGAATCCCCTCGTGACCAAAACCCAATCTTCCTTCAGTTTTCTTAGCTCTTGATAGAGGATATTAAAAACAGGATTAGGAGAAGGTTCTAACTCCCATTGAAACTTTGGAGATGGTGAAGGTAAACTTGTTACAATTTGAGAGACATCCAGATTTCTTGACCGGTTAGATATCAAAGTACCTCTCTCTCCTTCACTCTAGCAGCAGGGCTTTATTCCCTAACTGCTGAAGGTGGGCTCCCAAAAATGACTCTATTGTAACTCCTAAATGACTCAGTGAGTCAATGACAAAACCATTTTTTGGGACTATTGGGGGTCCCAAAAATGCTTCTATGGAGAGAGAGAGAGACTGCATACGAGCGTACTTCTCATCAATTTAACATAAATGCCCTGAAATATTATGCCACCCTGAGGGTACTAAATCCCAGTCGATTTGATGCCGGATTAGATTTGAAGACCCCAACTTTGTCTAGTTAAAATCATTTGAGATGAATCGGCCACAAACCTATAGGAAGCAAAGTTTTTATGTTGGATGCATGAGGGGTACGCTCGAATGTGAGAATTCCCTCCCTCCCTCCTTCCATTCTATGGTGGCTCTTCAAGTCTTTTGAGTCAAATTATCCAAACCTTCTCCACCGCAAGTATCATGTAATGGTGTGATTTCTTGCGTCTTACCGAATAATGTTACTTCTTGTGCAGACCTCTCCAGTCGGTGATGCGAGCAGCGCGAGAAGTACCACCAGCACTGAATGGAACCCGTTTGATGAATCGCCGTCTATTGATGAAACCTGGGCATCTCCCAGCTCTCCCATCCATGTGAAATGTATGAGAAATTGGCAAAGTCCCCAGACCCCGCTTCTTTTCAAGCTACCCCCTCCCCCAGCTTCAACAGCCCCTGCTTACAAGATTGTGGTGCCGGCCCCACCCCCTGGTGGCTCAAAAGTGGGGAGGCATGCCCTACACAACTCTCGAGCCGCAGAGGTAGGGCCTGATCTGATTAGCTTTTGATTAGGGAGGCTATTTTTTTCAGTTCAATTTATTATTCTTATCAGTACAGGTCGCCCGAGTTGTCACTGCAATTGCAAGCACCATTTTCTTCCACTTAATCCGGGAACTTGCGACGGATCTGTCTTTTTAGGGTTTTGAGTTTCTCGGTGTTATTGGAGGCTGAAGTTTGAAACAACTGGGTTTTGAACTTGACCTAGAAGCAGATCGATTTTTGTTTCGTGCTTCAGTGTATGAGCATGCAGTTTTTTAGAGTCAGTCACCTCTTGGATGACTGCAACACGAGACGACCTGCGGGTATATTATTGTTTTGTCAGAAGTTAGGAAGGATTCTGGGCTCAACCTGTTTGACTTTAGATGAGAGGACCTTGTTGAAGATTAGAGTAGGATGGCCATCCATGTAGTTGTAATTTATATGGCAAGCACCAAGTTTCTAGTCGGTTTGGGAACTTGCCTGCCGGTGGATAATAGGCTTCTTTTGCAATGAATTTATTTGAGTGTTTCACGTCACAAGTTTCCGAAGGTCAGATGAACTGTGTGTGGTCCTAGGTTTGATATTTGATTCAGGCGTTCCTTGTACAAATTTATAACTAAAGTGAAAACCATATGCTGATGGACAAGGGGATGATTTAGAGTCCGTCCACATTAGTCTCACTTAAACAATAACAGAGATCATATCTGACATCGACATGAATGGGAGCCTGTTCTTCCTCCAGCAAATGAAACATTTCACACAAAAATATAGGTTTCCTTTGATTTCCAGATTTCAGGAGGTTTGGTGTTCACAATTTTCTTTTTCATTTCAATGAGATCCTCCTTATTCCTTTTATAATGAGTTGCGAGGACTGATGTCACAGGCTCATTGTATGTGGACAGACCGTAAGTTACCTGATGTGGAAAAATCCAGGTTGCCAGATTTCTTGGAATCAAACTTAATGCACACAGTGTAGGAGGGGAAGTGTTTCACTTCCCCTTGTAAATTTTTTTTAAAAAAAAAAAATTTATACCAAGGAAAGACCCGTACAAAGTGAATATTTTATTAGCTTCTGGCAATGATCTACTCTAAACTCCATTTCAACTCAAAAGCAGTTCCTAGAGGTAGGGCAAGTCCGGAAAAGTATAATGTTGAGTCTTCTCGAGAGACATTGCTTGCGGAATATAGGTGCTTGTTCAAGTGGATGACAACCGATGAAGAAGCATTGTCACCTCCAACACCTAAAATCACCAAGTGCTCCACAATCCAACCCTCTTGCAGTGCAAACTCCCCATGCTTCACGTGTGACTTCAACGTTCCGCTTCCATTCTCCGTGTGAGCCTCGAAACTAACTAAGCTCGACTTGTTCGCCTTGAGCTCCATGTCGATCTCCTCTCCGTTATCAAGGAACACGTACCCGTACGCAGTGCTCAGCAAAGCCTCTCTAGCAAAAGCTACCACTAGAGTGAACGGCGTTTTTCGCACTTCGGTGGATGTCAATGCGCTCTCTTGCATGGGAACGATGGTGCCCTCATGCACATGGACATTGATCACATCCCACGGTGCATCCAAAGTGAAGTTTTCGCCCTTGCTCACGATTTTACTAGACCAATCAAACATGTTGTACCATGTACCTTTCGGGAAGTAGCCCACCACCGACGTAGTGTTTGGCAACAACACCGGAGTCACCAAAATTTTGTTCCCAATGAGAAACTGATAAGCCACAGCGATCGCGTTTGCGTCGCTCGGGAATGCGAAGAAAAGAGGCCTCACGATGGGGTATCCCTTGATGTGCGCCTCGTAGTTCAGGGTATAGAAATACGGCAACAATTTGTACTTCAACCCCAATGCCTTCTGCGCCGAGACGGTAACCGTGTGCCACAAATAGAGTTCCTTGGGGCCATTGGCAATGTTGTTATGGGCGCGCGAGAAAGGATGAAACGCACCGGTTTGAATCCACCGGTTGCACAAATCCTCGTTTGTCTCACCGTTGAATCCGCAGATGTCCGCTCCCACCATCGGAATCCCGACTAGCCCGGCATTCAGCACAGTCACAATGGACGCCGCGAGATCCTCCCATGTCGCGCCGTTGTCGCCCGTCCAATGGGCTGCGTACTGACCCGAACCCACGAAAGTCGAGCGTGAGAGAATGAACGGCCGCTTTTGGCGGACGGCCGTCAATGCGAGCTTCGTAGCCTTCGATTCCAAGATGCCGAATAGGTTGTGGGTATTATACTCAATGTTTCCATCGTGATGCTTCACGGTCATGGCCGCCGTCTTGTAGCTCAAAGGCTCATCCGTGCCCGTGTGGTTGAGCTTGAACGGTGGGTTATCATACTTGGTTTGTGCAGGTTTGCATTGCAAGTAGCAAGTAGTGTTGTCAGGTTCAATGACGCCGTTCCAAGTACAAGTCCCCGAGCAAAAATTGGAGACTTCGTTCATGTCGATCCACATCCCGTCGAACGGCACGTGGTCGTGGAAGCGTTGGACCTCCTGCGTCCACCACTCAGTCGTCTTTGGGTACAGAAAATCGGGGAAGTAGACGGGTCCCGGCCACACTTGCCCCATGTAGTTCTCTCCATTCGGGCCCTTCAAAAAAATGTTCTCCTTCAAGCCACGAAGATACGTTCCATAATCGTTATAGGCCATGCTGATTCCTGAATGACAGAAAGAATAATTAGTTGGCAAACCCTTGGCAAACTGTCACATTTCTGGTCACGTTTTGTTAAATCAAGTCACATTTCCTTGTCCGGTTGACTTTATCAGCCTACCCAAAAATTAAAACAAGATTAAGAAAGAAAAGAAGAGAAGGATTTGGAAAATCAATTTCCAGATTTGCCTGCCAACCAGTCAAATTTTTTGCTTGACCCTTTGTCGATCGAACAAATTTAGTTGGAATCAATTCGGGTCGATGTGATTGATTAGAACCTTTTTTTCCTTGCCCATTTGGACAAGGAAATAATATATGGTGCCATCACTGTCACAGTTGACATGCGGCTCTTGCACAATACTGTCCTACAAGCACGGGGGTTGCTAGATCGTGCATTCTTATTCCAATCTTTGAAATATGATCGGCATCAGTTGAAATAGATTAATTGAAGTAATAATTGTGAGGTAGTTATCCAGGAAAGATCATACCAGGGTCCATGATCAAAACATAATGTTGGCCATCCTTGTGCAATTGATCAACAAACGGCTTGTACTGATTGAGCGGGAAACGCTGAGGATCATTAGTGAAGCATTTATACCGGTCCATGTAGTCGATATCGTTCCACATGGTGTCTAATGGAATTTTGGCCTTCTTGAAGTTGGCCACAACCTCTTTTGTAATGCTCACATTCCGATAGCCCCATCGACACTGGTGGAACCCTGTCATATGCAATAACGAGCCTCAATCAGAAATTATTAATCGCTTCTCAATTCCAACTATTTCGAAAGTGTGGTTAAAACTACAATCTCAAGTTTTGTGAGGCCTAGAAAAAGCATCGATAAAATTTGGCTCAAGTGGTTGGGATTCATTCTCCAGTCAATTGCAAAATTGGAATTAACCCATTCTCACCTACTTTGGAGTCAAAATGGCAGTCAAAATGGTAGTCAAGATGATGGCACTAGTCCAAAAAATATTGAACTCAGAGGCAACCACCACCACCACCACCATGACCAACTAGGGTTTATTTGGACACAATTTCTTCTAGTGTATGATCCACCCAATCATTATGGGGGACACCAAGTCTAATGGTCGTGTTGAAAAACTATGGTATCTAGGGGTGATAGAGCTAGTAGGGGAGGAACCACAGGCAAACCCAATTGCTCCACTGACGGTTAGTAGACTATGCCGACCTCTTAATTAAGGCAATTATAGCTTGTGGGCAACGAGGTTCTATTGTTGACAACCATAAGCACTATCTTTCTCTTTTCCTTAAAGGTCTAAACAAAAATTGGTATGAGTACATAGGAATCCAACATCCTTCTAAAGACACGAAAAGGTTCCTCACAAGATTGAAGTTACGGAATCAAAGGTAAATCAAAGAAGCGCACCAAAGGACCAGTAGGGTTGCGCGGCAGGGCGTCCAACGAGGTGTGTGTATTGGTCCACGACGTCGAGGGGAGAGGGGCCGGGGAAGAAATAGAAATCCAAGACTCCGCCAAGCACTTTATAAGTGAGGGACTCACTCCGGTAGGTCACCTCCATGCCATTGCTATTGAGGAGGAGGACACCGTGAGAAAGCCCTCCCTCCCGAACGTCCATGTAGAACGGGTAGGAGCCATACAAGTCGGCATTATAATTCGTGGCGCCCACGTCACTATTAAAAAGTGTATAGGCGCGGCCTTTCTTGAGTTCCAAGCCATCGCTTCTCGTGCTTTCCCCGAGTCCGAAAAGGGTCACCGAGCTCGGCAACTGCGTGGAGATTTCGAGGTACTGGTCTTTGAAAATGAGTGGGTTGAAGAGAAGGTATTTATTGGTGCCATGGTCAGTAGGAGGGGTTGAGTTGAACAAAACATCATTATTCCACGTTCGCGTGACGGCAAAACCAAACGGTTTCTTCGTGTATGTTACAGCCAACAATGGCGGCCCCTCCGATGCAGAATCGCTGCCCAATTTGGAGTCGACCTTGGCTCGGTGGATGATGCTCTGAGGGACCTCGTACCGTGAGTTTGAGAAATCTGAGATGTACACTCGCAGTCGTGTACTCTTCTCGACCCTGTAAAATTGAAATGAATTTTTCAAATCAGAATATGGCCCGTCGTTGTACATTAAACATCATGATAGCATGCATCTGCCCCTCTTTCATTCAAGTGTATTTAGCAATTTGAAAGGTGAACATCCTAATGACTCCATAGCAGATGTATCAATGAAGTTTGCGTATCTGCTTTGAAATCAGAGTACTCATTGCTGCACAATTTCAACTGAAATTGAATCCCTGCACAAATGAGCCTATGTCATATGTGCCTCTTGATCCTCTAACTATACTCATCAATCATGGGCCCATGTAAAAGTGTTAATTTGCTTGATAGTGTTATCAAGTGACAGGGATGAAAGTAATAGCTCTTTTAGAAAAATTGAAATTAGTGAAACGTTTCATTTGTTCCCAAAAACATACAAAACCACCGGGACTTGAATCAGTAGATTTTGAATGGAGTCACTTTTGAGAATAAGTAAAAACCTTAAACATCTCTATATGACACCTCGAGGCCCAAAATGGACTTGTGGGACCTTCAAGGGTTAATGATCTTCTTAAAGCTCCCCTTCCCAACAAGTTTCGAAATGCAATTTTCAAGTGCTCCTATAAGGTAGGCGTGACTAAATCCAACAATGAAGTAATATGGACACCCATATTTCAATGGTATGTGGTTAGGTGTGGATCTAAAATCGGACACCAAAAAGACATGTGTCAAAAAGAGATTGGATTACTAGTTTGACATTATATGTTGACCACTCTAAGTTCAATAGTCAACATGATTGGGTGAATCTATACGATCACTTAATGAGCATGGGAATCTTCACTAAATTGATAACAAATAAGAAATTCATATGAACTCCAAAATTATGAGGGCAAATGGTTACGGGCACGATTTGGTGGGTTTAATAATGGTCTTGCACTAATCACGTGTTTCATATCCTCTAAACAGTGGGTGTAGAGAGAAAAGTATCCCCAATAACACATGTCTACCTTAATAATGACCACTCACAACAGAGTTGGGTGTTCAACACAAAGCAAACTACCTCCCCATATTGAACAGGATAGAAGAGGGTGAATGAACATAGCACGCCAGTGTAAAAAGCACCAACATTCCTTATTATTATCATTATGATGATGATGACCACTCACCTGACAGTCAAGCGGAGGGGATTGATATCCGCGCCATATGTGCTATTGTGAGAGTTGGACACCAACTTCAAGGTCGCCTCAAACCCCTGCTCATTTTCGTATTCCTTCACCTCCAAAAGCTCATGATGTGCCAATCCTGAATTAACTTGCACAGGCTCAGCATCTCGGACGTGAGACCAACCCTGCGTCCTTGCCGCATCCACTCGAGCTCCCAACATTAACAAATTTGTGAGCAACAACCACCACCCAAGGACTCCACATAAATTGATCGTGAGCTCCATGGCCACCGATCAATGGATTGCGTTCTTAACCTGCGAGTCAACGATCCGATCTTGATCTCGATGAGACATTAAGAAAATACCGTAGGGTACTGTCTGGTTCGACTGAAAACAATTATTCATTGGAAGAGAAATTGCCACCCATCATATCCACATTGGTGAAGATCATGTTCAATCCAACGTGGAAATTACTTTCGGCACTCAACAGTGTTGAAGCAGACAGGCGCACATCCAATTCTTAGCATCAAGTTCCAAACATAATGACATTCTAGAGTGGTGTTGGTGGCAACCCTTAATTAGTGAGTGGCACCACTCACAAGTTTTCACACACCCTAGACTCTTACAATTGTCGATTTCAATTTCAATTTCGGATCCTATATATCCGCTAGACTTGGTCTGCCATGAGTTCCGAGTGCTCCAACAGACCTACTATATATGGAGCAAAAGTTTCGTAGGAGATGCTCTGGCTTTCAATTTGCAGTGGTGAGTCTCATCCCTAAATTGTTGGAATTGAGTTTACCTGGAATTCTTGTGAGCCACGGATTCAAGCACTGCGATTATCCCATTCCCGCAAATCCTCTCCAAACTCTTTCTCCAATTCGTGGAAAACCTGGGAGCACACCCAACTGATGAGTTGGAAGAATCGAAGGACAATTAAGTAGATGATTGTAAGCACAATGAAGCAGCTAAAAAAAATCACAATTTTCAAAAACATCGTGTCCAGTTGAAGGAAAGTTTCTAGTTGGAAGGAAGGCTCTCGACGTTTCTAGAAATTAAGCAGCCGGGGTGATGAACATCCTACAGAATCTGCAGGCATCATCAAGACTTGGGTGTTCTGTACTTATGAGTGATTCTAAGCTGAGGATGTGCATACATTGCGGCAGTACCTAGTACACCACATCATTCATGAAATCTAGCTCGTCCGGAGAAATCTAGCTAGTCCCCACAACTACCTGAATCTGCTTGCAGTCGCACCAGATAATGGCCGAGTCCGTAATCTCCACCACCAACCAAGCGGCGAGACTAATATATGTCGATTAAGCATTTGAACTAATATCTTAATTACGAAATTCTAAGTGCACAATTGAGGTGAGTCCGACTCCACATTCCAGATTGAGTGAGCCCAGTGATTAACCTACAGTTAGGTAGTCTCGACAGCAAAATCCTCAACCATATTGATCGTCGCCAACAGTGGATGACTCACTTGACTCACTACAACATTACCTGGAGCGACATTAGATTGACTCTCCCAGCAACGTGAAGCTAGACTAGGATTAATTGATCAATTAAAGTAAGTGGACTACCAGATTGAAATAAGTTCCCTACAGTTGGAGCTGATCTAGTGGCCTGATTCTCCCGACTTCGCTCTCAGAGCAATTAGCTCCGATGCATGCGACTCTGCAGTTACCCCCAAATTCAACCAATTTACATCAGACGTCCTCTCCCACCCATTTTCAACACCTAAATCAATCTGCAGCTCACACTAACCCCACTCCCATCCCACTCAACAATCCCAGGTCTCCCAGAATTCTTTCGAAGAACCCCATCAGAAGCTGGTACAAGAGTAGACAGCGGTACTCGCGGAATTGATGACAGCTTCTAATTCGCAGCGACCATTGGCCATATTCAGCTTCGTTTCAAAACAAGCTGAAACAAGATATACAGCTGAATCCTAAACCCAACGAGGCTGACTTCAGATGCGGTGATCCCAAGCCAAGAGACGAGTACTTTTCTCCAAAGGGGTTCCGATTCTACCTCCAGATAGGAATTGGTCAATTTTCCAAAATCCATAAACTGTACTACTTCCACAACATTCTCATAGTGGGAGGAGTCACAAACCAAACAAAATCCCATGCCAACTGTCCTGCAACTTTTAGCAGGCGACTCAAGCAGGAGTCGGATTTAGATGCATTTAAAGGACTGCGGCATGAGTAAAATGCAGGATATTATTATTATAATTGAGAGTGCCAAACTTACCTGCCACGCGGTCCGCAGGCATCAACTCGCAGAATGCGCGCCCCTGTCCCACCAGCATGTGCACCGCACTTCCGCTACAAAAAGCAACAGATTACAGGTTCTAACTTACAAACCGACAGAACTCAGTCATCATCCTATCCTTTGTTGCAGAGCGATTCAGATGCCTTTTCTTTCTTACACGCTGATTGATGATTCTCAATGTGAGTCCTCCTCAGCTTCCTGATGAATCCATTTGGGAGCAATGAACGGGGAGCAGCGGCTGCTAGTTATAGATGAACCGATCATTTTAGAGGACTTTATAGAATATACCCCAAATTACTACAGGAAAACAGAAAGATGTCATTGGAAACACCAGGATCTCGACCGGTTATGCCCAATACTCCCCCGGACACTCCTTGGGAGCTGCTTTAAGATTAGGGGTCACCCTACTTCACACACGAGACTGCGGGCCCGTGATCATTGCACTTCCAGCACTCTCATTGGTGGAAAAGGTGGAGCCGGTCCAAGTTCTCTTGAGGGACCACCGGAGTAAGTGAATGCAAGATGGATGTAGATCCTACATAGATTCCTATGTGGCATCAAATGGAACATGCTTCATGGTCACTTGGAGTATTCTCAAAAACCACCTCTTGGAGGTAGGCCTCACACAAAACTGGAAGACCGTGACACTCCGAAATCTCACAACCATTGATTTATTACATCTTATCATGTGTGCGGACCCATGTGAATAGAAATTCGTTCAAATAGCATTTGGTTGAGAGGCCCGTCACATATGACTTCACACTACGCTTGAGGGCCTGTTTGTACGATTTTGGAGGTGTCTTGGGACAGCCTTTGGACATTTCATTTTGGCTGTCGCAATTTCGTGGTCAAGGCTCTTGGCTCATGTGTGAAGTGCCCCTGAGTCTCATTTAGTTCTGCAGCATCATCACACCCTTCACTGTCTGACATGTTGTTGCCACCAAGGAGAAAGCTCGATCTCCTTCATCATCATCCTTCCACGCCAACACCTGGACCTCATTTACTCGGCCAGATTTTGAAAGCGCACAGGAAAACATGACGATTTCAAAGTCTTTTTGAAAGCAATTACGACGGAGGGAGGGAGGTAGTAGAGTTGTGGACGGATGTGTATAAGCCTAGGCTCAGATCGTTTGTGGATCATCCGTCCACAGGCAGGCCCAGGCACAATTATTGTGATGGACCTGTTTCGTGCGCAAGTTACTCTCTGGTTTCCGGGTACGTTTTTTTCTTTCTTTTTTCCTTTTCAGCTCAGGTACAGGTTATAAGTACGGTGTCAAGGTAGACGTGGTGAGCACCTGCAATGTAAGGTATGTAGTCCTAAAGTGGTCTGTGATCTTTAATGGTTTCTAGCATCTAAGTACATATTCAACTCCAAAATATACATATATGATTGAAACCCATTTGGGAGAATCTATGAGCACCATTTAAGTATTCATAAAATATTCATTTTTCAATTCGAAAATAACAAGACCAACTCTTATGTTTCTTCATTTGGATTTGTTGAAGTGTTCACGTAAGTTTTCTTGGATTGTCCAACCCCTACATAGGTTGGAATGTTGGAAGTGTCCACTTTAGGCACACGTGCCTTAACGTGTATGGAGGTTGATGGGTCACGTAGAAGAGTAGAATATCCAAGCATAGTGTACTAGGGTATGCAGGTATTATTCGGTCAGTTTCCTTCTTGCTTGTTTTCCATCTTCAGTTGATTAGATTTACGTCTTCAAATTTGTGTTGCATGAGCAAAGATGCCATGATGAAATATTGACAAGAAACCAAGTTGACAATCGGACATCTCCTAGTTTAGTTACCATGGTTATTGGAAGTGCATGTTTGTTGATTTCTAAATTGAATACATAGATCATGAGCCCAATTATGGTGTTCATCATTGAGTGCGGAGTAGTTAATAAAAGTTGAAAACGTAGTCCAATCTCGTTTAAACATGTGTCTTTATGATGTTTGTTCTACTACTCACCTAACCACACACCAATCAAATGTAGGTGTCCAATTGAGAAAAGTAGCCGAATAACACCTGCATACCTTAGTGATTGAATAAAATGCAATGGTTCTCCTCACAACCCTGGAAGTTGAGCATGTTATAATAGTGGGAAGGAAAATTGAAGAGTGTGTGAGAGGTACTTCAACTTGATCCATGTGGTGACATGTAGCACTCTACACATCTAGAAAAAACCAAGAAACTTAAAGTCGAGGGTAGATTACAAGATTTCAACCAGTTTTGTGGCCAAAACCTAAGTTTCGCACATAATAGTAGAATCTTCATCAATTGCACTTGAGCTCAGCTGCATTGATTATGGTAAAATATTGTGGATCAAATTGTTGACAAGCTTATTTCCACATTATAAATATTGAGGGTCATATTGTGGGTGTACACTATTATCAATAGGTCCGTATTGTAGGTTACAACTTTTGTATTGATTTGAATAGCGTGTGTTTGAAAGACTTTCAATTTAAGGGAAAAGGAGGTTATGTCTCGGGGGCATGAAAAATGTAACTAGAGTTGTACACATTTAACCTGCATGATGATGCATATTGCGCGCCACACTATAAAGTTGCTAAAGGCAAGTCACACTATACAATTTTCCCACACTATTTTACCATAAAAGTGCAATGAAAGGAAATTGTCACTGTAATTATAACCCTCAACACAACCGTTTACCATCCGTTGTAGCTTGTTCATTGCAACTCATAGCAAGAAAATGCATAAATCAATAAAATTTGGTTGTCAATTAAAGGTCTTTGGTCTCGATATTGGACAATTGACAACTAAGAACCTCCCATTGACAACCAAATATATATTTTATAAATTACACAAGCATTTTCTTGCCATGAGTAACAATGAATGATTTCAAGTTGCAATGGATTATTGTTATGAGCGAGTTTTCTTCTAGTGAGATATATAGTGTAAGTTGTAACCCTCAATAATTGCATTTAACTTGAACTTACCTTTCTTTGTCTTTGACGTACCATTTGTTGGACCTTACACAAATCTAGTCAACAAGTTGGCCTACAAGAGTTGAGGTTCCCTCATCATGGTGTGAAGGACGTGAGTCAAACTCAAGCCTTTTAGAAGGGCATGTTTCCCACTTAGACTACTCAACAGATGTGGAAGTTGTGCATATCAAAGTGAGCCCGTACGTCCATCAAAAGGCATTGATTGTGTGAATGTCAAGACAAGGCACGCTACTTTGCATACGTAGAAATGTCAAATACATTTGGACAAACAAATCAAACTTTACAATCCTTTTGAAACAATGATCACAATTTTGTTGATGTGGTTGGAGCTTGTCAAAACCCAACTCTCTAATGACATGAAATGAAATTGATTTCAAAGTCCAGGAAGCCCAAAGGCTGAATTTGTATCCCTTCATTAAAACATTCACAATTTTTCTGCCATGATTGGAGGTTGAGGGCCTCACAATAAATTTCATCCACATCATGGGGGTCCAACCTTTGAACTTGTTTAGAAGCCCAATTTGGACCTTCATACACATTGTTCTTTGAGATTCTCTCCATTGGAAGCGTATTTGGAGAAGCTTTTCAGCATTGTATTACACGTATCATCTGATGTCATAGAAATGAACTCACTATGGCTTATCAAAGGTTTGGGGTCTATGGACCCAACAAATCATGCAACCATTCAACTAGTTTCTAGGAAGGATTCAGCATGGGAACTCAAGGTCGTCCCAATGGCTCAAAAGTGGCTCAAAACCTTGACAAACATGAATTTCCATGTACATCTATATATATATATATATCTATATCTATATATATATCTATATCTATATATATATCTATATCTATATATATATATATATCTATATCTATATATATATATATATCTATATCTATATATATATCTATATCTATATATATATCTATATCTATATATATCTATATCTATATATATATCTATATCTATATATATCTATCTATATCTCTATATCTATATATATATCTATATCTCTACATCTATATATATAAACTTGATACAATCAAGACTCTATAAATGTTACAGGTCGGGAGTGGCAAAAAAATAACATATATAGAATTATAACAAGTAACACTTATAGAATTCATACCGATGATTTATAACATTTATAGAAATAACACTTAAAATTTCCAAAAATGAAGAACATAACGTTTTATAAAAAATAAAAAATGAAAGTACAAATGATAATACATAATTCAACTAAACTAATTGAAAGAAATAATCTATATAGTAGTAACTTGACGAGATTCTTCCAACTAAACTAACCAAAAGAAAGAGTCTATAGTAGTATGACGAGAAACTTCCAAATGATGAGATGAAACTTCCTTCTGGAGTCCTTGAATGCTCTTGATGTGTGATAGGGCATCATTTGGTCTTTGTTCAAGGTATTTCTTCAAAGTCTCCAGAGAACGCTCAGCAACACTCAATCCTACAACTTCTTCTACCACATCAACCATAACCTCATCAACATCAATTTCTTGATGTTATGAGGAATACATATCCAAAAACTCCTCATCGGTAGGTTCATAGGGGTTGTTTAAATCAAACTCCATCTCATAATTGAGGTATTCATGAGCATTCATCATGTCACCCACCTCACTATCAGATGAGAACTACGTCAATTGATGCAGTAGAGTAGCAACTTCGTCAACCTCTACCAAGCGCCTAGCTTCCTCTATCTCCCTCTCAATAGAGATCGAACGAACATCCGTGTGCCTCCAACAATTTTGAATCAATTGTCGATGTGGTAACTCCCTTGAAAGTGCACAAGGAGGAAGGATCTCTAAATAAGAGAGAATATTTGACTTGTTCGCAAAGAATATGGGATAAATGTGATTACATGTTTAAAATGTATGCTCTCATACATTATTACTTTGATTTTCTCAAAATTAACACTTATAGAGGTGCAATTAACAAAGAAGGGAGTAGAGCATGTTATAACACTTAACACATAACACTCACTAGTCTTACCAATTGTGTTTTTGTAGGGGAGTAAAACTTTCTTAACATATATGAAATTATAACGCTTATAGGGGTAACACTTATAGAGTCTTGACTGTACATGATTTTTTTTAACCCCTCAGTTGAACATACGTGTTATGATACATAAAAGTACATGAATCCCTCGGGTACAAGAAGCATGAATCGGTGTTGATGTCTTCTTGTCACTCGAGATGGATTTTACGTGTCCAAATTTATTGGTGCAATAGACGCACATGCGTACTAAAATCTGACTCGTAATGACAAAGAACCAGTGGAAATGACACGTGATCCTTCACATAGTGCCTAGAGGATCTCAATCTACATTTTTTGTAATACAATTGGAGATCCCTTCGGTGATAAGAAGTCTCTTTGTGTTTACCACAACATTGTTGAGTAAATAACATCCGAAGGACAGATAGAGACACTACTTTACCAACGTGCTGCATAATCCAACCCTCCACTTGTTCCTGCTCTCTCCCCACATGCAGCATTGACCACGATAAAACAAAAGCTTTTTTGTCACCACAAGACTGCGGCCACGGGGGAAGATCTGGAAAGAATACTAAAAAACACATGAAAAAGTGGACGCATGTTCGTACTTATTGGGTCTTTCCTTAAGTCCAAAGTGTGACTGATGGGAAAAAAGGACTAGAGGTACGATTCAGTGACTCATCTAAATTTCGAAACAACAGATTGAAATTTACCGCCGATGACAAGTGTCCGGTGGGGAGATTTTTGGGCATAATCGGTCAAAATCCGAGTGTTTCCAAGTCCAACCGGTTACATACATGTTGTGATAGTTCGGTTTTTCTTTGCTAATTCGAGGTAATTCCATACATATTCCTCTAGAATGGTGGGTGATTTTCCTGAAGTCTTGAACTTCAACCAGTTGTTTCTCACACTCAACTGGTTCATCTGTAACTTAGCGATCAGTTCTCCCCGTTTCATTGCCAATGACAGATGCGCATGTTTCAATAGTTGCTTGACAGTATTAATAAATGCCTGGGGATCCGACAGCTAAAATCAAAGATGTGTTTATAAAATATGAACTGGAGATACTGTCTTGAAGTTGAAATCCACAAGAAACATGTGACGGGTGCATTTTGTTTATGAGTTATGTCAATCAACAAAGCAAGATAATTTATTGTTCGAAAAGTTACATTACATAGAGAATGTTCCATCTCTCAACTGTTTTGTCCGTATGCTTTTAACTCCTTTGGTAAGATGAATTCACATAATTGCAAACTCAATTTCATGATTCTACAAACTAATTCAGCAATAGGTTCTACCAATTTCATTGGAATCGTGAATCAACTTCACTATACAAATCAGATGTACTTGGATTAAGAGATTTAAGGTTTGATTAAGCAAGAAATAAAAACTAACCATACATTGTTGTACTTAGAGCATCTCCACTAGGACTCTCGACCAAGCTCTACATATGGAAAAGTGGCGGGAGTGGGCAAGGCAGGGTCACAAACGGCCCTGGCGTGGATGACGCTGCCAATCTCGACCAAAGATTTTTGGCAGAGGAGGAGCAAGTCAACGGCATCCCAACTTCGGATTATGCTGCTGCAGTGGGTAGCGTTTTCGGGTGAGGCCGCATTGCAGACCAGGTTGCTGACGGAGGAGGAGGACTTGCGGTTGAGCAAGGTCCGGTGAGCACCCGTATCTATCCTACCAGTTTCTGTAATGGATCCTAGTCGCAAGTGCGGAAGGGTAGGAATTTTAGTCAAGACAAAGAGTGCCAACTTTGTAGGAGTTTTTGAGTATATGTCAAGACCTATTGTAGGAAACGGCCAGAAATCAACTGCATTTTGGACATGAATATGTGAAGATTACAATATTAGGCGGCCTAGGGGCAGAGAGGAAAAGAGTTATCATAGTTTGGAGATAAAGTGGTCTATTATCAAGCACGATGTGGCCAAATTTGCCGGCCATCATGCACAATGCCAAGATTTGAGGGAGTCTAGAACGTCCGATGCGGATGTCATTGCCCAAGCCTTGAATTTGTACTAGCGTCGCAATGTGAAGGGTGCAGCATTTGTGTACATGCATTGTTGACTTCTCGTGAAAGACGTCCCTTGTTGGAATGAATCGTACGTGGAAGTAGCCAAAAAAACTACACCACAGAAGAAAATGCAGCCTAGGGGTTCATCAACTGAAGACGGATCGGAGGTTGAAATCGGGTTGGAGGCACCAAATTTGATGGCGAGGAGGCCCTAGGGAAACAAAGCAACCAGGATTGACCACAAAAAATCAAAATTGAATGACATCTTCCTCAAGGCGCAAGCCAAGGCTTCCACCGAAATGGCCACTGCAGTAGCTTTAAAGGCAAAAATTATGCGCGATGCTGGCACATTGGCTCTGTTTTCCATGAAGCCCTCTGATTTACATGGAGAGGACACAAAAGAATATGTGGAATTGAGGAGGAAGGAAGAGTTACTGAAGCTCAAAGAAAGAGTCCGGGCCAAAGAACTAGCACTAGCCCGACTGACTGTAGGACAGAACTTATGGCGTTGTGTGTGGCATGTTTTATTGTGTTGACACGCTCCCATCTATGTGCAAGGGCAGGGCGCGGCGCCAAGGGAATGTGCAAAGCAGGGGTATGCGGGTGGGGAATTCGCAGATGCAGGGCCGGGGAGTAGAAATTTCAAGAGGTGGGGCCTTGGGGGATGGGATTGCCGCCCCTCATGTGGGGAGTGCAAATGCAAGGGGTGCTAGGGTGGATAATTCAGAGGATGAGGTCAATATGGAGGAGTGCATTCCATCAACACAAGTCCAGAATCCCCAAATGTATGCACTGGCACATCCCACTCCCATGATGCCTCCCAGTTCACCATCACGAACCACAATTTGCATCCATGTTTCCTTATAATCACTTTTTGGGTTTAGGAGAACATGTTTGCAATGGTGTAGAACAAATTAGCCCAGAAGTTAGAAGGATACAACAAGAAGATAGTCAAGAGGACATTGATTTGTACTTGAATAGCCAAAGTAGATTTTATTCATAGATTTGCAATGACTAGAACATACATTGGCCTTTGAAGGCCCACAAATGTTCAATGAGGTCATTCCTCATATTGTAATGAGAATTGCTATTTTCTACTTCACCCACAAAGTCTCTGTATTGCTCAAATGTCACACCCCTTCATAGATTGTTGGGCGCATCGGGGTCATATAAAAGGTTCCAAGTTAGCGTTGAGTTCATCCTCTATGATCATATTGTGCATAACAATGCAAGCAAACATGATGTTTGATATCATCTCGGGGTCCCACTGCCGCACGGGGTTGTGAATAATGGCCCACCGGGCTTGCAACACTCCAAAACACCTCTCCACATCCTTCCTTGTTCCTTCTTGCATTTGTGCAAAGTATGAGCGTTTCTCACCTTGCAGCTCGTGGATTGTTTGCACAAAACAACTCCATTTGGGATAAATCCCATCCGCTAGCAAATAGTACCTTGGATAGGTTTTCCCATTGACCTGAAATGAGAAACGTGATCCCTCTCCCCTCAACAAATTTGCCACCAAGGGGGACCTATCCAAAACATTGAGGTCATTGTTTCCTATTGGTAAACCGAAAAATGCATGCCAAATCCATAGGCTTTGATCAGATATTGCCTCCAAAATGATAGACTTCTTCCTATCTTTGTCCGTATACCACCCTTGCCATCCAACTGGGCAATTCTTCCACTCCCAGTGCATGCAATCCAAGCTGCCAAACATGTTGGGGAATCCACGGTTAGAGTTAATGCGAAGTCTCGGGGGGGGGGGCACTCCCTTGTATATTTTGCATACACCTGCGATAATGACCTATTAAAATGGGGGCTATTTACCTATGAGAAAGGATTATAAGGGATGCTAATTTTTGAAATAATGGTAAATTGTTGTGATTATTTGCACCCTATTGGTAATTATAAATTCTTGGATGGTTGATTTTATGGTACCCTATATTACTTATATGTAATTTTTTCCCCTAATTGCCCCCATTCCTTAAAGTGTATGATACAGTAGAATTCTCGTTAGAAGCACGTGTACAGAGTAAGAGAAACAAACATTTACTAGGGTTTAGGGTTCAGGGTCACACTGAAGTCCGGGCAAAGCAAAACACTAAACAATAACAACAAAAGATTGCAATTACATGTCATTAAGCAACACGAGCCAACGAATAAAAGTTGTGTTGGATAACACAGTTAGAAACCTTGAGGTCTTAGGGAACAGGCCAACCACATGTGTCTCAAAGTCACATTTACAAGGTTTGCAGAAGCCCTACAATTGATGCCTTGATCTTCCAATCCTACACATTGGAGGAAAATTCCACGCCATGCAAGCAAAATCCACCTAAACTAGCATCCTCTTCAGTGTCAATGGGGCTCAACAACTTAGGAAGGTCTCCTTCTTGCTTGAGAAAATATATCTTCACCCGCACCTTCATGGCGCCACTACGCTGGGGACGTTGCTGGCAGATTAACCCTACAACAAAAACCCCAAGCCCGACCTTAGAATTCAAACCCTGAACCTAAACCCTAGATTTCAAACCCCAACCCCGAACTTAGATCCGCAACTCCAACCCCAAGATCAAACCCTAAATTCCAATGCATTGCACTCACATTTTGCAGATAGAACAAAAACAAACGAGTAGAAATCGTACATGAATTGTAAGGATTAGCGCCAAACCCTGCACCAGCACGCACTCCACCGAAACTGTATGGCCTTTCGATTGCTCTAATTTGCTCGATGGCGCTATAGGATTAAGAAGGATCAATGATCCCATCAATGGGTGGCCTAAGCTAATGGCCAATTGTTTTGAAAGTCGAACCCCAAATCATGTCAACTGGAATACAAAGACAACCGGTGCAACAATTAATACATCCAGTTTTTTAACAAAATTTTAAGAAGGAATAGCAACTGCTAGTATGTGATGGGTCAGTTTGGAGCATTTGATAGATACAAGAAGTGAGTGAACGTATATAGAAATAATCTCCATGATCAGAGAGAAATTTTCCATACTACTTTGTTGTTCATAGTTTTCTTGCTCAGAAGTTTTAGAGCAAGCAAGTCTAAATGGACACTTTTAGCTCTGCACCCACTTTCTGTAGGATATGAAACACACAATTAGTACAAGATGATTGGCAACTCCAATTCAGGCCATAGTCATTTGTCTCATGATTTTCACAGCTCATATGAATATCTTGTTCATTATCAAAGTGAAGATTCTCTTTCTCAATAAATGATCATATAGGTCCCTCCAATAATGTTCACTGTTGAGCCTAGAATGGTTAACAAATTTTGAGCAGGTAGCCAATCTCTTTTAAAACCATATCTTTATGGTGTCCGTTCTAGGATTCACACCCAACCACACAGCTCAAATATAGGTGTCCATTTAAGATCAAGAACAGACTTTTACCCGCTTAACTTAAGAGGGTGTTTTCAAAAGGACAGGCAAAAATATTGACCTGGATCACCTAAGATTGAGCGAGCCCCTGAGATGAAGGAGAAAGAAGGTGCAAGCAGGATTTGCTTGTGGAAAAATTTGACTTACATTATGTAGAAATGAAGCGCCTCTCAAATCAGGCCAATTGCAATTAAAAGAAGGATTGATGCTTTGATAGAAATTAGCCATGATGGATCCCGAATTAGCACTATGTTAAGTATCAATAAATTGCAATAATAAATCTCTCTGCTGGGGTTCAGGATAGAAAAGACACCTTGCGGGATGGTCAGGCTTCCACGACCATGTGAAAAACACCGGATGAATTGCTACATGAACTGGCTATGTCGACATTCCAATTCGATCCCCAAAGCTCTGAAAGCGAAGTAACTGGAGCATTCGAATCCAACCCCGGCAGCGAAACCTGCACTCGGAACAAAAATTGCAAGCAATATTCTCTCAGCTACTTTAGCATATACATATCCTTGCTAGTATTGATTTTTAGACAACACTTGAAAGATAATGGCAACACTTTCAAGTTGAAACCGCTGTACGGATTGTTCATGTATCCTCGGGGAGATCATTCCATTGTCAAGTTGAACACCACGTGCGAACAAAGTTTGCTACCCCCATATTAATGTCATAGATAATTTTAAAATTTATGATATTTTTTCTGCATATACATAACCATTGATAGTATCTTTTATATATATTTTTGAAATTTTTAGTCATCTTCATTTTTGTAGTAATTTTTTTAGCTCAATTTTGCGTCATTCTAGTTAGAAACGGTATGTTTTATTAAAAAAACAAATCATCAAATTTAGTTACCATTTTTTACTATATAATAGATGCCGTGTATATCTACTCATGAAAAAAAATTGATAAAATTTTGACCCATTTTGGTGATGCTTTATGTAAAAAGTAGGATTTTTTAGATGTAAAGTGTTCGCACGTGGTTGTTCAACTTTACAAGGGAGTGATCTCCCTGAGCATGTATCCAGCAGGCTTTGCAATTCGGTGTGCGGAAAGCTAAATCAGATTGCGAACAAGACTAAGAGTTTGAGGATTTTGAAGGCTAAGCTGAATCTGGTGATATCTTCGGAATAGAGAGCTTCGGCTTTATAAGAGGTGAATTGAAATCCCTCATTACTGGTTACTTGCGGTGGAAGAATATCAAGTGATTTCGTGTAAAACACATCGAAGCATTTCCCTTACGTTATACAACAATTTTGACACCCGTAGCCTAGTTAAATTAGGTCGGGATCTTGCATTCGGGTAGGTACTCAGTCAAGTTGAAAGTTTAGCGAAAATGAAATGAAACACCATTCCAACTGTAATCTGTGAACCTGGAAGATTCCTGGCTAGGGTAAAAATTCAACAGCAAGTAGTGATGTAAACTTCAGGTCGTGATGATGTCACATTGCAATTGCACATTGCAGCCGTTGAGAACAATCTCAAAATCTCAGAACATGCTTAAATGAAAGTCATAAAAGGCACTTACAGCGACAAGGCTTCCGGTGGTGATTGCTTGATTGTTTTCGATTGTTTGGAAGCCAAATCCTCCGATTGTTCCAGGGCCTCGGAGAAGCAGAGTGCCACTCTTGCACCAAGTCGAGGTCTGCCAACTAGGGTTGACGGAGGCGGGGGCGAGAGAGGGCGGGAGCAGAGTCCGGGGAGTTCTGTAGAGGAAACGGCTAATTGCCGAGCTTTCTGGAGGTAGCTCGGATTTTTTAAATTTTACCCGAGAGTGGGCCTAGAGAGTGCAAAATTTATCGATTGATAGCCCCCATTTCCAAATGTATTTAGGCAATTAGCCGGCATTTTTTTTCATTTATGCAATTTCCGAAAGGTCTATAGTGGGGCCGGTTTTATATTTTGGTGGCAAAGTATTTAATTTTTGAAACTATCGCTTTTTCTCCATGCTATTTTGTATGTACCACTTAGGTAATTTAATCATGTTTTGTCAAATGTTATATTACATATAATCATGTTTCACAATCCCAGAGCACCCTATACTACATCTAATAATTTTACAAATTTTACGCCAAATTTTTATACAAGACCCTATATTTTATCGCACATAGTTCCTACATTTTTCGCCAGTGCCCCCCCCCCCCGAGTGCGAAGTTGCTTCTGAATGTCATCACGTGTGGGCTACCGTAGATAAATGCTCTCAAAACATGCTCGAATGGCCAAGACAAATCTCTTGAGGGACTCCATAGTTGTGCTCTCTGCAAGCCTACAATATTCCCTCTCCCACACAATTAGGTTTTTGGACAAAATAATCATCATATTCGCAAAGTGCATCCACAATGCGAAAAACCATCTTCTTGTCATTCGGAACCTTCACCTGAAAATAGAATCATCGTAAACAAGGTTGGGAGCAAAATATTCTTTCCATAGTCTATCATGTCCTGCACCTCTCTCCCTGTCCAATTTCAAAGCCCTCCCTGGCCTCGAGCCCCCACGCACTACAGGCACGGGATCTTCTTCTTCAGTATTCTCTCGCAAACGCTGAAGCAACTGCCCAAAGAAGTACTCCTCTTCTTCGTCATCATCGTACCATTCTTGAAGTTGCCTACAAAGCCTCTCGGAGTGTGAGGAAGAACCTACCATAGCTTGAAAGAAAAAGAAAAAAACCAAAGCATCAGTTGTGAAGCTTACTGCGAGAGAGAGAGAGCCCCTGGTTTCAATTCGGCTGCCCTAATGATCCATCGCGGGAGGACGGCCCGGTCCTTTGACTGCGGGACCCTAGCGTTGAAAACGGGGACCGCCAAAGGAACAAAGTGGGTCTATCCGGATGAAGAGCCTGGCTCAGCGTCCATGTTGGGGCTACAAATACCCCACACACACAAGCCCTGCATGTGGCCTTGCACACAACCCGTGTCAACTCCTTTTACAGAACCTGGTCAAGAGTCCTAGTGGAGATGCTCTTAGCATGTGAGTGATGGTGTTTGGAGTCAGACAACCCAAGCACGGGGGGTTCACTTAGTGCATTTTAAAAACGACGTGTGGCATAATATAGGGAGAATTAAATTCATTTGACATAAAATTTATAAAAGAATTCCAAATAATGAAGGGTCCATTAAAAGTAGACAATCCCATTACAAGTAAGATAGATAGGTATAAAATATGGGTCATTCCTTTTTTGTAAAAATAATATAGGGGCTGAAAATAAGGATCCTAGGATGTATGTTTAGTAGAATCAATTTTGTACACATGCCTCACAAGGAATGGATGAAAAATGACTCATCATTTACCCAAAAATGGATGAAATTGTAAGCCTAACCCTAACTCTCTTCCTGACACCTCTTGGTGGCTTCTAACCCTAACTCTCTTCCCGACATCTCTCGGTGGCTTCTCTCCCTTCTCTTGGTGGCCTCTTATTTTTCATTTTTCTTGTGGCTTCTCATTTTTCGGTGACTTCTCTACTCCGACATCGTCATCTCCAACATGTATGTTCATTTCTAGTACCACTTCTTCATAGCACACACGTTTTATTCAATGCTGGAGTCTTTTGTGATTTGCATGTTGTCCTTGCCATATTTGTCCAATTGTTCAATTTTCTTTATTTTGCGATCTTTTTGCGAGATCATGGTGACGTTGCCTTCAATCCAACTTCCATCTTTGATCGCTCCAAGCTCTCTCTCATTGTGCAATCTCAACATCTTGTAGGTAGATTCTTGTAGGTATTCTTTATACTCTTTTCTTGCCATGCTTTTTTCCACCACTTTGGCATTGCATGCACTTTTAAATTTATTTATTTAATTAAAAGGAATGTAGACTACAAAAATTTGCAATGACATGGGCATTATAAGTAATGGTAGGGTGCAAACAAATAGGCCATTTTAGAAAATTAAGTAATTATAGGGAGCTTTTAATTCATGCCTTGGAGGTAAATAGCCCCTAAACAAATACCCCTCCGCCGCACGTGGAGCACAAAAATCCTATAGAGTGACCCCCCCCCCCCCGTGAACCCAAGAAAGAATGGTGCACAAGGGGCCAAGCAACCCATGAATAATAAGAAGGCAAAGAATGCAAAATGAGGAGGTGAGTAGTTGAGAAGTTGAGAATACGAAACCATAGAGTGTGAAAAGATTTATGAAATTGATTTGGAAGATTCATGAAATTGCTAGAGGCAAAGATCCACTATCATGAAATTGAGGTTCACCACATGTCAAGTCAATTTCGAAGAATCATGAACTAATTTAGAAGGTTCATGAAATTGGTAGAACATTGGTAACATTGGTAAGAAGGTTCATGAACTACACTAAATATAATATTTAGTGTCATATGTTATTTAATGTCACTATGGTAACTTTTCGGATGACACTTCTTATGAACAAGTTTACAAATACTGTCACGGATGATGGATGATGGATGAGGTCATCCATTGGCCAAAACCCTACCTTCTCTTGTCAGCAACTTGTGATGAAATATTATCATGGATGATTGAGTTTTGGATGAAACATCACTTAGTAAGTGACAGTAATTGCAACACTGTAAATCTATGGTCCCCCAGAAAATTGACAAGGAATGACAAATAATGTTGGGTTAACATTTAGTGTTGGTGACACTATACTGCAGTTTACGATTAGTATTGAGCAAGACAATTAGAATTGGTGACACTAAATACCATATTTAGTGTAGCATGGAATCTTCATGTAATTGAGTTTGCACTTTTGTGAAGTCATCTTCCCAAAGGAGTAAGTTTTAGGTCAGTGGTAATCCATCACAAGTCATCACAACTACAACATTACAAGGTCAAGGTGTGAATTGCCATCCATTTGAACCATGTTACAAGGCCTCCAAGACATGGGGATTTTGGGTTTTAGTGTATCACAACCACTCTAAATTTTACGATCATTCACACATAGTATAAAATACGTGAGACTTACATTATATGGTCACTCTTTCTAGTTGGAAACATATATTTGAGTAGCATATGGTGGGTGAGAATGGACACCAAAATAACATGCGATAGGGTGAGACTGGACTATGTATTCAAAATATGTTAGCCATAATTTATATGTTCAAATTCTAACACAATCAAGAGGGCCCATGCGATTATTTAAAGAGGATCAATATCTTCACTCCGACCTCCTATGACTTTTACATCCCAACTCCTATTCTGAAACCTGAAATGACAATATGCATGATTCACAGATGCAACGTTCAGGGAGTTTTTGGGCAAACTCAGTCAAGATTCTAGTGTTTCCAAGTCCAATCGTTTACATGTTGACATCTTTCGGGTTTCTTATATTGAATTGGGGTATATGTATTATAAATTCCTCTAAAATGATCGATAATTTTCCTAAGGTCTTGAATTTCAACTGGTTATTTCTCAAACTCAACCGGTTCATATATAACTACTAGCCAGTCTACCCGTTCATTTCATAGATGCTAACAAAATTAGACACTTCCCGATCCAATGCAATGGCCCAAAATTATTTATGGCGTTGAAAGTGCCAAGAATAGGGCCACATTCCTTAAACACTCTTTGTGACTAACACCTAATGAGAAACATGGGATCAGCCAGAGTCCAAGCTCGAGGCAAGACTGCCAGATAAGTGAGCCGCTTTCATGTAGCCACATAAAAGTGACAACCTCCAAACACGGGACTCTCTAGTCCTTATAGACCTCTAGATAACCACACGAGCGTGTAAAATATATTAAGAGATATATATATATATATACATATATATACCCACTGTTACCTTTATTGTCTAGTGTGGGTTTACACTCTGAGGTCCAAGACCAAAGAAACTTCAAAACCAAGTGATCTTATTGGTCAAGAGTAAAATTTTGGATCCAAGTAGTTTACACTATGATTTGACTCGAAGGTATGAAAAAAATGGAATGGGAGATGTGTGAATCCACTATGATTGTTTGAATGTTATGATGTTAAAAACGATGAGAAAAAATTGGTTGATTCTTTTCAATGTCAAATCTATATGTCATCACTTGATAGATAATATAAAACTAATCAAAATAAAGCACTTTAATATTTTCATAATGATGAATTCACATTCTATCAGAGGATCCTACTATAGAATTTAGCATGTTGTAAATTTGAACTGAACCTTGGTCTAGTCCAACTTAAATATCAATTTCCACAACTCCATATTATATTGTGCAACTTCCCTCTTCCTCGCATTGTTGCCATTAAGAACAAAGTGAAGGAGAAGTGAAGGACAATGGCACTAACAAAGTGACGGACAATGAAGCTTCTTACCAATGTTACCAATGTTCTACCAAATTCACAAACCTTCTAAATTAGTTCATGATTCTTCGAAACCGACTTGACATGTGACAAACCTCAATTTCATGATAGTGGACCTTTACCTCTAGCAATTTCATGAATCTTCCAAACAAATTTTATAAATCCTTTTGCATTCTATGGTTTTGTATTCTCAACTTCTCAACTTCTCACCTCCTCATATGACCAAATGACACCAATGGGTGAAAACATGAAGTGGACGAAACTAACAAATTTGTTGTCAATTTTTCCCTAAATCTTAGGGCCTCCTTTTGTACATCTATTGTTACTTCAAAAACATTAATAGCCCTTCTAGATGTACATACTAGAGAAAAATAATATCTCTCCCTCATGTATACTATGTACACTAATACCTCAAATAACCCCCCTTCTTGCACTCACATTAGTTTGTACATGGTATGAAAAGTCCTACTATCAGGCACATGTCCAACTAGCTCTTCAATGAAACAGGGCCACATGTCCAAAATTCTTCCTCAAAACAAACATGTGACAAAAGATAGAGGAAACAAATGTGGAAAAGTGGGGACTACAGCTGCAAAAGGTGGGCATGTTGGTGAAACTAGGGAGAGGTAGCACGCATTGCAGCCCGACTTTCAACTTCTCTATAAGAGAATTAACTATCAATAGAGTTAATGTTAAGTTCCTCAAAGAGGGATCAAACCATGGGTTTGAACCTTCTTTGACAAAACTTTCTATTAAGAGTTCCTTAGCTTGTCGTGCATTGGAGCCTATTTTGAAAGTTGGGTGCTAATTTTGGGACCTCCTCTTCCCACCTCTCAAACTTTGAGAGAATTTTAGGATCTAAAATAGGGTACGTGCATGGGACTCCCATCCGAACCCCAAATTGACTTATCCAAGGTTAGTTTGGCCCACCCATCATAGTAGGACAAGCTAGAAAGCTGGTTTTCAATAGCCCAACACCACTCTTTGAGTGTTGTAATTTAAGCATTAAGAAAACTTGGGTGACTTTGTGTTGATTCTTACAAACTCAAGGTTTGGGACTAAATCCATGGTTTCATATCCTTTTACTTCACAAAGAACTCTAATACCTCACAATCTTTAATTAAATAACATCTTAGCTTCAACTATTTCTTGTTAAAGTCTTGTGTATTGCCATATATTAGTTTTGTTCATGGGACCCACATTTTTTAATTAGTTTTTCTTTCAATTAGACCATCAAGTTGACAGTAGCCTCTATCTCACGAAGGCTACCGCACTCTGCCACTCTAGAGAATTAATCGGTTTGAAACCATCTTGTCATCTTGCTATTGCACTTCCAGTCCCATTAGCCTTTTCGACTTCCTGGACTTTAAAATCAGTTTTATTTCATTTCATTTCATTTCCTGAAGCTAACATGTAGTCAACGTGTGTGGGACATGGAATGATTGAGCAGTCCCCTCTAGCAATGTTCAATATTGAAGTCTTCAACACCTGTCAAATGCCATTTTGGCCGTCAAAAAAGTTTTTTTTTTGGTGGGCACTTCACAAAAATGTGCTCTGCAAAGTGTCCACCCTTCACAGTGAAGGCCTCTTCAAAAATTGCCTATCACAAAATACAGTGACTACAATTTGCAAATATAAACATAGTTGGACTCCAATCTTGGCACTCTAGCAGACACTTCCAAATCTCAATAACTCCTGTAATTTCGACTCTGCAACTTCAACTCTACATTGACTGCAACTTCGGCTTGGCAAGCACAGCTATATGTGAACGTGGATTTTTCAAATAGAATTGGGTGAAGAGTGATCGCAGAAGTCGATTGAAACTTGAAATATTGGATGCAGTGTCATTATGTGGTCTTCCAATGGAAAATATAAATCGGGGTATAACTTTTGACACTTGGACATCGACCAAAAATTGGAGGACTTTGCCTTTGGAGTTGGATGATGGTTAAGTGCATTGTGTAGGGAATCTAAATAATTCTAGTGCATCATTTATTTGCATATACTTCTTCAATATAGTGAGATATCAATTTATTTTCATATTCAATACAAAACGGCCAATATCAAGTTAGTTTTTTGGTGAAGTGTTGCAAAAAAATTTGAAAGTTTGAGTGAAGTGTGATTATTTTGAAGCCCTTCACATTGAAATGCGATGTGCACGCTTCAAACTTGAACGCTGCCCTCTAGCGTTACCCGATTCAGCAACCCAGTTCCTTTAGCGTTTGGTGTACAACGCGTGCTTGACAGGATCTAAGTAACTTAACCATTTCAGCAGTCCCCCATCGACATCCCTTCCAAAACGAGCGCTTCAGGCAGCAGCAGAAGTGTCAAATGTGATTCACACGGCTGACGTGCCCCCTGCTGCACAAGCCACGAGATTCTCAAGGATGCTGCGGCCTTGCACCAAATTGAGTGACAGACTTTCTTACATAGATTCAGAATAGTTGAAGCTAATATTCTAATATTTGATCGATGTGCAGCAGCTCTTCTGAAAACCTACATATAGAAGCATGACCAGACCCAGGTTCTCTAAGACTACTGATCACCACTCCGCACACACTGGATCAGAGCCTTCTGAACAGTTTCATTGCAGGGTCATAGCAATTTAGAGCGAGCTATTTAGCTACCACATGCAGGTGACGATGAATATGGCGACCGGCAGCTTCAAATCCACCAGTGGATCAGTTTTGGTGGCTCTAGTAGTGGTGTTGGTAGCTGTCATGGTGGTTGAAACTTCAGCGCAACTTGTCAATGTCACATTCGTGAACGAACTGGACGCATCAGTGACGGTGACCCTGCCTGCGAGTTTGTTGGGATCCTCCGAGATCAAGACCATTGCAGCCAGGAGCGACGGGATGATGCAAGTGAGTGCTTCAAGCTCGCTGTTGGGATCTGAAATCGACTTTCAGGTTGGCGAGTGTGTCTACGCCACTGCGGGCAGCATACAGGGGAGAGTAACGGGCAACACGGGTACCGTGAAGATCTATCTCACTGGCCACTGCGAAACTGGGGTGGCCGGCTTGCAGTTCGTGTCTTCCATTGAGGGTGACGTGGTCACGAATTTGGGGTGTGCTGCGCCCGTGAATTCCAACTGCACAGGTCCCATCAGTTGATTAATTTATGTCAGGTATGCTCTAATTAAGTCTAACTGGGTCATAACCCATCTCTTGGATCATACGGCATCCACCAATGGCATTTTGTAAGTGGTGAAGTGGATGTGTTTGAATGTCATGTGGTACTTCAACCTAAGGCACTTCGGGTAAAGGGCATGATCGAGTCGACTCTTCCGCTTTGGTGGGGATGTGCCATGATCATATTGTTGAGTTTTATCATATTGTACATCATGAGAGCCACTTTGTATATCATTTTGTAAGGACTTTGTAAACCATCTGTTGGATCGTATGACTGCGTCCAAAATGACATTTTCTGAGTATTGAGATAGATGTGTTTGAACGTGTGGTCCACCTTAAGAAGCTTCGAAGGGTGCAGCGCATAATTGACTCTTTCCGATGAATGGAAACAAACAGAATGAGAGGGTTGATTTAATTGCAGGCTAACAGGGGGTGAAATTGTTTTTGATGCTTTGTAGGGGGTCTTCCATCAGATTGCGTCCACTTTTTGTGCGTGAATACTCTATAGCCCGGGTATCTTGAATGGGGATCAGTTGGTTATGGACGGTGCCCTGATAATCGGCAGTTTGATTGTTAGTTGACGAATAACCTGCCAGTGCGGAAGGCAATAAAGATCAAGTGGAGCTTCGTCCAGACTTGCTTAGCTTGGCTATAAATACAAATCGATGAGAGCAATGATGTAAATCATTGGGAGCTAGTAGGTTTGGGCTAGAAGAATCAGCTTAGGAAGTGTTAGCCGTGTCCTTCATAAATTGTGATCCTTTATATACATATATATATATATCAAACTCATCCACATATTTGTCATGTAAGTATTGTTTGTCTCAACTCTCTGTGGTCGACGAGTTCGGTCGCCGTTTACTCGAGAGAACAAATTAAGATTCTCTAGTCATAGTAGAGCAGCATCAATGCACTCCAGATTCATTTTTGTAGCAAAGTATGCTTGATAACTCGAGGTTTAACTTGCCAGTCACTGTGGAACGTATAGGATTGCAGTCGACAGGGAGATGAAATGTGTACAAAAAACGGGTCTCCCATGGCAACGTGTAATTTAGAAGATCGCATTTTGAAGATTCAATAGGAGAGTGATACATTGAATACATGCATAGTTCTTCATCTACAAGTGTTTAGTTAACCACATCCCCGATTAAATCCTTACTGAAGATTCAATAGAAGATAAACATATTGAACACATGCATAGTTCTTCATCTAACAAATGTTAGTTAACCACATCCCCAGATAAATCCCTACTGATTTAAGTCCCTCCACATGTTTGAATGCGGGGTACTTTACCCTAAGAAGCTCCGGCTTCGGGTGAAGGGCAAAGTCGTTTCTTAATCCCAATGAATCACGATGGAAACAGAACCATGGGTTTGAATTACTTGCACCCTGATCTATTGTTATACTTTGCAGGAGGTGTCCCTACATATTGAGTGCATCAGATGTCTCGTCCTACTGCCCCATGAGGAAATCATTCTGCATATCAATCGGCGCTAGAGGACTCTCTTCTCTTTAATGGCGGCGCCTGCCATTCTTTTATATGGTGACATTGGTTTATGTCTCGGGCAACGGAAAGATTCCTCTTTTCCTGTGAGGATGAAAAAATCTGTTGGGTTCGTTTGAGAAAGGGATGAGAACCGAAAACCTTCTGTTACCGAGCATTGGTTCGCTGATTATTCATAACCAGCAGTGCTTACGGCTTAAGCAACCGCTAATGCAGATATTAGCGACGTTAACCTTTATTATAGTCGTCGAAATATATTATTACTTGCTGGGCGTTTAAGTTCTTGAAATATGAAAGGCCGAAATATTTGCATGGTAGTTATCAATGTTTAATTACTGGCACATCAAGTTTGCCTCTGTTCGCCTGTGTAAAGTTATCTGGAACGTAACTTCGCCCGTCGTGGTTTTAGGCATTGTTCTTCTATCTGTTGTCGGGATCTTCATCCCTTACTACCATGTCTTTATCACACCGAATGTTACACGAAGACATCTTGTTCATGTCCACTTTTGTGTGTTGCACCACGCTATGGCAGAAACAGGGTTTGCGCGCACCCACATTATGGTTCGAAGGAATCCAAAATTGTCCTCTTCCGACCCTTCGCTCAATCAGTTTTGCAGGAATCGCTAGAACACGCCAATATATCCGCAGAGCTTGTTCAAACATCTAGTCAACTTTGCAAGGTTGTTGTTGTTCTTAAGCGACAACTTGCAGAACTTGCGCAAGAACTACCCCTCTCCCAAATCCTGATGCTGAGTCTGACACCCACACCGATTAATCAATTTCTAAGGGTTCCCCTGCCACGCCTCACTCCCAAGACAAATCCCGCCTTCACGTGGAGGTCTGCGAAAGATGTCGTTCACCCTGTTTCCCCTTCGGAGCAACTATGGAGAAAGGAGGATTTCCTTTCCGTTGAGGCCGCAATCGGTCCCCTCCTTTCATATGACGAACTCTCCAGGTCTAAGCGAAGGACATTGCTTCTTGTGAAAAGGCCAAGGCACGCGCAAGGCTGGCCAACCGCAGAAGTTTACGAGCACAGTACTCTTCGAGACATGCCTCTCTGCCGCCGCAAATCTCACTCGGAGCAAATGGGATGCACTTCACCAAGTGTTACACTCGCCCGAGAGTCTAGGTTGTTCAAGCGCCATTATCGCGTCCTATATGATTTGTTGCTCACAGGCTAGGCCCTAGTCTAATAGACCCCACTGCTTACAAGTACATAATGATGAGTGATGTTTTTTGAAATGTATTGTCACTTTTAACTATACAAAATCTCTTATAACTTCACACAAATAGCAGTGGCTTGAGAATGGGGCCCGGGACCGCCAAGGTTTGAACATCTATAACTTCTTCAATACTTATCCAAATGGGGCAAATGAAGAGTCCATCGGCATTTATGTGAAACATAGATGACGATGGAGTGGTCTTTTAAATGCATCAGAGACCACACAAAGAAGTTATAATGTTTTGAAGCTGCTAGGGGTTTCCAACTTTGGCGGCTAAGGGAAAATGTCTATTTGGCCCCAATTCTTGGAAGAGAGACAAAAAGTTACTTGACGGTGGGATATGGGCCCTGCTTAAAGTCTTAGAGGCTTATATGGATGAGGCGGCGCAGCCAGCTAAACCCACGCGAGGCCGAACGGAACGGCCTTCACGGGTATTGGCCCAATGTGGGGACATAGTTGTCTAGTACAGTTCAGATTGTTGTAGTATTGCTCCGGCAATGCGATGATCAACATAAGATTGGACTTCCATGAATGGAAGTCCACATCTAACCATTGGTTACCGCTTAAGGGGAGAATCCAAAATACAAGTGTAAGAGGGTTGGTTCCTCACCTATGAGTTAAAGAGGTTTGCGGTATGGAAAACTAATCATTCGTATGGTGGAATACGAAGGGTTAGCGCTCATGACCTTTGCTACAATTTAAAAATGACCAAGATAGTTAAGGAAAGCTAGTAAGGATTGCGACACCTTCAAACAAACAAGTTGATCTACAAATGCCTTGACCTTGTTGACGTAGTCCAACAAGTTGTCGTCTTCTTGCATCTTGCATGTGAAAAACTTGTGGTGAATGAAGATAATGTTTGACAAACTCTTCATCTCGTGAATGTTGCAAAAGGTCTTCTACGCCTCCGCGGGTCTGTTGCAACTTTTAATGTGTGCAAATTGGTTGTCCGCCAAATTGAGGCCAATAATGGACATGGCCTTCTTGATATGCCTTTGGTACTCCTTCAATACTATGGGATTCACATTGGAAGGTGGAGTATCTTGAGATTTGTCCACAATGTCCCAAAGATCCATGGATGCCAAAAACATTTCGATTTTGAATTTTCAAAGGTTGAAGTTCCCTCCATTGAAGTTGCCAATATCTCTATCGGCCTCGCTATCAAATGATGTTATCGTACGCTCGAATATATTCTCAAAATACTGAAACTAGTTTTTCTTGGCCTACAATCAATCTAACCTAGACTAGAAGATAATCTCTTACATTTAAAATATGCATTTGTACCTCAATGTATTAAAGACATGTCCATATGTTCTCAAATGGACCTCTTGGTCGCTAAAATGTTAAATCTTCCACACCTCAAAAAAAATCTTAAAACATTCAAATCATTCAAATAAAATTTCATCCACGTCAAATCCCTTACGCTCTCAAATACCTCAAGTTAGATCTTCTACACTTCAACAAAGTTCTTAAAACACCTAAATCACACAAATAAGATTTTTTTTCATCTCAAATACCTCATACTATCAAGAAACTTCTCAACACTCAAGTCTTCCAAGTCATGCGCTATTAGAGTCTAAATACCTTCAAAACCCTCAAATAAACCCTTAAACCCTCAAAACACTCAAGTCAAATGTTTTGAAGTCTAACACCTCCAAGCCTCTCAAATAAGTCTCTCAACAGTCAAGCCTCTCAAGTCATACATTATTGGAGTCTAAACATTTTCAAATCTTTCAAATAAACCCTTGAATGCTCAAAATACTCTAGTCAAATATTTTGAAGTCTAAATACCTCCAAACCTCTATATTAAGCATCTCAACACTCAAAAAACTCAAATCACATACTCTTGTATTAAACATACATCCAAGCAAAAACAAAAATACTTACAACAACCAAATGCACCCTCAGATACCTCCAACGTTCCGAAGCTCCAAAGTGTCCACCCCTCAAGATCCACTTCACAACCTCAAAGCAATCAAATCTCTAGGCCCTTCACTTGCATGGTGGACCCATAACCTATTGGATATCAATAGGACTAGAGATAAGATTTCACAAGCATATACACATACACAAAGTCATATGAACAATGTTTGGAGTGAGATGGTCTCATGCTCTCTTTGCTTTGTTTTTTTATTATTTTTCTTCTTTTCATTGGTTTATACAAATAATATGGAATCACTTTTATCCCTCTTCGAACTAGCATTGTAGCTTTATTATAACCTTATTCTTTATCATGTCTTTTCCATTATATTTTTATTGACTATGACCAATCTAATGTTCTACCTTTTACAATTGTTGTCCCACCATAGCATCCCTTGGAATGCTAGGCATTGTTCTTAGGCAGTGCCCTGTCACGGTATGCGGCATCGGTGACCACACCGCATCCGGAGGGATTTCATCCATTTAGATATGGATTTGTAGAGATGCTTCTAGATGAGGAGTCTCCTCTTTGGCTTGACATTCTTACCAAGTCAAGCCTTGTGAGTGAATGTGTGGAGAGAGCTTGTGTGAGGTGAAGATTGCATGTTTTTGCAATAAATCTTGAGTTTTTCTTCTCTTACTTACACTCTTGGATTCTCCCGTGATGGAGTGAGAGATAATTTGACTTGTTGTGTGTATTTGAAGAGAGAACTAGAGTTCTTAGTAGTCTTTGACTCTCTTCCTTTTCACTTGGAAAAAATGCTTAATTTTTTTTATTCTTGAAGTATAACACGCAAGGGAGCGCGTGAGGACAAGCGACAAAATTTTGGAGTGCCGGAGCGGAAAAAGCTGCGGATTGTTGAAGCAACAAGAAGAAGATTTTCTTGTGAATGTCACATTAAGTTGAAGCGTGATGAGAACTCATTGAATTTTCCAAGGAATTTTATGTTATTTTGCTCACATTCAAGCTTGATTTCATGATATTGAGCTTTGCAAGCGGATTTGTGATTCTAAGTGAAGGAAAACTTTGAATCAAATAAGAAAAGGGAATTAAAATCAAATAAAAAACAAAGGGGGAGAAGGCCCTGACCCGGAGCCTCTGGTTCTACTGGTCGGCGGTTGGGGTTGGCGGTTGGCGGCTGCTGTAATTTTTTTTTTGGTATTTATAATTGTTATTTATTTAAAACCTGATTTATTTTATTTATTTATTTTCAATGTTTTATTTCCAACTTTTTTTCCTTTTTTTTCTCTCTAAGAGGTTAATTTTTTTGGAATTGAAAAAGACGAATTTTGGCTAAAACATTATTTTCATTAATCAAGAACGAAAGTTGGGGAACCCGAAGATCTTATAAAACAATTAAGGTATTTGATATTCATTTAGGGGTTGTGTTGTATGAGATTTCCAAGGGGGTGCCATTGAAAATTGTCTAGCATGTGAAATTTCCGTTCAGCCTAAATTTTTTTATTATTAAGGTCGAATTGTCTTTGTTAACATATATTTTTGGAATTGTTGTAAGGAGGGATTTTTAAGATATAGTGGGGAGATGAGAGATGTATATATGTGCCATTTTATTTTCATAGCAACAGAAAACCCTCATTTTTACCACCAACTGCAGGCGTGTGTCGGTTGGACGCTGTCGCAACCCTTGCTAGGTCCCCATTGCTAACTCGGTCCATTTTTCGATTCTAGCAAGAGTTACGACCGCTAACCCTTCGCATACCGCCATGCGAAAGGTTAGCTTCCCAATACCGCGGACCCCAACACCTAGTAAGAGGGGGACCAAACCTCCTACTTGGTTTTCGGGACTCATCTCATAATCGGTAACCAATTCTTAGATTTGGACTTCCATCCATGGAAGTCCAATCTTGTGTTGCACATCGTGTTGCCGGAGCAACACTACAACAACCCGAACCTTCCTAGGCAACTATGCCCTCACAATGGGCCAATGCCCTTGGAGGCCTTGCCGTTGGGCCTCGGGTGGGTGAGGCCACACCACCTCACCCATATAAGCCTCTAGGACTCTAGGTAGGACCCCTACCCCACCGTCAAGTAACCATTTGTCTCTCCCCCAACTCTTGGGGCCAAGTAGATATTTTCCCTTAGCCGCTGGGCCTAGAAGGCCCCAGGAGCTTCAGAACCCCATAACTTCCTCATACGGTCTTCGATTCTAACAATCGACCACTCCATTGTGATCTACATTTCACGTAGATCACGATGGACTACTCACTTGCCCCATTCGGGCAAGTACAAAGGAAGTTATGCCCCTTTGAAGGTTCGCAGTCCCAGGAGTCACTCCCAGGCCACTGCTGGTCCAGGGTGCTGTCCCGGGACAGCACCCCACTCAACTTGCCATATCTTCTAGCTAACACCTCCAAATGAGGTGTTCTAAAGCATTCTAGAATCGGCATGCCATAAGCTACGCATAGCTTATGGCCTCACCCTCATGCCTCCTAGTCTCCGTGGGTAGGAGGCGTTCCCAACGCCCGGGGCCCTCACCCACACTAGGATCACTTGGGCCCTCTCACCAACGGCGCCACAAGTCCCGGGTGTCACTCCGGGGTCCCCCTTGTGCCCAAGGTGTTTCGGGCAATCCTTATGATGAGGTACGCGACACTCACCCTCACCAAATGGAGTCGATGCCCTCATCGACTATACTCGTAGTCGGCGCACCAATTCTCAAGTTGCCATCCTCTATGGTGCCGCATTGTGTTTACCTTAGGGCGCGACCCCCACAATGCATCTTCAAATTTGGCATAGTCCCCAAAGGTGTCGTTCCAAGGTGGTCCGTTAGCGACCTTGGATCTCTCATCCAAGGACCTAACCTACACTAGACCCACCGACTTTGGGACTCACTTGGGTTGCCCCTCGGGGCTCCCCCCTTAGGCTCCACGAGCCTAACTTGACACATCTAGGCCGGACCTCAACGCTTCCACTAAGTTGACTCGGTTGCAACTCCAAGATGACTTTCCATTGTTAAGCCACGTTCGATTGCACGGGGGTGATGCCAAGTCCCGCCCGACTCGGTTCCCACTTTGCCCTTTCGAGACATGGGTTCATGACTCCCATGCGCCAACTCTCGTTAGCTCGCGGGTAGCACTTTTATGAGCACGCGCCATCACCTTGCCCCCGCCCGGACAAGCCCATGGCTAAGAGGTTTCTTGGTTTTACCCAAGGCCCCTCCAAGCCATGGCCCCCAATTACTCGGCTTATCCAACCTAGTTTGGCATATCTATTCCTCCTCTTCCACTAACCAAGCACAAGTACAAGACTAGGACCTCATCTCATACTTTTCTCTTTGCACCACTAGAGTTGAACTTCATTGCCTCAAGCCAAAGAACAAATACATGTTGTGGACGGCATTGCCTCCAAGCTAAGTGTGCTACTAGCGTCTCTCCCCCACTAAAGGAGATTGATGTCCTCATCAATGCCTACGCTTTGTTTGATGGGAACCTTTAGCCGTAGTTTCATCAAAGTGCTCCACCAATGCCTTGGCGTTCACCATGTCTCTTGCCACTATCCAAGTGGTTTCTTTCACATTGTATCCTAGCCATTTCACAAAGTACTTACTTTCCTTTTTGCTTGGGCTTCCTACACTTGAGGATGCCCTCTACCCCATATTCCAAATGACCTATTACAAGGTCGGGAGGTGGCCTAATCACTTGCTTGTGATTGGGCCACAAGGTTTTTTTCCTTAAATGACTTTAGTAATGTGACATGGAATGTCGGATGCACTTTGACCTCGGTGGTAACCCCAACTTATACATGTCCTTGAACATTCGTTCCACGATGGGCAACCGAACTTCAACTTTGGACATAAACTTTGGAATGAGTCCTTCGGGCAAGGTTAAATTGTTCACATTCAACAACACCTTCCGGCCCACCTCATACTCCACTTTGCGTCTTCCGGCATTGACTTTCTCTTTGTAGCACCTTCCGGCTTCCTCCACCCACAACTTGGTCATTACCAAGACTTGTTCCACTACAACAAAACATGTCTTTTATTCCCGCACCCACTTCACTGCATGTCTTTTATTACTATAAACAGTGAACGGTTGAAATTGTTGAAATCCACCTTTACTGTCCTCATGTCTGAGTTTACTTCGGAAAGTCATGGTAGTCATATGGGACAAGAATGTGCTTGGGAACGCACTTGAGAACGTGTTCGGGAACGTCAGAGAACGTTCATTACTACGGATAGTAAAGTGGTCGACTTCACTATGTCACTTCAAAATGTTATGTGTTTTTGGGTTTTCCATAGAATGCTCACAAAAGAATGGCCCATTTATTTTTGCTAACATATAATGAAATATACATATTCGACCACAATATGAGATTACCACATACTCAAGATTTGTTACTTTAATCTATCAGAGCATGATCATCTTCCTCAAGTGCAGCTTCGTCACCGTCTTCGCAAGACGGTTCATGGTCATCTGTGTTCAAAGCTGCTACCACCTCATCACTGCTTAGAGCCACAACCTCATCTAACATTGGGTCAGCTGGGGTTGTATCATTTTCTAATGATGTTGGTTTCAATCCACAATGGTCTCCCATATTGCCTAAAGATAGGCATCCTATGTTTGGTATAGAATCTCTTGTAGAAATGACTTTTGCTCCCCTTGGCTCTTTTCGTAGAACCACCTTCCATCCATAATTGTTCAAATCCTCCGCAAAGAATATCTGCTCGACGTGTAGTGGAAATGCGAAGGATTCGGCTGATAGTGGCACTAATCTATCAAAATTCACTAGGCTAAAGCCATAATCGTCTCGCTTCATGGTAGCATTATGCCCAACCATGTTTGCCATCACCCAATTGCAATACAACACAACCAATTCATACCTACCATAATCCACGGCCAATATTTCCTCCACCCATCCCACATATTCAAGGTTTGCCGCCTTGAAGTTCTTGGCATGTACACTGGACCGGCAATGTTGTGAGAATGTGGCGGCCACGCCAGAGTCTACCGTGGTCAAATTTCCTTCCGCACTATGCACGCGGATATGATTTCCGAAGGCATACATGGAGCGGTACGATGTTGCTTGGCTAGACGGTGGAAGAGACAATACAAGCACATCTTCATCAATCGCCTCTCCTGCTTCTTTGGCGCGAGAAATCTCCGATTTGAACCACTTGGAGAACACTTCATCTCGAAGGTCTTCAGGATAAACAATCCGACCATTTCGTTTTCTCCTCCGATATTCTGCACGTTCCAGTTTCCGTTGTGCCATACTTGCAGTGTGTCGCCTGTACAATAAAACATTTATGTGATACCTCGCATGTTTACTATAATTACTATCTCAATGCGTACATAAGGGGCTTCTAGATTTACTGAGTAGAGTTAGGAATATTATTCGTTCTTGCCAAATAATACTAGAGGCAGTGATGTGAACTAATATGACTTTGTCATGTTACTGCATAGAGTTTAAAATTTAGCCATTGTGATATGACATGTACGGTTACTAACTTACTACGTACAGTTATGGATATACTGAATTGCAGTTTGAGATTACTACAGGCAGTGATCTTCTTTTAAGATAACTTTGTGTAGTGAGATGCAAATGTTAGTAAGTGCAAAGATTTCACAATTGCAATGTCATGCCATACAAATAACACAATTTGTTGCTGTTTTTCACGTTTGTAAACTACACATACTCTGAACATTAGTAAGTGACCTACATTGGTGGCACAATGTATATTTTTTTCCTCTCAAATGACATTCAATTCTGATGGACATAACAAACAATTAGATCACATTCATTTGTAAGTATCAATGCATTATGCATGTGTGGTGAAGTAACTTACTCTCTCCATGGCTCTAAGGGAGCCACATTATTGACCACAAACTCATGTATCCAGTCGCGTATCTTTGGTGTGAGTATCCTTGGTCGCCCAACACCTTCGAGTATTTCGTCGTTCATTGTAGGGTCCTCTTTATCATCCCATACCCTACGACTTGTAACGGTATATGATTGCATGTACTCTGTGCAAAAGCCAAGCGCTTCATCTATGGCATATCCTTCAGCCATACTAGCTTCGGGTCTTGCACGATTCCGAACATAGCCCTTCAAAGTTTTCAAGTACCTCTCCATAGGATACATCCAACGGACATGTACTGGCCCACAAATATCTAGTTCCTCCACCAAGTGCACCAAAAGGTGCGTCATGACGTCAAAAAATGCCGGTGGAAATTCTTTCTCGATCATGCACAATGTGATGGCCGTATCCTCTCGCAAGTCGTTCATTTCTGATGGGTTGATGGTTTTGGCGCACAATCGTTTGAATATCCTACTCAATCTTATTATGCATATACGGACCTCCTTTCTCATGATCGTGCGTACACAAAGAGGCAAAACTTGCTGCATAAGGACATGGTAATCATGAGATTTCAATCCTTTCAGACTCCCATCCACGTGGACTCTTTTTCTCAATTGGCCAACATAGTGAGTAGGGGTTTTCAACTGCCGCACAACATCCACAAACACCTCCTTCTCTTTCTTTGTCAGCACATATGGGGCTTGCGGCAATGTCAAGCTTCCTTGATTCTTCCCCGGTATGGGCCACAAATGCGGCCTTATGTTGGCTTCTTTCAGGTCCATGCGAACCTTTAGTGTATCCTTCTCCCCAAATAGGAATTTCATAAGACTTTCCGTCATATTTTCTCGCAATGCATTACATCCAGCGTGTTGCGTATAAGAAGGCCCTGTTGCACCAAAAAATTCCAGGTTAACTGCATTGCTGGGTGTTGCATTCCTTACAACTGAATTATAGTACGTGCATCAACAATTGTTCCCCTTTATGACTATACCACTACTTAGTTAAGTAATGGAGAATGAACATAACTACCACTAGTCATGTTCAATGACTTCAAATAGTCATGTTCATTCACTTGTGATAGACATGTATTACTTCCCATAGTCTATTACTTCCCATAGAACATTACAATACCACTACTCAATTAAGTAACGGTATTTGAACATGACTACAACTAGTCATGTTCATTCACTTCTGATAGACATGTTTTACTTCCTATAGTAACGTTGGCCATTTACTTCGACTGTGATACAATCAAATTACCGCCTTCGTGAACTTCTGATGTTCAAATAAAACCCCTAACATATGCCCATCAATTCGGTTAAACGAGTTTTCGGTATGCACCTTCCAATATGGTAACGCATAAAGTGCGTTCTTCCTCTTCACTCCATGCTCGTGGATTGGATCCATTTTGTCTCCCTCCTTATTGATCGGCGACTCTAGCAACCAATCTTGTCTTTCTTTAGCAAACCGTAAAATATCGCGTGGCAACAATATCTGCGGGGGGCCTCGGCGTTCCTCTCCTCCATCGAAACTACTTTTTAATCGTCTGTAAGGATGGTTCATTGTCAAATAACGACGATGACCAAGATAAACATTTTTTCCCAATGACCTGGACCTCCTCGTTGCCACATTTGGCCCACATGGAGGACAACCCCGGTACCCCTTCGTGACTTGCCCGGCAAGCAATCCATATGCCGGGAAGTCATGAATGCTCCACATAAGAATCGCTTTGAGCTTAAAATTGGGGTTCGTATTGTGTGTATCCTCTACGCTTTCATATGCCTTCTCCAAAATGGATCCGTCCTTTGCAATCACCCCTTCCCACAATCTTTGTAGTTCCTCCACCAATGGTGCTAAGTATACATGTATGTTTTCCTCTTTCACACTTTCTTTGCCGGGAATGATTAGGGATAGCATCACAAAAAACCGCTTGGTGACCAACCAAGGTGGCAAGTTGTAGTTTAGCAATACAACTGGCCATGTAGAGTGACTTAAAGATTGGTTAGAGAAAGGGTTGACACCATCCAACGCTAGTGCCAAACGTAGATTCCGGGGCTCCTTTGCAAACTCCGGCCACCTTGCGTCCACGTGTTTCCATGCCTTTGAATCCACAATCGATCTTATGGTGGAATCCTTGCTTTTCCCCTCAATATGCCACGTCATAAGCTTGGCTAGTCGTTTGCAACGGTACATTCGGAGCAACCGAGGTATAAGAGGAAAGTGTCGCAACACTTTCACTGGAATGCTATCCGAATTCGGAACATACCGAGATTCCTTGCATTCCGGACACACTTTTGCGTCCTTGAGTTCGTTTCTAAATAAGCAATGGCCATTCTTGCACGCATGGATAGTATTGTAGCTCAAACCCAACTTCTTCACCAATCTTTTGGCCTCGTAGTGTGATTGAGGACAAGTGTTCTCTCTTGGGAGTAGATCATGTTTTAGCAGTTTCAACAACTCGTCGACACATGCGTTGGAAACTCCAAAAATGGTGCACACATTAAGGATCATGAGAACTGCTTGTAACCGGTTGGTAGGGCTGTTCTTGAATAGTGGGGTGTTGGCTTCTTTCAATAAGTCCTCCGTGTTGTCGGCAATGTCGTCATTGACCTCATCACCTACATGGGGATGTGTATTGGCCAATTCATCCAAATCTTCGTGAGTTCCCTGAAGTTCTTCATCAATTCCCTCTTCATTTGGAGTGGTATTTGTATATCCGGGCAAACCATCAAACCTCTCGAAACATTCGTGGACCATCCGGATTACCTCCACTTCCTCATTATTATCCCGCAACACTTCTGCATTTTCGTGTGCAACAATGTCTTCAGTTACTCCTATTTCCATATCAGTATTTCCTTGTGCCGTCATGTACCTCCCTCCTTGGGTTGCCATCCATATGTCTTTTTGGGCAATATAAATGTCATTGTTGACCTCCTACATGTGCACCATGGAGAAGAAAACAATACTTTTTCTCTTAGTAACCTTATGTATTTACAAACATTTGAGAATCTATAATTAATGACCATCCCAAAGGTAAAAAACAATCTTCTGTGCAAGCACGGTAAATTGGACAGGACCTGTAGCATTCCTGGAGTGTAAGTAGATCATTACTATATACAGTAATAATAGGGTTGTGGCAGCTTAAAAGCTATGCACCATTACTATGCACTACACCTATGCACCATTACTATGAACAGTAACACATTACTATGCACTATTACTAGTAACAGTAGCACATTACTATGCAACATTACTATGCAGTATTACTATGAAAAGTAGCACATTACTATACATAGGTGAAATTAATATATGACACCCCATCACAACTCTTAGCTGCTCCAAATACAAGACATAGTGGTGAAATTGCTGATGCATTAAATTCGAAAAATATCTCAACAAAATCGCAGGAATTTAATTCACGGAGTAATGCGCATACAGCTCTTCTCCTGCCTCTATATCCCTTGATGCAATTGTCATAACAAAACCCCACTCGTTCTCCTTCCAAGGTTTGGGAAGCATACTATACTCCCACACTACATTGCCAATTTCCTCTCGCCCTATGGAGCTGTTGATAAATCCAGCAACATTACCCTTCTCCACACTCCCGTCTATGTAAATATTTTCCTCGGCTTTAAGGACATAACTCTTGAAGCTTGGCACAAGACTTTTCATTTTCCTGTATTCTGACTTGCTATATTGGGGACCTACAAATGACAAGAGAATATCTCCTTCTTTTGCGGAGTCCATGGCAAACAAACCCCAGCCCATAAATGAAAATTTTGAAATTTTCACCACCCAGTGTCTTTGATGAAAACTGAAAGTGGTGAACTTCGGTATGGGCCCATTGCACCACTGCCCATCGAAAGCTCCACGCCTCCAATTCATCAATTTCAGCTCCTCCTTAGTGTAATTTCTCTTTTGGGGGACATGTTTTGGGGTTGTGGACTCTTTAAAAAACAATTGAATGGCCACCTTGGCCGCGGCCTCAACAAAGGGTCGTCTTTGTGCCTACACGAAGGGAATCAATGTTACGTCATAATTCAATTGCCTCGTTTACAATACAATATAATTCGAATATGACTATATATTTTACTCACCAATATGGATTTCGTAAATGCGGAGTCACGTTTGTATCGACGAAGATGTTTTCGTATGGTTGCTCTTGACAATACCTTCCCCCCTGCACACATACTACAAGGGCAACGATACTTTACCAATCTTCTTTTGTCCGCTTCTTTTTCTTCCAAGTCCCATAGCTCCAAGTCCAACATTGCACGCCTCGATGTTGCATCCATTTTGATTCTGCATCAAATTAAATGAATTATAGTAGAAAGAATGTGACCTTCAATTAGCGGGTTAAAGATGTTGGCACAATTCAAAAATCAAATTTACCTGCAACATCCTTTGCAACACATTTGTTGTAATTGGTCTGGAGATCTTAAATTATGGGTTCCTTTAACTTAAAGTCCACGTCTTTACCTCATGTAGTAAATGACATTACTTCACATTGTCACATTACTATGACATTACTTCATGGAGTAAATAACATTACTTCATGACATTACGTCATGAAGTAAATAACATTACTTCATGACATTACGTCATAAAGTAAATGACATTACTTCACATAATGACATTACTTCACAGTTGAAAGGGCAATTATAGAACATGTGAATCCTAAATCAACACATTAAATCTTATTTTATTTAGTGTACATTGTATTGTCAAATACACCTGGGCTACTACTTGGAATTCCGCGTTGCTGCCGCTTTTACCGAGAGTGTCCTTTATCTTACAAATAAAATAAGTACTTAGCCTACAGACTGAATGATATGCTATAATTTACTTTCTAAAAATAACTTCATGTAAAAGGTTTCAGCCTACACATCACTCCAAATGGTAACCTTCACTAATTCCACAACACAATGTAGTTATCAGGTAAAGTGAAAAATTACTTGAGGGTGCAAAAAAATGAAAACTTACTTTAGAGTTCACCAACCCTAAACTCTGCCCTCTTGCGGTAAATAGTCTCCTACTCCCATGGCCACAGCAGTAGCAGTACGTAGTTGGTAAGCGTGGACTACGCACAGCAAAACTTCAGATGCTTTTGTCGGATATGCAAAGGAGACCTAGCCCCAGACGAGACGCAGGCGCAAGCGAGACGCAAGGGAGGGAGAGGTTGGTGTCGATTGTGGTTGGAATATTGCCGCGAGGAGGTCGGCGTGAGGTAGCTTAAGGCTTCAACGGCATTTAGCTAGAGATGGGATGGATGAATGTTGGTTGTTGGATTTCGAGCAGGTAGAGCTTAGGGTTTAGCAATGTTTCCTTGTTGCCGGCGATTGTTTCTTCAAGGGAGTTGTTTCTTCACTTTCTGAGCGCCAGTGATTTCCGATGCGCTGATGTAATACAAAGAGAGCGCACATCCTTAATCACTCGATTGGCCGCTACTGGAGGTGCAAGATCCTAAGGCGGTTCTCATTCTTCTGGTTCGGCACACTCCCCCTCTGCCTTCTTCATTTTCTTCTTTTCCCCCTTGCTTGAATAGGAGTTGCCAATCTCTACGTCTTCTATCTTGAAGTGCATTAACCACTAGTTAGCCCATCCAAAAGAAAGCAACTGCAAAGATTGGAGATCAGAGAATGATACAGTCCATTGAAAAGATAATCATCACGTAGTGATTGTGAAGTGTTTCGGGACGCTTTCATTTGATTGCAAACATGTGAGCGTTGACAAAGCTTTCGAAATGCCCCTGTGGAGCTAAAGCGATGTTTGAAATTGTCGTTGGTAGTGCTATTTCTGTAGAGGAGAAGGCGTGATTCTTGAAGAAGTGAACTGAGATCCTAATTTCCATGTTGACAGGCGGGAGCGACGACTCATACGTGCAGCATTCAGGTATCTCTCTTTCTCTTTGGAAGCTGTGGGTATTCTTTGTAGAGTATGTGGTCTTATTATGGGCACTTCTCAGCTACAGGCCCTGCCAAGTATAGTTATTTAATAAAGAATAGTGACCACATAAGACCCACAATTTTCCTGTAAAGAGGTCGCTTCTTCATCTCACAAACAAAATAATTTCGTATGAAGCGGGACTTGCCACTCGAAAGTTGAAAACAAGATTTGCAAAGACAAAGACCCGAACCCGAACCCGAACCCGAACCCGTGCCCGCGCCTTCGCCTTCTCCTTCTCCGTCTTTTTTCTTATAAAAGGGTACCTAAAATGGAATGTACAATGCTTATGGGAAGTGTTTGGTTTTGTATGTGAGCTTGAGCTTGAGCTTGAGCTTGAGCTTGAGCTTGAGCTTGGGCTTGAACTTGATCTTGAACTTGAACTTGATCTTGAACTTGAACTTGAACTTGAGCTTGAGCTTGAACTTCTTGAACTTCTTGAACTTGAACTTGAGCTTGATGTGGTAGTAATTTTCAACCTTTTTGGTTCAGTTTTGGATTAAGTGTGATTAGAGCCTTTACTTATTTTGTTGTTATTTAAATGGATAAGTGAGAAGAGGCAATTGACTCGGAGAATTAGAAACAGTAACTAGTTAGGACAATGGTCTATGGTGGTTACGGAAGTTACTGGGCCTCGGCCGGCTCGTGTGGAAGATACAAGGGAGATGAAGACTCATAACTCTCTCTCGAACTCAGAGCAAAAGGCTGGGAGAGCCGCAAGATAGAATAAAAACTTTTACTTATGTTTTTGGTGAACATTTGAATGATTTTTTGCTAGTGTCTTGAATTCATTTCTACCTACAGGCTACAAATCTGTGAGATTACAGAGTGGTTGTGCTGGAATATAATATACAATTCCATTATATTGAGTATTTCGGTTATATCAATCCGGGTGTGTGAGGCATTGTAATTGAAATCGGATCACGTCAGATAGTCTATTGTCTTGTGGTTGACTGATGTTACAGTTGAGAACTCAGTTTAGGAATTAACATTGTGATTGCTTGGCTATAATTTGGAGTTAATGTAGTGTCTGAATATGGAGCTAATAAGGCCGAGTGTCTATAAAGTGAGGGATTATTAATTTCCGTCAACTAGGTCTATCACTGAGTCTATCGTCTGATTCTTCTGTAGTTGAATGTATCGCTGCAAAGTTGTACGACAGGGACCCTAGATTATGGTAATTACGGCAGATCACAGAGGAGGGTTAACCGAATTCTAAGTCAATGGACTCGCTGAATTAATTACAAGAAATACCCTTAGAAATCGCGAGAATGTGAGACCATTGTCTCTGAATGCTTGGGCTTGATACTTAACTCCTTATCCAGTGAGAATATCTACCATGATTTACACTGACGTCTTAAAATGAATGATAATTAGGGTCAGGTTCCTGTTAACTCTTCCCTGATAGCGCGAATGATTTGATTCAAGGCTATGGTCATTGAGTATTCATAAGGTAGGATATATAGACTGGAATGTTGATCTCCCCTTATACGACATATTTGATTTGTTTACGATTAAAACTGAATTGATTGAGGAAATGATTATGGTGTAATCCCCTTCAACTATAGTCTTTGGCTCTTGAGTAGATGACGACTGTAGATACATTGGACTGCACCTTGTTGTTGTAATTTTCATAATATAATTAAGGACGTCAACGATGCGTAAGAGGAGTGATTCCTCGGTTTAGATTTCCCAGTCAATTGAGATGTAATCTGATGATTGGGTTTGGTCTGTCAGCACACCATTGTTCTAATGTATAATTCTCTTGTTTGAGTGTATGATCTGGTTAAGAGACTATCGTCTTCTTGTTGTTGCACATACATGCTTCTGAATGGTTTCTACAATTGAGCGTCATCGAGTCAATTGTCATTAATATGAATCTTTTTGTTTAATTAATTCGAGTAAGGATTGTTGTGTCGTTGTAATATGCAGCTGTTGTGTCGTTGTATGCAGCTGTTCTTCTTCCACACATCAATTGTGTGATAGTCGGCATTGGAGCCCGCTATGCCTCCCAGGTTCTCCCTTCTTTCATTTGCCAAATTTTTGAAATCCCGGTGAAGAGACAGAGAGCCAATTAGACTCTACTCATGTCCAGCCTTTGTAATTATCTGCACACATGCTCCCGTCAAATATGCATATTGCACATTTCAATTGGGGGAGCGAGTAGAAAAAGAAGATTAAAACATTGTTTTGCAGCACTGTAGGAAACTGGTAATTGTAGAGGAGACGGAATATGAGCAACTGCGGCGGCTTAAAATTGAAAGAAACAGCAGGAAGCTGGAAAGCTTAGGCCTTCCAGCATTAGCGGCGGGGATCGCACCGGAACCTCGGAAAGATCGGTAAATCTGCCCTATTATTCAAAGTACGTCATATCTTTGTCTTTGAAGTATGCACTAGGAACCATTGCGCCCTCAAACTTATCGCATGTATTTGTGTCATTACTGCAGTTCCCTTGTCGCAGTAGTACATGTGCCGCACCTCGACTTTGTATCCTTGCATACTTTAATATTCTACTCCTAGATTAGGGTGGTTTTTGTCAAATGCGAGTCGCTATTATGGATTTCAAGTTAACCACCTTACTCAATGAAATAGCTTCATTGTCCGATGAAAATGTCCAGAAGTTGTTTATTGAGGTTTCCCAATTCCCTGCAATACATGCTTGTATGATAACCACAATGCAAGAGCTATTGGCTGATACCTTCGAGGATTCCAAGACAATCTCGGAGTCCTTGAAGCCACCTAGGAGGAGTTGCAGGTTATCAACTAAACCATCAACCTCAACGCACATAGAGGCACGATATACTAGCAAGGAAGATGGTTCTTGCAGTGAGCGATTTGAAAAAACTGATAAGGATGCAGATTATGTTCTAGAATCGGAAACAGAGGCATCCGAAGAGGAGTGCAGAGAACCCATTGCACCACAAGCAAAATTGGTAAGTATCATGCTTTCCATGGCCGTTCATCATAGTTTTGTCTTTGCATTTTCTAAGTTCTTCACCATGTATTGAGCTTTACTTTGTACAATACTATGCATAGTGCCATATTACTATGCGCAATAGGACATTACTATGTACTATAGTACATTACTTTGCACAATACTATTCACAGCAGGACATTACTTTCCATACTACTAGATACAGTAGGCCATTACTATGCGCAATAGGACAGTACTATGTACTCCAAGCCATTACTCTGCATAATTGAAATCCACTTTGCACAGTAGAACAACACTAATTATAATATGACCGAGACGCCTTTATGAATTTGTTTTCAGACTCCTCACAATCCAAGAACTTGGTCAGTGAGGAAGAAGAAGATGGCTTCAAACCCTAGGGCGAAGAGAGCTCTACCCGTTGATGATGTTGGAGACTGGGATGAAGATCGCGACAACGAACAGGATGGGGAGGAGGAAGGAGACGCGTATGATTGGAGCAAGCCAGTGTTGATGGAAGATTCCAGAAATTATGGTAGAATGCGGAGGAAGCAACCCCAAAGGGATGATGGTGCTTTGCACGAAGATGATGGTGCAACCAAATTGGCGCTAGAAATAGAGAAGAAGGAGCTCAAAATCATGAAAAAAGAATTGGCTATGCAATCACGCCTTCACCCAGCGAGGTCGCATAGCAGCGATGAAGATTCAGACAGGATCGGCGAGGAATGGGTAGCGAGACGAAGAGAACCACACCACAACTCGCAAATGAAGGCCAAGCGGAGGGCTGCCAACAAAGCGTGTCGGGAGCAGTTTGAGGAGAGAGCCCGAGATGGAAAGCAAAAATTTGTTGTAGATCTAGATGATAATGGTAATCAATTTCCCTCTCCAATTCAATGTGATCTACCTACAACAGCTGAACATGACATAAATGCATTTTTGGTTTGTGTGTGGATTGGATCCTAGAGTAACACATTACTGCATACAGTAGAACAATCTAGTATCACATTACTATGAACAGTAATAAATTACTACGCCCAGTAAGAAGTTACGTATAGAGTTGTACATTACTGCATACAGTAGAACATTCTAGTATCACATTACTATGGAGAGTAGTACATTACTATGCCCAGTGAGGAAGTACTATATAGAGTTGTACATTACTGCATACAGTATAATATTCTACTATCAGATTACTATGCACAGCATTACCTTACTAGGCACAGTAGGGATTTTCCAAGTTTGCATTTTCTAAGTTTGTGGATTGTTTTGTAGGTTTTCCCTCAGGTGTGTTCAGGCCACAGTGGCTGAATGCTCTGCGCGGGTACTCCTGCGACTTAGATTGGAGCATTGACAACGTCAACGACCAGGACGGGACAGCACTGGATAACATATATACGCGGATGCGCGAGAACTGGGAGTATCGAGGGTACGCAGGGGAACCGCGTACGCTCAGATATGAGGTATTTAAGAGTAACCTTGCACAACAACTGAAGAGCAAAAGGGCTCAGATGAAAATGAGAATTCTGAAAGGTTTGTCCAAACCAGAAGCAATCCGGCTTGATCATTGGTGTAACATGGTCGAGCACACCCGGGATCCAAAAAAAATTGAGCAGGCAAATGTTATGAGGGAGGCACGGAAATGTGTGAAAAAAGTTTCAACATTCGGCCGGTCCGAGGGTGAGGTGCGGGCCCGGCTGGTAAGCACTTTGGCAATAGCGATACCATTTTTTAACGTTCATCGCACTAATAACTATGAAAGTAACAAATGATATCAATTTGTTGCTCTGATTTTTACTCACTCGCTTTCTTGGTGTAGGCGTCGTCTTTGAAGAGGGACCCCCGCCGCGAAGAGGTTGAGGAAGAGCTTGAAAGGCCCAAGAACACTTCCCGGTCAAGAGGTGGCCATCATGCTTCTTCCACGTTGTCAAAGGGGGGGGGAGGGGTAAGCGATGCACAATGGGGTTTAGGATTATCTCCTAATGCAAGTCGCACGAGGAGTGCAGATCTTGAGGAGGTAAGGGCAAAGGTTAAGAGGTTGGATGAAAAATTCAACTTTGTTCAGAGCTCGCTTCTTACGATGATGGCGAAGCTGGGGATCCCAGTGGAAAAAGAGGTAGGCTCACCGTCACGTTTAGGACCCACTTGCAGTGTTGATGCGGCAAAATCCAACTCTCGTGGCCCTGTATCTCCGCTTTCACGGTCAGCCTCAAAGGAGCCGACAAGCAAGGCATTAGAGTCTACAGGTGCAGGCGATTTGCCAATCGTGGCGAGCCCGGAAACCCCCTCCGGATCCCAGAAAGCCTCTTCGGGTCATGAGGAGCATGAACAGGTATGTCATCTGGGCAGAATCTTGTGAAATCACCTTGAACTAAACTTTACTCCACATAGTTAAGTAGAGATTACTTCATAAAGTGAGATGTATGTGCCATATCTGGATTTGTTTACTATAAGCAGTAAACGGGTTTACTAGGTGTAGTAATGGATTTCGTTTGTTCTTGTCCACATTACTATTGGCAGTTATGACTGCAATGTAATTCACAGTGACATGACTGGTAGCAATTTCATAATATGACCAGGCTAGCATATATGGCCTTATGTATGTGTTGTCCTAAATCACAACTGCTGTGCATATGTCTAATGTGCGAATTGGAATTTGACATTCACAGGTAAAAGAGGTTTCTAGCGGTGTAGTTCGACGAGTTCGGGCGCCATCGAGTAGCCAAGGCATGAGTGCGCATAGTGGGGATGCCAAAAAAGATAGTGCCCCTAAACATAAGCGTGCACGACTGACTGAAGGCGAGAAGTTGACATTGGAGGCTCTGCCAATTTTAAAGAAAGGCGATGTTGTAGAGAAACTGAGAAGTAGCCCATTAAAGAACAGACAGGTGGTAGAGAAACGCCGGGCGGATAAACCTCCCCTTGCCACCAAGGCTTCGAAGAAGACCAAACCCTGGATGGAATTGGTACGCACTTGCTAGGAAACATGCAATTCAATGTTGTTGTTGAATTCATAAGCTTGCCCTAATGTAATCCAAACACTAACATGTGGTTCTTGCACTTGTCCAGGCCCCGGGCGATGTGGTTCACATCTGTGGTTATGAAGAGGAAGACTTGAAGACGACATTCATTGGAAAGGGTATTATGCATAACTTGCAGGGTGGGAAATGCCACAATAAGGTGATTGGCGAAGGCTACATATCTCTCACATTTACGGAGACATATAAGGATGACTATCCCCTATGCATTCCCCTCACTGACGACGACCCTCCAATCACTACGATTGGCAAGGCAAAAGGCCACTATGTGATTTGGCCAAATGATTGTGTTAGGTTGTATGCTCCTGCGTGAGTGTAGTGCAGACTTGTAGAGCAATGTTGATATTCAGACTTATAGTACCTCAGAGTGTAGTATTTATGATTGCTAGTAGTGAAATTCGGAATATGAATAACATACTATTTGTATCCTTATTCATTTGGAAGTAGAACTTGTTATATTTTGACTTGCTATATTGCTATACTGAGCATGCCATTAATATCTAACTATGATGAGTTGACCTCATGTTACTAGTTGTAGTAAGTACAGTCATATGCATCCAGAATATGTCACTTTGCAAAGCCATATAAAGTTCACTACTGGTTATACACAATAATGACATATGACAACGATCTTACTCCACAAAGTAAGCCAAATACTAATGGTTGATGCAAAAGTTACTTCACATAGTAAAGTAGGTCCACACGCCAAACAGTGCGATTGCTGGAGATGTTTACTAAAACCAGTCATATGCACTTACTATGCCGAGTTATGGATGTTATGCATTACTGTCCGTGATTACGCTTGGCAGTGACGTGGAAAATTCAATTCATTACACGTAAGATGACTTTGTGTAGTGAAGTGCGAATGTTGGTACACCCATATATGACTAGTTTACTCCACATAGTAAAGTAAATATTACGACGTAAAGTAAGAAGTATATGTCATTGCCGGAGAAGTTTACTATAAGAAGTCACACGCACTTACTTCATAAAGTTATGATTCTCAATTTGTATGTTTGAGATTACTAGAGGGAGTGATATGGAGACTCTTATTAATTTCACATATATGACTTTGTGTAGTGAAGTGCAACAGTTAATACTAACTTACATGACTTAGTAACAATATCACTAGGCCTAGTTATGTGGTGACGTATATTATGTTGCTTATATTGACTCGGCATAGTGAAGTAGGACATGACTTTATGAAGTGAAGCACGCGGAGCACCCCAAACTTCACTGCCATTGGGAACGTGTCCATTGGGAACGTCTTGTCCGACATTACTATGACCAGACTTTACTGCTTGTCCGAAGCGACTGGTCGTTTTTTACGTCAGTAAAGTCTGGGTTTTCTCACTCGTAGGAGTGAAAAAACCCAGTTGTAAAAGACGTGTTTTGTTGTAGTGTTCATGCTTCTTGGCCAAGTCCTCACCATCATGGTTGAACTCTCTAGTGTTGAATGTGCCCCCTCGAGAGCTAGGTTAGTAGGTTGGAGCGCGCTCCATAAGCCACCACGAAAGTCGACCCCTTGGTCGCCAAGTGCGTGACTACATTGCAACTAAACTCCCGCTCGATCCACATAGTCCGCCCCCACCAAGTTCCTCAAGTATTGCCTCAAGACTCCATCCACAAGCTCCGTTTTCCCATTCTTTTGGGAATGGAAGGCCATGCTAAACCTTAGTTTCATTCCAACCTTCCTAGAGAAGTGCATCCAAAATGCACTTGTGAACTTTGGATCTCCATCCCACACAATCACTCTTGGCAACCCGTGGTGCCTCGACCATCTTTGAGAAAAGACTATGCGGTCTCCAACACGGTCACGGTTCCTACAATTGGCACCACATGTGCCAACTTGGTAAACCGTTCTACCATCACCATGATGGCATCACACCCTTGTGACTCCGGCAAGCTTGTGATCAAGTCCATGCACACACTATGCCATGGATACATTATGCCATGCAAATACTATGCCATGGCCCCGGCGGGATAGGCAACGGTTGCGAAAGGCCGGCTCGGTTTAGCTAAGAGGTTCGGTTCACTTGGCATCTACCCAAGCCTTCACAAAGTGGACTATATCATCCTTCATGACCGTCCAATGGTACCTCTTTGACACCACTCTATGGTGGTTTTTTCTTTCGCTATGGCCGGCAATAGGACTATGCTATTTTTCCTTCGAAACCAATAGCCTCACTTGCCTTGTGGCATATACAGCCAACTTTGCTTATACTTGAGCAATCCGTCCACCGACATGACCTCTTTGAGCACCTTGCCTTTGCGAAGCTCACCTAGAAGCCTTTGTGCTTCGGGGTAGTTAATGTACCCCTCCCTCATCTTGCATCACAAGTTTGCTTCACCGGTAACCACTAGCCACAAGGTTTAGATGGTGCTCATTCCTTGGAACTCTTCCCATCAACTTAGCACATCTGGCACCACATCACCATGGCCCGGTTTGTGGATCAAATCCACCTTCATAAGCGCCAAAGTATCGTGCCACCGCAATGGCTTGACGCTCAGTTGCACTTGTGTCTCAAAATAATTCGAGGACACATTTTCCATATACACCTTGGTTTTGTGCAACCCCAAATTGTGTTGCCACATCTCCAAGCAATGCACTACGGCGAAGAGTTCATTTTCATGAGTTGGCCGTCTCCTTTGACGATCATGGAGCTTCGTGCTCCCATGTGCAATGGCCATCCATCTTGCATCAACAATCCGCCAATGCCAAAATAACTCGCCCCCATATGCACCTCAAAAGGTTTGTCAAACTCCGTGAACTTGAGCACGGGTGGCAAAGACAACTTGCTCTTAAGCTCCCCAAAGGCATGGTGACAAGGCTCATCCCACTCTTGGGATAGCTGTTAAAGGAGGTTAGTAAACAGTAATTTTTAGCAATATCAGGTTGAAGTGGCTTTTAAGTTACTTTTGGTAGTAGTATTAGAAATAGCAATTAGGGATAAGATGGTGCCGTAGTTGCAGATAAGGAGTAGAAGAGTAGTGGATAGGGTAGTCCCAGTGAGTGGTTAGTATGGATTTAAAGTGATGAGGAGAAAGTACTTAAGGAGAGAGTTGTCTTTCTCTCTCTCTCTCTCATTCTTAAGGAATGTGTACTAGGATTCATATAGATAAGAGTATTGGATTGCTTGAGTAAGATACTGTTGAGTCTGAGGTAAGGAACTTGTGGTTTTCTTGTAATGGTGGTTGCCTTACTTCTGGTAGTTATTGTGGTGTGGAAGAGAAGTTGGCAATGGACTACTTATGTTACCAAAAGAGTCGTGTACAAGCAGCTAACGCAGGGAGGGGGGTGTCTTCAGAGAAGTCTTGTGGGATAGTAGTACCAGATGTATACACTGAATGAAGGGAATGGTATTCTCTTAGTTGAGTTTTCATACTACAACATTGAGTCCTGGTAAAGAGTGGATTGTACATGGACTATGAGAGTGGTAGTATAAAAGAGAAACAGTCAGGAGTGCTAAGAAGGGAGTTCGGTAGGACGTATCATCTATCTTAGTAATAGGGCAAGTAATACGCTAACAGTAATACGGTTATAAAAACGGTTAAACCCAGTTGTGAAGTTGGGTAAAGGGAAAACTCGTGGCAGGATGTTAGAACTCTTGTAACCACGGTATTGGAGGTAGTACGGCTAAACCGGTAGATCTCAGGAAACCCGGTTAGGAACCGGTAGTGGAACCGGTAGATTTAAAGGGAGCTTGGTTAGGAACCCGGTAGTGGAACCGGTAGACCCCCAAGGAACCTGGTCACGAATCCGGCAGAGAAACCGGTAGATTCCCTAGGAAACCCGGTTGAGAACCAGGTAGGGAACTTGGTCGATCCTCCGAGAATTCGGTAGGAGAATCCGGTAGGGATACTGGTCGACTCTACTGGCATAAGAGGTGTACCAACCTTAAGACCAGTAGAAGCGTGGGATACCCCAGGGAGAGGCATGGGGACTAAGATGGATGCATGGAGTGAGACATCCAACAAAAGCGGTAGCGGGCAGTACCTTAGGATGCCGGTAAGGAAAACTGGACTAAGTCTGTTCGCGTACCGGTAAGGTACTACCGGTAAGGTACTACCTGTAAGGTACTACCGGAAGTAGGGTGGTACCGATGGAACGTAGAGGGGAACCCCCTTTAACATTTGGCGACCATGCAGTGGTTTGACAATGAACCACGGACTGGGTTCCGGTAATCTTTCCTCGTCATGACACAGGGCGCTCTGTTCTACCTTACAAGATCCTTCTGGCCCGACACCAACCTGCAGCCCTTATATCATTCATCCCCATTATCGCCATTGTAGAGAACGGTTGCCGCTGGTATTGGCAAATACCTCTTATACCGGCTGGGTTCGGTACTCTGTGAGTAAACCCTTCATAGAAGGAAAACTTTGCAGTTAACAACTGGCACTCCACGGCTACGATCAGCGATCAAATGGCGGTGATGACAAGGGGGCTACGGCAGCGTTTGGCTACGGTCTTGGAAACTGATCTCGTATCTGAAACGGAACAAACTCATCCGCACGCGGGACAACCGGACAAAGAAACATACTGGCGTCACGTTGACGGACCAACTCCCTCAACAGACAGCGATCGGAATTCTACACACCCATGGAAGGAATGGAACTTCAACGCACCTATCCCAGCGGCAACAACAACGGACTCTCCTCTTCTGTACATGCTTGACAAATCAAGCCACATGGAGGAAAGACGCATCAGGAAGGAGAAGAACATAAATGACATCCACGATAACGACGAGGTCAGCATCGTCAATTCTCTTGGAGGCAGCATCGGTAAGGGTCGACCAGTAGATTCCGCTCACCCCGACCCAGTGATGCATGCTACAACACCCTTCATCACAATTTCATCAACATACGACCATACCAGCACACCCGAGGTCAGTATGAGTTTTAGTAGTGAAGAGGATGATAATCAGATAGCTTCACAGCATTCCGGTCAACAACCTATACACCCTACACGGCATCCTCCACCACCCTGGTTTACTATGGAAGACCTGTCTACTCAGGAACCCTCTCGTGGCGTTTCTTCCAGAGTTCAACAACTTCGGCAACTTCACGAATTCCAAACAATGGCGCCGCCTACGGCGACCATTCCTACAGAGCAACGCCATGTAAGATTTTCTAATCTTCCAAATCTATGGGACGATGCATTTGGTTCTCACCATGCCCCTCCATATTGCACATACTGCAATCTTCCGGGTCATCGAGATACTGAGTGTTATTTTGTCAGATCCCTCATCAATGATCATCAACTAGGTTCCAAGTCGTTTCCTCACAACGACTCTTCAAAAATCCCTACTACAATTGTTCCAACTACCTCCCTTATTCAAAACCCACCGATCATTCATTTCTCTAATCCTTATTATACACCACCTGTGATCCCATACAGTTCCCCACATTCTCTCCCAGGTGGTAGATACGGTTTTCAAGGAGGGATGGATAGGTCGTCATACTATCCGAATGAGAGTTATATGGGAACCATAGCTTCTTACCAAAGGGGAGAATACAATGTCCAAGGGGACAATCCAGAAGTAGCACGAAAAACGGAAAAAGGGAAGAACACCTATGGTAAGGACACCGTGCCATCACAATCACATGGATATGAATTGATGGGCGTAGAAGGAGTGAAACATTATCCAAACAGGGGACAAAACGAGGATCAGCGAAGTTTTCCAGGATTGGAGAGGAACATGGAACAACAATATACAAGAAACAAAACGGTAACAGACACAGGAGGCGGTAGAAGAGGACCACCTATCGAACCACCAGGAAAAGGACCACCAGAAGGAGGATCGGATGATGATCAAAAGGATATGGGAAGAAGAGGAGCCCAACGGAAGGAGAAGGGGAATTCGCGAGATCGAGAGGACGAATTCAGACGAGGCCAAGGAAGACCCCCTGCTGGACCACCGGGAGGAGAACCACCGGACAGAGGACCGGGAGGTGATGACGGGGAAGAAGAGGACGACAACAAGAATGACACACCACCTTGGATGCGAACCGGTTACTTTCCACCATGGTACACCACAATGCCACCACCTGTTCCGGTAACACCTACGCCCTTACCATCTCGTAAATCATTGCCATATCCACTGTATCAGTCGGGTGCAGACCCAGACGCTCATATTAGAGTGTTTAGGAAAGCTATCAAAGCGAATCGTGAAACAGAAGATGAAGAGATGATAAATCTGTTCTGTTATACATTGAGAGACAAAGAGTCAGAATGGGGAGAGAATTTTTTGAACAATTACCCAGATAGTAATTTCGAATTATTGACAAAAGCGTTTTGTAAACGCTATAGGAAAGTGCAAACAGATGAACAAGTCTATATGGCTCTCCGAAACATCAAACAAGGGGAGACAGAAACGGTAGAGTCTTATTTTGAAAGGTTAGTCAAATTGGCAAACTGTTTGCAAGACCCGCCACAGGACGCATTCCTAACTACCTTTTTCAGAACGGGTTTGAAATCATACTTACGGCTACTTACAGCTAGGGAAAAGGGCTCGTTAGTAACCTTGAAAGAAGCGGCAGTATTATGCGAAGAAAATACTGCAGATTCGGATGGGCATAAAATCATTAGTGCCTTCCAACCGGAGGAGAAGAGAAAACAAATCTTAAAACCTAATGAGGAGGTGTGTGCTTGCTGCAAACGGAAGGGACACGCCATGGAAAAATGTTTTTTTAATCCAGAGAATCCGTTAAATAGACTAAAGGAAAAAACCACGGTAGCGGTTAATGAGGTAGCGGCACAGTATAATCGAGGGATACCGGCAAGACCTCCATTTAGGCAGAACGACAGGCCTTTACCTTGCTACATTTGTGGTAGGACAGAACATAAGGCGTATTTTTGCCCTTACAAGGACGAGGCTCAGGCCATGTTCAGAAATAGGCAAACCCAACCACCGCAGCAGGAACCTAGGAATCCGCCTAGAGTGGAAGAGGCAAATGTCAACATGGTTCTAGCGGTAACCACTCGAAGCAAAGTGAACGAGGAGGTAGCATTCAAGGAGAAGGAACCCTTGAAGACCAAATCCCCGGAAGATTGGAAAAAGGAAGAGCAATTGAAGAATGATTTCATTCAAACTATTCATCAACTTCAGGACACACCAGTAGTCAGCCAATCCACGGAATGGATAGGGCTTCCTAAGATGGAATCACCCAAGGTAATCTTACAAGCCCCGTCTATTGAACTGAAGGAAGTATTGATGGATTTGGGATCCCAGGTCTTGGATAGTAAGTATACGCTGACATTGAAGCAATTGATGCAATTAGCTCCCGCACTGCGTGAATACTTAACAGCCCTAGGTACGTCACGTCAACAAATGCAGACCAACTTCCTAAAAGTATTGTAGCTGCGGTAGCCATTGATCATCAAATGGCAGTCATACCGGTTCAAGTCGGGAGAAACACTGTGGAGGATGTTCTTCTGGATGGAGGATCAGGTGTGAACATTATCACGGAGGATTTACGAAAACGGTTGGGATTACCAGCCCCAAAACCTGCACCTTACAATTTAAGAATGGCAGATCAAACTACCACTAAACCGGTAGGATTGATCAGAGATGTTCGCATAGGTATCCATGGCATACCTTACACGGTGACATTTACCATCATGAATAGTAGTGTGGTGGATGATTCCTATTCAATGTTGTTAGGAAGGCCATGGCTACGGAATGCTAAGGTTTTCCATGATTGGGGTAACAACATGGTGACCATTGAAGGGAATGGCACTACTCGGGTGATCCCAGTAACCAAGAAATTAGGACTTAATACCAGGAGACCGGAGGTGCTCATTTGCTATGACTTCCAGGAAGGGGTGACGGACGAGGAAAAAGATACCCTGTTTGAAACCGAACCTCAATTGTTTTCGATTGGCACTGTTACTCTACCCTGCTTACTGGATCAGGAATCATCGAAAAACTACCCAAGCCATTTTTCACAACCAATCTTTGGGGACATTGATGTGGATGATACACCAGCACACGAAAGGGTTAAAAACCTGAAGATTGCGGGCTGGACGTTACCGGAAACAGAGCAGATTCGGCAAATCAACTTGGGAACAGAAGAAGAGCCCAAGTGTGTCAAATTGAATGCAGCTCTGGAACCAAGGTACGCAAAAGAGGCTGAGGAATTATTAAGAGAATTCAAAGACGTTTTTACATGGTCTTATCAGGAACTCAAGGGCATTCCATCTTACATTGCGGAACATCGGATCGAGTTGGATACCTCGATGCCACCAGCTCATCAAGCACGCTACAGAATGAACCCCAATTATGCAGCCATAGTCAAACAGGACATTGACAAACTATTGGCAGCAGGATTCATTGAGCCGATAAAGGAAGCCACGTGGTTGTCCCCCATTGTGGTAGTTCCAAAGAAGAATGGGAAACTACGAATATGTGTTGATTTCCGGAAATTGAATGCCGCGACTAAGAAGGATCCTTATCCTCTTCCGTTCACCGATGAAGTCTTGGACCAGGTAGCTGGACACGATGCAATTTCCATTTGCGATGGATACTCAGGATACTACCAGATCAAAATCAGGAAGCAAGATCGTCGCCATACAGCGTTCATAACCGAATGGGGAGCCTTTTCGTGGATCAATATGCCATTTGGCTTAACTGGAGCACCATCAACATACCAACGCGCTGTGGACACCGTCTTCAAAGAATTTCTCAACAAATTCATGAAAATCTTTTTAGACGACTTCAGCATCTACAGCGACATGGATTCCCATTTGGAGAAACTGAGGCAATGTTTCGTAGCATGCCGACAGTCAGGTATCAGCCTCAATCCGGAGAAAAGTTTATTTTTTGTATTCTCTGGTATTCTGTTGGGATACATCGTCTCGAAGGAAGGAAAAATGCCCGATCCAAAAAAGGTGGAAGCATTAGTATCGATGCCCGCACCTAAAAACCCTCATGATATTCAAGTTTTTAACGGAATTGCTCAATTCTACCGTTGCTTCATCAAGAACTTCGCGTTCATCATGGCTCCAATTACCAAGCTGATGCGGCAGGCCGAAGAGTTCAAGTGGACCGAAGAATGTCAGACGGCTTTCGATCACATCAAATCCCGGTATGTCAATGCCCCAATACTAATAGTACCGCATTGGGAATTATAGTTCCACGTTCATACGGATGCTTCTAATTTAGCAGTAGGAGCTATGCTAGCACAAAATGTTAGTGGAAAATGTGATCAGCCCATAGCTTACGCCTCTAGACTGTTGAATAAGGCAGAACGAAACTACACAACTACCGAGAGGGAAGCTTTAGCTATGGTTTATGCGTTGCATAAATTTCGCCATTACCTACTGGCAAACAAGTTTGTATTTTATGTAGACCACATGGCCTTGGTACACCTTGTCAACAAACCACAGGTCTCCGGACGAATTGCTAGATGGTTACTTCTCTTTCTAGAGTACGACTTTACGGTCGTATACAAACCCGGTAGAACCCACACGGTAGCTGACGGTTTAACACGCTTAGCAAAGTCTGAACCTCCAATAGGCGTTCCGGATCAACCTACGGATGTCACACTTTTCACGATATCCGTTCCATGGGACACAGATCTCAGAACGTACTTAGCTACCGGAGAGTACCCACCTCATTTATCAGAAGAGCAAAAACGTCGATTAACACTTCAAAGTTTCCGTTTCTTTCTGAAGGACGGGGTTTTGTTCAAACAAGGGCAAGATCTGATACCAAGGCGAGTTCTTGATCCAAGGGAAGCTAGAGCGATACTGGAACTGCTACACAAGGGGGTAGGTGGAGGACATTTGGCATCCCACATCTCGATACGAAAAATTTTGGATGCCGGCTACTGGTGGCCTACCTTACACAAAGATACTGTGGAATACTGCCGTAGCTGTGACGAATGTCAAAAAATGGGAGGCCTGAATACTCGATCGATGGCCCAGTTAATTACGAACTTGCCAGTGGAACCATTCATGAAATGTGGTTTAGATTTTGTGGGACCAATTAAACCGGTAGGCAGATATACAGGCAATAAGTATATCCTGGTAGCAACAGATTACGCGACCAAGTGGGTTGAGGCCAAGGCATTACGAACAAACACGGCGGTGGTCACCGCCCGCTTCATTTACGAAAACATTCTGACCCGTTTCGGTTGTCCTCTGTATCTGGTAAGTGATCAAGGGACTCATTTCATCAACGAGGCAATTCATTACCTCACGGACCATTACCTGATAAAACACCGTACATCCACAACTTACTATCCTCAAGGTAATGGCCAAGCAGAATCATCCAACAAGTTTATTGGCACATTGCTCACTAAACTTATTAGTGACCTTCGCAACGACTGGGACGAACACTTGTCCACGGTACTGTTTGCATACCGAACTTCTTTCAAGGTAGCTACCGGTTTCTCCCCCTTCCAGCTGGTCTATGGGATGACTCCGTTAATGCCTACCGAGTACATTCTGCCTACAGTGGACAGGAATCGGGAGGAACAACCAGTACGAATCATACAAGCAAGGCACCGACAATTGGAACTGCTGGACGAATCAAGAGAACAAGCTCGACAAACTCAGACTCATCGCCAGTGGGAGCGAGCACTTTGGAGTCAGGATCACTACCGGCCTAAACAATTTCAACTCGGAGATAGAGTTCTGTGGTTCCCCAAAGGCGCAAAGGACCATCCTGGTAAATTTAAACAACGATGGCATGGTCTATTTCGTGTGCAGTATGTCTTACCAAATAATATTGTACTGCTGGTGAATGAACAGACTTTTGACCCTAAACCGGTGCTGGTAAACATTAACAAACTGAAACCCTATAGGGTCTTGGAGACATCATCCAATGGAGTGGATGAGCAGTACCCGGTAGACAAAGGAGGTACCGGTAATCTAAGTGAAACCAGTAGCAAAACCAGTAGCAAGGTTAACCTCGACCCAGTTACCCGGGACCTAGAAAGAGGTAGTAGGGGTAGCAATGGTAATAATGACGACACCATTACCCTAGACCTAGCAAGAGGTAGTGGGGGTAACAATCATAACAAAGACGGCTTCCCAGACGTGGCCAGCATGGGTGATAGGCAAGAAAAAATAGATAATATACACGTCAGAAACCTAAAAAACTTTTGCCGTCATAATAGCACGGAATATGAAGAGGCAACCCACAACGGCGGCGGAACTAATTCTGAAGCGACGTCAGTTAGTTGTCTCATTATCACGGCAGTTATGACGAGATATGAGGGGGAAAGACCCTCAGACGATCTATTTAAACCGTTCATTTTTGCAAGCACACAACGCAAGAAGTGTAAGGAAAGGGCGAAGCGCTGCAAAAATTTCAAACGCCATTCAAACCTTCAGATTTTAGCAACAGAAGCAGCAAGAAAAATGGCGAGGGAGGATAAGAGAATTATAGTCAGCGGAAGTGAGCAGAGCGGAGAGGAAGTGGTGTTGGATAGGCGGTTGAGAAGGCCGCAGAGGCAAACCAATACACCGCCGCAACCGCTACAAATGATAAGGCCAGCAACGCCAAAGAACTACGTTATTCCGGAGGAGTTCGAGATAAGGATGATGCGGAAGTTTCATCAGTGGGCAGCGATGGCAGAGGAGGATGAGTGGGCCAAGAAGGTAGGATTAGATGGGTTCAAGCATATCAGGTGGGGAAACCTGAGGAGGGATTTGGTTATAGATTTTATTAAAGGATTAGACTTATCGTTCGATAAGAAATCTATTACGTCAATAGTGAAGGGGAAGATAATCACGATCAACCAGGAGTTGATAGTAGAATTTTTGGGATTACCGCACAATTTTAGCAGCACACAGATTCCAGGGTTTGCAGCAGATGAATGGGGCGAACAGGTATCGCACATTTCGGGAGCAAACTCACTGACCAGGGAGGGATGGTCAGTTATCAAGTTCGCGGGACCTTACATTCCGAGGATCTACGCTATTTTACAGGCGATAGTATTCAAGAAGAAGCTCACATATGCAGCTCATAATTTAGTGAAGTGCGTATGTTTAGCAGAAGGGATGGGTAGGGAATTCAATTGGGCGGCGATTCTCTACCGGAATTTAGCGAAGGAATTAGAAAGGTTGTGCACACCGGTAAGAGTTAGGACCGGAGCGGAAACAGGACAACCCGTGTTGGTGGCCGCCCAGGTGATTGATGTGCTCCTGCGAAAATGGTTTCCGGTTACCATTTCAACACCACCCTTGTCAATCAGTGGACCAGGGCAGAGTTCGAGAGCCATCCAGGCCACGGAAGGACCGGCAGACGATGATGAAGAAACGGAGGAGGAATCGGAAGGTGAGAAGCAGAGAAGGAGAGAAGCTGCTAGGATAGCATTACGGGGGAAGAGGAAGACAACCGAAGGCGAGAGTTCGAGGGGACAAAGGAAGAAGAAGAAAGCAAGCCCCGCTCCCATCGCGCAGATGCCACCCTCAACCACTCCGGTGAAGGAAAGCCCGGGGAAGGGGAAGCAGATGGTGGTTCACAAGACACCACCTTCGGGGACGAGGAAACCGCTATTCGAATCACCGGGATCGAATAGAGTAGCATTCCATTTGGAGCCGCCAAGTGAGTTGATACCGGAAGCAGCCCTAGAACAACTAGACAAGGTCTTAGGGTCGTTAAACCAGTATCAGAAGGTGGTCCAAAATGTGAGCACGGCCACAAGGGAACTTAGGGAGAAGCTGGAATTGGAGACAGCCCTAAGAATGTCGGCCGAGGAAGCTCGGGATCATTTTCGCAACGATCAGAAGGAAGCAATAGACAATGCCTGCCAAGATATCAAGAAAAGGGCGGATCGGAATATGGCAGGGATGAGTAAGGAGGTCGTGAAGCTGCAGCAACAATTGGCCCATCGAGATAGGTTGCTGGAACAAGCTCGTGGATCCGAAGAGCAACTCAAAAGGGTCATCAATGCACGAGAAGCGGAGAAGAGGACGCTGGTAGGGCAAATGGCTGCATTAAACAGGGATGCAGACCTTGCGGAAGCAACAAGATTGGCGGTGGAAAGGGAGAAGGATTATTGGAGGTCGCAAACGGAAAGTCTCCAAACATCGTTGCAGGCGGCGAATCAGCAAGCTGCAACTCGGGAGGCTCAATTAGGCAACCTCGAAACCGCCAATCAGAACCAGCAACGGGCAATTCAACTGCTGAACACTAGATTGACGGAGAATGAAGCTGCATTAGCGGAAGCGGTGGGCAATACAGATGGATTCCGAGCGCGTATCGCGGAGCTGGAGGAAGAATTACGAGCAAGCGCGAGGCGACGTTCGAAATCGCCAGCGGAAGGGCAGACCCAGCTCGAGATGCAAAGGGAGATCGACTGTCTGCGGGATAGGATTAGGCAGTTGGAGGAACTTGAGAGCGTGAGGGTATTGTGCAAAAACCGCTTAGAGGAATTCCACGAAGTAGTTCAGAATTATACTACTTTGTTGGCCAGGCAATTAGCGGTAGAAATGAGTGGGGAAAGGAAGAAGAAAGCTCGGGAGATTGAAGACAGTTACACTGAAATTTACCGGGAGCTTTTTGATTCATTTAGAAGGGATGAAGCGGAGTATGTTCGGCAGCTAAGAGAGTACCGCTTAGCATTTCCGGGGTTCGAAATGCCTGAAGCACCTCTTTCCGACCAGGAAGAATCAGATGACGAAGAAGCAGGTGACGAAGCTGGTCCATCGAATTCCGCACAAACCGCCCCAACTAATCCCACACCTTCCTCACCACCGGTTCGACCTCGAAGCAGAAGTCGAAGTCAACAAAGGAGCTCTCCTCGTTCTCCTAGAGCAGACCGTCGCAGTCGGAGCAAGACCAAATCTCCTCCTCCTCGACCAACAGAAATTCGGAGCCCCAGCCAGCCCCGAAGCCCGAGACCACCTTCTCAAGGTAGAAGTCAAGAGCGGCTATCAAGTCCGGTAGCAGCCGCGGAAGAAGACAATTCACTCGATCCGGAAGAAGACCCAGCAATTCGACCTCCGGTGGGTGATAGGACGTCACGATCACGATCAGGGACGCCGGGACCTCGACATGGGTCACCATCTCACTATGGCAGGAGACCCACCGTGGTATCAACCGTAGATCAGGGCACATCAACAATTTCCAGACAATGAGAGGGCTGCAGAGTCTTCCGGAACGCCTCCAAGACGGCCTTCCCAGCATAAGCCTTAGGTAACCGGTAGCAAGAACTTAGAAATTCCGAGGGCGGAATTTAGATTAGAGGGGGGGCAATGTTAAAGGAGGTTAGTAAACAGTAATTTTTAGCAATATCAGGTTGAAGTGGCTTTTAAGTTACTTTTGGTAGTAGTATTAGAAATAGCAATTAGGGATAAGATGGTGCCGTAGTTGCAGATAAGGAGTAGAAGAGTAGTGGATAGGGTAGTCCCAGTGAGTGGTTAGTATGGATTTAAAGTGATGAGGAGAAAGTACTTAAGGAGAGAGTTGTCTTTCTCTCTCTCTCTCTCATTCTTAAGGAATGTGTACTAGGATTCATATAGATAAGAGTATTGGATTGCTTGAGTAAGATACTGTTGAGTCTGAGGTAAGGAACTTGTGGTTTTCTTGTAATGGTGGTTGCCTTACTTCTGGTAGTTATTGTGGTGTGGAAGAGAAGTTGGCAATGGACTACTTATGTTACCAAAAGAGTCGTGTACAAGCAGCTAACGCAGGGAGGGGGGTGTCTTCAGAGAAGTCTTGTGGGATAGTAGTACCAGATGTATACACTGAATGAAGGGAATGGTATTCTCTTAGTTGAGTTTTCATACTACAACATTGAGTCCTGGTAAAGAGTGGATTGTACATGGACTATGAGAGTGGTAGTATAAAAGAGAAACAGTCAGGAGTGCTAAGAAGGGAGTTCGGTAGGACGTATCATCTATCTTAGTAATAGGGCAAGTAATACGCTAACAGTAATACGGTTATAAAAACGGTTAAACCCAGTTGTGAAGTTGGGTAAAGGGAAAACTCGTGGCAGGATGTTAGAACTCTTGTAACCACGGTATTGGAGGTAGTACGGCTAAACCGGTAGATCTCAGGAAACCCGGTTAGGAACCGGTAGTGGAACCGGTAGATTTAAAGGGAGCTTGGTTAGGAACCCGGTAGTGGAACCGGTAGACCCCCAAGGAACCTGGTCACGAATCCGGCAGAGAAACCGGTAGATTCCCTAGGAAACCCGGTTGAGAACCAGGTAGGGAACTTGGTCGATCCTCCGAGAATTCGGTAGGAGAATCCGGTAGGGATACTGGTCGACTCTACTGGCATAAGAGGTGTACCAACCTTAAGACCAGTAGAAGCGTGGGATACCCCAGGGAGAGGCATGGGGACTAAGATGGATGCATGGAGTGAGACATCCAATGGACGAGACTTGTATGTGAGCGTAGAGCGGAGAGCGGAGAGCGGAGAGCGTAGATTTGGAGAGTGGAGAGCGTAGATGAAATAAAAATAGTAAACTTGCAAGACTAAAATTAGGATATTTAAAAAATAGACAAGAATATTCTTGGAATATTCCAGAATCTGCCAATAATAGTAAAAAATTGGACCTATTTCCGTGGGATATATATGTCATAAAATTTAAAAAATGGCCTTGAATTTGGAATGGTCTCATTAAGTTTGGAAACCGTGAGGTGGTTGAATTATTAAAACCAAGGATGATCACAAGAAAAAATCAATGAAAATGGATTTTCGGAGATTGGTATAATTGAAGATTGAGTCAATCAAAATACAAAGGAATCAAAATAATGAACTTCCTTTGTTTTTATTCATCACTTTTCTCTTTGTCTTATATGTGAGTCTACTCTATAGCTTGGACTTTAGCAATTATTGTATGTGGCCAAATAGATTATATATTGGACTCATACCCAACATCATTGTATATACACTTGCATACAATGGGTGATGAGAGAGATATGTTTGCTGGATTAGGATGGGAGAAGGAAATTAGGAGTCTAGCATATCCTCATATTCCGGTTAATTTGTCGCCGGAATTTTCGTTTGCTGCTGGAAATCGAAGTAGTGATGACTACGACCTGACTCCATTTTCGCAGTCTACACAAGCATGGAGGTGGAGGACGCGGGAGGAGCAAAAACAACGTGAGCAAAAAGAAAAGATGCAAGAAGATGTGCCGGAGAAGGACGCTGATTTGGATGAAGACAAATCGAACGAAACGGAGGAGGAGGAGGTGAAGGTTGTAGGGGAATCTTCGAAGTATCTTTCACTTCGCGAACGGATGAGAGCCTTGCCGCCGCATCATCTGCCGTTGAAGGATCGAAAGAGAGATAAGACGGTATCTTATATGGATTTGCTTAGACCGGGTCCACCTCCCTCGGATTCATCCAAGAAGTATGCGAAACGGAAATAGAATTGATAGACATAGGAAGCATTGTAATCATACCTTTATTATATCAATAAATTATTGCAATTGATTTTGGCGGTGACGGTTCTTGGAAATGAGGGATCTGGAAGAGATAAGAGTACATAAAATGTAGTGAACTATGAAAGGAACATAGTTGAAAGAGGTGTGTCCAAATTCGATGACTCGAATTTGGCCACACCTCTTTCAACCATGTTCCTTTCATAGTTCACTACATTTTGTGTACTCTATGCGGAGTGGAGCTACAGATGAAGAGTCACTTGAATGCGCTGGAGGCCGAAGAGAAACGTCACGCATCTTAAATTGTTGATGCTTGATTGTATTTCCAGAAAATTTAGGCAGTCTTGTAAATATATATTTTCTGCCTAAGCTGCTAGTAACATGCGGTAGCCGTGCATAGTCTATATAGTTTGAATGACAAAACACTTTTTATTGAAAAAAACAATATGAATATTGTCTTGCTGACTCAGTACATGTAATGACAAGGGAATTTTGAGTGGCCACCGTCCATTGAAAAGAATCTAGGATGTTTGTAGATTGGCTCCTAGTTGTTCGCCAAAGGGTGAGTCAAGAGTCCGCTTTCTAGGACTAGCTTGACCTCGTTGAAACTAAAGGTAGGCGCATGAATGAAAAGCTCTGCCTCGGGATTACGGTGGCAAACCTTCAAAAGAATGAAGTACACATGCTTGCAATAAGAGAATTGGGTCCTCCCTCTGAACTTAGTCATCGTCTTCTTGAATGCAGGGCAAGTGCAACCCACGAAAGAGCTGATGGTGACCTGATACTGTGTGATGGCAGGAGAAACACCCGAATCTAGCCCGATGATGCAGCCATGTCCTGGATGAGGTATCATAGTGATGGAACGGATGCAAGCTTTCAGAGAGTCGGAGGAGGCCATGGAGAGTCGCTGTGCGGGATTTGGGCGAGTGGCAGTGCATTTGACCATCTTGCCGTCTCTCTTGCCAGGGTAGCGGTCTGCTTCTGCAGGAATGGGCACCGCGCTAAGATTTGCAGGCGGTGGGGCAGAAGAGAACAATCGTCTTGGAGAGACCGGCTTCTTAAGTGGAAGTTGGAATCCAGCTGCTTCAAGTGCAAGAATTTCGGTAGGCTTGAGGTTTGTGCCTAGCTTCACCGGCCAAACGTCTGGTATCGGCGGCATTTCATGGTCTGCTGAGTGCTTAGCAACCCATTTGCGCCTTGTGCCCTTCACACAACGGTCGATGTCATCGGAACAAAAGAAGAATTCTGTCCTCTCTGATAAATTCCTGCGTATGTTAGTCCAAACTCCGGTGTAGGTAGGTGCGGCGGTCGAATTGGCACCTCTCACAATTCTCTCAGTACACTTCTTCTTTGTGACAGCTCTCTGGGCCCAACAGCACTTCGCCGAGGTCTTGGGAAGTCTTGATATGTGCCACTCCTTGACGTTAACCTTTGTCTCTTCGACAGCACTGACATGACGGATCCCCCCCTCGTTGGGCGGGGACGCAGGGATGCTATCAGGCTCAGGCTGAGGATGAATTTCTTGGACTTCTGTATCATCTTCAGTATCCTCAAGAATGATGGGCATCTGCACAGGACGAGCCCTCACAGCACGTCCTGAACCTTTTGGATGTGAGAAATTTACCTTGTCAGGCCGATGAGACTCCTCTTCAGCTCCAAGAGGTAGATTTGTCTTCCGCTTCATGGACCCGAATACCTCTTCTCCAACCATGCGAGGAACACGGGTACAAAATTCTTCTGCTCCAGGCATGTCCAACATGGGATCTTCAAGAACCAAAGGATTACCCGTTTGCTTTGCCCTGCGCTCTGCCATCCTTAGTTTGAGCTCTTTCTTTGTAGGGCCAGTTCCGCCAACGTCACCTTTGAGAAACTGGTAGTAATTGACAACTTGTAAGAAGCCTCGAACGAAGTCGTCAATTGTAGCAACGTAGAGGTCACCGCCGTTGTTTCCAGACGCTTGAAGCCACTTGTTGTGTATTGTTTCAGCTAGATTACATGAAGGCATTTCTGCTAGTTCTTCTTCAGAAAATTTCTGCGATTACATAGTGGAAGTGGATGGAGATTAGTGGAGAGTTGTTTCAAATTAGAGTACTGTGAAAAGAAGGAAAATAAAATAAAATGTATTGTGAAAACATACCCCGGTCATGAAGCCTCCCCATTGGCGATAACGATAGTGCCAGAATGCAAGCCATAGCTCTAATTTGTTTAGGGCCTTCTCTGTCACTGCCCCGGCGGATACCCACCATGCACGTAGCCCGTGGTACATGTTCTCCGCCTCGTCCATGGTCCTCGCCGTCCTATACTGGTGGCACATCTTCTTGTGCTGCTCCCAGAGTTCTTCTGGAATGTATTTCTCGGTATACTTAACCATAGACTGGGTCCAGTGAAACTGACATGTTCTCTCACGGTCGTCCATGCGGTCCTCCTTCTTCCCGTTGCCATAAATGACACGAACTGCATTCCAATTGGCCTGGGCGCTGTCGGCCATAAAGCCCTTGAAGTTGGTATCGACAAGGCCATTCCTCTCCATCACAGCATTGAGATTCTTCCAGAAAACGATCTGGGCATCACAGTCCTCCGATTGCATGTCACAGCTTGCAATGGTCATGACACGACAATACGTGGAGTCATACACGTGGCATGCCATTGTGGTCCACTGTCTCACCCGTTTCACATGGTCGAACATAATCCAAGCATTCTCTAGATCTTCGCCGGGCTGCATACGCTTCACCAAGTCTACCCCACTACCAGGCCCGACTTCCGACATCTTAAAGACAAAAACCTTGTCAAGATCTGCCCCTTGACCTGGGAATTTGTTTTCCTGCACAAATGCCCATAAACTAATTCCACGGAGTTTGGTGATAGAGTCCATGACACCATACCTTCTGAGGAAACGGAAGCTCATGACCTTGTTGCGGATGTTTGGAGAAGCCATGTCCTTGCACCGGTCGAATATAGGAACAAGTTCCTCAAGAGAAAGCTTCTTTGGTGGCGCGTCATCTGGTTGAAGGAGGTAACTGCCAATTAGAACTTTGCTAGCCTCCAACACCACCGCACTCTTGGTAGCCTGGGGAGTCTTCTCGATCTGTTCTTCAATTAGGCCACTGATCTCAGCCTTAGTGTCTCTGTAGTCGCCCACCTTGACTGGGTGATCGTGAATTCCAAGGTGAATACACGCTCTTGTATGGTTGATTTTGCCAGCAACATAATAAATCTTAGCCCCACATGTAGCAATACATGTCGGGGGTTCTTTACACACCTTGCAAACTAGAGTAGAGTCAGCTGGGGGTGTTTGATCCACTACAAAGGCTTGGAGGGTACAACCTTCAAACTCTGTCTCGTTGACTTCAAAAATACGAGGTCGGCGGATCAGATATTCGCATTCTTTGTTGTTGCAACGCAGGTGTCCAACGCAGGAGGAAGAACGGAAGGACAAACCAAAGTCGTTGGTGATGTTGGTGGTGATGGTCTTCGTCCACACATGGCCGTCATAACGTTTGTCCATTCCCTGCATTGACTTGGCCTGTGACCGTGAGGCCGTGTGACCAACGGGTGACAACTCAAATATGACGGCACCATCAAACACAGCAGGAAGGTACTCAACCCTTTCGTGTCGAAGCACCGAGTAGTCTAATTTTTTAAGAATATTTTTTTTCCCCGGCATTCCTTCAAGTTGTTTAAGTAATGGCAATATACTAACAGTATCTTGTGACAAAGGATATACTTCAGGAGCGTTCCCACTAACTATGACCTTCGGCGGGACCTTTGTGGGACTGGCCTCTTCATCAGAAGAAAGTGTTATTACAGAATGAGATCTAACCTTTTCTACAATTGGCGTCTCCAAACCGGGCTCGAGCTTGACCTTCACATCACGTGGCAGAGGAGTTTGAATGGTGGACGTAGAGGAATTACGAGGAGTAAGGATCTCAGTAGACGCATCCATCTGAGAATCAGTGAGGCCATACACTCGGTAACTACCCGGATGAAGACTCCAAAACAAGTTATTGTGCTCATCTATCTGCGATACACGACCAAGGGTGTGTGTAAGTTCTGACGTGACAACATCGAAAATTTCCTCGTCAACAATAATAGTGTCCTCTCTGAAGCCGAAGCGAATACTAAGACGTTGGGATGTCACATACGCTAGACCGTCCTCTTGCATACGAAAGGTAAGTGGGACTGTCACTCCATTTGCATATAGAACAGCCAACCCCAAGCCTCCGATAGCAGGAATATGAGCCATGATGAGGGGAATGAGCTCTTGCGCCAAGATGGAAATATGAAAGAGGATTCATAACATTGTGGGCCATCTATTTATTGGAAATGTGCTGCCAACGACAATAGAAATGGACATGATCCACAAGAGGGCAAAATTTTGAACGCAAACATGAATAATATTTATAAATCCGTAACAGCCGCCAGTGTAAGTCAAAGAAGGGGTTAAAGCTGTCACAATATAAATAATTATAGAGTCCAAGTCATGGTAGACATTCTACTTGAGAAGAAATTAAATATGATTACTTGGCGCCGACTTAAAGCCGGATTCACAACTAAGTATAGAGATAGACATGATGTATAAGGACACGAATAGATTGAATGACGGAAACCCAAATGGCCATTAAATATAGCACTGTCTATAGTGCGCAAACTTGTAGCCGATATCTTTATAGTCATGTCCTTTGTTTTACAATCAAAAAGGTATGGGCTATAGAGTGGAGTAAGATGTGTAAGGTTGAAAGGAGCATTTTGGGAGTGGTGGAGTAGACATGCTCTTGAAGGGTGACACATGACATGCAGGACCCTAACAAGAGGAGAAAGAAGAGAGGGAAATTATATTTCAGTAGCACTAAGGCATTGAAGACGAGTAGAATGGGGAGGAAGAAGGTGGCGACTGAAAGATATGAGACAGAAAGAATTAACAAAATGTTAGATTTTGAGGACACGGGGGAGAACGCAACATTGTCGACGGTAGATGAATACACCTATTTGTATTGTGTGTTGGAAATCTTAATATGTGGGCTTGACAAATATATTAGATAAATGTCTATTGAAAGAGATGATGCACATGGGTTGGTAGGTGTAAAGAAAGTAATGCCAGTTGTTGATTATATTGGGTAGACAATGACCAATGCAAGGAAGATATTTTAATAGCGTATTTTTAGCATTTAAATAAAATTTAATATCTTAATGTTTGGGATCCAAAGATGATGGTGGTGGGCCTTTAATAAACCCTAAATCCCAAAGAAGAAGAAGACATAATGAGTGATGATCTTTTTCAAACTTTCTTACAACTTCAAAGTGAGGCAGAGCTTTTAGGTTATGCAAAAAGCGAATGTAGAGAACTGAAAGATTTTTAAAGTTGCAAATGCAAGAACGGGATTATGCGACACCAACAAAGCGGAAGAGAAAGAGGGGTGGTTTTAAGTACTCCACCAAAAAAGCATTGGCGAGATCAAGAATGGGCAAAAGATTGAGTAGGGTCGATGAGGGAGAGGCCTTTTTGACATCGAGAACTATATTGTTCAAGCCGGGAGACGAAGATACTTACACCGATAGGCTCGGCTCAACACCTTACATTGGAGACAAAACCAATACAGAAAGAATTACGGACACCCAAGAAAATTCTTCCGGAGCCGAGGACGAGGGAGAAACTCAATATACAAGAGAAGTAAGACTCAATATTCAATTCTTACTTTGTACATTCAATTGCAAGTTTTTTCCACATGTTGAAAGTACAATTGTTATGAAGGTGGATAAATGTTTTCTTTGTGGATAAGCCGCTCTTGAAATAAATGTCATTGAGGTGAAGGTTATGTATTTGACCATATAGTTTGTAAAATTTACGGTTTAGAACTCCGTTAAGTCATAAATGACGTGCGTATCCTTGAGGGTGAAGGTAAACATAGAGGGAGAGGAGGAAGAAGAAGAAGAAGACTTGAATGAAGATGAAGAAGGAGACGATGGTATAGAAGATGAACTAAGAGGAGGCTTCATAGAAGAAGCAAGAGGGAGCATGGAGATCGAAGGAGGAGGCGACTCCAACGCAGTTCAAAAATCTCAGGTATGAAGATTGAAACTAAACTTGGATGCTTCAAATGTTTCTTAGAGATTGAGGGCACGGATTTCATCACCTTTTCTCCTAACCCTTAGCTTCATAAGGTGCTGAAAATGTAACATGAACCCACAAAAACAAGAAATGAAGAAACAAGAAAAAACCCTAAAATCTCAAAAAACAAGTTCCGGTTCCGAGTCTAGGTTTTTTGAAATTTCAGGGTTTTCTTCTTGCCTCTTCATTTGATGTTCTTTTGTCTTTGCTTCATACTTGTTTGTGTTGATTGCTTGTGTCTTGCCTTGATATGTAAGCTTGGAGGATGTTGTATAGTATGTTTGATGGGTTTGTATTGTGTTCAAGCATTTCAATGTAAATGCTTCAAGGTTGAAATTGAAGCTTCACATGATTTTAGAAGGTTTGAGGGCTCGGATTTCATTGCTTCTCCCTAATCTTTGACTTCATAAGGTGCTGAAAATGAAACATGAACTCACAAAATGAAGAACTAAAGAGACAAGAAAAAACATCAAAGTTTGAAAAAAATGAGTCCCGGTTCCGAGACTAGTTTTTTTGAAATTTTGAGGTTTTCTTCTTGCCTCTTCATTTGATGTTTTATGTGTTTCTTTCATACTTGTTTGTGTTGATTGCTTGTGTCTTGCCTTGATATGTAAGCTTGGAAGTTGTTGTGTAGTATGTATGATGGGTTTGCATTGTGTTCAAGAATTTCAATGTAAATGCTTCAAGGTTGAAATTGAAGCTTCACATGATTTTAGAAGGTTTGAGGGCTCGGATTTCATTGCTTCTCCCTAATCTTTGACTTCATAAGGTGCTGAAAATGAAACATGAACTCACAAGATGAAGAACTAAAGAAACAAGAAGAAAACCCTAAAGTTTGAAAAAAATGAGTCCCGGTTCCAGGACTAGTTTTTTTGAAATTTTGAGGTTTTCTTCTTGCCTCTTCATTTGATGTTTTATGTGTTTCTTTCATACTTGTTTGTGTTGATTCCTTGTGTCTTGCCTTGATATGTAAGCTTGGAAGTTGTTGTGTAGTATGTTTGATGGGTTTGCATTGTGTTCAAGAATTTCAATGTAAATGCTTCAAGGTTGAAATTGAAGCTTCATATGATTTTAGAAGGTTTGAGGGCTCGGATTTCATTGCTTCTCCCTAATCTTTGACTTCATAAGGTGCTGAAAATGAAACATGAACTCACACAATAAAGAACTAAAGAGACAAGAAAAAACATCAAAGTTTGAAAAAAATGAGTTCCGGTTCCGGGACTAGTTTTTTTGAAATTTTAAGGTTTTCTTCTTGCCTCTTCATTTGATGTTTTATGTGTTTCTTTCATACTTGTTTGTGTTGATTGCTTGTGTCTTGCCTTGATATGTGAGCTTGGAAGTTGTTGTGTAGTATGTTTGATGGGTTTGCATTGTATTCAAGAATTTCAATGTAAATGCTTCAAGGTTGAAATTGAAGCTTCACATGATTTTAGAAGGTTTGAGGGCTCGGATTTCATTGCTTCTCCTTAATCTTTGACTTCATAAGGTGCTGAAAATGAAACATGAACTCACAAAATGAAGAACTAAAGAAACAAGAAGAAAACCCTAAAGTTTGAAAAAAATGAGTCCCGGTTCCGGGACTAGTTTTTTTGAAATTTTGAGGTTTTCTTCTTGCCTCTTCATTTGATGTTTTATGTGTTTCTTTCATACTTGTTTGTGTTGATTGCTTGTGTCTTGCCTTGATATGTAAGCTTGGAAGTTGTTGTGTAGTATGTTTGATGGGTTTGCATTGTATTCAAGAATTTCAATGTAAATGCTTCAAGGTTGAAATTGAAGCTTCATATGATTTTAGAAGGTTTGAGGGCTCGGATTTCATTGCTTCTCCCTAATCTTTGACTTCATAAGGTGCTGAAAATGAAACATGAACTCACAAAATGAAGAACTAAAGAGACAAGAAAAAACATCAAAGTTTGAAAAAAATGAGTCCCGGTTCCGAGACTAGTTTTTTTGAAATTTTGAGGTTTTCTTCTTGCCTCTTCATTTGATGTTTTATGTGTTTCTTTCATACTTGTTTGTGTTGATTGCTTGTGTCTTGCCTTGATATGTAAGCTTGGAAGTTGTTGTGTAGTATGTATGATGGGTTTGCATTGTGTTCAAGAATTTCAATGTAAATGCTTCAAGGTTGAAATTGAAGCTTCACATGATTTTAGAAGGTTTGAGGGCTCGGATTTCATTGCTTCTCCCTAATCTTTGACTTCATAAGGTGCTGAAAATGAAACATGAACTCACAAGATGAAGAACTAAAGAAACAAGAAGAAAACCCTAAAGTTTGAAAAAAATGAGTCCCGGTTCCAGGACTAGTTTTTTTGAAATTTTGAGGTTTTCTTCTTGCCTCTTCATTTGATGTTTTATGTGTTTCTTTCATACTTGTTTGTGTTGATTCCTTGTGTCTTGCCTTGATATGTAAGCTTGGAAGTTGTTGTGTAGTATGTTTGATGGGTTTGCATTGTGTTCAAGAATTTCAATGTAAATGCTTCAAGGTTGAAATTGAAGCTTCATATGATTTTAGAAGGTTTGAGGGCTCGGATTTCATTGCTTCTCCCTAATCTTTGACTTCATAAGGTGCTGAAAATGAAACATGAACTCACACAATAAAGAACTAAAGAGACAAGAAAAAACATCAAAGTTTGAAAAAAATGAGTTCCGGTTCCGGGACTAGTTTTTTTGAAATTTTAAGGTTTTCTTCTTGCCTCTTCATTTGATGTTTTATGTGTTTCTTTCATACTTGTTTGTGTTGATTGCTTGTGTCTTGCCTTGATATGTGAGCTTGGAAGTTGTTGTGTAGTATGTTTGATGGGTTTGCATTGTATTCAAGAATTTCAATGTAAATGCTTCAAGGTTGAAATTGAAGCTTCACATGATTTTAGAAGGTTTGAGGGCTCGGATTTCATTGCTTCTCCTTAATCTTTGACTTCATAAGGTGCTGAAAATGAAACATGAACTCACAAAATGAAGAACTAAAGAAACAAGAAGAAAACCCTAAAGTTTGAAAAAAATGAGTCCCGGTTCCGGGACTAGTTTTTTTGAAATTTTGAGGTTTTCTTCTTGCCTCTTCATTTGTTGTTTTATGTGTTTCTTTCATACTTGTTTGTGTTGATTGCTTGTGTCTTGCCTTGATATGTAAGCTTGGAAGTTGTTGTGTAGTATGTTTGATGGGTTTGCATTGTATTCAAGAATTTCAATGTAAATGCTTCAAGGTTGAAATTGAAGCTTCATATGATTTTAGAAGGTTTGAGGGCTCGGATTTCATTGCTTCTCCCTAATCTTTGACTTCATAAGGTGCTGAAAATGAAACATGAACTCACAAAATGAAGAACTAAAGAGACAAGAAAAAACATCAAAGTTTGAAAAAAATGAGTCCCGGTTCCGGGACTAGTTTTTTTGAAATTTTGAGGTTTTCTTCTTGCCTCTTCATTTGATGTTTTATGTGTTTCTTTCATACTTGTTTGTGTTGATTCCTTGTGTCTTGCCTTGATATGTAAGCTTGGAAGTTGTTGTGTAGTATGTTTGATGGGTTTGCATTGTGTTCAAGCATTTCAATGTAAATGCTTCAAGGTTGAAATTGAAGCTTCATATGATTTTAGAAGGTTTGAGGGCTCGGATTTCATTGCTTCTCCCTAATCTTTGATTTCATAAGGTGCTGAAAATGAAACATGAACTCACAAGATGAAGAACTAAAGAGACAAGAAAAAACATCAAAGTTTGAAAAAAATGAGTCCCGGTTCCGGGACTAGTTTTTTTGAAATTTTGAGGTTTTCTTCTTGCCTCTTCATTTGATGTTTTATGTCTTTCTTTCATACTTGTTTGTGTTGATTGCTTGTGTCTTGCCTTGATATGTGAGCTTGGAAGTTGTTGTGTAGTATGTTTGATGGGTTTGCATTGTATTCAAGAATTTCAATGTAAATGCTTCAAGGTTGAAATTGAAGCTTCACATGATTTTAGAAGGTTTGAGGGCTCGGATTTCATTACTTCTCCCTAATCTTTGACTTCATAAGGTGCTGAAAATGAAACATGAACTCACAAGATGAAGAACTAAAGAGACAAGAAAAAACATCAAAGTTTGAAAGAAATGAGTCCCGGTTCCGGGACTAGTTTTTTTGAAATTTTGAGGTTTTCTTCTTGCCTCTTCATTTGATGTTTTATGTGTTTCTTTCATACTTGTTTGTGTTGATTGCTTGTGTCTTGCCTTGATATGTAAGCTTGGAAGTTGTTGTGTAGTATGTATGATGGGTTTGCATTGTGTTCAAGAATTTCAATGTAAATGCTTCAAGGTTGAAATTGAAGCTTCACATGATTTTAGAAGGTTTGAGGGCTCGGATTTCATTGCTTCTCCCTAATCTTTGACTTCATAAGGTGCTGAAAATGAAACATGAACTCACAAGATGAAGAACTAAAGAAACAAGAAGAAAACCCTAAAGTTTGAAAAAAATGAGTCCCGGTTCCAGGACTAGTTTTTTTGAAATTTTGAGGTTTTCTTCTTGCCTCTTCATTTGATGTTTTATGTGTTTCTTTCATACTTGTTTGTGTTGATTCCTTGTGTCTTGCCTTGATATGTAAGCTTGGAAGTTGTTGTGTAGTATGTTTGATGGGTTTGCATTGTATTCAAGAATTTCAATGTAAATGCTTCAAGGTTGAAATTGAAGCTTCATATGATTTTAGAAGGTTTGAGGGCTCGGATTTCATTGCTTCTCCCTAATCTTTGACTTCATAAGGTGCTGAAAATGAAACATGAACTCACACAATAAAGAACTAAAGAGACAAGAAAAAACATCAAAGTTTGAAAAAAATGAGTCCCGGTTCCGGGACTAGTTTTTTTGAAATTTTAAGGTTTTCTTCTTGCCTCTTCATTTGATGTTTTATGTGTTTCTTTCATACTTGTTTGTGTTGATTGCTTGTGTCTTGCCTTGATATGTGAGCTTGGAAGTTGTTGTGTAGTATTCTTGATATTGTATGGTTTATTGAAGGATTTCAATGAAGAAGCTATAAGGTTGAAATTGAAGTTGAAATGGTTCTAAATGGTTGAGAGGTAATGTTTTTGTTTTGATGGGTTGTTTGTAAATGAATAATATTTAGGAAGTCTAATGGAATGTAATTTGTGGTTTTGATAGTTATATTTTAATTTCATTTCATTTGTAATGTGTATTTCAGGGTGGTGGAGATGACGATGGCGGTCTTCCACTGCCCAATGATTTGTTGGATGTGGAAGAGACTATGTCTCATATGCGGGATTTGCAAAATACAAACTTCAATTCTTTGATTGGAGGACTTCGAATGAAGCCATTTTCAAAGTCAAGATTTTCAATCCCTCTTTGTCGGTTGATACCGTTGCATGTTGTGAGGCCAATCTTGGAAATCGATGTCCAACTTTTGGAGAATGAATTTGTGAATGGTTATAGGGAGGGTGATAGGGTATTGTATGTATCTCCATATGACAAAGATGGAAACACTATGGATATTCGGGATGCAGAGACCTGGGGAGAACACTGGCAATCTTCCAATACATCATTTGAAGAAATCCTTAAGAATGACAAGGATTATGAGAGATTTTGTGGAAAAATGTTTTTTGTATGGGAGGGCAACCATCGAGTGACAGCTTGGCGCCGCCATATCGATAGGCTGCATGGAGAAGATAAAGAGTGGCATTATTCCGTTGATTGTATAGTGCTTGAATCAACTGGTTCGGTGGTCCTTCTTTTAATGCTATGCATGACGTGAACAGGTATGTTTTATGATCCTTGTTTTTATTTAAATTCTTTTCGTTTATGATGATTAAATTATTTTTAAAATTGATATATTTTTGTGATCTCTCCTAGGTCTACGGAATCAGATCATGTCAAGACAAATTTGGTTCACAAACTTCATCGTGTCCAAAATTTTGGAATCAGGAAGTTGGAGGAATTTAAAGATCTTCTTACTCCTGATCAATACTCCAAGTGTTTGAAGAAAAGTGGAAAAGGGACTTGGTATACTCTCACTTTGGAAGTTTTTACTCAATTTCTATACAAGGTGGGTAATCTAATTCATGATAAGCTTTGTTATTCAAGATGTTTTGCAATTTTTTTTATACTAATTCTTTATTTTTGTTTATGTAGCGTGAGATAGCGTCTATGACCGAAGAAGCATCTCGTAAATACAATGAGAAAACTTCACTTCAATCAAGGACAGCAAAAGGTATTTGGGATGTCATGCAGAATGCAACAAGAAAAGCAGTATCTTCAATTCGTGGAAAAGAATTTGAAAGACTTCTCGCTGTCGCAAATCCAGCCAATGGCTTTGAGTTTTTGGATGAGGTAAGTCATTATGTTTATTCTATGTTGTATTCATTTTGGCATCCTATATGAGAGTTTTTTATAATTTTCACTTTCCATTTCGCAGATCAATAAACATTTTGGAGATCGCTCTGAGCCTACCATGACCCTAGAAAAATTGCAAATGATTGCAACTGCTCCAGTGGAATCAGTCTTCAAAATCAAATAGTTGAGGTGGTGGAATTCTAGTGATATGTCACGTGAATCTCTGCGATTTCCATTGGGAGATATCAAAGAAAAAGAACTTGAGAAATGGTTGATCAAAGCGTCATTTTGGGCCCAGGTTTTTCTTCATTCTTAAATATCTACGTCTTTTCATTTCAAATTTTGAATGATTTATAATTTGTTCAATGATCGTGATGTATATGTATCATTTTGCAGTTGGAAGATGGTTTTGTGAAACAATTTGAGGATATGGAAAAAGAAATGAATGTCAAGATTCTTTGGAGTGGACATATACTTAGGCCTACTGAGTATATTGAAAAATGGCGCATTATGCTTTGGACAAAAGCATTCCGGCCTTTTTTTGGTGGCATGAGTGTATTTACAAAATCTAGTATACTCGGTAAAGTTTTTGGAGGAGGCATTGCTATCAAACGAGTGGTATTCAGGTAATCTATCTTTGTTTATTTCATAGCTTCAATTGTTTCATTACATGCTTGAAATTTGCCTTGAAATAATCAATTCACTAACTTCAATCAACTGGTTATTTTGTTCCAAAGGTACATAAAAAATGAGCTATTGGCTTCAAACGCCATCTCCCTTGGCTCCATTCCGAGTTGTTTCTCTTCATGGGCTGATAAATCCAGTGACCTTTGCATTTTTACGGCAACCCAGATAAGAATATGGGATTATGCCACTTTGCAATCTTGTCCATGGTTTATTGAGTGTCCTCTTACATTTTGTTCAAGTGAGGAGGAGGAGCTCAGGAAACAGTCATGTCCAATAGACTTGCCTCCTGATGATATTGACATGATAAACAACGAGGATGTGTGTGTGGTGAAAGTAGTCAAACCGGAGGGAAAAACTAAACGTAAGCGGGGCTCAAAGGTAGATGAAGCTAATCCAACACCTTCATCTCAAACTGGTGTTATGGCATACAATCCTAGTCCTTCAACACCTACACCTAGCACTCAAGGTAATGATGGACCTAAGGTTTCTCCCATTTTGAGATCACTACGATCTCAACATGTGTCAAAAACCATTGTCAGTGGTGTTTCACCTTCCACGCCAGTTTGTTCAGTTATGTTGGAGAAGATTTCAATCCAAACATTGATGGAGAATGGTGCTCATGAGAATCCGTTAATGTTGAAAACATTCGAATTTGTGACTAAGGTCAGTATACTGAGCATTGAACTTATTTTTATTTTTGGTGATATGGTGTTGATGTTGCAACATGCTTTGGATTTGAATGTAATATTATTTTTTGGTTTTTTTGGTAGGTGGGTTCCGGACGGAAGAGGAAGGTTTCTTCAGAGGATTGTACTTTTGGAGGTTTTGATCTTATTATTGCAGATTTGCCAGAAGGTTTGCCTGTACCTAACGTTTCATCTCCTCCACATGTAATCCCAGTTTGGAACGACCACAAAAGAAAGAACATTGAGGCTCTATTTGAATTTGCATGTGCATATCTCACCGATGATGGCCCCTTGCTTTTGTTTGTTCCTGAGAAGAAAGATGTCAGAGACGATGTAAGGACATTCGCAGCCTCCTATGATTTTGTATTGCGAAAAGATTGGTGGGGCTTCAACGAGTTGCCTTTGTGTTATCCACTTGACACATCATTGACGGTATACATTAAACTCTATTATTTATTACTTCGATTTATAATATTTTCATTGTATTGCATTGATCTCCTCAATTATGCAATCGATTCCCCCGCTGAAGGTTTTCTTGTGGTTTATAGACTCGTCGTTTCCGCATCATGTTATTTCTTCGTTCTACTCCCAAGTCAGAGTTTGTTTTTCAAAAAAAAAATGAAAACATTGAGATGGATGTGGAGGCCTTGGATGTGTTCTTCAATCTCACATCGGCAAGCACTCAACTCATGAATGGAAAAGTGCCATGGAGAGGTGGTAGGGAGAAGGACTCGGAATCGATGCAAATCTTAATAGAGGCTTTAACAACTCCTGCATCGGTTGTCCTCGATGCTTACGCATCTACAGGTTGGTTTATCTCTTACTCAAGGACCTACTATATCATCTCTCAATGTGTTTTAATGAAGTCACTATAGTGTTGTCAATGGCTTGTGCAAATTAACTAACATTTCAACATTTCATTGGCAGGTGCATCTATTCATGCTTGCAGAAATAGTGGCCGCCATCTAGTTGCATACGAGGAAGATTCTGCATTGTTTGATGCCATTCTATCCCCATTAAGTGATCCACTACCAACTGCTAGTGTAGGTGGATTTATGCCACATAGTGCCTCCATCGATTCCGATGAAGAGCCTGTTAAGAAGGTTGCGAGAAAAAATCGATTGAGTACGTAAGTTTTCAATTTCTCCATATTGTTTGCTAACTTGGCCTCCAATGTCTGGTATGTGTGCACTAAAAAATCTAACACTTATGATTTTCTTTTGCAGAAAAAAGAAAAACATGACTTCATCTCCGAATATGGGTTTGCCAGTATATGCAGAAAATGTTGCTCAGATCATGGCAAGATCAGTGACGCCAACTCCTCGCCGCATGTCTGCACGAATTGCTCGTAACCCGTACGTAGATGATGAGGCGATTCAATGCGATGATCTAAATGATTAAGCTAAATTAGTTTAGGGACATTTAGGTAGTTGTCAAAACCATCCACTATATGTTTGATTGGATTGGATATGATTGGATTGGATATTATTTGGTTGGATGTGTGACAAAGTTTGGATTCATCTTTTCAAATTACCACAATTAGTGGACATTGAATTGTGTGAGCAATTTCCTCTTATTCCTAAACCCTTTATCCCAAAACTTAATTACCTCCATCAATTCATTTCTCAAACTTACATGAATTTTAGAAATACAGTTCAAAGCAACACTTGGAAGTTGCTTGCATTGTTATTATAATCAGATGTTGAATCCAACAACAATATTAAAACTCTTTTTCAAACCCTCATGCCAAGCTTGCAATTGTTGAATTTAAAAGTAGAGGCAGGCATTCATGAGGCTAATTGCATTTTTTTAACTCTCCATTAATTTGATTATAGAAAAAAACATTATTATTTATGCCAAAATACCATGGATATAGGGTACTAGTGCGTGTATTTCCAAGAAATTTTCCTCACTCACCGTTCATAAGTTACTGCTCATCGCTCACTGCTCATTGCTCACCGCTCACATGATAGCACTCCCCTGCGAAAATGTTGGCCTATTTCCACGGTAATAGACTACCTAACCATTAAAATTTTCTAAAAATAGTTGGATGTTTTTCATTCATTCCCGCGGTTATAGGTGCATATTTCCTCTCATTTCATGTCTCAAATCGAGTTCTCCGCTCTCCGCTCTTCGCTCACCGCTCTCTGCTCACCGCTCTCCGCTCGCATACGAACTTTCCCCGACATCCAACAAAAGCGGTAGCGGGCAGTACCTTAGGATGCCGGTAAGGAAAACTGGACTAAGTCTGTTCGCGTACCGGTAAGGTACTACCGGTAAGGTACTACCGGTAAGGTACTACCTGTAAGGTACTACCGGAAGTAGGGTGGTACCGATGGAACGTAGAGGGGAACCCCCTTTAACAATAGCCCTTTCTTAAACAAATTGGACAAGGTTCTAGCAACCTTAGATATGGTTCTAGCGACTTTAGAAAAGGTCCTAGCAACCTTACACAAGGTCCTAACAACCTTACACAAGGTCCTAGCAACCTTAGATAAAGTCCTAACAGCCTTCAATAAGGTCCTAGCAACCTTAGACAAGGTCCTAGCCACCTTAGATAAGGTCCTAGCAACCTTCCATAAGGTCCTAGGCACCTTAGATAAGGTCCTAGCAACCTTATTGGCGGTGTTAGTTGGCTAGGCCAAGTAATGACCAAAGCCCTCTTTGGGTCGAAGGCCGGTTCCACTCGTGGATTGCCTTGACCTTCTTTATGTTCATCCACCAACTTCATTTGTCACCACATAGCTCAAGACCTCAATCTCTTGTTGAGCGAAATTGCTTTCCACTTCTTGGCGGTAACTTTGAACAACCCATTGGTGATTACATCCTTGTACCTCACCAACACCCCACCAATGTGGTTTGGGGGAGGCCTATCTTTCCTAGCCTCCCCATGAGTTCCTTGGAGTTCCTCCAATGGAACCATGACATTATTTGTTGAATTCCCATTTGGTGCATTGAGACCAAATTCAACTTGGTCCCTCCTACCATAGGAGTCTATGTGAATTCCAAATTCACCTCTTTGCCATCACGGCACACCACAAGCACACCGGCTTGCAACTCACATCCACCATGTGAGTTTCAAAGGAGGTGTCCTCCAAAATGAGGGCACCTCATCCATTTCACATATTGTGAAATGTCCACAAATTCCATTGTCCCACATTTCAATGTCACATACAACGCCACCTCCTTTGTCTCATGTGGTTCGCCCTTTGGCAACCGCATATTGATGGGCTTACCCACTCTACTAATCGGCAAGCCCCAACACATTGTGAGCTTCCGGCTCACAAAGGAGTGTGTTGCCTCTTTGTGAACCCATGGGACCTTTCTTTCATTCATTTAAGCCTCAAGGTACAAAAGACTTGGCCTTGGCTTAAGGCTACTAGCCTTGGCCACAAAGCCACCGTCTAACATTTGGCCCGCGCCACAACCATGAATTGCCTTGGTACTCCAATGCCACCTTCTAACATTCCGTCCGTGGCACAAACATGAGTTGCCTTGGTACCGCAATGCCTAAACCCTAACATTCCGTCCACGGCACAAACATGAATCGCCTTGGTACCACAATGTCACCTTCTAACATTCCCTCCGTGGCACAAATATGAATTGCCTTGGTGCCACAATGCCACCTTGTAACATTCCATCCATGGCACAAACATGATTTACTTTGCTACCACAAAGCTAACTTCTCACATTTCATCCGCGGCACAAATATGGTTTGCCTTGGTGCCACAAACCAACCTTCTTCGTTTCCAACATGGCGTGGCTTCCTTGCTTGGGTGCCACCCTTGTTGGAAGTTGTACCTTTGGCTTGACCTTTGTGTTGGTATGATAGTCCAAACTTCTTGCGCTCTTGCCTCGGGACATAGCTCGGCTCAAGCCACTTTGTTGTGAGGCGTCACCCGACTTCCTTTTGGGTCCAGCGGCTTCAATGCTCTTGACTTCTTGATAGTCCCGGCCACATCCTTGAAAAACTTCGGGAACTTGAATAAGGTGTCCACCACCCACTTTGGCAACCCACCTAAGAAACATCAACAAGGTGACCACCACCACTTTGCATTTCTTAGCAAATCCGTCCATCTTAGGTGTAGCATTCATTTGGGTGTTAAAATCGGCCATATAAGCCTTAAGAGACCCCATGTGCCTCATTTCCACCAAGTTCATTCCCTTACACGATTCATGGTACTCCGGCGTGAACCACTCAACAAGCAACTCCATGAAGCCAACCCAAGTCAAGTTTGCCACCACTTCCGGCTTTTGCGCTAACTTGCTAGTCCACCACTCGAGCGCATGGTCTTTCAAAAAGATTACCACTATGGCGACCTTGTCGTCCACCTCGGCCTTTGGACATCCATTTCCAACACAAATTCATTCACCTTTCTTGCCTTGCCAAGCCTCTAGAAACAACTTGGCATATTTGTCTTGGCCAACTTCTTCCTTGAAGAAGAAGGCCTAACACCTTGCATGATGAGGAGCTCGACCACCTTTGTCAAATTGGCCCCTCTCATGCTTGCCACACTTAAGTTCTAAATCCATTAATTCCATGAACTCAAGCATTTTGAGTTGGAATTCCAATCCAACATCACCATTTTCCAAGCTCTCCCATGCATTCAGTAACCTAGCCCTCAAATTCCCTTGGAGGCTTGCGGGAGCCCTTTCAAGGCACTCCTCCATTCCGTCACCAAATCCACCATCATCCCTACCATTCTCATTAGAATCAATGGCGGGGTCAAAATCCGCTTGGACTTGATCCTTGTTCCAATTTGAGCCTCACAACCGTTTAGAAGCTTCGGGCTCACCATCATAACCCTCAAGTTTGATAGCCATCACTTCTACAAAATGCTAGCTCAAAGGTTGGAACCCTGCTCTGATACCAAGTGTCGCAACCCTTGCTAGGTCCCCATTGCTAACTCGGTCCATTTTTCGATTCTAGCAAGAGTTACGACCGCTAACCCTTCGCATACCGCCATGCGAAAGGTTAGCTTCCCAATACCGCGGACCCCAACACTTAGTAAGAGGGGGACCAAACCTCCTACTTGGTTTTCGGGACTCATCTCATAATCGGTAACCAATTCTTAGATTTGGACTTCCATCCATGGAAGTCCAATCTTGTGTTGCACATCGTGTTGCCGGAGCAACACTACAACAACCCGAGCCTTACTAGGCAACTATGCCCTCACAATGGGCCAATGCCCTTGGAGGCCTTGCCGTTGGGCCTCGGGTGGGTGAGGCCACACCACCTCACCCATATAAGCCTCTAGGACTCTAGGTAGGACCCCTACCCCACCGTCAAGTAACCATTTGTCTCTCCCCCAACTCTTGGGGCCAAGTAGATATTTTCCCTTAGCCGCTGGGCCTAGAAGGCCCCAGGAGCTTCAGAACCCCATAACTTCCTCATACGGTCTTCGATTCTAACAATCGACCACTCCATTGTGATCTACATTTCACGTAGATCACGATGGACTACTCACTTGCCCCATTCGGGCAAGTACAAAGGAAGTTATGCCCCTTTGAAGGTTCGCAGTCCCAGGAGTCACTCCCAGGCCACTGCTGGTCCAGGGTGCTGTCCCGGGACAGCACCCCACTCAACTTGCCATATCTTCTAGCTAACACCTCCAAATGAGGTGTTCTAAAGCATTCTAGAATCGGCATGCCATAAGCTACGCATAGCTTATGGCCTCACCCTCATGCCTCCTAGTCTCCGTGGGTAGGAGGCGTTCCCAACGCCCGGGGCCCTCACCCACACTAGGATCACTTGGGCCCTCTCACCAACGGCGCCACAAGTCCCGGGTGTCACTCCGGGGTCCCCCTTGTGCCTAAGGTGTTTCGGGCAATCCTTATGATGAGGTACGCGACGAACGCGGTCAATCTTTATTTCTACTTAAGTGTTGTTTATAGAAGAGGATCCAATGCTATAATTGCATTATTTTCTATATTTTATTGTGGTATATTTTCCCATGGCAAGCTGTATTGCTGGAATTTTCCAGCATTGTTCCATTTTATGTTGTACTGGTTTGTGATAGGATTTTGTGGGGGTGAGGTCGGAGTAATAACCGACGGGATCTTTGTGTGTACACCAAGTGGACGGTGTCGGGTAGAGAGGGTTCCGCCTTGGGAAAGCACTGGGCTTTTGGCTACAACTCGATTTGTTTATCGGATCGTCGAATCTTCTAATCTTCAAGAGTCTTGGTCTTCAGTGTCTTCAAATCTTCAAACTCTCTGCCGTCGACCTATCATGTTGCGGCTCTAAATGGGTTAAGGGTAAAGGTAGGGTGATAAGAAACCACAGGCCTCGGACGGGTAAAACGGGACGTCAGATCACAAGCTGACGTCCGAAAGATTGGCTCCTAAACTTTCAAACCCACGGTGACCAGCAATCGCGCCTCACCAATGGGAACGACAGAAAACAACCTTGTGGGTCATCAATCCCACTTCGTTGTCACGAACACAAAATGGAGCTTTTATGGTTTCCCACTAAGCCCGCAACAAGTTTTACGATGCAATACATAGATGTGTACTTATTTAGTATTGCATTGTGATTATTTGATTTGAAGGAAAATAAAGAGAATAGAAATATATTACCTTCTTGTTTACTATTAGTTTACTCTTAGTTTACCCTTTTAGTCTTACCCTTTTGTTTACTCTTAGTTACTCTTTGTTATTTTTTTAGTCTTACTCCTAGTTTTATCCTTAGTTCACTTTTGGACCAATGGGTGATTAGAAGTCCATGTTATCTTTTTAGTCTTACTCCTAGTTTTATCCTTAGTTCACTTTTGGACCAATGGGTGATTAGAAGCCCATGTGATGAGGATAAGAGAGGGACTTTGTCTCTCTCATATGGAGGGGAAGGAGAAGAGTTTTGGGGAGAGTTTTTTTTGTTATGAGGAAGGAGGTTTTTATGAAAGCTCATGGTGTGAGTTGATGTTATGAGAATTTTGAAATGAAATAAGAAGAAGTTGTGTTTCATGTTGATTTGTTTCTAGAGTGATCTCATTTGTTTGATTGGAAGTAAACAATCAAAAACTGTACTAGTTTGAGTGGAGGGAAGTCTGTTGGCTCTTATAGAGAAGAGCTGAGACTTCGACCGACCATAAAAGACGGACAGGTTTTTTTTGTTTGCAACGAGACTTTGAAGATTTGAAGACTTTTCAAGATTCAAGTGTGTTGTGGCTTGTGGTTCGTTGTCAATTTTGTGAATCCCAGCCGGATTTGGAGGCTAGTTGCAAAGGTGGCAATATGGTATGGGCAATAGGAAAAAGTAGGACAATTTCATTCAAAAGAAAAGAAATTTCATTTTTTTTCCTTCCCTTCAAGCACTCCATGGGGACATGGTGGTAGGTCATGAGAACTTATGAGCATGGGCATGGGCATGAACATATATGCATGTGGCGGGTACGCACAGGCATGAGCATATGGTTGCATAGATGTATGGAGTTGGGTTCATCCAGGATATTAGTTCATAATATATGACCAAATTCATTATATCGAGACTTTTCAGCGATTTTGAGACAAAATGCTAGTTATTGGAAATTCATTTAAAAAAATAGTAATTGAAATAAAAAATAAAAAATGCTCAAATAGTGATCTGCTAATACAATTCTAAAAGTTGGTGTTCTTACCTATTTATTAAAAAATTCTACTAAAGAGATAAAGCGGTTTATCTTTGAGTCGAGGATAAAATGAGACTCTGAAATGTCTCGATATAACGAATATCGTCATAATTATGTGCATATGCAACAGACTAAGATGGCACAAGCCCAAGCTAGTGTTGTACAACTGCATTAAGTGAATGTGTTTTGATATATGTGCAACCACACAACTCGTCAAAAAACATTTATATTTGCAGTCTTTGGTGGGGGGGACTACACCAACACATACATTTTGTGCTTGGCAAAGGGATTTTGGGGGACTTTGATGGCTATGATCTTCAAGTTGTAGAAAGTTGTAGGTACAGTGACATAATATACCGGTGATCTTTCTATTTTAGTGCGTGCGGCTAAAAAATAAGAAAATTTGGCGGTGGCCTGTAGAGGATTTACATACATTTGTGAGTCGCTACACTTAGAGGTTTAATGACCAAGCCTAGGCTCAATCTTGGGGGAAGGGGAGGTCACTTGCAAAATTTAGGAAAATGGTGGGTTAAAACAAGGTCTAATTTATCCTTAGAGGCAAATATTATACTTCAATGTAATATAACAAACCATCAAGTAATGGCACAATTCCAAATATATGCCATGAAGTGCTCCATAGAATACTTGAAGTTAGTTTTTTATTTTTTATTGAATATAGGCTTAGTATAGGGTTAATGAATGTTCATGAACACCGTTCGTAATGGGGTCTTGAATGTTCATGGTTTTTGCTTGGTTAGAGAAGTGTTAAACACTCTTGAGGGAGATCCTTGAAAGATCCTAAATGAATTGGTGTATGTTGTAAATGTAATTTGGCATGATCGTACTATTTTAGAGTGACTAATGTTTCTCAATGGTTTGGATTATAAAGTTCTATGTTTCACTCTCAAATCTTTTGTTATTTGATCAAAATGTCTATTTCTATGTGTTTTTTTTGCCAATTCAAGTGAATACCTTTTGCTCACTATTTTTTCATTGCTGCATGTTTGGTTTTTAAATAGCTTGTACAATTCTATGTTGGGGTCAAGTTTGTTTTTTCCTAGTATTCATGAATAATGTAGCAAACTCCAAAAAAAACAACAGCCTAGGGATTTATGAGCAATCAAAGAGTTCCAAAAATTGGAGCAAAGTGCAATTATTTATAATTCAAGGGTCTCAAAAACTCATAGAATCCAACATAATAACCCCATTAAAATACTTGGTTAACGCACGTGCATACAAAATGTAAGGGAGGTGCTCTCCCCATGGGGTCAATGTACAAACCATATACATAATGTTTACAAGCATCACTAAGTCTAAGAATCTTTTTTGATTTTTAGAGTTTTTAGTTTATTTTATACATGATCTTACATTAAAGGGAAAATAAAAACACACTCACATGTAACATTGATCAAAATATTTTCATCCCAAGGGCACACACGTTGTGTATTTTAACCCATCTTCAAAAACTTAAGGTATTCAACCAATTTGAAAAGTATACTAGAAGAATAGGTTAATTAACCCTTAAACGACGGAGAGGCCCTCTCAAGGCCTCGTTGACCCTAAACTATTTGACCATAAGATAGCGTCAAAACATGTTGGAATTGCAAAAAAAAATCCCCAAAATGTGTATCTCAAAATTCCATATCTAAATATATATGCCGATCGCACTAAAAGAATTACATGGAGGTCTGAAATGGGGCAAACATAGGCTGATGGGAGAGGCCCTCTCACCCCCCCCCCTTGACCTTTAAGGGTTAAAAAGGTCACTTCTTCACAAATTGAAGTATGTAGCTCAAATACAAGTTTTTGTATATATCACTATATTCGTTAATTTGGGATTTTTTTGGCATTTTGAGACAGTTACAAATATAAGAACATGGATAAAATCACACAGATATTGGAGAATGTTGTAAGATGCAAATACAGTGAAGCGGGTGTTCATATCAAGAACCCAATTAAGAACTCATATCAAGATGGTTTAGGTAGGACGACCCAAACATTAGACCATGTTGTTGTGGTCCATATATTAATTTGAGACAAGAGAAAGTCCCAAATTAACAAATATAGTGATATATCATTACATTGGATCTCTTAGACGCTTATTGGTTAACTCTTAAACCCTAAGCGCCAATTGTTTGGGGGGGGGGGGGGGCGGGAGGAGGGTTTTGACAGCCTCCAATCACTAGGAATTAAGATGTCACTCCCTCACCCATGGATGGAGCCGCATACTCATTTTGGCTACACGGATGCGCGCACACACACACACTTTGGGAACCACTATCCTAAGAACCATCCTGAACTGGCCCACATCCAAAAACACGGCTGGGGCGAACCAACCCGTATATTGGTACCTTACCGGGGAGGGCGAACGGTTGGGGATTCGTGGCACTCACTTAAAATCAACCATCCTACATATCGTGGATGAAGTGGCTCCAATACAAAAAGCCCCCCTATGGGGTTGAGGGCCGATTCATTCGAATGTGACATCACTAGACATCCGGTAAGGTACCAATGTATGGGTCGGTTCGCCCTGGCCCAAAAACACAACATTATTTGAGATTTTTGTAAAACAAGATGCATGGATACGATTTTTAACCATATTCCATCCTTTTCCCCGGACATCTTCATGTGCGAAGGGGTGCATCTGCTTCTCATGGCCTTGAGCATGTTGAGTTCCCCACCTGCGACCCTTCCCTCACCCCACTCCCCTCTCCATGTTCCCCTCCGTCGGCTAAAACTTGTGAATTGTGCAAAAGGCTTCAAGCGCCGAGCATTGAGGCTATTGGCTAAATTTGAGATTGTCGAAGCGGGGAGGGCGATGTGAAGGGGTCAAGGAGAGCACCCAACAGTTGGTGCCATGGGTGAGGCTTTGGTTCCAATATCACTCACGTTAGGCACATGCAAATTCAACAAAAATACGCAAAGGCTATCGTCAATTTCTATTGTGAAATTAGTGTGGGTCACCCACCCAACCAATTTGCACACCTCTTGACAACCTCCTCTTGTATTAGGTCAAGAATTATTGATTTTTTCTCTGTCGGTCCAAGAAAAGCGTAGTACATGTCCACTAGCCAAGAATTTACTCATATCCCTCCTCCATTGTGGCTCTCTATGACCAAATCAAAATACTACACTAATTATCCCAATTAGTGCGCATGGTACTAATTCTTTGAAACACGCACTATTTTGCCAAGTCTCAAGATTAGTGAGGGATGAAACTTTTACTGACTGATACTAAATTCATGGATACATGTTCAAGTACCACATGTTTCAGGAAAATTAGTGCGTGCTCTACTTAGGTGCTTGTAGAGTGATAAAAAAAATTATATGCAAACACATGCTTGTTAGTGAATAGTGCCATGTTTAATGGAGCCAGTACTTTTAGTGTATAATTTTTTTATGAATAGTTATTTTAGTGAATAGTGCCAAGATGAACAATGTTTCCTAGATCTTTTGTTGACACTAATTCCATAGCGTAAAGAAATTCAGTATCACCTTCACTAATTTCCAACACTCACTATTAACCCTCCCTCACTAATTGGGATAATCAATGTAGTCACCCCTATGCCCAAATGCCAAATGTCTCTCCCTTAAACACAATTTTTTTCCTTCGTAAGCCAAATTGATCACCATCATGGTTGAGATTTGGCGTTGAATAGCCCCAAACATGTGAGTGCGTGCAAAATCCCCCCTTAATGCAAACCACATCCATCCAACTACACCTAAAATTTGACCAGATCGTGCTCATCAAAAAGAGACCCATGTGCATCCTCGATTCAAATTCCATGCCCAGGCGTGCTTGGGGAGGAAAAAAATGCGGTGGGCAAGTTTCAAAAGGAATTGGCAAGTTTGGAATTCATAGTTTTCCCTTCACTTATGGCGAAGCTTGAGCTTACCCTCGAGTACATGCGGCATTTGACATTGATGGACCTTTCTTTCTTTCTTTTTTGGGACAGAAGGCCAAAAAGCCAACGCCAGAATGCATTAAAAACCGAGAAAACATGCTCACATCAAGGGGAGGCAGGGCCCCGCGGACGTGAAACACCGCCATGTAAAAGTAACACCAACCGACCCCACCACGGACAACCCACTAGACCCACCAGCCAAGGACAACCCCCAACCCACCATTGATGGACCTTTGCCTCGCCTGAGTTCGTGATGGGTGTCGAGGAATTTTCTTGTCCGGTAGCAACTCCAAAATATCGGATGGGATGGCCCTACATGGACTTCAAATAGGGGTAGAGGATTGGTTTTCCTACATTCTATTGGCTCTCGTATTTATAAAGAAAACCTCCAACAAAAGGTTGGGTGATGCCTATGCAAGTTGTGGAGGTGTTGTTTACTAAGAAAACCCGAATAGTGAAAAGAATAGAAAGGCAACGAACAACTCTCCTTTTGCCGCTATACGGGCCACCATAGTATGTACATGGCTCACACCATGGTCCATTTTAAAATAATGCTTTCCTTATGTTTAAGGGAGGCAGGTAAAGTCAAGGGATGACATGCACTTGCTTTTTCTCAAGTTTTCTCGTGTTCAAGATCAAGTATGTTGGGCATAACATTATTAAGCCATTGTCAGCCATTCTGTTCTAATAATATTCAATGATAGTGCTTCACCTGAGTTTATCAAGCTGAATTTGTTTAGACAAGCGTTCATAAGGTCTAATTCTAACACCTTCCATGACATATTCCCAACCCCACCTAACCTCGTCACTCAAGTGGATACCGTAGTACCATAGCAGGTTCGTCCTAAAATAATTCTAAAAATAAAAAACGTAAAAATTAGAAAATTCTGAAGACAAAAAAACGAAAATAGAATAAATTAGTTTTTGAAATATTTTGCTATTTCTAAGCTATTTAGGGTCATTTTTACTTATTTTTTGCTAAAAAACAAAAATTGAGAAATTCAGTTTTTGAGAGGCGAACCTTATTTTTTCAAAAAAATTAAATATTCGTTCGCCAGGTGGCGAACCTGCTATGGTGTTACGGTAATGTTATGGAAGGTATGCAATGAGATTCAATGCACTTTTGTCATGAGGTTTTTAACTAGGTCTGAGGGGAATCGAAGGTTTGCAAGCAACCTATATACAATATGTGCCTACAAGGTTTGGCACTATTTAGTTGTGTTTTCAAGCTTTTTGATACATGTCATGCCCACTTTTGGGTGGAACATTTAACTATGTATACATGTCATGCATGTATACATCCCCAAGAGAAGGCAATAGCATATGGGCAAAGAGGCTCTTAATTGCTGCCTGCTCCCTCAGGAGCCACTGACACTTACATCTATCTATTTATCTCCGTGTTGTGTAGAAACTTAATTATTTTGGCCAAAGTTTCCTAACATCATAGGCACATATGATAAATAAAACAGTGACGAAGTTGAGGAATTTTCTTGCATTGTCTTTGACTCTGTCCCATCTTTATATGACACCTACTGCAATGTTGTTTGATACACTTTCATGCGAGTACTTTGGTACAATTGCACTCATAAAGAACTGAACCAGGGTAAACATGCCTCCAAAACCTTGAATGCGGGGAATATTTCAATATTACCTATTCTTACTTGATTTTGTTTATCCTGGTGGTGGAATTCCATGTACAGATCCAACATCTACACTTGTTGTCCCTGAAGGTACGTATGGTGGGTCAAAACCGGAAACAAATTCAACGAGTTAATTTTGCCAGGATTACATTGTGTGCCACTAGGTTGTGTCTATTCTCCCATCACCTTTGGGTAGACGTAAAGACATGAGAGCAAAAGGACATGAGTCAGGAAGTTGTTTGTTGCGAGCACCAAGCATGGTACGTTTAACACGTACACTACAAGTCTCCACTAATTTTGAAGTTGTTCTGTGCTTTCCTCTTTACCCACAAGCAGAGTAAATACATGCTGACATCAGTTAAAAAACATTACCTCTCAACTTTGCAGGAAGAATGCACTTACAGGATAGATAGAATGGCTGCAAAGTACCTGTTATGTTCCTCAGCCCACAAGAACGTGTAACAACCAGTCCGTTTAAAGAAACATGAGTTTATGTGAAATCAAACTCAAGTAGTACATTGGTTTGTAGAAGATGACACAACCTGGAAATAGTGCCTATCTGATCCTCAGTTGCCTGCTATAAAATGTTTCTTTACTGACACTAACCAGAAAATGGACATGTAAGCACTTGAGCTGCATCAGGTGTCTAACAAATCGCAATGGAGAGTCAAATTCCACTAGCCTATCACAAAGCCTATCCTTACTACACTGAGTTAGACTTCAGAATCATGATTGACCCACATAATATGTCAACACAAATTCTCTGGCATAGCGAACTCTACTCCCAAGCCATAATCATAATTAACCCACACAGACACAACATGTCTAGCCAAGACTAAGCTTGCCAAAGGACAGACAGAATCAACTCATGTACCAAGTAGTAGACACATAAGTTACAATAACATCAACATCGCATGCCTACACGAACTCTTTATCATAGCGAACTCTACCCCAAGGCAGGGAAAAATCTGGATAGAGAGAGCTTCTTGGATTCCACCCCATGAGCAAACATCTTACAGCAATCAGAAGGCTCCATGAAAACAGGTCACGAAGGAACTTGTCAGTGAGATGCTTAAGAATCTTACCAAAGGTGTCCTGGCAGCTGCTGGCTTTGAATGGTGCATTCCAGCTTGAGACATGTGAAATTCAGCCTGCCAACTCCCATTTTTCTATAGAAGGAAACCACAAAAACACACAACCAAACATTTCAAAAAGGCCACTATGTAGCATCAGTCTGGGACTTTGCAACATTTGTCAAGCTTACACATGATATTGTTAAACACCAGGAACCCAAGCTCCAGGCCGAAGTCATCTCAAGTGCAAATCCACTTTGTCACCTGGAGCATCGTCACAAGAAAGCAGCAAGCATATTACCAATGAATGCAAAGAAAAACTACCTGAGGATCAAGTAAGTCCCTTGCAAGCTCCAATGAGCAAGGGATTCAACAAGCATCAACCTCCAAAGTTCCATAATATCAATATATGCAGAGACTGGAGCTTGTTCTACTGACTGAATTCTGCTGTCCTCTAAAAGACCGGCTCCTTCGAGCTGCCAAACCATAAGATATGGTGTCATTCAGAAAAAGTGGAGGCTGAATTCCATCATGCCCTTGCAACAAAATGGCTGGAAATGGAGGGGACGTGGCAGGTTGATCACAGCTTTCATAAGTTACTTTCTTATTGCTGAATATATATTGAATAAGTATTACTGAATATTACTGAATATATATTGAATTTCAATGATCACAAAAGTGGACCTGACAAACAGGAGGTTTAACTTCACAATTCTGCCCTTACGAGCACAGACCAATGCCTCAAACTTGCAACTATCATAGCTCATGGTGGCACATCATTCAGTAAAAGTTGGCCACCCCTGAGAATGACAAATGAACACCTAGTGCAAACATTGACAGGTCCTACAACTTCTTCATATTATGATACCATGTACATGCAGAAAGAAATACATGCAAGGTAAACTAAAATCCTCTATAACCAGGCGCACATTGATCTTTCACTGAAATTCCTGTTACAGGTTACAATCACTCTATATGAGGAGACAAGTGCATCAACAGATCAGCGTATACCATGAGACAAATCAATGACACATATTAATGGCACAAAATGACTAGAAACAGGAAGGTGGGTGTTTGAGTAGCAATTTTGTGATTTAAGTGGACCTGAATATACATCTGTGCTGGGTGTGCCCACTCTGGCAATCAGCTCTCCACATCATTTCCTGCAATTCTAGGACCTCGTGTCGTCTGCGGGATCTGACCACATTCCTATGCCAACACAGCCTAAAGAGTACCCACTACATACAACTACAATGAGATAAATCTTCTACTTGAGTATGAGCCCCATCTCCGCATAAAACCCCCTCCCCTTTCCCTCCCCCCCTCCCAAAAAAAAATCACAGCTGTAAGGGCTTGTACAATACAGTCGTCACATACTTTGACCGGAAGCGATTAGTGGTTCCAAGCACCAGGACAGAGCGGCTAGTTTTCTCTTTCTCAACATACAAGTGGTTCAATATTACATGCTGCGGTCGTGGTAGGCTTGCTGCGGTATCTGACATTTGGGGCACATTTAAGAGAGTCAAATGTAGATGTGGGGGCACTGATGGAGGCTCTTTCGCAAAATCTTCAGGACCAGGCTGAGGGTCATTGTAGCTAGATTCTGGTGACCGTGGTGGATCAAATCCAGCAACACTATCAAGGTTTTCTGGTACATAATCCTGTAGTAGAAGTGAAACAAGTTACGAACATGAGAATATGAAAGCAAAGGCAGGCACTTCAATCACAAACACATCTCTGCAGATTACCTTACAGCATGAATTAAATATGGTGAGGCCAATAAAGAAAACCCTGCTCATGATAGTCCAGTGGCAGAACTTTTTCAGAACATAACAAAGAATGAGCAGGCTAACTAGGAAAAGAACTTACTTGCACATCCAACACGTTGTTCACATTGGTTGTATCATCTGCCAGCGCAGGTAAGTCGGGTGAATACTTCCACTGTCCATCTACATAGAACTTGAATTGGTAGACTCCTGGTGGGAGCACTTTGATCAATGTGAAGTCCCTCCCTGCTCTTTGTAGCGCTTGCCTGGGGTGCAGGAGACAATTGCAGATCAGCTTTAATTTGTGTAGTAACTTGTTGGTACAGAAATCCCTCAGAGTCTTGTCCACTATACCCATATACTCTTCAATAACTTTCAAGACTTTGTCCCGAAGGGATAACGACATTTTGAGGGTGTCACTTTGTGAGTGGGTATGGGGCACGGCCAATGAATTTGGGTTGAAAGGAAAAGGCTCGTGCTCACTAAAAAAGACTTCACACAATCCCATAACGACATATGAACCAAGGGTCTTCATTGCATACTAGATGGCCTAGAACTCAACTTCCCTCAAATTAACGAGACTGCAATCCACATTTAGAAATCATGATGCCATATTTGGGTGTCCAAATCCGTAGTTAGCTATAATGAACTGTTTTGAGGTTCTGCAAACAAAGGGTCGCAATCAAGATCCTCGCCTCATATAATGTGAGTACTTGCAAATCCTTAAAATTGGCAATTATTAGACTAATCCAGGGTCTACAAATCCAAATTTAATGTTGTGCAAATATAAGGTAGCCATGAGTGATGCATTTATAGAATTTTATAGGAAGTGTCACTACAAGACAGAGCCTCTCATAACAAAGCCACTTGTTCAGGGACCGAAACCACTCCTACCTTCAGGGAAGAAGACGATCTTTTATTTTTATACATTTATGTTCATCCTTTTATTTTTATACATTTATTTGGAACAGGGTGTGATATTAGTACCAGATAAAACTCTTGCATACTACAAGTCTACATAGTGTCCCCCAGGAAGCGAAAGAAGCTTGAAAGTAGGTCTCCATCTCTCCACATCTGATGGTGCACAAACTATGTACTCTAAGGTACATAGAATCTACCTGCTAATCGCATGAGAGCTTCAAATGCCGGTGCATAGAGGGGAACCTGCAGTGAAGCTAGGATACTTCCAAGTAACAGGCCACCTCTCGAATAAAAATGTTTTCCCATTTTTCATGCTACCTTGGTTTCATGCGATAAAAGAGAATGATCGCAAGTTTTGTGTGTCCTTAGAATCGGCAGGTTCAGATCGTGTTCAGCCTAAATTACATGTGACGTATCTTTGGGATCCCATCATAGTTTGAATAATCCAAGTGGTTTGTTGAATACAGGCCTTCGGTAGATGTAAGTTTGATGCCCTATTCCTTCTAGATGCAGTATTCCATGATCTGTATAGTCTTCTGCCCTAGTTTTCCATGCATGGATCAGACCTTCTCGACATCCTTTTTTTTTGGGCCATCGTCAATTCCAGGGACTCATTGGCAAGAGAACAAGACATGGCTGGCCTCTAAAAACATTGGATCGCATCAGGAAGAGGTCAGACGTTTTGATGTATGGACAGACTATCTGGTTTCGGCAATTTTCCAGAAGACGAGTAATTCGTGAAGCAGAGGAGTATAGTAGTAGTATTCACCTTGTTGTCCAATTGTCCCAGGAGCCTATGACGGACACATGACTGCCGCCGTGACTCCATACAATCATAGTTGCCACGCCTTTCTCAGGCTCCCCATATAAACTCGGGTCATTGTACATAACATGCATCCCCTGGGCTTGCTGGTACCCTCCTCCTCCCAACCTCATTTCATCTGCCTTTGGAATTGGCACCATGGGCACCTGCACCATGCAACCAACCAACCATCATCGTCACATTGCCCACCCCTTCCACATGTCCCCCTCTCTCATTCGAAAGAACGAAATTAAGTGAAATACACCAACACATTCTTCTTGCCCCAGACAAGTCCAGACCTAACACCATCGCTATAACCTATAAAGACTCAGGCCAGCAAACCAGAGACCAGAAACCTCACAAAACCGCATAGAAACCTCCTTTCCCCATCGTAACCCTATCTCCACCGATCTTCAACACAGGCGGATAATCCTCCCAAAAATTGGTGACATGCAGTAACCCTCTGTTTTTAAGCACCAAGAAACCCACCTGCGGAGTGAACATGAGAGGTGATCGGGCGGCGCTCCCAGGGCTGTCTGAGGGACTCTGTCCCATAGACTCCGCGGACGCAACGTGACCTAACCGCCCCAGATCCCGCTGCTGTTGCCCTTGCCCCTGTCCCGGAACACTATAGCTGCCTGGATGATGTTGCTGCTGGCCCCCTGCTGGTGTTCGTACGCCGTCTCGCACATTCGTGTTCCCCATGGCAACCAGAACCGGAGCTGGAGCTTCCCCACCCCTCCCCCCCCGCCCCCGCCCTCCTCTCCACGGATGCGAAGCTGCGCCCCGCAGCTTCTCCTCATTCGCAACCCCTCCGCTGCCCCGATCGAACAACGCTGGCCATGCAAACACACATCCCCGATCTCACTCCCAAATCACAATAACCCTCACATTTCCTTGTCCAAATCGCTCACTCCACCTCTCTCTCTCGCTCAATCTCTCCCCCTCCCTCCCTCGCTCTCTCTCCCCCCCTCTCTCGCTCTCCCTCTCTCTCGCTCTCCCTCGCGGCGTCCAGGCCCCAAGGTACCGTCGAGGTACCGAAGATACCGTTCGTCCCTCCTCGTCCCTGCTCGTCCCTGCTCGTCGCCACTTCAGGGTTGGTCCCGCCCACGGCGACCCGGGAGCTGCGGACGAGAAGTTGCGGTCGACGAAGATGCTGTTGGACGGAGGCGGTGCTGTGACGATAAAGTGGTGGAATGTGCGGTGGGTGATGGGGACGAGGAGTGGCGTCGTTCGTGGCTTGGGGGAAGGGAATGAATGAATGGGAGGCGGGGCCGCAGAGGGCCAGGACCAGTGAAGTCTGGTGTGTGTGCCTTTGCTTTTGGGCATGGGAATTTGGGGGGCGGAGGGAGAGCCTGGGGTTGTAAGGGGCTCCTCGCCGCCTGCCGTCAGCATCGCTGCTGCTTTTGCTGTAAAGCAAATGGGGCCGCCCACCTCAGCCCCAAACTGAACTCGTAAGAATGTTCAAATGGTGTTGGAGGTGGAGTAAGCACAAAGCCTTTGTTGGGCTGCGCTTTTCCTTAAGGCGAGCTCTTCGCATCAATTTTGGTGGTCGGTCTTCACTACTGTAGTCCGTAAAGAACTCGGGTTGATTCCCCTTTGTTGGCTCTACCCCGTATCATGGGATAGAGGCATTGTGGAGATTTGCTTTTGAGTGGTGATAGGGCCTGGGTAATGCATGTCAAAACTTAATGGATAAGGTTTGGTGAAGCTCACAAAAGTTTTCAATTTGATTACTTTTCAGATGTCGTTCCAGGACATAAGTCTCTCGTGGCAAAGCTACATTCCCTTGTTAATATATGTCCCTTATATAGTAGAGTGTAATGTTTGTAGGTGATGGGGCACTATGTGTCATAAAATGTCCCATGCCCATAATGCATTGTGATCATTTTTGTAATCAACCCATTTCTTTACGTAGGGTAGGGCCTCTTGGATTGAGAATTCCCATAATCGCGGGCCCACACCTCAATAGTGGGCCCTTGATTCCAGGAATGCCCTCTCCTTGAGGCCCTACCCTATACTTATTAGCTTCAAAGTATTCCATTGCAAGTGAACATACTGGATTTGTGACTTGTCATCAAGATCATTGGTTTTTCTTTTGTTGCAATGGGCCAAATCAACCCCAAACAAAAATATTAAAATGTTGAAATGTTGTTGGGGATGGAGTAAGTGCAAAGACTTTGTTGGGCTAGAGAGAAACGACGCTAACCGCCAGTGTTGACATGAATGAGGGACGCTTCACCTTGATCACGACCCTAAGCTTGTATTGTTGGGCGATGCCTTCTTTAAGGCAAGCCATCGCATCCATTTCAGTGGCTAGTTTTGCCTGATTCTTATTGGCTTCAATAAGTTCCATTGCAAGTGAACTTACACGAACCGTAACTTGTCATAACGATCATTGGTTTTGGTTTTGTTGCAATGGGTCAACTTAGCCCCAAACAAAATGTAAGAATGTTCACATGTTGTGGGATGTGGAGTAAGTACAAAACTTTATTAGGCTATGTCTTCTTTAAAGCGGGTCATCGCATCCATTTTGATGGTTTGGTCGGCCCCTACTAGTCCTTATTAACTTGAGTGATTGAGTTCCATTGCATAGAGAACTTATTGGTTGTTTTTGTTTTTACCTTGATAAACAAGGTTGTCATCAACCATGACATAGTGAGTTCCATTCATAATCAACCACATAACCAACTTACTACTTGCTCCTACCTTGAAGTATAAAATACACTATATATATGATCTAGTGTGGCCCATATGTGCCATGTTAGTTAGAGTGACCTCCATGACTCAACCTATAGCAATAAATATCCCGAACCATATTCTCTAGTTGTCATCCAAGGCCTATGATTACAAGATCATTTTCATGAGTATAAGCCACACTAAGTCATATTATAGTGTAGTCGTTTCGTGATGAATAAGTACACAATGAGCATATTGGGCCATGTATGTAGGTAGGTCATCGCATGCACTTTTGATGATTTTTCACGGAACTTATAGTCTTTGTGAGTTCCATTATGCAATGATTTTATGAGTTGAACTCGTACCTTCATACTTACAACCTTCAAGGCTCCTACTACTAGCCATAATGTAGCGATTTCACTAGGTTTGCCCTTGCCTTGAGGAATAGGCTAGACATTCCTTTGATCATAAAACAACCTCACAACTATATCTAGCCATTCCATAGTGGCTTTGGAGTGGCTTTACGTGTGTATTTGCTCATATCTAAAGGAGTGATGCAGGTAACTCCAAGCAATTCTATTTGTTTGGTTCTTTAAATTCAATATCACCATTGGATGGCATCATAACATTATTCAGTTGCATGGTTGTGTTCCGTTCTATATTGAGCCTCTGACATGGGCCTCTACTATCTCATCTTCATGGGAAGTAAGGTAGAGGGTGCTTAAACCAACACTTTAAGCTATTGCACATACATATGGGTATGTGGTTGATATAAAAAAAATTCATATTAGCCTTTGGGCTAAACATAGGTATCAAGAAAGAAAAAATATTTTTAGTCTCAATTGAATATTTGATGAATATTCAAAGTCAAAACTACTAGCTTCCTTAAACCAATCCATAGGCCCCGTGTATGGCAACCTTGCATATGATGAGGACCCCCACCTTCATTGCCTAGAACCAACACAACGTAGTTGGGTACTAGACCCAAACTACATCAAAGCCCAAGTAGTAATGGTATGCAAAGCCACATGGCTACCTCCATGATCCCACCTGGTTTGCTTGCAAAACCATCACCTTGCATCCTAGGAACCGACTCCCTTGCATCCCGGGAACCGACCCCCTTGCATCCCGGGGAATGACCCTTTTGTGCTTTGTGAGCCTACCTCCTTGGCGTTGTGAATAGAATGGCTAGAATAGGCATTGACAAGCCACCCTAATCCCACCTTGAACCAACCCGAAATAGAGTGGAGCCCGTTACCTATCCTACGTGGAAGTAGTGGAGGCTGCTATGAGGTGGCACCACTAATGGCACCTAAAACCGTCACTCTGTGGGCCCATACACTCCTACACCGCCGGGTAACGGTTCAAGGTTGTAGAGTGTTGGCAATTGGGAGGCGTTCATAGGTGTTGGTTTTGGATGGGGTGTTGGATTTAGCACCCTCTACCTTAATTGATGTTGGTATGAATATTGTGAATAGTGCTGCTATGAATAATATTTTCAATGAATAATGTCCGGATGAACAATGCTTCTTGTGTGAATAGTATCGGGATGAACATTGATTCATGTGAGTAGACTGGGAGTATAACCCCACCCCAATTTCCAAGTGCCAACCTGAATGTATGAATAGTAAACAAATATTACCACTTTGTCGGGGACCCACAAAATATGATTGACATATTCCAAGGTCAATGGAAGAGACCCACATGGATGAACCATGTTATGATAGCCCTAGTTTATTAACACACCCTTGCCCTTTGATTGAAGGTTTCAATGGGATTTGTGTCCATTGTTCTAGTGGAGAGTGGTGTTTTTAGTAAAACAATATGTCTTGATATGACAACCCAAGAAAAAGGGGGAAAACTACTTGGCAAGTAGTAGAAACTTACTACTCGCAAACACGATCGCACGTGGACCGAGCTCCGATCGATGCGGTTTCCCTTATATATTTAAGCACCGAATTCAAAGTACGGCCCAAGGCTCAAAGTTGAAAGCGGCCCAAATTACTGACCAAAACTGGTGGGGTAGTTTTGAGTTCGGAGTCATTGAAATTTGGAGCAAATCAAGCCAAGTAAGAAAGCCTATGATTCCAATATCAAGGGCGATTCCGGTGCTTTATAAGCAAAGACTAAGTCACATTGGGGTTGTCACAAGGCTTTGATGACCCCATACGGCACCCAAACTAACTTACTACCCTCGACTCAATGCCAATGGTTGACCAATTCAACCGTTTTTTCAGGCCTTCAATGCAATATACGAACAACTTCTCAAATGTATGCAATATTTGTCGGACATCTTTTTCTATATTTTAAAAGAATACCCAAAGTCATTTGATCGTGATTATTGATGTTGGATTGGTATATTGTTAAATGCATGGTATTAAAGAACCTACCCATGGGTATCAAGATTGCAATACCAGTCAAACTTACCAATGGTAAATTATCAACGTTGGACTGGTGTATAGGTGAACGCATGGTATTGATGATCAACAGTAAGAGCGGTATCTAAGAACCCACATGTGGGTATCCAAATCATAATATTAGTCAAATCTACCCATGTGTATCTCAAGAGTGAGAGAGAGAATCTTTGTATACCCTAGTTATTGGTTGGGTCTATACCATTCTCAACCATATTGATAGTTAGACGATTTTATATGGGTACATTGGCTCTTGCATGGTGTATAGACCCAAATGGTATTGAAAACAAAACCTTCCTCAAATACCCATACCCTACTAGTATCGAAAATTTGTGAAATCCTCACTATAGATATCCACATGGTATTTTTTAAAAAGAATGATACCAATTCAAAATTGGTAATCTCATGAAAAGGAATTGTGTCCTAGAAGGTTACATGTAAAGGCACGGGAACCCCCTTTCTTGTTGGAAATCAATGAATATTTAAGGAGATTACGGTCAATATTTCAACAAGTTTATTCGCTCTCTTTTATACGAAACTCCACCATACGAACCGTTCAATTTTTGAGATGATGTGTGTGGGCCTTATGTGGTTACTCTTCTCAATCAGACATCTATAATTGAGTGGTATATGGCAAGGTTTGTAATTGAGTATGGACATCAAAATGACACGTGTTACAATGAGATTGGACTACATGCTCATAAAACATACACCATTTATAGGTTCAAATTTTTAATGCAATTGGGATAGCCTATGTGATTGCCTAAGAAAATTGAATTGTTCATTTTGACTTCTTAGTTGAGCCACACCATACCACTCAAATATAGGTATATGATAAGAAAAATAACGAATAAGGGTTGTCTACCTTAATTCACTAGAAGAAATCGTGTCCATTTCAACCCTTGGCCATCACGACTCGCACCAAGAAAATGCATAAACAATTCAATTGGTAGGCAACCGGAAGGTACCCGTGGTGTACCCATGGAAGGTGCCCCCCGATTCCCAACCGAATTGATTTGTTTATGCATTTTCTTGGTTTAGTCTTGATGGCCTAGTCGCAAGGAGGGTTGAAATGGACAAGATTTCTTCTAGTGATTCCTTCCCCAATGAAACCTTGCTTTGACATTAGGTACGCAAATATGCACCCAAAGGGTAGTACTACGCCACTTATGGTATCCAGTGCCATGTGTGGAATAAGGTCACTCACCCTATTTTGAGGTGTATTCTAGGTTACACTAATGACCAACACCTTCACCATTGTCACCTCGTGATGTTTGGTGTTCAAGTGCATTCACTACATCCTGGCATGAGGTGTATGTCTATGTTGCACATTGGTCTACAAGTTGACTAAAGTGTACACAAATAACAATCAGCATTAGCATGCTCAATAATATATTCCATTTGCATGATAAATCGCAAAACTATCATCCCAAGTATCCCAATGTGCTATGTTAAATGTCACGATGTATAAAATTTTCCACTTCAAGAAGTTACTTATGTTGACAAAGAGTTTAATGTTGATAATTAGCGGAAGTGACAGTTTGAGGCCCCCATGCATCTAGTTTAGGCCCTTCACAAATACCTAGTGTACGTGATGCTCAATACCATAAGCAGTGTAGTTCCATTGGAAATCTTAAAGTTCCAACTAATTCTCACTCATCGTTTACAATCTCTTAACCCCTAACTTCCCAAGGAATCGAATTATGGTTGATGGAAGATTTCTTCCCTACATTAACCCTACCTAACTCATTCATCTGCAATCAACGAGCCAACATGGATATCAACCCATAAATTCATGACTAATGCAATTTGGAGATAATCAGAACATGTAAAAAAATTGTCAAAGTGGGAAGTGACCATGTTTTTGTTGTGTTGGGAGCTCATGCGAGGGTGTTGACTCCAATCAATGTTTGACACTTCAATGGAAAAAATCTGCATGTACACCAAAGATAATTAATTTGGTAAAAAATCAATGTTTTTTGACGTTTGTGTAAAAATGGCCTTTGTGCTCACATCGATTGTTGAGTTTAACATTTGGACACTTTTTGATAGTTAAGGAATTCTTTGCATATATGGGTTAGAAATATGAGATAGTTTACACACTCCAAATGCAAGGTGGCTAGCTTATTGTGGTTTGCACATTTTGGCATGAGAATTGCTAAAATTGCTCAACTATTGTGGGAGATAATCCACACTCAACTACACTCATTATCCCAATTAGTGAGAGTGGTACTAATTCTCAAAGCACGCATTATTTGGCCAAATCTCAAAGTTACTAAGGGCTAATTTTTTTTTACGAAGGGCCACTAAATTCATGAATACATGGTCATTTGCCATAGATTTCAAGAAAAATAATGTGTGTTCTAAGGTGTTTGCAGAGTGATTAATTTTCTTAATATGGAAAACATGCTTGTCAGTGAATAGTGCCAAGTGTCAGTGCTCCAATGAATAGTGTTGCTATGAATATTATTTTAGTGAACAATGCTTCCTAGATCTTTTGGTGGAACTAATTCCAAATCAAAAAGAAATTTAGTATCACCTTCACTAATTTCCCAAACTTACTATTAGTCCTCCCTCATTAGTTGAGATAATCAATGTAGTGGATCACACAAGCATTCTACTCATTTTCCAAGTGAATTTGATTGATCGAAGGTTTTTTTTGTTTGGGGGGGATAAAAAGAAGGCATTTTTCTTGTGCATCACTTCCTTCAATTGCTATAAACTAAAAATTCAAAGGGTCATTAACTAACCCTTAACTAGTCCATGAAAACTCCATAACCAACATTAAGTGAAATGCACTCAAACCAACCCTCTCATAGATTTGGGCGAACCAACCCGTACACTTGTTCCTTGTTGGATGCCTAAACCGTTGCCTCCAAGGAACCAATGTACGGGTTGGTTTGCCCCAACCCCCTCTCATAGACTTGGGAAGTTAAGGGTTAAAGTTCTTTTGGCATATGTGAAGGTAGGGCCCATATATATGACGGTCAATTTGAGGTTGTTGTGATGATTGAATCATGCATGCATTGTAGGTTTCGTGCCAATAAGGTACCAAGGCCTTAAAGTAACACCTTCCTTTTGTTGAAACCTATTTTTAATCCTTAAGCCGTCAACAAGTTAGTGCAACGGTGCCATCGAATAAGTCGTTGTTAAAAGTGATTATTCATATGCGGCATTAAGTATAAAATAGCACCACTTTGCCCATTCATAATAGCAGTGTAAGAAGGATGCAAGAACACTTTTAAAAGGGCACTAGCTTTGGCCAATCACAATACTAGTCGGGGATCTATCCGCTCAACGAGGTGGTGTAAGAAGTGATCCACAAAAGGGGGACAACCCCTTCGTTTAATAGAAGATTCTCACTCGCAATAAGATTGATTTTGTGGCGATTCTCACTTAACAATCCAACATCAATAGACTCCCCTAAGGCTGGGGCGAACCAACCCCTATATTGGTACCTTACCGGGGAGGGCGAACGGCTGGGGATTCGTGGCATTCACTTAAAATCAACCATCATACATACCGTGGATGAAGTGGCTCCAATACAAAAAGACCCCCTATGAGGTTGAGGGCCGATTCATTCGAATGTGACATCACTAGACATCCGGTAAGGTACCAATGTATGGGTCGGTTCGCCCTAGCCCTCCCCTAACTTAATGAAAAGTAAAAAGCTTCTTTCCTTAAGACAACTTTGCAAATTTATGTAGGTTACATTTGTTTTTAAGGTTTGTTGATTCTAAATGTGGGAATATCCAAGAATATTTTGTGAAATATTGTTAGTCCCATAGAACAATGTTATGGATCTGAATAATGTTATGCTAATCTACGATTTTTTTTTTCAAAATTATCTAACCTACCTCAAATAGCAAACGTTTCTTAAAGTCTCACTTTAAAACCTCGGTACCTTAGAAGCATGCCACCTACCTCTTACAAACGTGGCCTGCCCCACAATCCTCCGAGAATTTAGTATGCCTCGCATTTACTTTGCACATTTTCTTCACAATATTGTAAGAAAAATAATATTTTATAAAAATATTGGGAATATAATTGTTTTAGATAAGATGGATCACATGAAACCATGTGATTGGGCACTTAACCCCACATGTGCCGGTAAACGGCCTGATAAGAAAGGCATATAGTGCTAAAATCAACACTCTCAAATCTTGCACTATAAGTACATACTGAGAATGTCACTCATCTTAACATCATGTTTTCGCGTTGGTTTTCAATCATCTTATCAATAAAATTCCTACCTCGCACATTGTATGGTGTGTTGGAATGTGCAAAATAAAATAAAATAAAATAAAACGTCGGGGTGTTTGTACACCGACGTGAATGGGAGCCCGTTCCTCTATACCGTGTTCATGTTTGACCAAGCGTCACAGTAAGAGTACTTCCTCCCTCTCGGGAGATGGGCTCCTTTAGTTTTCAAAAAAAAAAAAAAACGCAGTACCTAAAATCTAGGGGGGAGTATATGGGGGTGTGGAGGAGGTTTGTGGGGGGGGGGACCTACGGGGGGTCTACGGGGGGTTGTTTATTATCTAATTTCCTTTTGTTTAGTATTAAGTATGTGAGGTATTTGATGGCGATTTGGTGTAGATGTTTCATAAGTGTTTTGATCTCATTTTTGGGTATTTTTAAATTTTCTAAGTCTTTGATTGCTTGTTCGTGAATGGCCCCTCTCACTCCTGCTGTGATGGTGATGAGAGGGTTGACTTGCCAACCAGCTACTCTGAGTGCGTGTATGAGTGGATTGTATTTAGCGGCCTTTTCACTGTGTGCGGTATTTGGGAATCTGTCATGGCAGTAGGTGAATTCAATGAATTGTATGGTTTTTGATGGGGTTGGCAACAAGGGGGGTTGGCTATCTGTGGGAGCGCCAAGTATGCATAGTATGTCTGGTCTAAGTCTAGCTAGGCATGTGCATGGTGTAGTGGGGCACGTACATTGAAGAAGCCATTGTGGGACTGTGTTGTCTTGTTGTCTAGAGTTTTGGTTACCCGCATTTATGAGTGTATAGCATCTCGTGTGTTTAGTTGATTGTAGCGTATGTACAATTTGGTGGACTGCCTTGTTATGGCGGGCTATACGCAACCCTTTGATGTGTGGGTTTGAACATGTGGAAAGTAAGTGTGGCCATGTGTCAATGGTGTTATTGGGACATATTATACATTTTGGGTTTGGGTATAAATTGGGCCAGAAGATATTTTTTCGGTGGTTACCCATATATTGGGCGTATCGGAGTTTTAAAGTTTGTGTAATTTGGGCATCTGTGGTCCTGGGGTCTTTCCAAAATTGATTGGAGAGTTTATGGTTGATTTGGTCACTGGATGTCCATTTGTCTATGTATGCGAATTTGGATTGGGCTAGTCTTAGTTCTTGGTTCCTATGTTCTTTGTTGATGTATGTTTGTAGGTTGCGTATAGCACCCGTGTGTGAACCTGTTGGGACTCCATTGAGCCAGTATGGCGTGATATGGGCCGTATGTATCTTGGGGGTGCCGGCGGGTTTGTCTCGGAGGGCTCCACTATTGGCTAATTGATCCGCGATTTCATTGCCTATTATGCCTGTGTGTGCTCTGACTTTTTGAATTGTGATTTTGTGTGTGGACCAGGTTATGTGGTTGACTATGGCGGCGATAAGTAATTTAATTGGATGATTACGTTGGGATGATGGGTGTCTTATGTGGTTGTGTATTAGGTATATACTATTGAGGCTATCTGTAAAGATGTGGGTATCTTGCATGTGGTGTTGTGTACCTTGGATTGCTATTAGGATGGCATTTAATTCGGCTCTTAGTATGTTTTGTAGGCCTGGGAGTCTCTCTGCAACCCAAAGGTTGTTGGCAGGGGAGTAGACACCTGACCCAGCTGTATTGCCTATGCCGTGTTCATCAGGGGGTATAAAAAGATCCATCGGTGTATATGCATTGTTGGGGCTTGAATTTAAGGGGGTGGGTATTGTATAGTTCTGTTGGTAGGGGTGGAGTTGGGTGGTTATTTTCCATGTGGTGATACTGTGGGGCTTTGTGCCATGCGCGTGAGTATTTCACTATTTTCTTAGGGGGGGTAATTTGGTGTAGGTGACTTTTGGTATTAATATTGTATAGTTCAAGTATGTTGGCCGTGATTGTGTTGGGTATTTGTAAGTTGCACGGTGAGGGACTTGGATTGTTTATACTTAATATGGTGGTGTATTGGTTTTCTAATTGGTGTAGATATTTTGGCCATTCCGATGTGGGGTTGTATTGTATGGTGTTTGGTGGAATGGTTATTATTGTGTGGTTTTCTATATTGATGAGGGGGAGGGGATTGTCTTTATGGTTGATTATGATGATGGTTGTGGTGTCATGGTTTTCTTGGGCTGCCATGCGGGCCCAATGGATTGATGTCATAGCCGTTTTGAGGTCTGGGGGGTGGGCTAGGCCGTTTCCTTTCCACTTTGAGGAGTGTGCGAGTCCTGTCGATCCGAATATTATGTCTCGATTATGTGGGGAGTTGTATTGCGTGAGTGTTATTGGACATGTGAGGGGTGAGGAGTAATATGAGTGTGTAATTTTGTAGGTTTCTATAAGGGTTTGTAGGGTGGAGGGGTGTAGGGTTTGGTGATTGTTATTTGGGTTATGTTTTTTTGGTTTTCTTTTTGGAAGGATTGTGATGTATCTTTGGGTTAGCCATAGGATTTCGGTGGCGAGTCTTGTGGTGGGGGATTTAGGAAGTGGAGCATAGGGTGCGTTTGGCTTTGGTTGTATCTTTCCCATAGCCATTGTAATCCTCTGATTGGCATAGTTAGGATGTATGCTCCAGTTTGATCGTAGATATAGGATTCCGTCTCTTGTATTTGTATGGTAGGTTTGGTAGCGATGATATCTTTATCTGGGTTGCATTCCTTGGTGGTTAGTGTGAGATTTGGAGCTATGATGGGGGGGCGAATGAATTTTCGGTCCTTAGATTGTAGGAAGTTTATACATGAGTTGTATGTGTTTAGGGTGTTGGTTTTGTGTTGGGTTTGTAGGAATTTGTGGAGTATGAGTATGTTGTGGTCTAAGGTGATGTTGTCATGGTGAAGGAGTAGGGGGGCTTCTACCCATTTTGTCGTGCTAATTGGATGGGTATTCCATTGGCATAAGAAGTGTTGCTTTATGGCTTTGGCTCCCCATTTGTCTTTATATATTATGGTTTTGGTGTTTATTATGGCTTGTATGGGTCTTCCGCTCGTGGGGTCCATTTGTTGGGGTGACCTTGTGATCACTTGGTTATTGGTGTTTATAGCTGGGGTGTTGATTGGTGCTTGTTGTGGAGGGGGGTTATTGTTTGTTGGTGGGTTGTGTGAAAATAGTTGTTGGGCTTGTGCCAGGGCTTCCTTGATTATTTTTGGGGTAGCTTTGAATTTTATTTTGAATTCCTGGGGGGATAAGATTTGTTGTGTGTTTGGGTTTTGGATTTGGTTGAGGGTAGTGATGTTATATGTGTGTAATTTGTTGAGGTATCTTCTAGCATTTTGTTTTTGGTCTAGGGAGAGAAGGGCATAACCTGTAGATTGCATCCATGCCAATTCTATTGGTGATTGTTTTATGGGGAAGTTTTTAATGGTGGTATGTATGTGGATTTCGTATTCTCTTTCAAGTAGGTACATTGTGCGGGCAGTGGGTGATCTTGTACATGCTTGATATTTTAGGCGCGGGAGGTGATAGGATCCCCCGTATTTTGCTGTGATATATGTGGTTAGGCCTTGGTAAATTTGGCCTAGTTGGCCTTGGTCGTTGAGGGCGTTTATTAGTTGTTTGCCAATACAATTGATATAGTCTGGGAGTAATGATGTGGTATTAATGCCGAAGTCTTCTTGGGAGAGGTGGGTTAGTATGTTGGTTGTGCTATTGGATAGGTTGCATATCTCTTTAGTTAATTTACTGAGGATCTTGTCTAATTTTTTAATGTCTGGTTTTGAGAATGAGACTGCATAGTAGGCGTAGGCTATTCCTGGTTTTATTACTGTGTTTAGGATGTGGATTTTTTGTTTAATTGTGGCAGGGGATGCCATCAATAATTTACTTTGATTTTTGGCTTTTTCTATGGTGGTATTTTTTTGTATGTGCCATTTTAGTGAGGGAACTAGGTGAATACCGAGGTATGTGTATGGCTCGTTTTGTGTGAGAATAGGGAAGGGTTGATTTTTGAAGTGGATATGTTGTGCCTGTATGTATGCTTTGAAGGTTGTAGGTTTTAGGTTTGATTTGTTTGGGCATCCTGTAATTGCACATTTAGAAAGATTGAGGTCCAGATATGCCCATTCCGAGAATTTTTGGAGTTTATAGATTTGTGGTTGGATATGTGTTATGCTATCGGTGAGGATGGCGATGTCGTCGGCGTATGCTATGGTGTTGCATGTAGTTGATGATGTCTTGAAGTGGTAGCCTAGGTTGTCTTTTTCTAGCCATCGGAGTAGTGGATCTAGGAATATAATAAAGAGGTAGGGGCTCAGGGTGTCACCTTGGATTGTGCCTCTATTAATTTGGATGGGTGGGGTTGTTCCAAAGTGGTTTCCGTGGAAAGAGGTGGTTGAGTTCGTATAAATGTTGCCGATTAGTTCCACGGCGTCTCGGGGGTATCCTAGGTCCTCCATTAGTGCAAGTAGTCTGGCGTGGTCTATGGATCCAAAGGCATTTCGAAAGTCTATGTAGGTAAGGTATATGTCATTGTTAGTTAGGCGAGCGTCTTCTAGTGTTGCTATGATCGTTTGAATTTGTCGAGATGTGTTTCTTTGTGGTCTGAATCCTTCCTGGCTGAAATGTATGATTTTGTGTTTTCGCCAAAGCTTGTGAGGAGGGCAGTGAGTGTGCTAGTGTAGAGTTTATATATAGTGTTGGCCAACGCGATAGGTCTATAATTGGTGAGTAGTAACGGGTCGCCTTTTTGTGGAGGAGTATTGTTTTGCTGTGTTTCCAGTGATGGGGTATGTTTTTTTGGTGATAGTAGGGCCTTGAGGATTTCGTTTGGGATGTTGTCCGGTCCCGGGGTTTTCCCTCTGGCTAGTTTCTTAAGGCTATTGTCGAACACTTCTCGGGAGAAGTATTCCGAGATTTTGGAGTTATGTGGGCCTCTTTTTCAATGATGAATCCATCTTGGTCATGCCATGGGTATTTGCGGACTGCACATTGGCATGTTGTGTGGTGATCTGTGGGGTCATCACATATAGGGGCTTTTCTATTGAAGGAATTTTGTTATGTTTGTAAGATTTCATGGTTTATGTCTATTGGGTTTGTGAGGATATTGTCATTGGTGTCTTTGAGGCAGTTTAGGGGTGTGTTTATAGTTGGTTTAAATATTTTTTGTGGATGTTTTTAGGTTTAATATTGAGTAGAAGCCTGTATTTTGTGATGGCTTTTTTTTACAGTTAATGGCGGTTTGTTTGGTGGTGATTTTGTGGGCTTCTAGCTTAGCTGTACGGCCTAGGGTGGCGAGCTCTTCAATCCATTCTTGTACCCTTGTGTTATTAATTGGGGTTGGGGGAATGGTTATATTTTTGAGTGTGTATATTTGTTGGATATCCGGGTGACTTGACCACTTTCCGCAAGGTGTGGAATATGATGTTCGGATTGTTTTTCTAGTGCTATGGTATATCTTGAGGTGATGTTTCCACATTTTTTGTTGTTTGCGTGGGAGAAAGCCTCCTTGTTGGCGGGCTCTGTATGACAATATAGGGGGAGTTTGTGTGTTGAGGCACGTTTCTTCGATGCATGTGCTTAGTATGTTGATTATGTCTTGGAATTTTTCTTGTGTTTCTTTCCAGTCTGTATGGTGAAGGTACGGGGTGTGCAGTTTTTAAATGAGTGATTGTGTAGCAAGGTTGGTGGTTTCGTGGAACTGAGTAAGTATTTTTTGGATTAATTCTGGTGGTATGGGGTAAGTAAGTTTTGGGGTGTGTTTCGTGGGGATATCAGTTTTTTGGAGTAGGATGTTGGATCCAAGATCTAGGTTGACGGGGTAGTGATCTGAGTTTTGATTTTGGTGGAGTAGGGTTGTGCATGTTATGTGTGTATGATTTGGCATGTTAGTATAGAAGCCATCGATTAGACTGGTAGATGTGTAGTTATGTCCTCCTTGTCGAGAGAGGGTTTCTGTGTTTTGGATGGAGTGTAAGGTTAGGGATTGCATATATTGTGCCTATTCATGATCTTCGCGAGTGGGAGCTTGATGTGTGCCTTCGTGGGTATGTCCTTTTAGGTGGATATCTCTGTTAAAGTCTCCTGCGAGTATGGTTCTATGTGTTGGATGATGTTTTATTAAGATGCTGATTTGGGTTATGATTTTGGGTATGAGGTTTAGGTCATGTACGTGTGATGGCATGTATAAGTTCATAATGAGGAGTGGTGCTAATGGTTTGTTGGCGATTTTGAGGGCTTGTAGATAAGGTGAGATGCTGGTTGGGGTAGGGATTTTGGTTATGTTTTCAGGAGTGTGGAGTGTTTTGTGGATCATGGTTAGTACTCCACCTCGCGGGGGTTCTTTTGGGGTGTATTGATGGTTTCTTCCTAGGTATATGGTATTTGTGTTGTTGTATAAGATTTTGTAGTCTGGAAATTTATTATCTATGTATGTGGTAGATTTGTTGTGAGGGAGTTTAGTTTCTTGTAGGAGAATAATGTTGGGTTTATTGTGTAGGGCGTTTATGAGTTCTATGAGGCCTGGGAGGCTGGAGCTGATGTGTCCCGTGTTCCAGGTGATGATATGGGCGTTTGTATGGCGGTTGCTTGTGTCTTGAGGTTGTGGATGGGGGTTGTGTATATGGTTTGGAATAGGTGTGAAACCTGTGACTTGGTGGGTACGCTTGGCGAGCATCTGGAGAAGTTGTTTGGGTATGATGGGGAAGTGTTGTTCGAGATTTTGTTGGGTAACGGATTCTCCTTGAGCAATTTTTTGGTTAATGTGATCATGAATGGTTTTTAATGATGGGGCTTGTGGTGCATGTTTGATGAGTATTTGTGACAGGTAGAGGGTATCCTCGTATTGGTGTGGTTCGTTACTTTGGAGTCTACGTAATATGGTGAGACATCTTGGATCAAGGTGACTGGAGAGTAGGTGATTACATTGTTGGGGTACGGGACTAAGGGCGATTATGAAGGCATACAGTCGGTAGTGGGGTGGGTATCTTGATAGTAGGATACTATGCCGTTGGAGGTGTGGTAGTGTTGTGTTGTGGTTACTTAGTGTGGGTTGAGACAAGTAGGGGGCAAAGAGTTCTTCCAGATGATGGTATTGGGGTTTAAGGTTTAAAGTGTGTGTAATGAAATATTGTCTTTGTCTTTTTGTGTAATCTTTTGGGAGGTTATTGAGTATTTGAGTGAGCGGTCCAGGATTAGGTTGTATATCACCGCTAAGGAGTATGAGTGTTTGGAGGTCAAGAATGTGTGTGGTTATCTTATGTATTGTTGGGTGTTTGTGGTGGGGGTGTTTTATGATGTAGAGGGAGATGGAGGTTATGTTGAGGCGGTGTATGTATGTGGGTTTTGTGTGTTGTATGTGTGATTGGTACGGGAGGTGGGGTAGTGTGGGTCCGGGTGGGGATGTTATTGTGGTCTTGGTATGGGCATGTAGTGGGTATTGGAGTATGTGTGTTGGGGGCCCCAATTTTGGGTTTATGGTGTGGGGTCTTATTTGGGGGGTGCATATGTCTTTTGTTTGATTGATTGTGGGGGCTTGTGGAGGTAAGGTATGGGTGGTGTCCATATTATGTGCGTAAAGTGTATGTTGTGCCATGAGTGTTGGAGTCTCCATTTGTGGGGTTATGATGTGGGTCTGATTGTAAGAGGTATATATGTTTTTATATGGGGGGTTCACTTGGTTGGTGGTAGGGAGGTAACTTAACCATATTGTGAGTGTAAGGCTTAGTATTGTAAGTTTGCTTAAGTGATATAATTGTGGTTTTGAGTAATGTTTTGGTGGTGTGTTTTTGTGTTGAGTTTTTGTGGTGTTGTGAGGGCCTAGTTGTTGGTAGATAGTGTGAGTGCATTTGGAAGACATATAGAGTGGCCAAAGGGTGAGTTTGTATTTTTTATTATAAAAGTAGTAGAAAAGACAATACATAGTATAGAGGGACCATTGAAGGTTAGTTATGTGGTTCCTATCCATGGAAAGTGTTGGGCCCTTGGTGGTGCAATGGTGGGTTGCCATTGGAGTGGGTTGTGTTGTTTTGTGGCATTTTGGGTGTCTTTTGTGAATTTTAGGAGAGTTGTGGAATGGGTAGTGTTGGCTCTTGGTTGTGTGGAGGGGCGGGGGACGGCAACAACATTTTTGTGGCGGTAAGTTTATAACTAGTTTGTTGAGTTTTTGTTGGTTTTTGGTGGAAATATTTGTTTGTTGGTGGGTGCAAGTAGTTTTGCTTACTTTTGTGTGTGTGGTCTTGTGTTGTGTGGGTGGTGGTGGAGATGCTACGATGCATGGAGTGCACTTTGGCCACGGTGGTGGTTCTTGATGGTAGTTTAGTGGGTGAGGTGTAGGAGTTGGCATTGGGGGATGCATTAGCATTGATTGGTGGTATCTTAGTGGAAAGATTGATGGAGCTGGAGTTGAGGGGTGGCGTCTTAGTGGGTAGATTGTGGGAGATAATTTTGGGAGATGGTAGGTTGGTGGGTATATTGTGGGAGTTAGCATTGATGGGTGGGCATTGTGGTGTGTGTAAGCACACAAGGTGATGGTGCTTATGAACACCCATAGTATGAATATGAGCAGGGTCCCCACGGTACAATTGTTCTTCGGTGTTGATGTTCCTCCTTTGCTTGTTTCTCTTGGTGCTGGATCTGATCTTCCGCTCTTGTAGTTTGGATTTGGTTTGCTGCAGTCTGTGTTTGCAATTTCCTCCTTCTTCTTGATATCTTGCTTGGGCTTCTCCTGCGTTTCCGTGGTTCCTCCAGGGAACCTTGTTGGTGCCATGGCTAGGGTTCGTCTCGTTTTTCGTCGTTGTATTGTCGAGGGTAGGTGCTTCGTAGGTTTCTGTGTATGCAAAATGTAAGAACCTTGTTCCAATCCTATCTTCACAGCTGAGATCTGTGTGTTGTTCGCTCCTTTCTTCTTGATTCTTTTTCTTCGACTTCGATTTCAAAACTTGGATGTTGCTGCTGTTGTGTGGCTTCTGGATCTAAGCCTCTTCCGGATCGCTTGTGCATCGGTCGTGGAACCTCCTTCGATTGTGTCTTCTCTGGCCTCTAACTCGGATCTGCGATTCAGGAAGGAATTCGGGAATGCTTCGTTGCCGCTGCTGATGCTGCTGCGACAGTACTACTTCTCTCCACCTCCTCTAATCTGGGATATGAAACATCCACGATCTAGCTTCATGATCCCTCTCACAGCTAAACCTCAACCCTCTCATCCCTGCAAACTACAAATATTCTTCCGCTCCAACCTCATCATTTTCTGGAACTTCTAAGCTGAAAGCTCTCTCTCTCTCTGGGGAGATTTTTGGACACAATTGATCAAAATCTTAGTGTTTCCAAGTCCAACCAGTTACATGTTGTGATCTTCCTCGGATCTGCGATCGAGGAAGGAACTCGGGAATGCTTCGCTGCCGCTGCTGATGCTTCATTAGACTTCTCTCTGCAGATTTTCTCTTCTCGCTTCTGGTGTGCCCTGTCCGAACCCTAACGCAAGCTCTCCGCCATCGCTCCGTCGCCCCTCCCACACGCACTACTCTGGTCTCGATATTCCACTGAATCTCCACTGATCAAAACAGATTCACAGCTTTGTAGACACAGATCTGGATTCATTCGTGGTCAGAGCAGAGGCTCCGCCCACTCCTCCCTCCCTAGTGACTCGAATGTGCTAGCCTAAGCAATGTATGTGAGGTGCACAAGAGGGATCTAAGGTCTATGCCAGTCGTAACAGGAGTTTGAGAGAAGTTGAGGTTGGTCATCAAGTATTTTTCACAGCAACACCTAACCGCTTAGGATTTCAACTTGGAAGGTCTAGAACACTGTCTCTTAAATTTTTTCTTTTTCGAAAAAAAATTCAAGAAAATTGGTGAAGAGTATGCAAATTTAAACCTTGCCTAAGGACTAGAAATTTCATAATGTTTTGCATGTAAGTTTGTTGAGAAGATATGTGTATGATCCCAATCATATACTTCCAAATTTATCTCAAGTGACTCCGTTAAGCGAGATGTTGGCTAACCCTTAAAGAACTCATATTTGAGTAAATTTGGACATATTTTTAAATTTTAGACTTTTTGCTTGCTTCAAATCTATGGGCAAATCTGTCAATACACTTCTGATATACCTAAATTTTACGGGAGATGTGTTAATCCTTAACCCAACATTCAAGATTCACTCATGAGGGAAGTTTCAATTGAGATTTTGGTGATTGTGAATGATTTGCATGTACATGTATGTGCTTGAGTAGAGGAATGTTGCATGATCCCCAACAAGCAAAGTCAAAGTCCACTTGGGGTACATGAATTAAACTATATTGAACACAACCTAGTTCAAAGAGGAAGCAAAACTACAGTCACATGTCATTACAATGCTAACATACACGTGGTTTAGATTTGAGTCTAGCCCAAACTTTTCAATATATAATTTTACATAATTTGTGAATGCTCCAATACAAAGAGTGCAATCAACTCACCGGCTAATTTCATGGAGGTCACTCTTGAACCTTTAATGGTTAAGACATAACAACATCTCCACAATTACCACCACATCTCCATCCATCTTTACTTTCCAAGAAGTAGAGGCATTACAACCAACTCCCAACCAAAACTTTGGTTGAATTAAAGGATGAGTCTAAGAACCCGAGTTTCAATGTATGAGGACTACACTAAACATTGCGTCTAGTGTTATTGATTCTATTTGTCTTGCTCAATACTAATTGTAAACTGCCAGTGTAGTGTCACCAACACTTATTGTAAACCTCACATTCTTTGTCATTCCTTGTAAAAAAATTTGGTCATTATAGGTATACAATGTTGCAATTACTGTCACTTGCTCAGTGATTTTTCATTCAAACTTCAATCATACATGACGATATCTCATCAAACATATATGTTAAGCCGATGCGAAATATACCAAACGTTGTTTGAATGATTGATATTTGGATGAACTAGAAGTACTTTGGGATGACACTATTTGTAAACTTATTCATGAAAAGAGTCATTAGAAAGGTTACCACAATCATATAAAACACCATTTGACACTAAATACAAATGTGGAGGGTTTTTAATCTCCCTCTATGTTTCTATAAAGGGCGCTGTATTATCTTGATGTAGGAGCAATATAGAGGGTCAACTTCTTGGTCATACCTCCTATAATGCTAGGATAAAGGTGCGACTTTGGCATCTCGCTATCCCGGGATTCTACTGCTGCATGTGAATTTGTATTGAGTTGTGACACGATCTCTCGATGAAGCTTAGTCTCGGCATTTCTGAAGTAGGTGAAGATTCGGTAGTCCCGATTTGATCAGCGAGCACCCTGTGAAGATGCTTGTTTATTCGGGGACTACTTTACTGCTGTATTTCACATGTATAAATGGCCGCCGCATTGCGGAGCGCAAAATATCTCCCGTTTAATTTTTCGATTCAAGACCCGAGTAACTTTTGACTCTGCTTGATAGTTCGACTTGTAGATTCAAGATTTACAACCTCATGGGTGTGCGTCGTGTTTGCGGAAACCACGAAATACCTTTGTATGTTCTTCATTATTGAAGAGAGGAAACCATGTATTTCATGCCCATAATCTGAATCCCTATGTATATAGGAATCGAAGACTACTGTATGTCCGGAAGAACAGACATGACAGTGGATACACGGAGCCATTTGCGATAGTTATTTTCGAACTTGCTATTCCATAACATGTTGTAAGTGAAGCATACGATAACCAGAGTGAAGAATCCTTGGACATAGAAACTAACCTGCTTCCGGCTCCTCATTCAGAAAAGGCGCCAAAAAGGAATTGAATAAAAAGTGTCAAAAATATTGCAACCCTTTCGAGGTTCTTAGATCAGCTTTCACTAGATCCCGGAGGGGTTTACGTTGCTCTGGCCACACCACAAAACATCTCAAGCCATAGCCGTGGTGTTTCAAGCCCAGCCGCCAGGATGCTCTGCCTAAGAGATGTGGCCATTTATCAGACTTCGCAACGGATAAAGCTTAAAATCAACAACATCATGATACAGGCTTAGCTTCGGCAGGAACAATGCGTCAGCTGTCAGTTGTGGCCCATAGCACGAATGCTAGACCTCCGCTGAGTATTGACTGCATATCATATCTTCAACATCGTCCGCAATGTCCATGCCAGTTGCCGACACTTACATACACAAAGAAATAAGTTCAATAAAATGTTGCAACCCTTTCGAGGTTCTTAGATCAGGGTTCACTAGATCCCGGAGGGGTTTACGTTGCTTTGGCCACACCACAAAACATCTCAAGCCATAGCCGCGGTGTTTCAAGCCCAGCCGCCAGGATGCTCTGCCTAGAAGATGAGGCGGTCTACCATACCAGAAACTACAAATTCAATCATTCATAAGATCCAAAGTAAAGCACGAAGGTTGCGTCAGCTGTCATTTCTGGCCCAAAGCACGAATGCTAGACCTCCGCTGAGTATTGACTGCATATCATATCTTCAACATCATCCGCAAGGGCTCCACATATAAAACAGATTCAAACCCGAAGAACATTCACATCTAATCGACATACACAGAAGCGAGTAGAAAGACAACATAGGAAGGTGAGGAAAGAGATGGACGGAGTGAGAGTATCGGGGCTATTTGTTGGAGTTTCGGCGGCGCAATTTGTGTTCTCAAAAGGCATGGGAGGAAGAAGGGTTTAGGGTTAGGGTTTCGGACGATCTTGTTTACAACCACAGAGGATGACATCAGCGTCCTCCTTCACGCATTCATCTTGTGCAGAATCTGGCGGTGCCAAATGGTAACTCATAGGAAAGTCCTTGAAAATTTGCACAAGAAAGGCTTCTCATTGGCGTCATTTGAGCAAGGAACTTATGAAATTATCATTTGAAACAATACACATCTAAGGGTAGTTAGCATTAGGGTCCAAGACCAAAGAAAACTTCAAAATTGAGTGATCTTATTGGTTGAGAGCGAGATTTTGGACCCAAGGAGTTTACACTAGAGTCAGGATTCAAGGTACAAAAAGATCAAGTGGCGCTAACGTGGCATCAGTTACCCACCAAATCATGTTTGTCCCCCTTTATAAAATAATAATAAAAATCTTAGTTTGATATATCGATCTCCAAGATTGGGTCCAATATTGAGTCCAAAAGTGAGGTCCATCAAGAGGTGTTTTCAACTGCAAGTTTTTTGGACCCAAACCTTGATGTATTTCCACCCTAACATGTGTTCATGGGGGTTGCTTTCAAATGAGAATAAGAAGAAGAAGAGGAAGTGTTCTTCCACTGACATGAATGGTTTGTTGTATTTAAATGCTTGGGTGGAATGTGATGGGCAATAGCTTATTGGAAAGTCTCAAAGAAAGTGAACAAAGATAGACTCCTCGTTTGTTTCATTTATGTGAGTATGATGTAACTTGTAAAGGTTTCATGCATGTTATCTAAAAGACACCGAAAGGTTCATGTTGGTGTATAGGAAATCAAACAATTTTGTGGAATTGGTATTGTTATTAGTTTAAGGGGTTTTCATTTTCCCATCTCTAACTTTAACGAGACTTTAACACAATGATGTACAAGTTCTTGAATATGTGTTGGGGTTGTTCAAACACACGTGGTGTTTGGTTTTCTAAATATCAATCATTTTGTAAATACATGTTGCTCTAGAAGGCAGGGACTCAATGTAGCCCATATGGTATCATGTGGGTGTACAAAAGGGTATTCAATGAAAATTTTGGCTACAAAGTATACATATGAAAACGTATTGTTCACTTAATTTTGTAGAAATAAATAGGGTACTGTGATATTTTGGGGAAGATAAGTATGCCCTCTGGCCCCCCAAAGGTTGAGTGCCCCCCCCCACCCACACACACACCTAATATACTATTTTGGTGAGACTTCAAACGTGAGGTATCCAAGCTTGATGACATGAGATAAATCCAAAGTGAAAACACTCTTTTATGTGATAGGCTATGATGTTAAAACCGGAACTCCCCCTATAAGAAGCCATCATATCATGGAACAAGAATATGTGTCAATTTGGTTCAAACTCAACAAAGCAAGTGAAGGGTCTACATTTCTCGGTTTCCCAAGGGCACTCCGACTTGCTACCACTCATCAAGTGTCATTCAACCCATTTGAACACAACGATATTTCAAAGAGTGGAATCTTGTGATGTTCATATCATGCTAAAACGAAGCAATGACGAGTCCTATTTGTGTAGCTCCTCGAAGTCTATCTAATGAGCTATTGTTTAGCCCAATACCACCCAACTATTTGAATACACCGAACCCTCAAAAGTTCGGAATGACATAGTGTTCCAATCGTGTGTAATGATTATAGTCTAAGGCATGAACCATCCTTGCATGAGCTATTGAAGAGGTTGAGCCACCATCCAAGCCAATAAAGGCGGAGATGATAAGTCTAGTTTCTCACCGCTCCTCCTTGATAGCCATGCAATATATAGTAGAGGCACCTATTCCCGATCAAGATTCCATTGGCAATTTATAGGGTATCGGAATTTCGATTAGGTTAGGATTGCATTTCGATCACGTTGGGACTGAATTTCGATCAAGCTGGAACCAATAATGCCATGACACATATCCTAGTTTTGAGTGCTAGAGTGAGGAGGAGCGAGTGGTTATGGTAGACTATAGACATTGGTAATATGTTCGGACGAACTTTTGGCTTCGAAAATTCAAAGTAAATTCAATTTAAGGAACAAAATTACCAAAACAAATTGTTGTAATTCTCCTGATTTTTATCTTCCTACACAGGAAAAATTTGCACCACGTTATACTTCTTCAAATCTGGTGCAAAATCTCTTAAATGATCGGTTATGGGTGCCTCCACTCTAGTCATCCACAAAGAATTTGGTGCCTCTTTGAAGGATTCACAAAAATAAACTATGAGCTCATTAGAGCACTTATGATGGAGCCTAATTCCTATGCATGACAAGTGTTTCACTTGGAGTTGACATGTGTCCATCCAACCTTTGTCACTTCTTTACATGAAAGTGGAAGTTAAAGGAAAAGCAAAGCTCACTTAAGAATCCGTGTAAAGGCCCAATGAATAGAGAATGTCAACACCATCAACAAAAGGAAGATCCAACATGTGCTACTACTCCATAAGCTAGAGTACGGAACAACACACGCGGCAGCTTTGCATAATAAATTCCATCCACCACAACATTGCTAAAGCTACCAACAACCGTGGCTGCTTGAGAAGATGCTATCTGGCTACTTGAAATGTGTATAGCGTTTTCCGCCAATACTTTGATAAGATTTGATTAGAAACATAAGATATCACGGGGACATGGGGAAACACACAGCTCGAGGTGCCTACGGGCCACCCTTGACATCTGTCAAGAGCAAGGAAACTTCTAACACTTGTGTAGTATTAACACTTTAACACTTATCGGGGTAGCATCATAACATTATTTAGATCCATAACAATGTTTTGTGGGACTGACAATATTCTACGGAATATTCCCGTAATTCTCCACATTCGGACTGAATAATACATAAGATGTGAATGTCATCATGTATCTATGCATAATGGGAGAACAACTTTATAGTAGCTTGATGAGATCCTTGTGCATGCCAAGATCCTATTTTCGTTTGAAGTGCTCGAATGCTATGGACGAGAGATTTAACATCCGTAGGTCTTTGTTCCAAAGCTTCCTTCAAGGTCACTACACTAAATATGCCAATTAGTGAGTGTGGGAAATTAGTGAAGGTGATACTAAATTCCTTTATGCTATGAGTTAGTGCCACCAAAAGATCTAGGAAGCATTGTTCATCTTGGCACTTGGCAGTACTCACTGGCAAGCGTGTGGCATGCACTAATTTTCTTGAAATCTATGGTATATGAGCATAGAATTTATTGTTGTCATGAATTTAGTGTCACTTAGTAGCAACTTCAACCCTCAGTAACTATGAGACTTGGCAAGATTGTGTGTGTGACTTGAATTAGTACTACCCTCACTAATTGGTATATTTATTGTAGTGCAATTTTAGCATCCTTGAATCCTACTCTATCTACCACCACATCACCAATTTGCACATTGTCAACTTCTTCAGTGGGTTCATTGTCAGCTGCTTCATCTCTTTCATCAAGCATACCTATAATTTCCTCCTCAACATGTATCTAGGGATTGTCTATATCAAATTCCAATTCATAATTGATGAACTCATGTACATTCATAGTGGGTCCAGTGTCACTCTCTACATATACTGTTAGTTGTACCAATAAGGTAGTAGGGTTTGGGGTTTAGGATTAGGATTATGCCAATGTCATCAAAGTTATAAAGTTTCATAGGCTCACTTTCAACCAAATTAACATTTATCAAGGTCAATTCATTCAAGAGGGAAGCATAATTTTTTTTATAAATTCTCTTAACAGTGAACAATTCACATCTACTAGTATAATTTTTGGAGTTTTTTTGGGGAGCACAATTTTCCTTAACACATATGTGATTTTAACACTTATTAAGGTAGCACATATCGAGGGTGGACTGTATATTAAACAAGAGAATCTATATTAAAGGCCCACAGAATACCTTTTCGAGGCATTTTTGAAATGGTTTCGTTCTCTAATGTAGAGAAATTATTTAGAAAATTCACTATATGGAGAAGGTAATGAAGTTCTTGGCATATTGACCATTTCCAACCTCAACATTTTTATGTGACTCCTGTTTTTAGCCAATTATTCTGAAGTTCAATTGATGCAGATCTACAACAATGTTGTTTGTTCCAGCAACATGCATGCAGTCTAAGATTCATCCTTCAGAGCTTCTTTTGTGTGTCAAACTCCGAAATTCATCCTTATGTTCATACTTTACTATGTGAGTAAAATTGGCCAGGAGGGTTCAGGAGAGAGAATTATCACATATGTGCATACCTTTCACTGATCCAACATAAAAGCCCTGAAATGCAGCCCAGAGACCACTTATTTTACTAAAACTGACAAAGGAATTAACTTCAACACCATGAATTACTTTAGTCCAAGTCATGTGAGACAAACTTGTAGGGGTCAAGTTTTCATGTTGGATGGATGAGAGGTAAGCTTGTGTGTCATAATTCTCTCTGAGGATTTAGGGTTCTGATTATGAACAAATCTATGAGAACAGTGTAATCAATTGAAAAATATATTCAACATCAATAACGTCCATCAAAAAATGACGCGTTGATGTCAAGTGAAAGCTCAGGCAAAAGCTACCAAGAAGGTTAGATATACAAGGAAAAATAGTACGAGGTCAAAGTGAAATTGATCACATACACCTTACCAACAACTTAACCTGGAAAGGTGTCGATCTTTTGAGCACATAGTGAAGCTCATCATAGCAAGTGTCCTTTTAGTGTCTTCGTAAGTAAAAGCCTTGTCATACACCACTCAAATATAGGTGTTCAATAAAGGAGTGACCACATATGGCCCACACACCGTAGACAAAACCATCTGCACACATGTTGTCATGGAGAAGCAAGAGCCTCTTATTCATAATCTGAGTAAAAAAATCATCCCAATACTTGAAATGACATCGATGTGATGTGTGTTTGTCAAAACTGTCTAATTCCCAAGTCTTCTACAGACTCCACGTCCACTATGCAATTCGAGGACATAACCCCCATTTTCATGTGCTCAAGCTGGGTGTGACTTCCCTCCCATCACTGAAAACCACTATAAGTGCAAAAATTGCCGCTAGATTTCCAAAGCCTTCTAGACCCACACATGGTGGGAAGTAGGGCAGTAAGAGTTTGACAAGGTGTGTTCCACATTACTACTGCACGTTGTAGAAGGAGTCAATGATGGCATCAGCCAAGTATGCACACTTGGCCAGGTTGAGTCCAGCTAGTGAGATTCTACCATCCTTGGTCATGTACACGTGCCACTTGTCTGTCATGTTGTCACTCTGTAAGCCACAAATCACCACTCAGTTTATTGAAGGTGAACAAATGTTTGGAGGAAAAATGTGACATTCAGATAATCAATGGAGAGTATTGAAATGACAAAGCTAAAACCAGTTCGTACCTGCAGAAAGTTCAAATAAATCACTAAATGCATGTTTCAGAAGCATACACTGCCTTCAAAATCTCACAAAACAGCTATTCAGCCACAATCTGAGTTCATAAATTTTACTTGAACTGGGAGACTAACCTGTGCCTTGTTCAGACCAGTGAAAGAGAACATGCCAATCTGCTTCAAAACAAAAGACCAGTCCTTGCCACTTGTGTCTTTTGTTGACAAGTCATCATACAATTTTTGCCTAACTGTCTTGATACGCCCAGCCATCATTTGCATCTCGGCTCTCCATTCATCAAACATGGTGGCATCCCCAACGACATTGGCAACAATGCGAGCACCATGGACAGGTGGGTTTGAGTACATGGGCCTGGCAAGCCTCTTCAATTGGCTCTTAACCCTGAAACAGGAAATGTGAATCAGATGCTTTGGCCCCACAGGTCAGACAAACTAAACCTCTCACATAGGCATTTGTAGTTGCCTGTGGCTAGCAGGAGGAAGAGCAAGAAGAGATGACTCCAATGTTGCCACCGGTATGAATTATGGTATTGCTTCCTTTTCAAGTTGGTCTATTTATACGAAACAGACATCATGAGAATTAAAGCAACCTTGCAGACTACTAACTCTTTTGAGAGGTGAACACCTTAAATGGGTGAAGACAAGCCAACCCTCACCTAATCTGCTCCAAAGGCAAGCCCCTAGGTTCCCACCTGGTTGGATGAAAATATCCGGTGTTCTTTTGCACTTTGTTCGAAGTGACTGAAGTTTGTGACAGGAGAATATGAAAAATCTAAAGTTTCCTGGAGTTTCATCAAGAGCTGACTCAAGACTACCTGTTGGCGACATCTGTAGACGAGACAACTGCATTGATAGCACCCACCCGCTCAGCATAGAGACCCAGATTCTTGCTGTAGGATTGAGCCACGAAAAGCTCCATACCACGAGCAACAAATGTCCTCACAGAGCTTGCATCATCATCCAAACTGCCACTTGCAAAACCCTATATTGACATGTATCGAATGAATTTACATAGGTTAGTAGTTCATCCCATTCCATATCCTTCCAACATTAGAAGTGCTGTTCCAAACATACTGTAGACATCACCATGCAATTCCAGATTCACCAAATATTGAGTTAAAAATCCAACCTGGTAAGCCACATCAAAGAATGGCATGTGGTTCTTTTCCTGCAGGAGGTCAGCGATCTTCTCCCATTGCTCTGGCGTTGGGTCAATTCCAGTAGGGTTGTGTGCACATCCGTGCAACAAGATGATGGAACCATTGGGTGCAGCCTAGAAGTTCAGCAACAGCACAACGATGATTTTTTTTAGACAAAAAATTTAGACTCCTAATGCAAAACAGGATCATGAACAAAAAGGAATCTTCAAAAGACTTCAGCAGGATAAAGCCTACACAACAACAATCCATTCCTATAAATCTTGGACGTCATGAGCCTGAGTCCAAACTGCAAAGCCTTGACTAAATTAAGTCTTTATTCTAACCTCAATATCCGCCATCATGCCTTCAAAGTCCAAACCAACAGTGGAAGGGTCAAAATAACGATACTCTGCCCAGGGAACACCAGCATCATTGAAGATATTTTTGTGATTTCCTGAAAATGGACACAACAGAAAGTCAGGAAGAAGTGAATGTCACAAGACCATACCAAAGATCTAACCACAGCAGCTTCTAACTTACAAGGAATGACCAGATACTCACCCCAAGTTGGAGAAGAGATGAAGACCTTTGTGCCAGGCATATAGCGTTGAATGAAAGCAGCTCCAAGACGAAGAGAACCAGTCCCTGACAAGCCTTGGACGGTGGCAACCTGCAAGGCATGTAAAGGTTATACATGAGGTAGTGGAACTTGCTAGATTTGTTCATCAACTAACAAAATTGACCAATTTGAAACATAATTATAACAACTTCACTAAGACACCTCCTTTCTTTCCCAGTCCTTTGAATTAGTTAACAAATCAAGAGCAATGTCCAGCACATTTCAACTGGAACTTACCCTGTTTTCTTGAATGGCAGCATTGTCAGCTCCCAAAAGCAACTCTGCTGTTGCCTTGTTGAATGCTGCAAGACCCTCAATAGGAAGATACTGCAAACAAGTGGAAATTTCAGGTCAGTAGAGCAGCTAAAAAAGAGTGAACCCATCAATTTCCAGAAACAGCAGATAGCTGTGACTGTCGGGGAAATCTTAGAATCTTTGAGGGAAAATTTCACAAGAATGCTAACTTACATCCCGCAAGAAATCAGGTGTCTGGAATCAACCGAGAGAGGATTGCACGTACCTCTTTGTTGTCACCGCCTTCCAGCATTTTCTTCTCAGCCTGTAAAACCAACATTACAGGGTAACCTGTCAACAAAACTCAAAATCTGCAGATATGATTTTCTATCAACAATTCACATACACGCATACAACAGAATGAATACCACTATGAGTAACTTGTTATTTAAAACCACCACAACATCCAATCATTGCAGACAATTTAGTTGTATAATCACCTTCTTCACAACCTCCAACACATAAGGCTGGAGCTCCTCAGTGCGGTATGCACCGACTCCAAGGTTCAATTTCTTGCTGTCTTCATCTCTCTTGAAGGCCTCAGACACTCCCAAGATGGGATCAGCAGGGGCCATGGTCACTGACTCGAAGCGGGATACATCTGTGGCCACAGCCATCAAAAGCTTGGCATGTCCCTAAAGAAATCGAGGTTTATTTTATTAAAAATCATATGGGCAATATATTGCATACTGCCTGCAAAGTTCATGTGGCTGTCGAGAAATCCAGCACGTAGGTATAGAACGAAGCAGAAAAGCCACAGAAGAACATTTAAGTAGAGGGAAGCATTCCACAAAAGACTACAAGAGAGGCCATTAATAAGGCCCTGCGTCAGTGGAAATCATGCTCCTTATTGAGGCAAAAACAAAGCTCCCGATATATTGCACTCCAATGACCGAGAACATAGAAGAGTTTTCGAGAATGATCTCTCACCTTGCAAAAAAGGCGAGCATTCTCTGTCTTCTGCCCAGGGAAGGCGGCAACCCTGAGGCCAGAGACCTTCTTCTGCGAAATGCAATTTCCCTGAAGAGACACAGAAAATCCACTTAGAGCGGGCCATGGAGGGGGGTTCTATGATTGAAATAGATAAATAAACAAGTATATCAGACACACATGAATGTCTCAAGAATTGCGAAGACAACATGTTAGAAGCTCAAACCACCATGATGATGATCCATGTGTTTATGTTGATTATGCTAGAAGATATGTCATGTGACGACTTCCAGGTAGAGTTCAATGCTCCTCCACTGGACCTGCCAATGATAAACCCTTGCTTCGAAAATCCTAAACGAACTACCCATACACCACATTGTCGTGGACGGATCAAGGACACGACGAAAGACGGGACACTGTAAACACCGCCAAACTCTTCATAATTGGAGGAATCGCACACCAAGTCAATCCGATCCTGAACCACGGTGACTTAAACCTCTTAAGTTGCAAAGCGGGAATGAATGACGAACCCGAACGGCCTCTTGCCCGGCAGCAGTGGTGCTCAATGTCGCAGGGGACGCCATTGTTGTCGCCATCGCGAAGAATGTGCACACACACAAGCATGCACCACTCGTGGTCTGTGTTAGTTAGGGTTCAAGTTGGCGATGGCGGAAGCGTAGACAACTTGTGATGAAAGGCTGCTGAGAAGGAGCAATTAGAAAAGAGCACAACAACAGAAGAGAAGCGAAGAGGAGTGAAGTGCGACAAAAGAGGAGAAGCTTCTAGGGTTCTCCATTTGCCACGTGGCCTCGGTATATTCTCCCCTTTCTCTCCGTTTCTGCGTGCCCATGCAGCTTCGAGAAGGCTTTCATCAAATTGAATTTCACGGCCGGCTAAGTTCGATTTCCCAGTAAGCACCTGTTAAAACGTCTACCTTATGCAATTCAAACTCATCACACTTGAAGGATTGATTGATTATGGGTTTCAAGGATTTTTTACCATCCTCATCACACCATCAAATCTAGCCTTATTATTTTCTTCGGTTAAACACCTCCATCATGTGGCTTAGATGTTCCATGACAGACCCACCCAACAAGAATTTTGATCTTACTTCGGTGAAAAGGTCACTGGTAAAACCCAGTGCACATGTATGAAGTCAAAAAAGAGGACCAGTGGGGCTGCCAATCGCCTGGAACTATACTTCGTAGCCTTTAGCAGGCATTGATTGATTGAGAACTCCCACAGCTTTGCAACAAATAATCACTTTTAAGTGATATATTTAATGCTCGTCACCACATACGTACTTTTGCAGATGCCACTACACGAGATTGGACAAATAACTTCAAAAGTGATTTGCCAAAAATGAGTGAGATATGCATATACCAACAAAACAGCCGGAGCAGGTAGATGGTATTAGCCCTAGAAGTTTCATCTGAGTATTCCCGAAAATGTTGAGTCAACTTGTGGCGTCTGATAAATCTGCCATCTTGAGGTAAGGAATTTAAGGATGCTCTTCCTACACGCCAAGGATTTTGGAGCCCACCAGAAACCTCACAAGTGTGATCTTGCTCAACAGTGCAACCTCAGAAATGTGGTCATCAGCAAATATAAATATATATCTAGGTACACAAAGACCTGTCATTTCATAGCAGACAGGTCCGAAATTGAATGGAAACATATTGAAACCCTCAGAGAACATAAAACCAGGTGTATACAATGCAATTCCTGACGCTAAAGAACCCAATCAAGCTCTGTCCGCCTAAGAATCCGCTGCCCTGGCCCGCCTGCTAGTGCCCAAACCAAAATTTATTGGTGTTGTCCACGTTGTTGCCCGTAGCTTGCTTGACCGGACGGAACCATGGACGGAATAAGCTCCAACCACGTTAGTCATCCTTCGAGCCACAAACCTTCATTGCACATTGTGAACATTCCTTGTTCCCATCTCCTCGATTCTGTACCACAGTTGCTAATGTGTTATGCGAATGAAATCTACTAATGTATTATGCACCAGCTCTAGATCCAAAATTGTATCATACACCAGATCCAAATCCAAAATTGTGTCATGCATCAGATCCAAATCCAGAACCGTGTCATGCACCATATCGAAATCCAAAAATGTGTCATCCACCATATCCAAAAATGTGGTATGTAACGAAATTAACGGACCCGAACTTGTTAGTCCGCACAATTATTTCATACAAATAGTGCTTATAGTCAAGTGGTCTTTCTCTCTAAGCATGTGATGTTAAGAGTTTATAGCTTAGTGTAGACACCCTCTTGTTTTGTGCCTACGCTCACATGATTTGTAGGTTGTGCATGAGTATTTCTGATTGCACTTAATTCGATTATGTACTAGTAGTTGACGGGGTGTTAACTATGCGATTTTACTATGTTTGATGATTATGTTGATTCATATTAATCTACCATTCATATCAGTGTAGACCTATGATTGTTTTGTATCCATTCAGTTGGATTATCACTTATGATTTGTAAGTTTCTAATTGGTTAGTTAATCCAATTAGTTTAATAACAAGGACTTAATTATCTGATAACATATATCCACATACACATATCATATTGATATGATGAATTTTGCGGTTCCAATACAGTTGATCAAGACATGGATGGCATTAGGTTGTGATTTGTGCAAAATGCTTACATTTTCCATTACAGGTTTCAAACCCAACTACGAAATAGACGTGTCAATCTGATCCGGTTGCCGTTACAACAACATTCTGCATGTGCTTCTATCTGGGGATGGCCAACAATCTAGTTTGCAAATCTAATGGCGTAGTCGTTTTTTTTTGTTCAAGGACAAAACATATTACAGAACTATGGAAGTAGCAATTTTCATTATGAAGATGAATTTCAGGAGAAACCTTAGCTGTAACATTTACAAACTAGACTGTCTATTAGAATTATACAATTTATTGATTATGTCAACTCAAGTTGATGTTCAACCATGAAATAAAATGATTCTTTCAAAATTACTCTAATTTAAATCAATTCATTTTTTCTAGCCTATAGAAAGTGGCATATAAAAACCGTTATGCAAAAAATGTTGTACAAAATATATCATACAAAAGTTGTTATGCAGAATGTGTCGTGCATAATATGCCATGCTAGATGTATCGTGTAGAATCATTTATGCAAAACTTGTCTAGCAGAATGTGTCGTATAAAATCTGTCATGTAAAATGTGTCATGCAAAATTTGTTTGGCAAAATGTGTCGAATAAAATCTATCATGCAAAATATGTTTGGTAAAATGTGTCATGCAAAATAGCCGGCCGTGAAATTCCTAACCTAGTTGCTAGAATCATCCCCAACCTTCTTCCAGCACATTTTTTATTGAGGGGTTTACCCACATAACACAATCAGTGTGTGTGTTTGACAAAGTTTTTGCAAGTTTTTCACTTTGGACACGCAAAAACTTGCACAAAAAAAAATGCACGTCAATTGACACGCACAATTTAGAAGTTGGCACATACTGTGACTTGTGAAGGAAAAAAAAACACACATCAATTGACACGCTAGAAATTGAAATGACACGTATTGCTAGGCAACTTAAGCAATATAAACTGCAACTCAAGTATCCGGAAAACATAACCCATAACAGTAGGAGAACTTCCTATGCTCACTTACATACTTAAGTTTAGCCTTGCTCTTGTAATTTCCATTGTAACTAGGAAGGCTCTACAATTGAGATGGTGATTAGAGAGGTGGTGGAGGCTAAGTACAAGGCCGACAAGACCATTTTTCCTAGTCTCTTGCGGATGTATTTTCACAACTGTTTTGTGCAGGTATGTGAATGAACAATTTGTTCTAGCAAATCTTGAAGAATGATGTTTTGGCTAGTTAAATATTGGGTTAATTTTGAGGCGTCTTAGGTTGACATTGGAATGGTTTGAGGTAGACTTTGCATAGTGTAAAGATCCCTTTCAAATTGAGTTTAATGTACAATGTACAATTCACAATGCTTGAATTGAAGCTACATTGGAGGAAATATTGTTGTTGGACTTGTGATTTGAATGTCATCAGCGTTCACAAGTCCCTAAAATATTGCGCATTGTGAAGCTTTAGCTGCACGAGATGCAGCTAGAGCTTTTCTAGAATTTCAAATGTTGGATCATTTTCCCAACAAAGTTTATAAGTGGGTTGGGCCGTAATACAAATCGACGCAACGAGCTCAAACAATTGTTGAAGAATGTATTTGAAAAAGATTATGTAGTGGTTTTACAAATTCATGCAGTACGGTGGCTTTTTCGAGGTAATGTCATGACCTACTTACTACAATGCATGCCAATGTTATTAGAATTATTCAGAGATGAAGAGCCACATTGATATGACATCATGTGCTCTTTTAAATTTCATTTTTACTTGAACTTGCTTGTAAATGGTTTACAAGAGTTGAATAAATTGAATATCAAATTTTAATATGATATGGTTGATATCACAACTATTAGTGTGACCATTGATATTACTATTTCAATTTTATCACATCATTTGTTATATGGGAATGGACCTATATTTGTTCATTTGGGAAAATTCTTGAAGGATCTGCGAGAAATCTTCAGTTGAGTTATGAAAACAATATAGGAGATCGTATTATTCATGCATTGGCAACTGATGGGCCCAATGAACTACAACAATACAAATTATTGCATGCATCTCATGTGCAAAGAATTGTTCATGCTTTGAATGATTGTCTCCCAGACCTCCTAGTATTCAATGCAGTCAAATTTTTCAGCTCTCGTAATTATCCAAGCGATGATAGTGACCAAATCACAAATACTGATTTGTGGCTCGAAAGGATATTGTTGAAGTTTCAATATAATGAAGAAGAAAAATGACATGTGTAAGGCAGAACTCTTGGAATTTACAGAAGCACTTCAGCATGAGTGTGAGAACAAAACAATATTTGAGGCTTGGCACATATGTGGTAACAATTTGGAATGGCACACAAATTGACCTAAACTTATGCAACTTTGACAAAAAATTATACTCATTCCATCAAGTTTAGCTATTTGTGAGAGGATTTTTCAAACAAAATGCAATCAAAAGCCATTTGCGCAATAGTTGAACTTGAAGACCCTTGATGCTCCTATGTGGGTCTCTCTTTGTGGGCTTGAAGTGGATGCAATGGATTGGGCTACCATCTTCAACATTTGGAGAAACATGCGAGACCGAAGGATACTTACGCTCGATTGATAATTTTTTTGTTTGTTACAAATCAAGATTGTATTTTGATTATTCAATTTTTTTTTAAGTATTGTGCAACCCACAATTGAGGTGACATTTTAGAATAAAATGTATATGTCAATTGACATTCATTTTGTTTTTGAAAACGTCACGTGACACTTTGGATTTGAAGTTGAACGTCAAATGAAATTTGTCAAACATACACACTGAACACAGTGGTACACTTCCAAGACATTATCTCCATTGTCAGGATAAAGAATTGAGCAATCTGTGGAAAATAAATGTCTCGCCAGAGGGATTTTTTTAAGAAGGTGGTGGCATAGCCAGCATCTCCTTAAACGAGCATATTTAATTCTCGATGAGATTTAAAGCATTTTGGAAGTGAACATGCTGTGAAAACATGTTTGAATGTTTTGGTCGGATTCCAAGCCAACTTGCATTTGAGGACACTCCATGTTGACATGATTCGAACTGAGAGTTACACCAATCCAAGCATATTGCAACAAATTTAAATGCCCAACTTGAAACCAACTTAAAGTTGAGGAAAAACCTTGAAGGATACATGAGAAAGAACAACTTTAGAGACATTGAGGTGATAGATAGTCACTTGTTATTTAATTTCAAATTATGATGCACATTGTTTGGTTTCTTTCAAGTTTGTAGCTACAAAAAAATGATAAGCCCAATTCTCTACATTTCATTGCCTAGATTGCATTTGCTCATGCGTCTTTTATTATGATAAGCTTATTAGTAGGTGATTGCAACTCTTGCCACCGATGAACATATCTCATGGTGCATCCGTTTGTTTGGTAGGTGTTGCAAATACTTTCCTCTTTGGCCATACATGCCGGGGTGGATTCAAGATTCGATGACATGCCAATGTATGCTCAAGCTTCTAGCAATTTCCATGGTGATGAGTGGTTTAGTAGTGCTGCCATTCAAATGGAGTCTACATGGGATATGAATTAAACCTGTTTTGGACAAATTCGTCTTCTTTTCAAGTGCGACATGTATGCATTGATAGGGACCCTCAAAGTGACAAGGGAGTTAGCCCTTGTAAGAATGTATCAAGAAATTAGATTCCATCAATTGCTTAAGTGTCAAGAGCTTAGGTGGTCACAAACTGGACAAATGTGCATGGTTATAGAGATAGAAGATGCGCTTAGGGTTGTGCATGTTATTCTTCATCACTTCAAGAAAGACGGTAACTTCTTTGTGAACACGCTCAAGTTTTGATGCCTTCCACAATATCTCCAAATCTTCTTCAAAGTTAATGGTTTTAGTTCTATTGAGAACATCAACGTGTAACCAACATGATGCATTGACCAAACATTGACTCTACAAAATTCATTGTTACACTATTGGGTAATCACTACCAGTTGTTTTCGTGTTGGTTGGATACTAGAGCAATATGAAAATTGGTTTATCAATTAAACTTCATTCAATCAACATTGAGTCTACATAAAACATTGTTATCATGTTGAGTGGTCATTACCATTTGTCCTCATGTAGAGTGCATACTATTACAAACCTGAGTCATCAAATAGCATGCATTGAAAGTTGTGGACATGCACTCAATGACAAGTCGATGAAAACAATGCTTCAAACGCGTATACAATGGAATCCATTGTTTAAGTGTGGACTTGTTTTTTTTCCATTTTCAATGGACTAGTTATCGATTCCATGTGCATTGACACAACATATAATATATATTGTTTTATATATACTGTACCAATGCAACATTGAGCAACAAAGAAATTGTTTCAACATTGAGCGGATGTGGACCCCATGCGGGGCAAATTTGTGATGATTAAAAAGAAGTGACCTCTTGGTCTTGTGCTCTCTCCCTCTTAGAGTTTTACCCATCATAACTCTCTCATCTTCTCTCACTTTGTTTTGTAACAATGAGGATTCATTCAAGTGCAAAGGGGGTGCAGATAAGATGAATTTCATCCATCTCCTCGGGAGCATCTCCGGAGTCCCCAATCGCACACCAACACCAAAACCCAACCAAAACCCAGCCAGCAACACCCCCTCACTCCCTCCCTCACGCACCCACATTTGGTCGGATTTCCCTACTACGCAATCGATGGGCCCAATCCGCATTCGCAAGTTCCCTTGAGCACTCGCAGTTTCTTGATCATCTTGCTGCGGGACAGGGTGGGTGCAGGATTCGTTGTGCGGGAAGCAATGGCAGGAGCAATTGCTGCGACCAGCTGCCGAGCGTGGGGCAAGAACCTCCTCGTGTCGCAGCAATGTCGGAGTGGGCAGCTTGCGAGGTGCAATGTGCGGCTGATTCATCATCAGGGCTCGAGGGGGTTGCTGGCCCTGGGAAGGAGAAGGGAGAAGTTGGCGGGATCCGTGAGCACTACTGAGGTATGGCTTATGTCTTGCGTTGTTTCTTCCCTTTATGCCTATCTGGAGGGATTCTTTTCTTTTCTTTTCTCGCTCACGCAACTCTGAAAGCGTGGAGGATGGCATTCTTGGAGGTGAGCATGAGTTAATTATTTAGGCAGGGATGGATGGAGGGAAAGCCTGTGGTTTGATATGGGAATAAGAGTGCAGGATGCAATATCAGCTGCGTTAATTTCAGCTTGAATCTGAAGAGGTTGTGGATTGGAGGGTGGGAGTGGGTTTTATTTGAAGTAGGAAGAAAACATGCTTCATAGGCTGAGTTATGTGATTAGGGATGCTTTTGACTCAATTTTGATTTTCTTGCATTCTTGTACATCTGAAGTGGAGGGGGGGGGGGGTTGTTAGGTTTTATTAGGATTAGGAAGAGACCACGCTTCATAGGCTGGGTTATGTATCGGGGATAATTTTTGAGGTTCAATTTTGATTTTGTTGCATTCTTGTAAATCTGGAGTGGATGGGAGGGTGGGAGTAGGTTTTATTAGGATTAGGAAGAGAGCATGCTCCATCGGCTGAGTTATGTCATTGGAGACACTTTGGGATTCAATTTGATTTTCTTGCATTCTAGTAAGGTTGATGAAGTTTGTAGCCCTGAAATCATGGTGGATGGCATTCTTTGAGGTGAGCATAACATCATCAATGAGTAAGGGAGATCCCGTGCTTTGATTCTGGAATAAGAGTGCAGCATGTAAAATCTTGTTGCATCAATGTCAATTTCAGGCATAGTCTAAATCTGAAGTGGATGGGAGGGTGGGAGTAGGTTTTATTAGGAATACATATATAACATGCTTCATAGGCTGAGATATGTAGTGAATTATGTAGTGGGGATAGTTTGGGACTCAATTTTGATATTCTCGCATTCTAGAAAGATTGATGAAATTCAATCACGTACCGCCTGCTCACCCAGAGCCCTGATGATGCTTGCGCTGCCCGGAATTGGAGCACTCTCCAGATGTGGGATTTGAAACCACAAGTTGTTCGTCACAAGTTTCTTGGAGTGTTTGGTCTCAGATTGTGAGCTCCTGATTTGGATAAAATGAGCGATATATGGCCACATTCTCACAGGGAATGCAAGACTTTCTTGGAACATGAGTGCAGTATGCAAATTCTTTGTACATTCTGCCTGGTTCTGAAGTTGATGGGAGTGTGGGAGTAGGTGTTATTAGGATTAGACAGAGAACATGCTTCATAGAGTCAGTTATGTACTGGGGATACTTTGGGGGACTCAATTTTAATTTTCCAAGATTAAGGAAATTCAATCAGTTACTGCCTTTTCACCCAGAGCCCTGATGATCCTATGCAATATTTTGGAGTTGCACAACCTGGAATTGGAGCACCCTCCAGATGTGGGGTATGAGACCACAAGTCAGGCAGGAGCAAGTCTTTGTCACAAGTTTCTTGGTGTGTTTCATCTCAGATTGTGAGGTCTTGATTGTGATTAATTGAGAGATACATGGTGGCCCCATTGTCACAGGGAATGCGAGACTTTCTTGGAACTTGTGACTCAGTCAAGATGCTGCTGGAACTTTTTCACGAAACTTTATGTGCAGTGGGTTGTAAAAAGAGGGTTGACATTGAGAAGGACATTGTGCATTTGTAATCTGCAAATGGGATGTGCAGTTGCTCACAGGGTGTGTGGCCTGCGTTTGTGTGGCCATAGAAGAAGATTCTCGTGTGGGATGAGCTTGGCTGCGGAGGCAGTGGCCGCCATTCAAGTTTGACACTGCAAAATTCTCTCAAGGCTTCCTCAACCGACTTCAGCTCAACCACAGATGGTGGGTTTGTCAAACCAAATGATATTTGATATTGAGGTTAACACCTTATTCTGAGGGAACCAAATGCCTGGTCGAGTTTTCCTATGTATCCAACGTGGAGATTTTAGTCGAGGCAAAATGTTTACAGCACATATCTACATATACAAAGCAGGTCCACTTATAAGGACCATGATGATCTTCATTTTTTGATGAGTGATGGAGCAAGAGTTATTTCACTACTATCAGCCAATTACAGTTCATGCTTCAGTGAATGATTTTGACAGTGATGTAAGGATTCAACAGGCTGTTTGTCGCGCTGGTGCTGAAGAAAGGTTTCTTTTAAAATAAATAGCCACTTTGCATTATAAGTATGGCTTCTTCTTTAACTTCAAGATCATCTTTGCTGACTTGACAAGTTAGAAAGGTATTTCAACCGTTTCTGTACAGATGGGTTGCACTGCTTGATACATACTATCTCTTACAGTGAATATGTAGTTAAAATCAGAAGTTAGTATGCTGCTTATTTATCCTTTCTTCCACATGAGCAGGTGGAAACTCGGCAGCCAAGACTGCAATGGCGGCTTCTCTGGTCATGCCAGCTTTGGTGTCGTTTGCTGGTGCAGCCAATGCCATTGTCCTCGGGGAAGGAAATTTGGCTTATGGAGAGGTTGGCGCAGGTTTAGAGTTCAGTGTGCAGTTGATTTACTTGGGAGCTCTGATTGTTCTTCTTGGAATTGGCAGTTTCTTGGTGGTTCGCCAAGTTCTCATTCGACGAGAGTTGGAATCTGCTGCAAAGGAGCTACAGGTATAGACAATGTCATTTGAAAGTGAAGTGCTTATGGTATGGCAGGGACTATAAGGGCTTCCCTTGGCTGCTTAGATGTTTACGAGCAACTCGCATGTGTCCAATAAATAAGTTTCTGTGGGTCTGATAGTCACACTATGAACATAAATCTCTAGAAAATTATTACAAGCAACGATGTGATTGTGGTGACAACTCCTTTACATCAGCCATGTGGTGTTGATGACCTACGAGGCGGGGATAAATGCCTGTGTTGGTCCCTTTCCTCCACCCTCAATCTTACAGTCTTTTGAGTTAGACTACTGGAGCTCAAATTGGATATGTTGCAGGATCGAGTGCGGAGTGGGGAGGCATCATCAGAAGAGTACTTTGAGCTAGGAGCAGTAATGCTGCGGAAGAAGTTCTTTGTACTTGCTAACAAGTACCTAGAACAGGCCATCAAAAAATGGGATGGTGATGAAGCTGATCTTGCACAGGTATTCTGAATCCACTTTTTCCAGGAACACCTGCATTCAAGAGGTTTGATTGTAAGAATCCTCTGTTAAGTTTATAGAGGTCTTAGCTCAATTTGGTTTGTGGCAATCATTGTGAGCTTCACCCTTGCTAATCTGGTACCTGTAAAATTTACTTCTACCTATGCCAGTGTTTACAACTGTGCTTTGTTGCCTATTAAGGGACTTATCGACAAGATGGCACTCCTGTGTGTGATATGTAAGGTTCAGAAACTTCGACCTTACTAGAGACAGTCATCAATTTGCGTAAGAACTAGTAAGAGTACAGAATCATAAATCCTTGACCTTACAGTTGCTTTGGGAGTATTGCAGGTGTACAATGCACTTGGATTCAGCTATTTCAGTGATGATAAGCTCGATGGCGCCATCGCTCAGTATGAGAAGGCGGTAAAGCTCCAACCAGGCTATGTTACAGCATGGAACAACTTGGGTGATGCGTATGAGAAGAAAAAAGACTTTCCACGTGCACTGAAAGCCTATGACGAGGCATTACAATTTGACCCCAGTAACAAGATTGCCAGACGACAACGTGATGCTGTGAAGGAGCGGGTTGACCGGTTTCGAGGCATTCCATCCGGCGAGTAATGTAAGGACTGTTTCAGAAAATTAGGCGAGCAGGATATGTTAGCAATCCTTTTTCTCTTTGCTCAGCTCACTCATACTCAACTGCTCCCAAAATCTTCTCACCTTCATCAGGGTGCCTGTGTAGTTGGTATCAGTGTCTCAGTGGCAAGTTTAGAGTAGGTTTTATAGATTCTTAGGAAGACGAGCATCAAAAGGCTGCTGCTCAAGGTCTCACTGTGAACCAGGGCTTTTGCTGTTCTTGGAATGTGTACAATTTTGTAAGCCTCTGTCTTGAGTTAGCTATCACAGTCACTAGTATCCAATTGAATGGAAGTCGTATTTGAGCTCCACAAAGCATAAGAGGACCTGACCACTGTGCTCTCTCAGGCTTTCCTTTCAATGTTCACTTTAGCAGGAGCATTGTCAAAATGGACGTAAAGTCTGATCTTTGCCTGTTGATTCTAAAAATGATATGACAATTGACTATGTTGTAAGTTTACAATGCTTCTCAAACCTGGAAGTTCTTGTTGCTCCCTGAAGATGGATGATATCTCCTGAGTGATTCTACCAAATATGTTCCTTGATGGGGCCACATAGATCATGGAGTGTGTGATCATATAGCTGTTGTGGTCCTTGTTTGACATTTTCTTCATACCCTTTTCCATTGTGAGTGATGTGCACTTGTTCCATGCCAATTTAGCAAGGGTGACATGGGATTTTGATATTATTGGTGGCTGTGTCTCACAATGAGACTCTGTTGACTTGCGTTCTTAAGACAAACTTATCGTGTGCGACATGCTATTACCATTTGTGTGCTACGTTTTGCTCCTGTTTTTTGTGGTAAATTAATACTTGTCCTTCTATGTATGTCCACAACTCTCTTCTTTGTCTACCCCCTAATCATTCCACCTCTGATTTCCGAACACCTACCTAGGGGTGATAGTCAAAACCGACCCCCTTATAGGTTCGTTGATGATTCATCTCAATTTAAGCTCACTAGATTACTTTGGGGTCCTTAACCCCAATATAGGGGTTATCTTTAAAATAGCAACCTCTGGGCTCTACAATAGAAAGCACCATTGTCACCCTCCCATGTCATGTTCACCCTCCCCCTTGGTAGGTGTTGTGTGCAAAATCAATAATTTGGATTGATTTTGTGTTTGAGAATATTATAGTGGAAGGCATTCCATTCCAAGCAAAAAGTAACATATTTGAGTTACATATTTTCATTTTTGGCTAATAATCTCAAAAGTGACCCCACCTAACATCAACTTATTCTTCAAGTGGATTATTTGAATAACTAAATTCTTTGATGGTATTGAAGGTTTAAGTTCCAATATGTATCATGGGTGTCCGTGGATGCAAATATATACATCCCAAGAGATACATTGTATTTTGATCATCAATGTCTAGTATGGGTGTATTTCTATTTCTCCTTGACATAAGGCAAATGTATATAATAAAGTTTCAAACACATAAATATATAAAATATGATTTATGAGCTTGATGAAGCTTGTATATTGAGGCCCCACCTCCTTTATGGGTTAAGGTTTTACTCTATACCTTTCATAGCATTGACGATCTCAAACCTTGTTGATGTGACATGTCTTCATTAGACACGAGCACGATGAATATAGACCATAACACATGACCCTTGTAACATGGTTAGTGCAACAATGGATTTTGTACATGTGTCACCATGCTACAAATTGTAGCATGACTCCTCCCATACAATATCCCACAACCCATAGATAGCACAAAGGACACCTTGCTACATCTCATAGCAGGTCTACTCAAGAAGAAGAACTCCAGTCTCCGAGGAGGCCAAAGTGAATAGAGTGTTTGTTCATAAAACATCCTTGGCCATGCCCTGAGGACATGACGTTAGATGTGAAACTACTTCACCCAAATATTTCCTCCGTCTACGACGCGCACTTGCATGGGGCCACGCACTGTTGACCTCGGCCCAACATCTGGGATGGGAGCGAGGTAGGTCTACTCACATACAATATTTAGTCCGTAGCCCCATGTATGTCCTACCCGAAAATGTGATTGGAATTTGGCACTAAGTGTCTTATTATTTACAAACAAATGTATGGTGGAGTGTTTAAGATATTGGTTGCCGCCTCATGTGGTATCTTGTAAACTATTAGGTTTGGCCAATTCTATAATTGAGGGATGCTTCAATCATATAGGGGTAAACTTAACATGTAAGGTGCTAGCCCTTAAAGCATCACCTTCCTTTTGGTGACACCTATTTTAAATCTTTAAGCCGTCAACAAGTCATGGCAACGGGGCCATCGAGTAAGTCATTGTTAAAATCAATCAATCATATGTGGCATTAAGTATAAAATAGCACCATTCCCCCCATTCATAATAGCAGTGTATGAATGATGTAATAACACTTTTAGAAGAGCACCAACTTTGGTCAATCACAATGGCTAATTGGGGATCTATCTGCTCAACGAGCTGGTGTAAGAAGTGATTCACAAAAGGGGGGACAACACATTCAATTAATATTAGATCCTCACCTGCAATAAGGTTGATTTTGTGGTGATTCTCACTTAGCAACCCAACATCAATAGACCCCCCCCTAGTTGATAGTAAAAAACTCTTTCCTTAAGATGACTTTGAGAATTCATGCATAACATCACTTAGTTAATGAGTTGTGTTTAGCTGTCTTGACTTCATATTCAGTATGAAGCATTGGGATTTGGGCATTCGGAAGCTTTATTCTCGAATCTACTGTGGGGCCCATGAACACAACTCATCAGCTGAGCAATGTTATGTGTAGGTTGCATATGATTTTATTAAAAAAATTAATTTTTTTTGTAGACTTTGTATAGATTCGCTAATCTATGGATTTGTTTTTTGAAAATTTTCCAAGCTACTTAACCTTCCTAAAGTTCCTTAGAGTGACGCTTTAGGCCTCAGTAACTTCGAATCTTCACAAATGTATCCGGATCATGACTCTTGTCTCCTCACACTGTAAACGAGGACTTCCTGAAGTCGGTGTTCTTGTTTCTTGAAGGGAGGTTGAAGAGCTGAGAGAGATTGGAGAGAGGAGTTCCGGCTATGGCAGGCCTTCCACTTCATTGCCTCATGCTGTTGCTCCTCCTGCCACACTATCATCACGTGTATGCCCATGAGGTGAGGTGAACCATGAATGGCTTAATTTACTTCATGCCATTTCAATCCTGATGTTGTTCGGATGTTGTTCATCAATTCTCGGGGCAATTCTGCGGGAAATCGAATCTATTGCATGAAAAATGTGATCCTCTACAAGTTCTCTGTTGGAAAAACCTAAGGCTGTGTAATGTAGTGCAGCTCAGAGAGGAGGGTGATCCCTTCACATTCTGAGCAAGGATTTGTCAGATGTGTGACGCATCATCTGGAATCCTGAAATCTTAGCATGGTCAATTTAATAGTATTTCAATCAGGCGGAAATCTTACTGGGGACGTTACATCCACATTCTCGAGTAATATATGTTGTTTTGAACATAAACACCGAGCATTTTCTTTTTCTTCCCTCTATTTAGGGTTTCTCAGATTAGGGTAACAGTTTCGTACAGTTCACTACGATTCGGGGTCCCAGCCTCTGAATGCCCTCCCTGTTGTCGTTTCGGAAATTGCAGGTAACCATGCCAGTGGTGATCAGCACTTGGGGTTTTGTGGATGCTGTGAGAGAAGCAGCTCTTGTACTAAAGGAAGGAGGTTCGGCTGTGGATGCTGTGGTATATGGTTGTTCCACTTGCGAGCGCTTGCGCTGTGATGGATCAGGTACTAGTTTTATTGATTTTGAGCACATTCAGCTTCGACTTACCCAAGTGCCAACGGACATGTTGATAAAGTCTTGCGTAGAACCTGCATAGCATTTCGTGACTGGAGTTCACATAAGCGATCCACACATGTAATGAAAGGTGATCATCCGCAGGCCTGATTTCTTGAATTCAAGAGGCTCAATGTTGTAATAGAGAATTGCGCCCTGGCCAGGCTTATGGTTACGGTTCTCGCCTCCGTCAATCGGAACGCATACACATGGGGAGCCACGTTCATGCTTGTTTGAAGGCGAACTCTTAAGGTGCATATTGATCAATGCGTTAAGTTCCTGGACCCGATGTAAGGTCATTTGCACTCTAGAGTTCTGAAGATGCAAGGATTTGAAAGTCACTGCTGAAATGCAGCAGAGGGTGGACAGAATGCCATCAATATGAATGACAAAGAGTATGGCCGAAGAGGAACACGTTGTTCACGGTGTTGTCATTCTTGGCCATGGCATTCTAGCTCCTATTATTTCATCAGGGTCCGAGCCTCGCATTTGATGGAGCAGAGTTTAAATTAGCTGTAGAGATTGGATAAGCACTTGCACTTGAGAGAATAATGTTTGTGGGGCAACGTGACTCTCCACATTTTCTAAAGTGTCCTTACAGAACAGATGGGTTGAGGGTGGAAGCTAGTCTTCGTTCTGCATAATGGACTGAACATATACTGGGTTATCTTATGCAGTGGGCTATGGAGGAAGTCCAGACGAGAGTGGGGAGACTACCTTGGATGCCATGATCATGGATGGGGTATACTGCCTCCTCTCGCTAATATACTTGGATTTTACCATCATTTGCATGCACAGAGCATGAGCAGTTTCAAGATTTGGAATTTCTGTGAAGGGTCAAATCCACACAGTCCAATGTGGGTATGCAAGCATATAATTGCAAATTATTTCATACCATGTCTGACACAATTTAGACAAGTGTTTCCAGACGACGATGAATGCTGGAGCAGTTGGAGCATTGCGGTCAGTCAAGGGAGCAATCCAAGCAGCAAAGCTTGTGATGGAGCACACAGAACATACACTACTGGTTGGCAGTCAGGCCTCAGCATTTGCACTGTCGCTTGGGCTCCCTGGCCCCACCAACCTAAGCACAGACAATTCTTTGCAGGTGTGTCATCTAAACCTCGTGAAGCGTCATGGCTTTTAGGTTTTGTTAATGGTGCAGCTAACATACATTATCTGACATTTTAACTGCATGCTTGCTCAAAAGTTGTACAGTGCCAAAAGTACTCTTGAAGGTCCCCATTACTCGAGAGTGGTTGAGAGCTCGAAGGAAGGAGCCTTGTCATTGGTGGGGAGCCTCTTACGCATGCTTGCTCACTCAAATCCACTTTACACTTGAGATTCCAACTTGAGAGCTTGAATTTTTTACCCAGCTTACAATGCTTAGATGGTGCCTTGATGGATCCCATGTGGAATGACAAGCTCCCAGTCAAAATCCTCAGCTACCTCATGGACGTAGCTTAGGTATGTTGAGAGTTTGAGCTCTCATTTTGGGGCCCTCAAGCCATTGGCTTTTGAGCATGTTTTGGCTTCTCATGATAGTTATTTTATTTAGTATCATCCCCCCTGGATATCTTACTTTGAGCATGGCCACTTTGTACTTGCTCAGATTATTGAGAGCTTGAGGATTGGTGAAGCTCTCAATAGTTTGAGCTTTAGATGTTTGCTTGTGAACTCCAAGTATCAAACTCCCGGGTAATGCAAGTTCAAGCTCGCAACTCGAGGTCGAGCGTAAAGGGGGCTTAGTGAACATCATTGATTTGAGTCCACTGGAATGCTGGCAGGCTTGGACAGGCTGGCAAGAAGGAGGTTGTCAACCCAACTTTTGGCGTAATGTGTCTCCAGACAGTACCTCATACTGTGGACCTTATAAGGTTTCAGCTCTTTCCAGGAAGGGGATTGACAGTGATTCTGTCAGGGATGGGCTCAGCAAGGAACTTCACAAGTCTTCATCTGCAAGAAGCATTGGTTATGGGAATCATGACACCATATCTATGGCTGTGATTGACAAAGTGAGGCTTTTCAATCCTTTAAAACTTTACTTGCACAAGGAGTTTGTATAGTCCATGCAATCAATCAAATGTTGCAAGAATTTTTTTCAGCTTCCGTTGACAGATCATTGACCTGGGCAGATCTCATTTCTAAGTAAGGGTGCTGTCTTGGCGATCGGGTAGAGTGGACGAATTGCTGCAGGCACCTCTACAAATGGAGCCAGCCATAAAATTCCTGGCCGGTAAATTTTTGTTATATCTATAGTGATCTTTGTGAGAAGCACTTGGTAGATTGTTATCAGGTGGAAAGGATTTTTGGCAAGTTGCTACACCCACCTACCTGTTCCGGTTGCTCTTTAAGTGTTCCAGGCACAATTTGTGGTCAACGAAGTCACCTTGCTATTTATAAAATGTAAAAGTCGACTTCAGGTTGTGAAATAGTGCTGTTTCTTGATGTGAAAGCTTTTAGTAAGGAATTGATACGGGGAAGGCAAAAGGACTGATAATGATGATAGTAGGATAGAGTTCATTTTGGTAGTCCTTGCATTCTGAACTGCAGAGACGGAAACCCTGAAGTAGGTTCAATACTAAGTGGATACATGGAATAACCTGTAGTTCTTGTGGGATTTCAGAGTAGGAGATGGTCCGATCATTGGTGCCGCAGCTTATGCTGACGATGATGTTGGTGCATGCGGTGCAACTGGCGATGGTGATGTTATGATGCGCTTTCTCCCCTGGTGCCTCTCATCACCCTTTTGTTGGTTCTTTTGATGGCTCCTGGATTGTGGTTGGTAGCTTCCATTTTCCAGTCTTAGTAATTACATAATTTTCTTCTACTTGTGTATTTTGTATGTGCATCATATAGTCACAGCTATAGTGAAGCAATTCAGAGGTTGCTCCTTACATGTTCTGCAATAGAGTATGGATGTGCAGTAAGCGCTAAAGGTGATCATGTGTGACTGGCACAGTTATCAGGTGGTCGAAAGTATGAGGCAAGGTATAAGCCCCTTGGAAGCTGCACAGGATGCAATAGCAAGAATACAGCGAAAATTTCCAGCCTTCATAGGAGCTGTGTTTGCAGTAAACAAGGAAGGTGTCCATGCTGGTGCTTGTTATGGTTGGGTATTCACCTACTCCGTGCAAGATGCGAAAATGGCAAATCCAGAAGTATTCACTGTTCAGCCTATGAACAGTGCAAACAGAAAATAAAGATGACCACGGTATTTTGTGATTGTGAACTAAACTGTACAGTGCGGACATCAGACTGCATTTACACTGATGCATTCAACTTCATGCCATTTGTACAACTTTATTATAGTAACATGTCAACATTTTAAAATGAAATTCATGTGCCAAATCCAAGGATGTTGTTATTTCAATCGGGTGTGGAAAACCCTCACTCTCTTGAGCATGTTTTCTAAGTGCATGAAGTCTTTTGTTGTGCTTCACAATGTAACTAGAGTAGTCTCTACAATTACTGCTTTTGTATGTTGATTTCATCATAGCAAAGTGCAAATTCCTCTTGGAGGTTGGAGCTATATTCAAAATGGAGGTTCTTACATGCGGATTGCATCTATATAGTGGCTCATGGCATGTATTTTGACAAGATTAAATTATGACTTTTGCCATTGTGACAAAACACTTGTGAATGAATTGACGGCCCTGCACTCAATTACAAGACAAGTTTTGAATATATATATATATATATATATACACCATATCCATTGAATTCAACTACTATAGAGAGGTGATGAACTACAAGGCCTTTAAATCTACTATAATTTAAGGACCAATGACTGGACAATAATTGCAAAGTGCTTACACTTGCATTAACTCGTCCATCTCCAACAATGACTCATCAATATGTTTCTTGGTGTGGCAATTTTTTTCATACCAATGTAAGAATTTCACCACTGCTTGAACAACATTCCTTGGAAACAAGCTTGTCATGCAAAGAGGGGAGCTAGCATGTGAGCAATGAGCGGCGAGCACTAACATGTGAGCAGTGAGCAGTGAGCAATAATATGAGATATAAGTTTCCATTTTTAGAATATATTCTAAACAATTTAACAATTTGGCTATAAATGAAATGCAAAGGGACATTTGACATTCCAAAAATGAACCCTATTACCATGGAATTCATGTTTTACATCTTGTCAAGGGGTCTAATACCATGTAATCAACCTGACATTTGTAGACTTAGAATTAAGCCTTAATATATTATTGTAGTTTGATTGTTAGTAAATGGGCCTCAAAAATAGCTACAATTACATACGTATGTTGAAATTTCATAAAATCTATATATCAACAATGTACTAGCACCACATCTTGATTATGTATTATTGACTATTAGTGTTCGACAATAATTGCAATCCTATATGATTAAAGTATGATGTGCATGACATTGTTGCAGTTTAAATTTATAGTTGCATACATGAAGGTGTTAGCCATCATATAGTTAACCTTGCATAGATACATGAATACATGATACACATATGCTTGTAGTATACCCATTGGCATTTCTTCCCCATTGTGGCAAATATTGTAAGTGTTGAATTCTCCCATTTGTTCCTATGCTTTGCAATATGTGTATTTGGATTGTTTCAAGTTGTCTTGGAGTACCAAGTGGTGGGTTGGGTGTTTGAATTGAATGAAACTTAGATATCAAATCATAATTAAGGAATGTTAAAGTTAAATTACAACATTTGACATTTTGATAATACTCACATGTTTTTGGAGTTGGAAACCAATCCCAAGGTTCACTTACAAATTGAACACCTCATTCCCGATCCACTTTTGCTTGAAATGTTAGAAAGTTTTTAAAGTTTTTTTTCCGTCCATATGATGTAGCTCATGAGAATTCGACCATGCAACATGTGTCATTGAAGCTAGGGAGATGATAGAATCTATATTTACCAACAAATATTTGCTTAAGTCACAAGGTAAGCACAAATAATGTCAATTTTTCTTCTAAATTTTAGAATTTTGACTTGTACATCTACCTCTACTTTAAAATTATCAATAGTCACTTTATTTGTAGACAACAACAAATTACACTAATCAATACCCCCCACCCTCTTACATGTATTATGTACATGAATGCCTCTAGAAATCATTTTTTATACAATCATGTTATTTAATTTGTGTTGTCTAAAGAGCATACTTACCTCCCCCAATAATATCGCTAATGATTTATACTAAACTAGGCGAAACAATATTCCTCCCATGGCCAAATTTGCAACAGGAGCCTTAGCTACTAAATTGTAGTGTATGTACTTTGTGTATGTTATATTGGGTTGTTGGATGCAAGTACATATGTTCCGGAACAACAAAAGTTATTAATCAAAAACTAATATTTGCAACAAGTAGAGCATGCTAACAATTTACGTTTCCTACACCGTCTAAATAACGATATGATCAATGAAGTCGACAAAAAAAAATGGTGTTATGGTGCAATCAAATCAAGATTATGCACATAATACCTCCCCCCAAACAAAATATCCTCCCAACACATGTGTATACCACAACACATATTAATCAGACCCAAACAACCTTCAGCCTTCCAAGGCACAAATCCCTAGTGTTAAGATCTTATGCCCATGATAAGACTTCGTGACATTTGCAAACATTTTAAGATCCTAACGCTTGGCAACAACCTTTAGTTTCAAGAATGCCAAATCATGGTCGTCACTAGTAGATCCCCCTTTCAACCACAACTTGTAATCCACAATATGCATAAACACACATATCAAATACTCCACTCTTGCTTCGTACATGCAAGTCATTTTGTTGCCAGACTATTGAAGCCACTTGTTGTGCACCGTTTTTGCAAGGTTGTAGGCTAGCAACTTTGCACGTTAATCTATTGTCATATCTTACAAACACCACAAGAATTGTAGAAAAGTGTATATATTTCCTATATAGAAATTATATATATAGTTTGGTGACAAAACCACACTTCCACTCGATTTTTGTTTTTTTAGTCTACAAATTCCTTAAAGGGTTTTATTTCATGTGAATAGTTGAGGTTGAATGTGTGGTTGAGTGAAGGCAATGCGTTGAGTGCTCCAAAACATCATCTCCCTTTAGTATATTCGGTACCTATATGAAGGCTCAGCCCGGTTTGGTCCACTAGCCCTTAAGTGTTGAAATCAACATGTAGATTGGGAAAAAAAACTAAAAAACTAAAACAAACAAAAAATAAATAAAATGAGTGGAAATGTAGTTTCCTTGACAAAACCACATTTCCACTCATTCTACTTTTCATTTGTTTATTTTTCTAGTCTAAAGCTCCTTAGAGGGCTATTTTTCACTTGAATAGCTGAGGTTGAATGTATGGTTGAATAAAGGGGATGGGTTAAGTGATCTTGAGCCTCCCCTCCCATTAGCACATTGGGTACTTGTACAAAGGCTTGAGGTTAGGTCTGGTCCACTAGCCCTCAAGTGTTGACCTTTGGTATTCATCCTACATACTAGAGAAATAAATAAATAAAACAAGTGGAATGTAGTTTTGGTTCTGAAACCACATTTCCACTCATTTTTCTTCTTTAATTTTGATTTTTTCAAGTCTATAGGCACCACACATGTTTTGTTTTGTTTTGTTTTGTTTTTTAAATTTGTTTTCATTTCAATACTTGGGGTTGAAGATGTGATTGAATGACGTGGATAGCTTCAATGCTCTTGAGCCACCCCTCCCTTACCATATTGGGTACTTGTACAACCCTCAATTTTTTTATCTCTGAATTCCAGTGGGAACTGGAAAAAAAACTAAAAACAATAAAATAGCATAATGAGTGAAAATGTAGTTTTGGTGATGAGACCCCATTTTAATTTTTTCTTTCTTCACTTTAATTTTTTTGTTTAGTCCTCGTACTATTCAGAGTGTGCCTCTTAGATTACCCTTAGGAGTTGTAAATTGCAGTTCCGTTAACGAAATTACAATTTGCAAGATTAAGAGAAACCTTGGAAGCATGTTGGAAAGTCTTGTTGTTTTGAACCTTTGAATCAAATTTTGATTTTTTTTGACATGGCTCACCTCCTCTTTTGTGCCTCTTAGCATGCACTTAAGATTTGTATTATAGTTATGTTAAAGGAACTACAATTTACAAGATGAAAGTAAACCCTAGAAGCATGTTGGGGAAAGTCTTGTTGTTTTGAAACTTTACAACAAATTTTGATTTTTTGACATGGCTCACCTCCTCTTGTGTGTCTCTTAGAGTACCCTTAGGAGTTGTAAATTGTATTTCCGTTAACAATATACAAGACCAAGGAAAACCCTGGAAGCCTGTTGGAAAATCCTGTTGTTTTGAAACTATGAACCAAAATTTGATTTTTTGACATGGCTCACCTTCTCTTGTGTGCCTCTTAGTATGTCCTTAAGGGTTGTAAAATTCACATACATGAATGGAACTACAACTTACCAAATTAACGGAAACCTTGGAAGCATGTTGGAAAGTCCCTTTTTTTAAAACAATTCAACCAAATTTTGAAATTTTCACATGGTTCACCTCCTCTTGCCTACCTCTTAGGGTACCCTTAAGAGTTTTAAATTATAGTTCCTTTATCGGAACTATAATTTACAAGATTAAGGGAAACCCTAGAAACATGCTGGAAAGTTGCATTGTTTTGAAGCTTTGAACCAAATTTTGATTTTTTTTACATGATTCACATCCTCTTCTATGCTTCTTAAGTACAGTCTAACCTTGATAATGTCACACCATCCATTTCACCAAAAAGTGTGATATAAACAAGGTGTGACATATTTGATAATGTCACATTTGGAAGATTTATGCATAATGTGATATTATCAAAGAAATAGGTAGAAAAACAAATAAAAATTACAATGTTCAAAAGAAAATAACAAAGATGAGAATTCAATGTTTTTAAATATAAAATCAAATTCAAAAGCTTGAATAACAAAGATAGCACATCATAATGTGTCATTGAGATCAAGTAAAGACCTCTCACTAGAGACAAAGAAGCTCCTAATGTCACATTGTTTTGTTGACATTGATGTTAAATGTGCAACACCAATTCTAATGAGCTTGTCATGGGATTTTTCCATTCCTAACAACTCCATAGTGTTCAACTTGAAAATTTGAGAACCTTGACTAGCCATAAAATTCAAAAGTTATTGTCCATCCAGCCTTTTTTCATCCATATTACTTGTTATTATCACACTTACACTACAGATTTTGGAAAAAAATAGTGACATTATCAAGGGTGATAGGGATAATAACGAGGGAGTTTTACACTAGAAAATTTGGTTTCGAAGTTTTGGGTGACAATATCAAGGTGTTCTATAAACAAGAGTGACATTATCGAGGTTAGACTATATGTGTATAAGTGTTGTAAATTGTAGTTTTGTTAGAGGATCTATAATTTACAAGATTAAGGGAAACCCTAGAAGCATGTTGAAAGTTTCGTTCTTTTGAAACTTTGAACCAAAATTTGAGGTTTTGACATGCCTCACCTCTTCTTTTGTGCGTCTTATATTTCATATATTTTTACAAGCAAGAGCCCACCCACCGCAAGGTAGGCAGTAAACCCCACCGTGCACCAAGGGGATTCTTGAGCGTGGTAGGAGGCAAGAAGTTGAGAATACAAAAACCACGAAGTGTGAAGTTTTTAATGAAATTGGTTTGGAAAATTCATGAAGTTGCTAGAGGTAAAGATCCACTATCATGAAATTGAGGTGTGCCACATGTCAAGTTAGTTGAGAAAAATCATGAACTAATTTAGAAGGTTCATGAAATTGGTAACATTAGTTGGAAGGTTCATGAACTCGCTTGGAACCTTCATGAAATTGAATTTACACTTTTGTGAAGTCATCTTATCAAAGGAGTATTTCCATATCATCCATAAATAATCACTTTAGCCCTTCATCTTTTAGCACATTGTAAGCATGCAAGTGCTCATAGCATCTAAAGAGTTTTCAGCTCAAAGTTATGTCATCATGAAATATGATGATTCCATTTGCATTTTAACTTTAAAAAACACTTAGAAGGATTTCACCAAGTTATGTGAGGATACCAAGCATTTAGATGTGATATTTGAATCGAAGCCAACAAGGTTGCTCCACATAATTTTTACTTCCTAGGCTTGCAACCTTCAACCTATAGCAAATTTGACTGTTAGGTCAACTCTAGAGATCTCATCCGGATAGCAATTGCAAATCATGTAGACTGATGTTTCAAGTTTCAAAACAAGTTGAGATGCAAACGTTATACGAGGTGAAAATGAAGATTCTATTTCTTTTGAAGCAATCACATAGGCCCTCCCAAATTTGTTAACATATGAACCTAGAATTGGTAACATATTTTGAGCACATAGTCCACCTTGTATGTAGCATATGTCATTTTGGCGTTTTGACTAAGACAATGGTGACCACATTTTAATGCCTATATAGCTTATGTCAATAATCTTGTAACAAGCAATGGCGAGCCTTGCCATATTGCCATTACATTATAGATGTTGTGTTAAGAAGAGTGAGCACATTTGTGGCACATTCTTACCCTAAGCATCCATGAGGTCCTATTTGGGCCTTCACATGCGTAAGAACATGTATTCAAGCCACATACTCCCTTTGTAAGCTACACTATTGTGTCTAATTAGTGTGGGTGGGAAATTCACGTGGGTTGGAAATTAGTGTGGCCCGCACTAAATTTCAAGTGTTTGCATCACTTTGGATGTAATTCGTACTGTCATCCATCCGTGTGTGTTAGGGTTCTCTGCAAACAACCTCCGTGGGATGTGTTAGGTGCTTCCCGAGGTGCTTCCCGGGATGGAATTATGAAGTTTCATCCAATTGTGGAAACGACAACGCCCACACAAAATTTTCACCTTTGAAATTAGTGTGGGCCACTCTAAATTATAATTTGAAATTAGTGTGTTTTATTGGGAATTAGTGTGGCCCACACTAATTAGACACAATAGTGTAGTTGTGTAAGAAATGACCTTGGTTAAATTTAAACTTGTTCATTAGTTGCAATCAGATACTTGAATGTAATTAAAATTGTAGGTGCAATTTGGCACACGATTTGGGTGCCCTAGTTTGCAAAAATATGTTCAGTATATTGATCATCAATGTCAAATATGACCATAATTATTTTTTCTCTTTGACATAATTTAGTGCAGCAAATTTAGTTCCAAACCCATAGATATATAAATAAAGAATTCAAGATTTGATAAATGGTATATAAGGGTTCAACATTGAATCTCTTACTTATTAGACATTCAAGTGTTAAGGCCTACATACTACCTTATTACGTCATAAACCCTAGAAGAAGCAATGGGCGAGGAATGTTTTACTAAGGGTTGGTTTAAACTACGGTGAAGAAGTGCACCGGTCAAATTTTTTAGGGGAACGGAGCAATACGATTGGCTACGAAATGGGTTCTTCATCGACCGGGGTTTATGCTACGGCGAAGACTTCTCCAGTGGAGAACTTTGAGCATGGATGAAAAAATGACATGGTTGCCAACATGGCAACACTTTTTGCTAGGAGAATTCTTCGCAAGTCAAGTTTCTCAGACAATCTCAAACCCTCAAACAAGACACTGCCTCTAAGCTTTAGAGAGTGCCAACTTGAGGCTTTTATTTTTATTTTTATTTTTATCGTTTTGCCATCTTATCCATCATGATACCAATGGTTGCCTCAAATAACCTTGTCTTGGGCTGAAACTCTTGACCGACCGGTGCACTTCTTCACCGTAGTCTAAACCGGCCCTAAGTTAGGTTACCTAGTAAGTTAGGGCCTCAACCATCTAAACCCCCAACCCCACCACAAGCATCTACGTAACGTCTACATACCTATGCATACTACTAGAGTAGCTCAAACTTCAAACCCGCAGCCACCCAGCGGATACATCTCTGCCTAAATTTGAACTCCCCTCATAAATTCTGTCATCTACCCCCCTCCTAGATCCCTGATCGCCCCCAATCGGGCTGGCCTTGGTGCCCTCCATGATTCAAGACCCCGGATCCACCAGCGCTGGCGGGTGAATCTACGGGTTGTGGTTGCAGATCTACGGGTACGGGCGGAGACGGAGAGTTACCGAGCAACGGAGGGAAGCGCAATGAATAGGGTGGCAGAATGGGAGTGTTATTACAGTAGTACTTACAGCAATCATACGGAGCTTCCGTAGATGAGAAAGGAAGAAAACCTTTTCTTTAGTCTGTCGATTGCTCCATTTGGTGCTTGTCGAGGTGAATGAGCCGATTCTGACGAAGTGTGGTTGGGTAGAAACGGCACTCTGTGCACTTCTTTGTACTAAGTAAGCGAGGAAGGAAAGAAGGACGGAAGGAAGGATTGAAAGAAGAGAAGCATTTTCTTAGTCTTTCGCAGCTGCAGTCGATTCAGCCGATTCTGACGATGTCTGGTTTGGTAGAAACGGCACTCTTTGGACTTCTTTGTTAGCGAGGAAGGAAAAAAAGGAAGCAAGGAGGGATTGAAAGAAGGAAAGCATTTCTTAGTGTTTTGCAGCTGTATTCGGTTGAGTAGTTTTGTAGAGGCGATTGAGTCGGTGCTGAGAAATGTGTGGATTGGTAGGAAGGGCACTTTGTGCAGGCAGGAGGTGAGGATTATGTCTGTGGACGATGGAAGGGAGGTTAGGAGAGAGATACGGTGTGGTCGGAGCTTGAAAGTGTGCGGGAGGCAGGGGTTGGAGGAAGAAGTTAGTGAAGTGTAATAATACAGAGAGTGTGAGCGATGGGAGACTTCAATGTTTTCTTGCTGGTCGTGGTGGTGGTGGTCACTCTGATGGTGCTAGCCTTCAATGTATACTTGCTGGTGAACTATCAGCACCCTGACGATAGGAACCAGGCTTGGTTTCCGAAGGTTGTGGTAATCATCGGTCTGTCGGTTGCGATGCTTTCGATTCTCATGCTCCCGGCGGACATCGCTAACCAGCATGCCTGCCAGCACTCTGTGTACACGACTGCGTGTAGTTACACGTTGCCAATGCGGGAGCTCTGGTACACTGTGTACATTCTGGATGCTGTTCTGGTGTTTTTCGTCATCCCGTTCGCCATTTTCTACTACGAAGGCGACCAGGAGAAGTAAGTTGCCGTATTCATTGCGAGACTCCTTGGCATTGTTCTTGGCATTATTGTATAGCAATTTAGGATTATGAATTGTATATAGTCAGCGAGAGATGATGGCAATAAACTCGGAGCTTTCGACGCTTCCGGGATTCGATTGTAGTGCTGGATTAAACATACCGGCTTGTGATCAGCCTGAAAACATGCTTGATTATTGAGAAAATGTTGTTCTGGTGTTTTCGTCATCCCGTTCTCGATTTTCTACTACGAAGGCGACCAGGAGAAGTAATTTGCCCTGTGCCTCAGGCGGGAAACATTCCAAAACTTCTTGGCATTCTTGTGGTTTGAGCAGTCTTATTGGCAATCCACTCGCAGCTCTCGACGCTTCTGGGGCGATTGTAAGGCTGGATTAAGCATACCTTCTTGCGATCAACCTAAGAACATGCTTGATAATTTTACAAAATGTTGTTGCTGACGAGACGTCCAGCTCAAACAGCTCAAACATGCAGATACGGAGATTCTTTCTCTCCCTCTGTGTTGTAGAGGTTCACTAAATTTCAACTCTAGGTTTGAACTCAAACAGGGCAGCCTCTGCCATTCCTGCACGTGCTTTTCTTAGGAAATTCCGGCAATGCAGCAGCGCGACATGCAATTGGACTCGATTTAGGGACATTCCTCGATGTCAGCGATCAAGTTGCTTTCGATGTGCATATTAGGTTGGAAATTTATACTCATTGTTCTTCAGCAACCTACTCATACCGTACGATTGGGACGGCCAACTAATTCGAAGCTTACCCTTGCAACCATTCGCTATAAGGTCACCATTCTAGTTACAGGAATATCAATACTGACTCTAGGAGGAACGAAGGAGATACAAGTGCTTTCCACCTGATGAATCTGATCGAACCTAATTTTTCTGTTGTGAATTACAGGTCATGGCTGCGGCGTGCTTTTGGGGCTATCACGTGGGTGATAGTGACAGCTATAATCCTCGGTCTGTTGTTCGGCCTAGCCTATGGTATGTTTTCGTCATCACTTGAAGTCCATAGAATTCTAAGGGTAATCTAATTTGGTACTCTAGTGTATGGTGCACTGAGATAGGCTCCGAGTGTCTCTGCAACGTATAACACCTATACTACAGCATGTGACGTGGTTTATAATATTGTGTAGCCACAGATTTTCAGTTCTTATAGTGGGGGACAACTCAACATGTTTAGTAATGTATCTTAGTCAATGACTGTTGGGCTTCATGAGCCTCTCCTCCATCTGATGGCAATGTGCGTTGCAACCAAAGAAAGTACAGATGCCTCAACTGCTCTGAGAGTTCCATTCATTACTTGCTCCACTGTCTGCTCTTGGCTTCAATTTATATCGATGATTGCTGTGAATTGCAGGCTCATGAAACTTTGTGCAGTAATTTTACTGATCTTATTATAGTTTCCGGTCCAGAACGATCCCTTAGACCTTGTGTTATGGATATGCAGTTATGGTTGGGAAGGCAGATTTTGATGTGATGCGATTGGAGTCTTCAGCTCAGCCTTTTACAACAGACTTCACGTTGTTGTCACCTAGGAGCCCGTGCTTGCCTACCAACAAGGGTGGAACTGCCACTCGTGTTTCAGTGAGTGAATCTCTAGTATATTTGGGATGCTTCTCTACAGGATCTCATAGTGGCTATTACGAGAACCTACTGGCCTCCATAGGCTCCTCACTTCTGCTCCATATTTCACCTGCTTACCGGCATACCTGGATTGAGAATAGGATTTATCAACTCTTGCTAATCAAAAACATTTGTTAGACCTAATTGGAAAAATATGTACTAAGCTCCCTGATTAAAGATCCATTGGTGGATTCTATCAGGGTTGTTTAGAGAGATGATTGCCTTTCAAAGTGAGGTTGTGCCCCTTGGGCTAAGTTCCCTAAGTCCTCTTTGAGGTATCCTGGAGGGTGGAAGAATATGGTGAAGTGCTCCACAAATTCTGACTTGAGTGTAGGCCAATGGTGAGAGCCAGGATGAGCCCCAAATGCAGCCTGCAGCTTAATAAGATTGAAAATTGTGTGTAAAATCGTAGTAGATTTTCTATTCCTATTTTTATGGAGAACCTGAGTTTGATAAGTTAAATAGGAACTGATGTTCTGGTGACTTGGGTTGGACAGTGCTCTTCAGAGCTAGCAAGTGCTGATTCGGCCACCACATGGACTGTGCGCACCTCGTTTCCTGAGTATGTGATAGCAATCTTGACTATTGTTGGATCTCTTCTCTTCTCGGTACTTATCTTCACCTTCTATTAGTACTGAAGGCTTTTGTCTGAGTTATTTCTTCAAAGAACGTCTGTTAGTGGGTGTTTCTCATAGCTGCTCTATCCTTGTCTCATTCTGCAGATCTTTGGAGGTGCTGGAATTGCTGTTCTCCCTCTGAGTCTCATCTTTGCATACTTCCGACGCCCTAAAGCCATCATTACACGTTCTCAGTACATCAAGGTATATACACAAAGATCTACTATTTCTTAATATTCTGGACATGTGTGTTGGCGATCTAAACCAAGAAGGTCCTCAACAAGTTTTTGCAAATCTCAAACATTAGTGGGTGGAGTAGACTTGAGGATAGTGATGTCAACAAAGTTGAACATTAGAGAAAAGGAAGCAGATAGTGTCTCTGGAATTGATCCTGTAGCACTGGGATTCCTTGTATTGTGCAGGAAGCTACCGAGTTGGGCAAACGAGCTAAAGAGATCAAGGATGCTGCATTAGTTCTGCAACGGGAAGAGCGAGCCGGTGGCAAGGGCCGCAAATGGAAGAAGAATGTTCATAAAGTTCAGCAGGTACAAGCTCATCCCCCTTAGGGTAGTGTATTGTTTTAGACAATCTTTGTGGGGCCCTTGCAAGGCTGTTGGCAGGTATCAACTGTTTTCTCTTATATTTACAAATTCATTATTGTGAGTTATATTTATGGGTGGCCTATTCTTCAGTTTTTGATTTGTCCTTTCAGAATGATGGTTATTCTGTTTCTTCCATATATTCTCTACAGCTCTTCATTTGGAGGCAGTTATTTTTATGGGTGTTGTAGGTTATGTAAGTTTTGTGGCACATACCTCATTAACACAGATTGAAAGACTAATATACCAAACTATGTGCCAATACACAGGAACTGATATATTTGGAAGAGGACGAACGAGCTTTGGAGGAGGTTTATCCACAAGGGGAGAAGGTACTACTTCACATATATATCAAACCTACTTTGTTTCATGCACAATGATCCTCATCTGTAACTCAGGAATCGAGTAAGTATTCATTCAATATCCCTATAAGTGGATGTCTAGGTTTAGATACAATGTTTGTCAACGGATTTGTAAATTGAATGCAAATGAAGTCTTTCATAAACTAAAATAAACGTTCTGGATGGAAATCAGTGCACATATATTCCTTACATAAGAATTGAGAAGGCATGGATGTAAGTGGCAGCTTTTGTACGAGAGTCATATTTCTCGGTCTTTGGTTGGCATACAGAAGAGGCTTTTTTACATTATGACAATTATGTTTGACAAGTAGTCAACCATTATAATAGATTATGCTCACTGGATGCAGTGCAGTTCCATTCTAAGTTACTTTAATGGGTTCGGAGATGATCAAATAATTGTTTTATCTACTTTGATGACCAGGCTGATACCTCATGGGCTCTCACAGTCCTGAGCTACTTGGGGAGGCTGCTGTTTGGGCTTGCTGGGTAAGTTCAATTCCTAGATGTTTTTAACATGCATGTAAGGTCAACGAGAAGAAACTCAATGATCATGGTCATACTTAAGGAGTGAAGAACAGCCTTGCATCAATGAATTCTTATATATGTATGTGTGTGTGTGTGTGTGTGTGTGGTTATTTCTATCATGCATTTCCACTTTGAATCTTGTGCACAGTGGCAGCACATTCATTTGACAATAATACTGAGTTTAACTTGCTTGGTTTGCTCCATTTTCATTGCGTAGTATTGCTGGATATTATTGGTTTGTAGATAGGAGTACTCACTAGGTTTTTGCTGTCTTCAAACTTTGTGCAGGTTAGTAGTATCATTAGCATGGGTGGTTCACATTGTAATCTACATGCTGATTACCCCACCTCTCACCCCATTTCTCAATTGGTTCTTCATTCGACTGGACAATGCATGGGGTTGGTGACGCTCTTGACTCATTTTGTTTCGACCAGTTTGTGTTTTGATTTGAGTACGAGAGTTAGCTATAATTATGATAGAGCCTGTTGATTTCAGTTGATTTAGATCTGGTGTATTACAATTTGGTAAGGTTTCTATTTAGATAAATTGAAGTACTATAGAAGTAATGAGTCAAATTATATCACTGTTGAAACTCACCTTTGTTTGACTCATGTAGGTCTTCTTGGCACGGTGGCATTTGCGTTTTTCTGCTTTTACCTCCTCCTTGCTGTCATATCTGGAGAGATGCATCTGGGTCTCAATTTCTTCTTTATCACCATCCATCCAATGAAGTAAGCATGAGTATTTAAACATCTGCCTGCTCAACCAATCAAGACTGGACTTTACTATTCTTTCCACTATGTATCACTCTTACTGAGCAATTCCACCAATTTGTTTTGATATGCATTTGTTACCTGATGACTTCTTCAGCGAGCTTACTGACAGATAAATGTATATATATTATGCTGCTATGTGGACAGGTGGAATGGCACTTTGATGAGCTCATTCCTTTTCAATGTGGGATTGATTTTGGTGTGCTCCATCAGGTAATTTATGTGAGGACTCATTAAGTTTGTCTCTGTAAATTATTTTTGTGCAAACAGTCACGTTTTTGCAATTAGTGTTGATTCTGACAATATAGGAAGCAGATGCTGTGTTTCTATGTAAGAAGTCCTGTTTCAGTTTGATCAAGATGTTGGCTGCTCTGCAATAGTATCTACTCACTGCATGGTTTGATACGAGGATATTGAGATGGGAAGATTAACTATCATCTTGTATGTTACTTTCATTTGCAGTGTTGTACAATTTTGCTCTAAGGCCTTTGCAGTGTATGCTCAAGCAACTGTTGTGCAAGAGATATTTGGCCACACTCTGGAGTCCTTGAGGGGCATTAAATATCTATTCAAGTATGGCATAACGCATTGCCTACAATCTGCCTAAGTGTTCATGCTGTTTTTTCCTAATATAGTGAATTGTACTGATGCTACTATTCTTTCATCTTAGTAGCCACAAATTCAACTCCTTACATGCTTTCATGTCCCCTGGCTTCTAACTGATAATTGGTTTTTATATGTTGCAGGTATAATGTGTTTCAATATGCGTTTCTTGTGTTTGCTGGTTTGGCAACTGTATATTACTTGACATTTGTAAGTCTTCAACACCTTACAAGGTCTAAGAATCAAAAAATGATAGGGACCTATATGTGGTAGCATGTTGTCCAACCTCTTTTAAATCCGCGTCTCAATAGTGTCCGTTCTTACATCTAACCATGCACCACTCAAATATAGGTATTGGATAATGACAAGTGAGTTAGGTCCGCTTACCTTACCTCGTCCTAAGAATTGTTTGATGGCTTTATCTTTAGTGTGTGTAAATCCAAATCACCATTCTTCAACGACAGTCTCAAATGTGTGGGACATGTTCGGCGTACAAAGCTTTGTTCTGAATATGTGTACTTGTGTATCTTTGCAGGGATGGAAGAGGAAGAGGACGCGTTCCAAATTTCAACTAGAGTAGAATTCTTCTATCTGTGCAATGCAGGCTGTGGAAAGGACTCTCACCTTCCAGACAGGGCATGAAAGTGCTATCAGCCTGACTCAACTACACTCCCTCACTGTGAAGGGTCTCAATTTAAAGGCTTTGAATGCCATCATAGAGCTCGTTGCATATTGATCTAGGCCATCTGAAGCTCTGTAAAACGAGTCGTTGAAACAGCTAGGAGCCTGTCAATTTTAGGTGTCCTCAGCTCCTGGGAAAAGTAAATGATAGATCACTGAAGTGGGCATGCTCTTCATACTGCTTACTGCTCTTTATACAAAAAAGTTTACAGGGATTCCATGAATTTTGACGGTGCTTTGAAATGCTACAGCAATGGTATTACATTCATCTCCCTTTCATTTGAAAGTGTGCTCCATTCAGAGCTATGATTATATCCTAAAGATAGGAATTTACAGATGTCTAGGAGGTGTTGCGGGTGGGATTCAGACCAGTTGTGAGCAACCCAGAAACACTAAACCCCCAGGTTACATACCTGGTTATATGTCTACTCACCTGGCAGAGGTTATATATGGAAAGAACTGCTCGAGGTTCTCTTTCAGAACCTCGGGAGTCAAAGAGCTGCTTCTCTTGTTCCATAGAGTTCACCTCCTGATCTTCGTTAGTTTTAGATGCATGAAGAGGTGGTTCTCTGTGAGTGTATTTCTTCATGTTAGTGTCACAATTTCAAGAGCCACATCAGCTTTACTATATAAATGATCTAGAAGAGGAGCCGTTTTCATTAAATGAAGTTTGGTGTGCACGTATGGAAGTGAGTGCTGGAAAAAGCCACAAAAGGTATGCTTTTGCATTGGTTGAGTGATCTTGCCCGTTACATGTTTCTAAGTTTACCTTGCTTGCATTGCAGGATTGGTCATATTTTAGTTTACTTTGTGCATCCTGCTCATACTTGCATGTTTCTAGTTTAGGGTTTATAGGTTGCTCGTGAAGGGTTTAGGGCCCAGGGTCTTAGATTTGTGTATGTGATGGAGTTACAAAACTTTGACAAGAATGGATCTGGATCAACTTCAGGAGTTTATGAATGTGGGGTCAATGACTGCTGTGGGTGCAGAGAGCACTAACAAATCAGATGGAGCACCTTGATTTGAGAGTGGTAGTGTTGCAATTAAGTGACAATGAGGGAGGTCCTGCTGATCTTGTCACTGTGCATGTTTTGAGTTCCTCACACGAACAAGGCAAATTTTGGAAACCTTACAACTGAAATTTATGTGCTTGTCTTTTTTCAGTGTCAATGACAACTCTCCTGTTGATGTTATCAATTCTCAGATGTTCCGGTGCATTGTTTGTTATAGTGAGACCGTATGCACAACCATAATTGCTCAACGGAGTAGATGTAGAAAGGGGTTGATTACCTATTCCAGAGGTAATGGCATCACTGCATTGAGATTGAGCACTTCCATATTTTCGTGAACTAGGAAGAGGAAGTCAAGAGTTGGGCAAAAGAGATGTTAGATTGGCAACTTGCCAAAAAACAGTACGAGTGTTTGTCAGCACAATATCAAAGTAGTCTGGGATCGTGAGCAACAAAAAGATTCTTGCAAGCTTTAAGTATTTGTGACGAAATGTTGTCTATGACTTTGGTTGCGGAGATTGTGCTTCAAGTTGTGTCTGTGCCTTGTATTTTCTTCCATAAAAATGTTCACAGCAGAGATCTTGCCCAGTTTGTAGATCAAACTAAATCCTTGAATGTTCTGCCTCCTTTGTCATGAACAACCTTGGGATTTGGAAAGTTGCACACGATGTCTCTGCATTTGTAGTGAATTTGTTTGGTGCCGATTGGAAACCTAAGCACGTTACTGGTGGAGGCCACTGGAACAACGTGTGCCACTTTAATTCATGAAGCCCAGGGTTTGATTTGGGTTGAAGCACAAGATCATAGCCTTCGTCAAAGATGAAGCCTCAAAATCTAACCTATTGACATGTGTGATGTCTTGTGGTCGATTGTGCCTTCCAAGCTTCATGCTTTGGGCATGTTTTCTCAAAGGCATGTCAATACAACACCAACGGTGTGAAGGGTTGTCGGGGATTCCGAGAAGGCGTAAAGCTGATTTATAGAAGTGTATCATGTGGCCAAAGATGTCTGGGAAAGGTTGTCAAGAGTGGTAGCAGGCATGCATAGACCCAAGAATTCAACCAGATACTCCAGCAAAGAGCAGGTGCTTCCTATAGGACCGTGGTTTTTTTGCACTACTAGAATGTGATTTTGCCTTGTTCCTTATACGATTTTAGAAAAACCTCTTCTGCATATCATACTGAATACTTCCTTGCATTCAAATATCTAACATTCACCTCACTCTACAAAACATTTGAATTTAGTCATCTTTGCAAAATAGGTCATTGAAAAGTGCTTGCCCGGATATAGATGAAGGAATCGACGAAATGTAAATGTAAATGAAAATGAAACTGTTGGTTTGACACACTTCAACAACCAAAAAAACAGTGTGGTGATTGAGAACGATTTCATATCAGTTTGGCTCAAGGTTACGTGGAGAGGTATGATGTAAAGTTGGATGACTCCATTGTGAATATGAAACAGAAGGTTATTCTCGTAGTAGACCCAATTCTGTCGTTCCTACAAGAGTTTGAGAAGACGAAAGCTCACAACATGATGGCCTTGATGATGGATGCCCAACTCAAAGATATGCGTCTTGTCCTTCTTCATTTATTGGTAAAGAAAAAGGCATTGAATATGTCAATGAATATGATGGAAAGTCATTTTATACAATGTTGTCGAAATCTGATCAGCATTTGCATCTTGCATGTGATGACCAATCAAACACAGTGAGTCGTGATGAGAGTTCTGCTCCTCTCTTCTCCCTACCTCCATTCATTCTCTTTCCGTGGATCCAACACGTTGTCCCTCAACCCAACCTCTAAGCATGCAATTCTCTCGCACTAATTTCCACATGTTCATAACTCTGATCTCTCTGACTCCATGCTTTGCTGCAGATCACTCAGTATCGGGAGCTTCCGCCCTCATGAGAGATGGTTCATATTGCACCTCTCTACATCCATGAGCTCTCGAAGTTCACATGTTTCTAACTCATTACCACATCAATGCAACCCATAATCATATGTAGATTCTTGCAACGACTCTTCTTGTTATGCAATGAGGGCAACTTCGTGCCTTGATGTGAGGGTCTAACAACTAACCCTGGTGATGATCCTGCTCATATAATCTTGCTAGTTAGCAACTAGGACCAACATCAACCCCTTAAGACTGCCCAATCCCACAACCAATTGCATGTTGCCACATGTCCTATAATGTAGGGAATTGCACCTTATTCCGTAAATCAACATTTGTTTCACTGCAACACCCCACATATTAGAGCAACGATTCTCGACCCTTGGATATGTCACCACATGTATGTCAACTGGCACTTTGGTTAAACATACTAGGCCTTGCTTGCAAAGTGTTCCCTCAAGTATTAGCTCACTTGCAAAGCAAATAGATGAGACTGATGTAGCAGGCTACATAGACTGATGCTGAAGAAAGATACATCCTATATGTAATTGGAAAATTAAAAATCATTGCATCCCTATCTAAGCGCACAAATTCTTGCAAATTATTGCATTATGGGTGCAAGCACGGTAAAGTGGACAACTCTTGATCCTTGGACAAGTTTAAGAGAAAGTGATTCCAAGTAATAAATTGACTTTGTATTTTGTGGAAAAAGAAAAGATCATAAACACATCAAAAACTTATTGATCTACAAAGCCAATCAATCTATGTTGACAAAAACAATCTCAAAAAAAGTCTACATATTTTAGAAGACGGTGCAAGTGGGTGCGCAAGTGGTCATATTGAACAAGTAATTGTCAAAATTTTGTTTTGAAATATGATAAATTTAGATTGAAATTGATGAATTTTTACAAAATTATTCCATGATGACCTCAAGTGTATAATGAATTCAAGGAATTTGAAAAAAAATCAAGTTCAAAATAGTTAAGGTCATGAAATTTACATCCAAAACTAGATCTGACCATTTGCTTTTGAGCATTACTTTTAATGATAAGCTTTGAAGATCTCATCTTGGTATTCTACATTTGAGTGTTTGACACAACAATAGAGGCCGCCATGAATAATTATTCAATTTAGACAACATTTAGCTACTATTTTAAGGCTTTTTTATTATTAAAAAAACTATGGTTTTAAGATACCGGAGCACTTTTTTGGTCCAATTTACCATGCTTGCACCCTTATGTTATATATATATATATATATATATATATATATATATGTATAAATTATATATATGTATGTATATATATATATGTATACATATATGTTATATATATATATATATATATATATTCAATCATTTATTTTCTTTATTATGATACATAGAAGGTTTCAATTATATAACGTCTCTCAAAAGTAGAAAGGCACTAAGAGGAATGATCCATCCAACCTTAAGCCTTACATACTTGTAGGCACTAAGAGTTGAAGCTCCCCTCAACTAAGTCCTCAAGCATATAGTTAATTGGATCCCTCCATGCTTTTTGGGAGAGTTAAGTGGTCTTAACTAATGGTCATTACTTACAAGGTGAGAACATCATCTAACACCATAGTCCCAACTAGTGCGTAACTCCTTTATACCTTTTAGAGCTATTAAATCTCCTAGGGTGGAGTCCTCTAGTCTTACAGATAGTAGAGTCTAGTTGGAACTAGAGATAGCAATGGTAACTAATAAATAAATACACATTACACACCTCCTCACTTAGAATTGGATGTCCGCATTCATGCATTGTAAACCCCAAATTGTAGTGCATCAATACAGTAGTCAAGGCCACCACTTAATGTAAACCTAGCCATGGGATTTGTATCTATACCCGTGCTCCATGCCACTCGTAGGGCGAGACAAATTAATAATTATGTCTAGTTACAAGATCATGTGCAAGCTTAAAAGAACGAAAAGGCGCCTACCTTAAGATACCTTTCACCTCAAATGTTTATGCGTAGCTGGGGCTTCATGGTCACGCTTAACACCATGACATGTAAGCCTGTCTTCCGACTTGGATACCACATCCCAATACTCCTTGAGGACTTCTACACTCAAGTTGCTCTCCGGCCCCCAAGAATTATTGCTCAAGTGCATATCCAAGCCATATAATGAGATATATTTTATTAGGGCGAGAATGAGACCCTCTATCTTCATGTGAAAACGCGCATTCTACTTCATACGATACATCCTCCTCAAAGATTGGCGGAGGGGGAGACTGTACCCTACCATTGGCTACATACAACCGAAGAAGTGACACCTGCAAGACATTACGAATCTTAAATATGCTTGCCAATTGCACACAGTATGCTACGACCCCTATCCTCTTGGTTATTCAAAATGGGCCAATGCACCATGATAATAGGTTTCGAGCACTTGGGACCTTCAACTTAATGTTTGGCAGTACGTACAAATATTTGTTGGTCCACTTTATAAGAAACTTCTCATTTTTTCTCCTCAACATAGTATTTTTGCCATTGTTGCGCAACCGGGGATGCTAGTATGTGAGCCTGTGAGCGTGAGCCTGTGAGCCTTCAATTTTTTTCCCGATTATGGTTTGTAAATCCGTTGGGGGCCTATGACCGTGGAATTACATGTAAGGGTCTATAGTCCAAATGAACAACAAAAGAAAATATTGCTATGCCAATTTTGTACCAAAAAATGAACTAATATACTTTCAAATGTTGAGATAATAATAATGTAATTGGATATAATGTGTACTAGGCAAACTCATGTTGAAAATAAGTGTAGCATGTTAAGATGTCTCACTACGATACACATCAATGTAAAATTTGAATACATCATAAGGGTGACATTTACGAAGTCCAAAACACAAAGAACAACAAAAGTGGTTGTAGACATAAATTGAGTTGTAAACATAAAGGTTGGATATAAATTGGGTTAGAGGCAAAGTCTGCAAGCATTGCAAGCACTAAAATATGAATAATGCCTTACATTGATTAAACGATGAATTTGAATGCCTTTGAAATACCTTTGCACCCTTGAGGGCGGGTTGAATGAAATCTCGAAGGGCAATATCAAAAGTGGGAGGTGTTTTAAGAGGACACTCCAAATACACCCACATTTTTCAAAATGCATAGGATCCCAAGATTTCATGATTCCATCTGTGAACATGCACTCTTCACTTTCTATGTCAAAATTGTTAGCAAAAAAAATGGGAGATTTGGAAATGGCTTTAGCAAGCAATAGGACATATTTGAAATACCTATACAATATCCTTCATATGGCTGGTTTGAAGTTTAGTTGCTTGTCAATGTTATGGTTTTTGTGAACTCCCTTATCTATAGCAAATTCATGAAAAAATGTAGTATCCCACAACGATATGCGCATTGTCTCCACATAATAAAAATAATGGGCAAAGGGTCCATACCATTTGGAAGATAGTTGATGGACATATCCAGATCAACCACAGTAGCATCAAAGGCTTCTCGATCTCAATAGCCAACTGTCATATACAAAATAAAGATCAGTATTTTTCATTGATTGAAAAAAATGAAAGAAATAAGAAGCAAAGAAAAAAAATGAATGGACCCAAAAGAATGAAAGAAGAAAAACAATCACCTGAGCTTACCAAGTAGCTTTATGAAGCCACTTAAGAAACTCTATATCATTGAATTTTGGTTTCATAAATGTGAGAGCCTCATGAAGAGAAGGTGAGCCGTTTCACCTCTCAAGCCACTTAATCTTCATAGAAGTGTCCATAGCTAAAGTTGCCAACATCCAAAGTTTTTCTTGAGTCATCTCATGACTCTCATCGTGAGTTCATAATGAGACTTCACTTGCTCTAAGAACAGAGGAGTATGTTTAGGATCTGCAATGGGAAGTTGTTTCTTCAATTCCGAACGGGAAGTCAATCTCACCCTATCAACAACTTTGGAAACTCATTCATCAATTACACTTAAAGTCCAATGTACATGATCCGGGTACGTCTCATAAAATTTCCTTTGAGCAACAGCAACAACATCTCCCAACTCTTGCTACACCAAGAAAAAAACATATAAGAATATAAAAAATTACATATAATAAAAAATGAGATGCGATAAAAAAATATGATAGTAGAAATCTAAATGAACCACAAGAACGAAGGAAACATATAAGAAGTGTGAAAAACATGGAAGGGAAATTGATATTTTAGAGAAAATAACCTAGTATAGAAATCCATTAAGAGCCTCAACAATCAAAGTGAACCAAGTTCTATGGTTGAATTTTTGTTCGGCATCAATAGTAGGAAGGTCTTCTTTGAAGACAAGTTTTTCAAAATATGAAAGTGGTTGCCTAGCAATGCTTTGAATGAGGAAAAACTTATGAACAAGATTTGTGGAAACATGGGATTTTTGGTTCTTCATGACAAAATAAAACAAACAATGATAAGATATGGAAAATGAAAATCCAATAAGAAAATAAACTTAAAAACCAAGGAGCCAAATAAAAAGAACAAACAAAAAGACAAAAATGAAGGAATTACCAATTGACTTCATGCAACGTTGCCAACATAGTTGCAATATCTCCCTTGATGTCCAAAATAATATTTTCAACACCATAATGTTAAGTAGAATCATGTGTGTGATCTTGATTAATAATGGGCAACCATGCTTGCAAACGGTGGTTGCCATCCTAGACCATGAACATTTTGCCAGAGAAAACTTTGAGCTCCTCATCACTTTGCAATATTTTCTCGAAAGAAGCATTTGTCCGCACCCAATTATCACTCCATGATTCAATTATAATATCAGTAACATCTCCTTTATTGCCCTCATTGTTTTCTAAGGCCACGTAAAAAAATCCATTACCTTCTATATAACCACAAACAACAAAATGGTCAGCGAGGTTCAGAACGTCATTTTTCAAGAAAGGCCTAACAATTGGCAATGGAACCATTCGACATAGTAGAATATTGAATTTTGATTTTGCCCTTGGTTGATACCTCGACCATTCAAGACAGAAAGAGGTGTTGACAATTTCTTTCTTAAAAAATGCATGCAATTGCAACTCCAATTGATCTTCAGAAAGAGGTAGAACTTCCATATCTGAAGCACAAAAAATGCTATCCATATGAAAAGAGGAAAACAAATTAATATGAGTGTTTACATATGAAAGAAATCATATATGCAAAGTAAAATGAAATGCAAAATAGGGTGGCCGTTAAGAACCACCCTTATAGAAGGAAACAAAATTGAAGTGTATACATGTGCAAGAAATCATATATACAAAGCATAATGAAATCTAAAAATAATGGCCATTAACGGCCACCCTTATAGAAGGAGAAAAAATGATGAATGTAAGTGTTCAGATGTGAAAAATAGTATATATCCAAAACAAACTGAAATACAAATAAGGACAACAAAAATGAAGAATAACAATGTTTACATGTAATAGAAACTATACATTTAAAAAGAAATAGAAATAGAAAAAAAACCGTTAACGGCCACTCTTATCGAAGGAATTTTTTTTATGAAAATGAGTGTGTAAATGTGGAAGAAACCACATATGCAAAACAAAGTGAAATGAAAAAGGGTAGCCGTTAACGGCCACCCTTAAGAAGAAAAAAATTGAATAAGTGACTGTATACATGTGGAAAAAACCACATATGCAAAACAAAGTGAAATGAAAAAAAGGTGGCCATTTACGGCCACCCGTATGCAAAGAAATTTTTTTATGACAGTGAGTATTTATATGTAGAATATAACCACATATGTAAAACAAATTGAAATTGAAAAAACAGTGGCCATTAACAACCATTCTCTTGAAAGGAAAAAAAATTGATTCATTTGTGTGATTTTATTTTTAAAAAATCATGTTGTTAAATGGAGACTGAAACTTCAGAAAGGGAGGTCGTCAATGGGCGCCCTAAACCAAAATACAAAAATTGGCACTAAAAAATGGTGGCCGTTAACAACTACCCTTTTCGAAGAGAGAAAAAAACTGAAGTGAACCTTGATCGCTATAAAATTTTCAAATTTTCATATTTATTTCCAAAACAAATTGTGTCCATACATTATATCTTTTATAGTAACTCCTAATTTTTGGAATTTTTGGACATAATTTTAATTTAACATAAATCGCCAAATTCTACTGAAATTAAAATGGTTAGCAACCACCCTTATGAAAGACAATTTTCTTTGTAAAAGTGAGTTTTTATATGTGGAAGAAATCACATATGTAAAATAGAGTGACATGAAAAGAATGTGGGCGTTACTAGAGACCCTTGTAAACGATAAATTATTTTGTAGAAGTGAGTGTTTATGTGTGGAAGAAACCACATATGTAAAACAAAGATGATATAGAAAAATGGTGGCCGTTAACGGCGACCCTTTTCAAAGACAAATTATTTTGTAGAAGTGAGTGTTTATGTGTGGAAGAAACCACATGTGTAAAACAAAGTGAAATAAAAAAATGATGGCTGTTAACGGCCACCTTTTTAGAAGATAAATTATTTTATAGAAGTGAGTGTTTATATGTGGATGAAATCACATATGTAAAACAAAGGTGACATGAAAAAATGGTGGCTGTTAACAGCCACCCTTTTAGAAGATAAATTATTTTGTAGAAGTGAGTGTTTATATGTGGATGAAATCACATATGTAAAACAAAGGTGACATGAAAAAAGGGTGGCCTTTAACGGCCACCTTTTTAGAAGATAAATTATTTTGTAGAAGTGAGTGTTTATATGTGGATGAAATCACATATGTAAAACAAAGGTGACATGAAAAAAGAGTGGCCGTTAACGGCCACCCTTTTAAAAGACAAATTATCTCGTAGAAGTGAGCATTTATATGTGAAAGAACCCACATATGTAAAACAAAATGAAATAAAAAAAGAGTGGCCGTTAACGGCCACCCTTTTAGAAGACAATTTTTTTTTGTCAAAGTCAGCGTTAATATGTGCAAGAAGCCAGTTATGAAAATAAATTGAAATGAAGAAAAGGATGGCCGTTAACGGCCACCCCTTTGGAAGGAAAAAAATGGTTCATATATGTGATGGAAGGTATCATACAAAGGGTAGCCGTTAACGGCCACCCTTTTGGAAGGGAAAAAATGGTTCATATTTGTGATGGAAGGTATTATATAAAGGGCGGCCGTTAACGGCTACCCTTTTGGAAGAGAGAGAAAAAAAAACTACACCTTGATCGTTATAATTTTTTTAAAATTTTATATTTAATTCCGAAAAAAAATTGTGTCTATTCATTATATCATCTGTAGTTACTCCAATTATTTTCAAAAAATTTGGATTTAATTTGGATTTTACATAAATCGCCAAACTCTACTAAAATTCATATGGTTAACGGCGACCTTTTTTGAAGACAATTTTTTTTGTGAAAGTGAGTGTTTTTATGTGGAAGAAACCACATATGTCAAACAAACTAACATGAAAAAAGGGGGGCCGTTAACGGCTACCCTTTTGGAAGAGAGAGGAAAAAAATGAAGTTCACCTTAATCGTTATAAATTTTTAAATTTTCATAGTTAATTCTGAAAAAAATTGTGTCTATTCATTATATAGTTTATAGTCACTCCAATTATTTTCAGAATTTTTGGACTTAATTTTGATTTTACATAAATTGCCAAACTCTACTAAAATTAATATGGTTAACAACGACATTTTTTGAAGACAAATTTTTGTGTGAAAGTAAGTGTTTTTATGTGGACTAAACCACATATGTCAAACAAACTAACATGAGAAAAGGGTGGCCGTTAACGGCTACCCTTTTGGAAGAGAGAGAGGAAAAAATGAAGTTCAATTTAATCGTTATAAATTTTTCAAATTTTTATATTTAATTCTGAAAAAAATTGCGTCTATTTATTATATCATTTATAGTCATTCCAATTATTTTCGGAATTTTTGGAGTTAATTTCGATTTTACATAAATCGCCAAATTCTACTAAAATTAATAAGGTTAGATTTTCTCCAACAAATCTTCAACTTTTGAAGATTTCGGGTTAGATTCTAATATGTTATGATTGTTTTTTGGCTCTAAAATACACAAAACATAATCATTTTTTCCGTGCTATATATCGTTGGAATCATATTTTTGGTATGCACAATACGATGTACATCATATACCTTCAAATTTATTTCATTTCAAGGTTATTCTCTTACCATTTCGTACGTACTTTGTAGCTTTGCCTCCGGTTCATATGGTTGTTCCTTCTCTTCATATTGTGTCACTTTTTCTTTGTCAATGTCTTTTTCATCATCTTCCTCCTCTTCATTCTGCTCATTACATCTAAAGACATTATATGGTTGAGCTTCATATGTAGTGGTTTATGTTCGAAGACACCTTCCTTTATGGCTTCACGTGCTATAATATATTTGTACATCAAATTTCTTGTTGTGCATGATGGATCCACTCCTATCATTTGAGGAACACATTTATTAATTCTAGTCTTTGACAATTGTCTCTGACTTGAAATACAACAGTTACTTCTCCTCCTATTTGTTTTCCTACCCTCTACTGGAGTGACCACTGCTAATAATGGATAAATGACGTTCTCTTGCATCTAAACACATTCAGCTTTCATCTCCACTACATTGTCCACTCTCAATAACATGCATTTCTCTATACTGTTTCATTTTCGTTTGTGATCTTTTATATTACATGATGGTCTTCATCACTAGTCCACCTCATTACATGACTAATAGCTGTAAAAGTGTAGCCATCAACGGCTACATTTTAACGGCTACATTTAGTTTATTTAATATTCTTAAGTTATTTGCATGTATACATGTACATATTAGGTTAGTGTGCATCATAAATTATTAGTGTCAGTTCTAATATTGCCAATTGTAATAGTACAAGTTATAACAGTGCAAGTTGTAATAATATCAGTTTTAATATTACCAGTTGTAATAGTGTTAGTTTTAATAAAACCAGTTATAATATTACCAATTATAATATTTCCAGTTATAATATTGTTATTTGCCAGTTCTAATAGTATCCGTTCTAATAGTGTCATTTGTAATATTACCATTTGTAATGGTGTCAGTTGTAATATTGTCATTTGTAATACTATGTATTGAAATAATGCTACTTATAATAATTGTTAGTACCAATTGTAAATCTTGCATAAGTTAATAACTTCCATACTATACAAATTATGTCATATTCCTCGTTTGGCCCAGTATTTGCAAATGAAAGGTTGTATATTGTGTTGATTATAACCATTGTATTTTGGTAATATTTCTTTACGCTGCATAACTTCTATTTTCAAATGATATTACAATATTTCATTCTATAGCAAATATTGTATAATATTTAATATCATACAATTTCCTTTCATTTGGTTCACCTGTGGTGACAATTGCTACTCTGAGCGAATAACAATCCCACAAGATTGACCGGATGGGTATACTGCTCTAGTGTCTTCTAAGCAATGACCTTCTAATTCTTAGAATGCAAAATGTTCATGTAGGACACCAATGTAAGTCTTATATAGAGGATGAATGTAGAGTTTAATGTAGAACACTAACACAAAGCCTAATGCAAAGGATTAATACAAAACATGATGCAGAGTTTTCTGCATAACACCAATGCAGAGCTTAATGCAAAAAATTAATACAGAACATAATGCAGAGTTTAATGCACAGGATTGATACAGAATATAATATAGATTTTAATACAGAATACTAACACAGAGCCTAATGCTGAGGATTATTGTAGAACATAATGCAGAAGACTAGTACAGGGTCTAATGCAGAAAATTAATGTAGGAGATTAATGTAAAATACTAATACAGAGGACTGATGCAGAACATTAATACATAGCCTTATACAGAAGGCTAATGCAGAAACTAAGGCGAGCCTAATGCAAAAGTTTCTTCATACTAACTAATTGACCTAAATCTAATTTCTAACCAATAATTTCTTTTTTACTTAAACTACGAACCTTAATCCAACCGCAAGCGGTTTGGTTAATTTCCGAGGGTAGATAATAAAATGTTTCTAAAAGATAATATAATTGAGAAGGTTCTACGCATACGCGCGTAATAATTTCTTCTCGGTATCCACCTATAAATTATTTTTGCTTTAACACTAGCTCAATTTGGGATAGCACCAATCAATGTAACCACCCGGATTCAAACCCGGGTTGGTCCAGACCTAATACCAGTCTCTTAGACAACTCGCATCTACAGGCGGATGTCTCAAAATCTAATAGCAACCTATATATTGACTATTCCTACTAACTAACTACCTTGTTTTTATAGACAGTGAGCCTTAATTCAAACCGTGAGTGGTGTGAATGACTCACACAATTCCAAATCCTTAAAGTTTGGCATGCTCTTTCTGGTATCAACTTTACCCGTACTGAAGTCATTGAGCTTGAAGAAATTGGGTTCTGCCTACAATCCAGTGTGCCCATTTTTCCTCGACGACTTCTCTTCTTATCTAGGGTATTTCAGCATATTTTGTGGACTCATCATTGACCAACACATGCCAAAAGAATCCCTTCTCTTTGGAATGGCATACAAGTTCGTCGAAGTTATAAGGCATCCACCAAAAATCACTGCAATCAGTGGGAGAGTGCAAGGAATGTAACTAGAATTATTACCGGGGTGAACCTCCTTCCTTACCCTGGACTTGGTGTTATTATCATGCTTTCGTCCAAGACTGCTTCTAACGAGAAAGTTTATAACATCACACTTTGTATTTTTTCATCTTGTACTTGTCTCCATTATGGAAGCATGAACGGCACATCCATTGGAAAGCGTGGCATGTACATAAACTGCAAACACTTCTATTACATCTTCTGTTACTTATGCAAATTGGATTTGAAGATAAACACGTTCATCCACGCTCCTACCCTTAGTTGAAATGAAGTTAAGCAAGTGTTTGTTGCTGCCGGAATCATCAAGACGTGTGAGTGAACAAGATAGTTGATAGATATTAGACTGCTATCAAGTAGATATATCATATCGATATATTATATTCAAATACCTAAATTCCAATAGCCAAATATTATATTTATAGTCCAATATGTATCCCTTGCTATAATATAATACTATTTTATCATGTATACGATATTCCACATCCTATGGTATTTTCACAACGTTTGCTCCCTCTCATCCTTAAAATTGCCTTTAAATTATTTGTGCTATGATTTGGTCAACCCACTTTGGGATGGCCTCCCTGAACATGATATAAATTTTAAAACATGCAATAGTATCACCTTGCAAGGTTTATTTAATCTAGAATCCACGGTCATGGGTCATGTGGTAATAAATATTTTAAATATAATATAATATTTTTAAATTAAAAAATGTCGATCTTTGATTTGTTAACCAAATTTTTTTAGAAATTACATCATTTTAAAAAATTTGAGGTTGTGGGCTCACACAATCCCTGCTCACCGCTCTTAGGCTCACGCTCGCATGCTCACATCCTAGCGTCGTTGGTTGCGCAACAATTAAATGTCTCTTGGCCTATCCAATTACATCAAACATATGCTTGGAAAATTTCTTTGTAACATGAACTCGAAACTTGTTGATCCTGCTGATTGGTGTCATGGGATGTTGACATGTGTTCAAGACAAATAGAGTATTCTGAACAAAATCTTGCCAAAAGTCTATATATGAAAATTCTACCATAGCAAGGAATTTATCCCAATCATCTTACAATGGATTTACATAATGATGCAACATGTCCCAAATGATGCAGTTTAACCATTTTGTCTATCTATTGATTTGAGGATGAAATATGGTGGACATAGCCAACCTTGTTCCCAAAAGACCATGCAACGCATTCCAACATTTACTTGTGAATCTAGTGTCCTTGTCGCTTAGGATATTTTCGGTAGATCATGAAGTTTATATACATGATCACAAAATGACCTTGCCGCTCCTTCAATAATAACGTGTGTTGTGGTTGGCATAAAATGGGCCATCTTGGACAACTTGTCCATACATACCAAGATGGCATCATAACCATTAGTAGAAGGTGTCAAGCCAACAATAAAATCCATACTAACCACCTCCTAAAACTTGTCAAGAATCTTGAATGGTTGTAATAAGTTTGTTGGCTTTAGAGCACGAGCTTTACTTTGTTGGCAAATCTCATAAGATTTTATATAGCTCCTGATAGACCCTTGCATGTCAAGCCACCAGAAGTTCACTTGCACCCTCTTCCAAGTCTTAGTTACCCCAACATGACCACTGTATCATTGCATCATGATGTTCGTGGACTAGAAAAGACTTGATATTCGGCCCTTGAAAGGACACACATGGAACCACTATTGGCATATCATGCCACCAAATGTGTGTTTGAGAACCAAGGATCAAGAGCATACCTTGCAATGATGGTATGATATAACTAAGAATCACTGACAAACTCAAGATACATCTTAGGTTGATTGTATGGCTCTCCGGGATCTCCTTGCATAGTGATGGCCATCACTAACTAAAGGACCAAAACACTTGAAGCTACATAGGGTGTCATCAAGGCCTTTTGAACACCCGTGTCTAGTGGATTCCAACTCAAGTGATCAGCCATATTGATCCAACATGGTCGGTATACCCATTTATAGACAAAATCTACTCCAAAAACTCCAACCATCGAGCTTGACGCCTTCATAGATTTTGTTGTGTCTTCATACACAAGTGGGTTGTGATATGTCACCATGGTGCAGTCAACCTCCTCTAAGGTACTGAGGCTTTAAAGTAATACCTTCTCTTTGGTGACACCTATTTTTATTCTTTAAGTCATCAACAAATTAGTGCAATGGTGCCATCAAGTAAGTCATTGTTAAAAGTGATTAATCATATGCGACATTAAATATAAAATACCACCACTTTGCCCATTCATAATAGCGGTGTAAAGAATACTTTTAGAAAAACACCAATCACAATGGCTAATTGGGGATCTATCCACTCAATGAGGTGGTGTAAGAAGTAATCTACAAAAGGGGGACAACACATTCATTTAATATAAGATCATCACCTGCAATAAGATTAATTGTGTGTTGATTCTCACTTAGCAATCCAATATCAATAGACCCCCTTAGTGGAGAGTAAAAGGTTCTTTCCTAAAGATGACTTTGAGAATTTCTATAGGTTGTATATGAGTTTACTATTTTTTGAAAAAAATTTGTGGACTTTGTATAGATTCGTTAATCTACATTTTTTAATCATCCCAAGCTAATTAACATGCTTGAAATAACAAGAATTTCTTAAAGTGTCACTTTAAGGCCTTAATACCTCAAGTAACAACACTAGGCTCACATGATGTGCACAATTGCTACTAATTTTTGCTCTCCAATGGTATAATTTCTCTCAACAAGGGAAAATCTACTATTTTCAAAGGCAATAGGCCTTCCTCTTTAAATCGGACTTTCTTCTGCCCCCATCAAAGAAGCATCATTGACAACCTCAAATGGCTCCCCAAACTTGGGTAAGGTTAAAATTGATACATGTGTTAAAGCAAATTTAACATTTTCAAAGGCACCATCACAATCCTTTGTACACTTGAACTTAGTCTTGCTTTGTGTCAAAGATATCCAAGGTGCCACTAAAGTAGAATATCTATGGATGAATCTGCGAAAGTAATTGCAAAGCCCCAAGAAAGACCGAAATTGTCCAAGTTCAAGAGGTCTATTCCACTTTGTAATAGTTTCAATTTTCTTAAGATCCACCTTAATGCCCTCTTTGCCAACAACATGGCCTAAGTAGTGGAATTCCTCCTTCCCGAAATGACACTTAGCCATCTTGACATAAAACTAATTCTCTCTTAGAACTTGGAGTGCTTGCTTTAAATATTGTACATGTTCCTCCTCACTCTTTGAGAAAATTAGGATATCATCAAGATACACCAACATAAACCAGATGGAATCCGAAGTGCATGATTCGGAGCGCTTCGTCCTCTTTCTTGACAAATAATATGGGAAACCTATAAGGTGATAAATTGGGCTCAATCCATCATTTTCCCAAGTATTCTTTGATTTGCGTCTGGCCTCCTATAGTTCCAAAGGACTCAGCTTATAGGTTGGCCTGAAAGGAGGCTTCCCATCTGGCTCAGGAGGAATAGAATGGGTCATATCCTGCTCTAGAGGTAATCCACTTGGTAAAGGCTGAAACACATCAGCAAATTCCTCCAACACTGTGGCATAAGGTGGTACCATTCTGCCCTCTATGTCATCTCCAACCACAGTGAATTGACCTAGGAACGAGGTTGTTCCCTTCCTAATTGACTGTTTGAATTGCATGGCAATGAGTCTAGCAGTGAGTTTGGACTCTGACTTTGCATTGGGTTCATATACATAGTCATTTCACAATGGCCCTCATAAACCCACAGCAGTCAAATTGAAAACCCAAATGTGTATTGTGTTGTACTAGCCAATCCTTGCCTGATATCATGTTAATACCATTGCTCAATTTAGAGACAATTCAATTAATTTGACTTTGATATTGTTGTATCTTAACATGAACTTTAATATGCCCGTCCATAGGAACTTGATCACCATTGCCTAATACCAAAGTGTTACAACCTTTCTTTACTTTCAACCCGAAGGTATTAGCAAAACCAAAACTCACAAAGCAATGTAATGCAACACCACTCATGAAAACATATGCACCCTGATGCACTACTTGATTTGACAAGTTCATCATCAGTTGAGATGACAGAGCGAACTTATTCAAAACGTGTCACCTGGCCTCATCCAGATATACTTGCCATGGTTTTGAATTAGATTCAAATTGATGCAACAATTTAAACCATGTCAAATTCCTCTTAAGGTACTTTTGCCTTATGTTATTTAACATCAAAACATGCATTGCTATCATAGGGTACCTCACTTTTATCATGCAAATAGGCCCTTAATAAACTTTACAAATCTTCTGATGAAGGAATAATGAATGAACAAGTCCCAAATACGTTAGACTTTTCATCACAGACAACATTTAGTGCAATAACGTAGTTGGAAAAATGATGTCTTTATTCGATATATCGCACAATTGCATCAAATTGCTTGATGAGTTTGCCCTGGCTAGCTTTCAGCACACTTAACTATAAATCAAATGATCATTCTGAAACTTTGACCTTGTCCAAACACAAACCCACTGTGTAAGTGCTGGATGTGGGAAAACGCTTCTTTGCTTTATCTTAAAGTCTTGGGTGCCACGTCCTTATTTTGAGGACAGTTACGGGCAATATGAACTTCCTGATGCGCTTTAGTAGCTTCAAACACACCATTCTAACTATAGGAGGGGGGGAGGGAAACTCCCTGAATTGGACAAAAAGAGGCATGTGTTGAACGTCGAAGTAGACTCTACCTCTCCCACATGCACAACACTCCAGTCTGCAATGGCAACAAAACCTCCAGCAAAGCTCTACCTACACAATGCAACAATCACTCACACATACATGGCACTGGTGACAAGGGCAATGGCAAGGAGGGTATTCTCAAAGTGAGGCTATGTCACGCTTCATAAACTTGGCAGGTGAGAGGCTTCTCTTTGTTGACATGCGAGAGGGTCTTATCAGCACAAGGCAACCTGTTGTGTATGATGGCTTAGCCAGGCGAATCTGCTATCAATGTCAACAATGAGACTGGCGATACAAGGTTGGCGAATGGCAGACAATCAAACATGGACACCATGCAAAAATGACCAAGATCCCAGCCCCTCCTTTAAGGTCGGAGATGACCATTATGGTTTGGAATATGGCCCAAATTTGCCACCAACACAAAAACACATTGTACCCATCACCCTCTCTGATTGACACTTTAAAAGTGAAAAACAGGTGACACAACTGACGCAGCGACACAATAATGACCCCAGGTTTTTATGTCAAAAACTTTCTGTGTGAACTCTTATTTCTTGATTAGTAATATTTGGGATGTGAGCGATGTGGCCCTACTGTGGACACTTCCAATCAAAGTCAGCTGTTGGATCATATTGGGAATTGTCGAACCTGGTTGGCAATTGTAAATCACACAGATTGCCTTGCCAGCTCAAGCTTGGGAGTTGGAATCAAGATGCAAAAGGTCCTTACAATTGTGTTCACAATAGAACCTAGAAGTGTTGATATAATTTGAGCACATAGTCCAACGTCATTGTAACAGGTATCTTTTCAGTTTCCATTCTGAGAACCAAGCCTGGTCATATCTCACTCAAATGTAGTTGAGCAATTAAGAAGGGTACCGCATTAGGCCCACATACCTTGAAATAATTGATCTTGAAAATCCAACAAGTTAGAATGAACATTAACCTCCATATCTGTACCACTCTAATCTTAGTACACCTGCAATTTCTCATCCTGTGATTGTATCCCAGTTACCTAGTCCAGAATTACATTGTGGCTGACTACACACTGGATTAAAGGATTGGAGGTTTCATAGCCAGTGGACCCTGCTGCCTGTGGTGCCAACTCAGTAACGACCCAGGATCAGATGGCTATGGAGATTGGACACCAACACAGGACGATGTGCATCCTTTTGACAAGATTAGAAAAGAATTGGGCTAGCAACCCAGCCATAAAGCTAGCACTTTTCCATGACTCTTAAACAACCCATCTGCTTGCTTCGATCAGGCTTCAATCTTAGGATTAATCTACTAACTATAACTGCCACTTGTCATTGTGGACATGCATCCCCCACTTGGAGTAAATCTGTGGAACTACTGATGATATTACACAATCCAGTCACAAACTGGACAATTCCAGAAGAGGGTGATGGGCACAGGAACAAAGCAGCCCAGCAACAAACACAAGTAACGCCACAATCAGAGGGTGGCAAACAGCGGGCACCACAAGTTTAACTAAAAAATATACCCAATAATCTAGCATCCACATGACTAATCAGCATCCCCCAAACCATCACTCCCATCTCCTCGTTTCTGGATTGGAGCGTAGTTGAGACCTGTTGGCTTGCCTTGCTGTCCAGCCAATTCTGCATTTCTCCGAAGAACTGCACCTGGCGAAGGGTAAGGTCGCTGTTGGAAGAGAGGGCCCTGGAAAAAAGAGGAGAGATATGTCAAATCCACTACTTTTTCCCTCTCCCTAGTGTTCGCAGTTTAGGTAAACTCACAGTACTCAATAAAGACACCTTTAGGAATGTAGCATCCAGTGCACCAAATATGGTAAATACCGTGGGCCACACTATTGAGCTTATTTCCACACTAAAAACATTGAGGACAATATTGAGGGTGCACACTATTCACCAGCCCACAATATTTACTACCAGAGGTCCACATTGCAGGTTACAATATTTCTATTAGATTGAATATAGTGTACATTTAAAAGACTTCCAGCCTAAGGAAAGGAGGTGGGTATATCACGAGAGCATGACAAGTTTAACCAGGGTTGCACAATATTCTCCTGTGCGATGCGTGGGCCACATTCTAAGGTTGCCCAAGGTAACTCGCTAAACATTTTCCCACACTATTTACCATAATCAGTGTAGTGAAGGAGACTCACTGTAGCTGTTGTATCAGCTGCTCTAGGTTGCTGACCTTTGAGTCCAACGCCCCTGAAGGCACACAGAAGTTACAAGGAAAATCAGCCCATAGACAATTCAGTGCACTTATATATAGTGGGGGCTCCTTCATGCCTTCATGTCTTATGCTACAGATGTTTTGCAACAAATGTAAAAAATAACTGAAAGATGACAAGTATTTCATTGAAGCTATGCTATATCAATATGAGGAACAAAATGCCACATAAATAAAAATGAACTAATTCTTCATGACGTGAATATCTGATTGATGTATTTCACATGAAAGTCTTGGGTATTCCATAGCAGGAGCAATTACTACAACTGGAATTTTGTGGAGAGATGATGCCTTTGATAGAGGCAAGGTGGACTGATCTCAGAAGTGTGTTTATCTACTGACTGAAATTTCAGGTCCATATAAATGAGATAGCCACAACAATATAGTATGAAACATTATTTACAGCAAATTCTTACCAGCCACCACGAGGTGCATCTGAGTAAGAGCTGGGATCCATGGGGTCGAGAACATCACTATCTGATGGCCCTCTCTTTCTTGGATCCCTCCTATTCATCTTTCCTGTGGGTGGCTTCAAACCCAACCTACACAATGACAACATCTCTAGTCAGAGAAGTGGATACAATCAAACTGTTTCTGAACATCCAAGGATTCATATTTGCTATGTCAGTCTTGCAGACAATAACTCAACATCACGACAACCTGGACAGCAACCTCAAGAGATAGTGAGTCAAGAAGAGCATCTAGGACTTTAGAGCTCTTTAACCTACTCAAAATGAAATCAAACTCACTTTTGTTTTGGGTCCTTCTTAACTACATCCACACCCACAGCTGCAGCAATATCTGCCTGCCACTTATGCTTAAATTCTGGTTCATGCTCCTCAGCAGCATCAGCGACCTCACTCGCAGCTATAGCAGCTGCTGCAGCTGCTGTTCTTTTTGCACCTGGTGAGATATTTTGAGGTGGCACTGGGATATTCAAGACTCTGTTCACCCATCACAGTAGATTGTCATGTAAGAATGTTAAATATTTCATGATTCTAAAAAGGAACACAAGAGAGGGATTTGTACACAATGCTACAATTTATCTCATAATTAGCTCAGTAGTGATTTATATATGAGTGAACTGGACCAATTAGGTCAGCATGATAATGTCCTGCAAACAAACCGTAAGCTCAAATCCACAACCATCAAACTTTCGCTAGCCATATTGATCCCTACTGCTTGCAAATCCTTCCTTCTACCTAGCAGAAGTTGTAATCAGGGTCCAGCCTCAAACAAATTACTGAGCAAGTACTGAGCAGTGCAGGACAAGTAAAGAATGCCACCTCGTGCAATGATTACAGTAGCTCCAAGCTTGTACCAGCCCCCGGCCCCAACCTCCACAGCCTGCACACTTTTTGAACTTTGGTCCATTCGCAGCAGGTGAAGGTAGCTCACCAGTGCCTGTTGAACTAGAAATTTCAGAATTGTCCTCTCCTGCTGAATTAACAGCTTTTGGTCGTTCCCACCGTGTTTCATTTGTCTTCACGTTGTAATAGTATTTTTGGCCTGTAGCAGGCAAGTATACTGTACTTAGTAAAAAGGAAATTAACTCTGCAACCACATCTATCAAGACAAACAAAGTTGAAGAAACTGAGGTGGATAGTACACTACAACTCCAGAACAATCAGGTGAGAGGTAGGACTACTTATCACTTTGAACTGTTCCTACATACACGTATTGAGAAGGCAATAGGCACAGTCAGCAGCAAACTCCGTGTATATGACAAACACCTGAGGTAGCATCAGTGGCCTCTTGCCAGTCTGCTGGTAATTGTACTAGTACAGGTGGAGGGGGTGGGGGGGGAAGCAGTGCTTTCAAAGTTGGCCGCTCCCACTGGCTTTTTCCTGTAGTCTGATTGTAGTAGTAGGTTACTCCACTCTCTGGGTCCTTGCCTTCCACCTAAAAACACATCAAATCACTTTAGTATGATGGTGATCTAAAATTCAAGCCCACGATACCATGTCATTAGCTGCTCACACAAGAGGACTATACAAATCATCCATAGCAGGAAATACAATTTGGGCCAGGAAAACTCACCACAGGAAAAGTGGGATCCATGTGAGCTATTCCCAGTGTCTATGTTCCCAACATAGTGCACAGAGGCTCTGTCCCTAGCCTACTACAGAAAAAGGAAAGCAGAAGAAAATAAATTTTGTCATTCTAAACCAATGAGGAAAGAAGCAGTGCAATTGCATACCCAGCCTGATGGTAACACGTCTGTCCCTTCTGTTTCTGAGGCACTCTGCACAGGAAAGTAGTCCCACATGCTCATTACGGAGCAGTTGTTGCCAATCCAACAGCCACACCGCGCACACTATAGCCACGACGACAAAAACTGACAGGCCTTACACCTAATCACTCCAAAAGATTGCGACGTAGATACTGAGATTGCAAACCCCAGTCCAAGATTCTAGATAGAGTGGACAGGGCACTGAGGCACTGAGGTGCTGTGAAATTGTTTTTACAACACTACGTGATCTGCAAAGAGATGAGGCAGCTTAGAAAGGTCAACGTGAGGGACTAGAATGGTGCAAGTGACACAGACCACCAAGAAGACCAAGAATGATGGCTAACCAGATGTGTGTTCTCATTGTTGTTTTCACCCTTCAATATACCACGAGCTTTCAATCTTTCTTTCAGAAAATCAGGAATGTTACCCTTTTCTCCAAATCCCTCTGCCTCTTTAAGATCCCGTTGATCAATTTCTCTTTGATCTGCTGCGACTTGCTCATCACTATTACCGTGAATGATATTTTTAGCCCCTTGTACATCAAATCGGTCTGCTCCATCAGAAGGGCCCATCACTCCTTCATAATGTCCAGGATGTCTTGGGTCAAACATAGGATTTGAAGAGGGTGCATTGAAATCTGGCTTGTATAGATTGGGGTCAGCAGCTATGGTGAACATTGGTGGCCGCACACTATTATAATAAGCCCCTCCTCCAGGAACTCCATAGCCATTGCCAATTTCCAAGTTATCTGCAAGACAAGAAGGTCACACATGGCACAGTTCTTTAGAAATGAGAACCAAGTACTTACTATAACAGCTTCATGACCTACTTGACACGAAAAATAACTCAATGTTCACCATTTCAAAATGCGTGAGAATCATCTTCTTGGCTAAAGAACAGATTTCTTACTTTGCTGACTCAAATATCCAAGCTTCAAACCACACATATATGACATAAGAACCTACATAGGAGCAGTACTCAGAAGCAAACAAATCTACTTTCCACAGGACAATGTCCTATTCACATTACAAGGACAATAACAAGGACAATAATCACTTGATTCTTAGAACAATGCAAGTAGTCCTTAGTGTTAGTGAAACCGGTATCTCCCCAACAACCCCACCACCATCACGACCTTGCTCTAGTTGAGTAGGCCTTCCCCTCTTGGAAGCCATCTCCATACGGTGCTCAGAGGTCATCTTCAAAAGCTTCTCCTGCATCCACAAGTCAGCCACACTTCACCGACCACACCCTCTTCCCACAAACTAAATTCTTTGCTCTTGAACTCTGCATGTCTTCTTTACCTCTAGCATGCCAATCTCACAGCAGAGTATGCCAATGCTTGGATGAAGTTCCAAGTGATGCAAGACACAATATATTTTGGAAATTGTGAGAGCTAAATTCTTAAGATCTACGATGTTTCAAGTACAAATTTGCAACATCCTTTGCAACAGCAGAACTGCATCTCCTGGATCAAAATCATTCTATTATGCTATTATCAAAAAGAACGGCCAATGCAATGGCTACTTACCAAAAATTGAAGAAAGATGATGGCAGTCATCTGATCAACTATGCCTAACTCTTTGAATAAGATTCAGGTGATGTACAAAAGCAAGTAGCATGGTTTTGAATAGAGACATAACTTGCAGAGGAAACATGTGAGACTTAACTTATACTTGTACCTCATTTCAAGCCCTTCTATCAAACATGTACTGCAGCTGCAACCATAGAACCCTTGCAAGACTCGAGGCACAAGGTAACCTGATCAAAATCTCCATTTCCTTGTTGGATAATAGTGCTACAGACTGACCTTGCTACAGAAGCTTTTACATGCAAAGCTGAAGATGCATAACTTTGTTCTCACCTTTAGTACACCCTGGTCGTGGCGGGTAGACAATATATCTTGTTCATGTATATCCATGGTCTCAAAAGGCCTCTTCTCTCTCCTGCTCAGCCAGAACACATTAGCCTTTCTGTAAGCCCAGGAATAATTCCCATTTTTCATTGAAGCAATGATTCAGAGAAGGAAACCTTTCATCATTTTAGGAGAGGGTAATACAAAAGATAATATTTCACACAACAGACATGAAACAGAAAGAACTAAATGGAACTGAATAAATAATCCTGCTAGCAGAACAGTCCTTCTAGCAATGAGAATCATAGCTGGACCATATGTTATGATGAGACAGAAACTAAGGTAACTAGAATACACACCTCTGTTGAGCAATAACCTCATGAGCATTAGCTTCCTGTCACCAACAACAAATACAAGTCAAGTTAACTTCATGTGTCAAGCTGCGTAGTAGAGAAATACTTACTAAGAATACATTAGGTAGTCAAAAGTATGCAAAGCAAGAATAAAAATTTCTCAGAAAGGCTCTGTGGTCCGAATGAATTCATTCAGAATAAAAATTTGCATATGTGACATGAAAAGTAATTCTTGAATTAAATATTGAGTCCCAACCAGCCAATAGTGGACAATTAAAGACCTGCTCGCGTAGAACTGCCTCCTGCACTGCAGCCTCCATTGCTAATCCTGCTCCATTCCTATTGTCCAAAAATGCATGTCCATTCTGAGAAAACCCAGGTCCAGGTCCAGAGTTCCACTGAGTCTGTGACTGTTGGGGTCCTGGCCATCCAGTTATCACCGAGGATTCTGAAGTTTGTTGTACTACTGCATCAGCACTTGGCATCTCATCAGGAGCTGGATCCCAACGTGATTTTCGTTTTCTTGGCTGCTGTTCTCTAGGTTTATCTTGCTCTGCAGATTTTTCTCTTGATTGATTAGGATATGGAGCATCGTGGAACCCTGTCTGGCGTTTAGGTCGTTGCTGTTGTTCAGGCCCCTGGGAATCATGTGGATATCCCTGCCGAGGAGGTCCTTGTGACTGTCCTACAAAACCTTGTTGCCAAGGTAGTTGTGATTGCATTTCAGGAGGCACCTGCACATATGGAGGAGGTCGACCCTGAGCCCATGCAGGAGTAGGGGGACCTCCTCCACGCCCTCCTTGCATTGCTGGAGGGAAATTATCACGAAGACTAGCTTGATGTTGCTCTAGAGGGGGGAAATGGGAAGTTTGAGATTCCAATGATCCATTCATAGTGGGATGTGGTTGTTGGGGTTGATTGACTTGAGAAGAATTTGAATTCTGAGACCCAGAAATGTTCTCCACAGGTAGAACACGAGCAGCAGGCTCATTTTGTGATAGAGGAGGACGTCCCTGGAATTGCCCTTCGTGTAATTGAGATTGAGGAAGTGGAAATGGTGGAGGAGGTAGTCCTCCGTGAGGTGGCATTTGCTGGGTAGTGGGAGGAGGTCCCTGAAATGAAGGCTCTGCATGGTTGCCTGGATGTTGTGGAGGAAATGGAAACTGCTGAGGTGGGGGGTATTGTTGGGGATGACCAAAGGGTGGTCTGGGAAAGGGAGGCTGCCCTTGACTGTTTGCATTGTTTGGATACTGCTGTGGTGGAAAATTGTGAAATTGTCCAGGGTGTTGATTGTTTGGTCTCGGAGGGAATTGACCATTTTGGGGTCTGTGAGGGAAATGTTGGGGCGGAGGCTGCATGTTTTGCTGAAAAGGAGGCCCTGATTGATGTTGTGGTTGATTTCCTGGAGGCCGGAAGTGGTTCATTTGTTGATATGGAGGCCGCTGAGGTCCCAGGAAGGGTGGGCCATGACCATGTTGCTGGAATTGTGGACCAAGACCAGGACCTCCAGGTACACCAGGACTTGATGCTCTGATAGAGTGATTGCCCTCAGAAACATCATCTGCTGGCGCACCTAAGGGTACAGGCTTCTCAATTGCCGGCACCTGGCCCTGTTTCACCATCCCTGAAAATACACAGAAATTCAATACAACGATCAAAAGGTGTTGCTCTCACATAAATTGTGATTGGAGACTGTACCAATGATATGTGGAACCTACTGCATGTAACTGAATATATTTCAAGTTATTCTGATGCTTAATTGCAACAATGAAGTGACTCATTATTGTACAATTTATTCTGCATCAACACGAACATCACTGACCAAACTCAACATACTTCATTTTTCGAGAATTTTAATTTCCTAAACTCTTTTAATAGAACATTCAACAAATCCGGCCCCTGCCAGTGCAGTACACTGACGGAGCAAATGGATCATCATCCAAAAGAGTGATGTGAAGACCAACAATTTTGGAGCTCTTGAAACCTTTGGCTATAGATTTTTGGTGTGAGCATAGTGGTATTCCCTGAAAGAGGACACTCTAAATCTGCTCAACATAGAAATTTATGATGTAACGAAGTTCCAGCAATAGTCGATTGAAAGCAGATTTTAGTCCCACTATTGCCGCTTCCATATGGCACACAATCGTCAAATTTCATCAACTCGCACCTGATAAAATCGAAATGATAACGTCTAGCCTAGGCTTCGTCACATCGGTTAGCATGTATAGTACTTGTCTAGCTGAGCGTACACTTGAGCTTCAAACCTAAAACTGTCTACAAGAGAATCAATTGCACACCAGAAGTTGCTAACAGTTCAGTTCGCAGGAGACTCATTCAAGAGACTGCCCCTCAGAAAATCGCCAGGATTATTTCAGACCAAGAACGGAGTGTAGCACCAGGAAAGGCCTTAACAAAAAAAGTGTTGAAGGCATTCTATCGAGAAAAATTAAAAACTACAGAAAACCGAACAGAATGAGTACGAGCACAAATCAAGAAGCAAGAGATTCCCAATTTGCATTCCCCAACCCCTGGACCTGCCTGAAAGAATCTCGGTGCAAAATATAGCAATAATCTCGCCAGGATAATCACCATACGCGCGAAGCTACTGTGTACTCTATTCAACAAACCCTCACAACAATGCACAAAACTCTAATTTGCAATCCGCAGCCCTTAAACAGCCACTTATCCGCCACTTATCTGCCTACGAACCACACCATTCGTCTCCGTAGCAATCATATACGCAGCGTTACCGCAGAACCGATTGAGCGACCCCTGACGAAAATGCAAGACGAAAGGGAGCGTGAGAAACTCACAGGCCGGCCGAGTAAGGTCGCGGCCGCGGCCTCGGCCCTCCATCATCCTCTGCGCGTGTGGCGCCTGGCGCTGTCAATGTGGCGAGCTCACGATAATACAACCATGAGGAGCGATGCAAGTCCTCGTGACGTAACGCAAAGCAAAGCAGCGATGGCGAAGGCGATGAGATTAGGGTTTGGGGGCCAAACTGTCGCTCTTGCTCATTCATGCTCGCCCGTCGGCACCCGGAGCCGAACCCGCCACCTACTGTGCGCTAACTGCCTTCGTCGCTCTTGCGTATTTCATCCACTTTCATCCATCCATGTATGCGAGACTTGTTGGATTCCAACGTTCTGGAGGGAAAGACCCCCCCGCACGTGTCGTTTTACAATATAAATTGCTAAACACCTGATTTAGTGTGGCACTAAATTGCTGCGTCATGTTAGTTAGAGTGGTTTTCCATGACTTGTCTTAGGGCTAGTTCACATGGGGTCCAAAGTCCCACTCATGTTAGCAAGTCCCCAACATGGAGGCAAAGTCCCAACTTTATAGCCTCAAGACGCCATTAAAACATGGTTAATCATCATTGAAGTCGGATCTTCATTATTTTATGCAAAAACATTTGTGGGACTTGTGTTGGGAGTTGGTGCTAGCTTTTTGCTCGACCCAACTCTCGACACAAGTTCCAAGTCTCACCTCCCAAAAGTGTTGCCATGTAGGCATCCCTATCATACTTGGAACTTAGGACTTGGGACCACGTGTGAAGTGGTAAGCCCCAACTTCCATCCTCTCAATGGCTAAGATTGCACAGATTGACCTCCAATGATTTGGGACGTAGGAATTGGGACCCCATGTGAACCGGTCCTTGTAGCATCAAGTGTCATGTAACATCTTCTAATTGTCATTTAGCAATCGCAAGAGAATCAGGGTGGCTTGATGATGAATAGTGCGAGTCACAGTAAATCACAATCTTTATTTTGATTTAGGAATACTTGTAGTTGTAGTGCACTTTCTTCAGTTATGTGTCTAGGTAAAAGACATGATAAACACTAATCACATCCACAACTATTCTCCACCCTATCAACCCCATTACTCAGTGTTATTAACCATCCCGGGTGGTTGTTCATGCTCATAAGACATCACTAGAGAGTTTCAAGGTGAAGGCCCATGAAGAAAGTTGAGGAAGCAACCATTTTAAATCACAATCTTTTGACCTACACAACAAAAATTCACCTTATAGTATAATGAAACAATGCTCACTAAGTAGCACTGTGCAAACATAATCTAGTCCACAAAGGAAAAGAAAAATTGGCATTTGGCTCACTTCTCTTCTTAATTTGAACTTATTTTCTACATTACATATCATATCGACAATATTTACGCACGTGAAAATAGAGGTCCATATTCGAAAAAAAGACAACAACACATGGCTCAAACATATAGCAATTCAATTAGTCTGTTCCATTGCAGTTTCTTATCATTCTCAAAAAACTTAAAGTCTTTAAATATAACATAGAAAACATTCTAAATAATTCAACACATAACTCAACGTACATAGCAATTTGAAGTCTATGTGTGAATTGCACTGTACATACCACAATCAAAGAGTATTTGCACATGTGTAAATGTTATGTAGTCCACATTGTTAAAAATTAATCCGGTTCGACATAAACAACAATTTCAACTCCATGTGCCATTACATTCTGTGATCAAATACAAATTTGGGATTTGAAGACATATGGTAGTAAGCATACTAAAACATATGAATATGTCACTTGCCATTTTTATCATTTTGAGCAGTCTATGCTATATACCCCAAATGAATAAAGAAAACTTGAAAGATCACAACATGCAACCAGTTGGACTTCGAAACACTAGGATTTTGACAAATTGTGCCCAAAAATCTCCCCAAACACTTGTGGACGATAGTGGACGCCAAATGTTTCATCAAAGACACCGATGCTCCTTTTCGTGTGCTTTGCAACTCAACTTGAGTGCGGAGGAGTATGTAACTCTTCTACATCCTTAAGCTCAACCATCAAGATATGCATTTGAATTAGTCTCCACTCTAGGGTTGTATCACAACTCAAACTATATTAAACTTGAAGGCGGCATGTTGTGAAGCAACGGCGGTTGTTTAGTGGAGCTTAATGGACTTGTAATGTTATTTACCTTGCAGAACCAATAGTCACACAAGTGTTAGCTTTAATCCCTTAAAAATCTAAGAGCGGGGCGTAGGGCACACCCCCTACTACGGGAGATCCTAGACCCCTTGTTTAAGGTTGGGAATCGTCCGGTCCTAGGGACATGCTTCCATTGAGACTCTCCGCTTTAATTGAGGGAGTAGGGAAGGTCCAAGGACACCACCCCGTGACTTCATGGCCCTTCCCCATTCATACTAACCTTTGGTCTTCTATACAAGGGCCCCACTTCATTGTCAAAAAATGGAATGTCCACGCAAAGAGAGGCCAAGTGCCACTTGTTGAGGCTAACCACCTTAGCAAAGTTTGACAAGCTTTGCAAGATACGTTATTTGATTGTTTGTGACATTCTTATATCATTTGATAGATTTTTAGAATAGCAACAATATTTCATTCAACCATATTGGATAAGAACTTGCAATTGAATCTAGGCATTCAAAAACATGCAGTTGTCCTCAAAGGCAATATGTGGCTCCTTTCAAGGCACCACTCACACTTAGCCTCCTCAAGGTTTAGTGTGGTCCTTTAGGACATCGTTAGCGCCATATGGGTAGCATTGCCAACTCAAGGGATGCTCCATGTGGACAACCTCCACCTCGACACCTTACAGGACTTGGGTGTCACCACAAGGTCCATTCTTGCAAGCGGTGTGACAGGTCACTTCAATCAAGGGCATGACATGTTGTGTCTCCACTCCTCTCATCCTTGTTGTAACTTCCTACCACATTGGCTTGACTCATCACGTTTGAAAGGTTGACAACTCTTAAAACTTTAATGACGTGCTTATAAGTTAGTCACGAAGCTTTGTTAGCTTGGGCGATAGTTTTTTCAATTGGTAATATTCTTTGTCACATATGGCCATAGTCTTCCAATGGACTTTCATACTATTGGTGTTAATATATTCTTCCTTAATTAAGATGATTACTTAATGCCACCGATCATGAACCAAATTGCATTGCTAAAAGATTAAATCCTTATTTTAAGTCCCTTTATGTTCTTATCGTGAACTTATCGCTGGTGGTAGCTTATTAACTTAATGTATTCACACCAATCCAAGCTCTGAGATTCCACATGCACATGTGCCATTCATGTGTCAACAGGAGCTTGTTAAATGCACACCTTCTTCATGTGTGGCCATCCTTTTAAGGTAGACACGGATAAACGGTCACAATAAGTTGATTCAGCCACAAAGAGTGGCTTGAAATTTGTGCAGTATTTTCAGAGATGGTGCAGTGGAAATGATGAGGAATGCAAGTTGTTTTCTTGTTTTATTCCTTGTAAACACTTAGTTACATATTCTCCAAATAGGCAAGTAAGTCAAACCCTCTACTTGTATAGTAGAGTGTTCATAATTTGAGAATCAAAATATTCTATTCTACATACGAATGCACACAACATGTAATGATACCTAAGAGTGATCGCAAGTGGTGTGAAACACAACCTATTCGACCTATCATTGCATCCTAACATGTAATGGTACCTAAGAGCCGGTTTACACTATGGACCATGAAGTCGGACCATGGAAGATGGTGTTTGTCAATGGTCCGAGTTCGTGGTCCAACTTCCATGGTCCGAGTTCATAAAAATTAGTTTTAAGAGCCGTGGGTCCCTCACTAGGTGTAAACCGAATGTGGACCAATGTCACCAAAAATCCTCCACCCTTCGATTTCGTCCTAGCCCGAGTGGAAAAGTTTATAATGACATGTAGAGACTTCTCTCTTTGTAACCCAATATATAATTCCAATTTACCCTTGGAATATACACAACTTGATTAACACCACACTATGTAGTTTTACATTCCTTAATGTCGGGCAAGGTTATATCCTTAGCCTTTTCTAATGTCCACCCGGCCGCTTTGGCCACGCATGCCTTCAAAGATATCCCTCTTGTGAATCGAGTCCTTGCCGTCGACTCCACACTACTACATGAGTTCTCGCTTATTGATTCCGTGCTATCACATGTCATCGTGGTTGATTCCGTATTGGTACATGACACTTCGCTTGTGGATTCCATGAGCACATAGGCTTTAAATACAAGTATTAAAAAATACTTATATACTTATCCTTGCCCTTTCTTCTCTAAGTTCTTCTTGATGTAAATCTCTATCAATATCTTCCTACTAAACTTCAGAATAGTATAACTCCCACCCAACTTATGTTCTTCAAGTGAAATTTGGTACACTTGTTAAATACCTTATCAAAAATCTCCACACCAAATTTTGGCACAAACAGAGTTCATATGCAAAAGTTATGCATGAAATTCTAACTCTAACTACTTAGTATGAATGCTGTGATAAAACATCCGGTCATTAAAACTCTAATAACTTCTAACTCCTACGTCCAATCAATCTAAAATTTTGACACAAAATAGATATATAAGTTCAGAAGGTATTGTCAAATTTTGGTATCCATATCTATAACCTTCTAAGAGATACATATTTTCAAACCTTGCTGCTTTGTTCCTAGACACCCTCCCCTTCAACTTTTAATAACTCTTTCATCCCAATGACTGAAGCTCTCAAATTTTTACCACAACTCCCATACTTTATAATAAACAATCCCTCAAATTTTCATACCCATTGAACACTTTGATCATCCATAATTGACAAATCTCTCACTATAAAGTTCTGCTCAAGTTCATAACTAATAAAATACTACAAGTAATGCACCTAGTACAATCTAGTCACTCTAAATGCCACAAGTTTAAACAAATTTGAACTCTCTCACTTCAATATGAATCTCAATGTAACAAGTTGAAGTTTACAATCAAACTCCAAATTCCTTAAACCCAATCTATTTCTAACAAGAGGTCAATCCCTCTTCAAGGCTAAATAGCCTTGGCTCTTCTCCTAAGAACTAAGTACACACATGTGCTCCTATCTTGCTTCCCACACATCCACACTTATAACCCGTGGGGTGTTTAAGGAGCACGAAGGAAAGAGAGGATGAGTGAGGGAAGAATGAGGAATTATATAGTGAGTTGAGAAGGAGAGAGGGCATGAGGTAAGGATAGGGTGAGAGGATTAGAGCCTCCAATTACAACCCCTTAACCTTCTCCTTCTAAGTAGGGACTCATCCCATCCATAAGGCTCTCGATAAGCCTTCGAAATCTCCTCCTACTTTGTAGGCTCTCATCTAATCTCCTAAGCCTTCCTCCCTCAAATGATCAACAAAGATCCTAATTCAAACATTTAACTAACTTTGGCTTTCTACCTACCACACTTTACCAAGGTATGTCCTCATATTACTTAAATCCACTCCACACAAGCCTAATGCTTCAAACTTAGCTTTCTTCAAGCTTCACTCTTTTTATATTTTTGTGAATAATCATAAATCAACAAAACACTACTTGTAATGTTTTACAAGTGTTAACAACACATGTGGCCATCAATTTGGGCTCACATTATTGGCGACCATCTGGGACCGGCTCCTAGAATGTCTTGCTTGAAGTCAAGTGTCTTCATGTGTGGAATTGCTTGCACCTACTTCCGGCCGTTCGTGTCGGGAAACTTTGTCCATTGAGTGTCTCCAATTGTACCGAGTTGTTAGGAAAGGTATTCGCCACAATGTAAGGACCTAACCAAACCGCATCAAATTTTCCCGGAAAATCTTTTTTCTTCCCATCTTGGAGCATAACCAACATTCTTCGTTCTAATGCCCTCTTTTTGTGACGCTTGTCAAAGATAACCTTCCTTCGCCTTTGAATTGCTTCCATGTGTTGAACGGCCCTCCGCCTCTTCTCATCCAACTCCTCTAGATCCCCGAGCCTATTTCTCAAAGACTCATTGTCGTTGAGGCGTGTCCCTATTGCAACCCTCAATGACTCCACCTCAAATTCAATAAAGAGTGTAGCCTCAATACCGTAAACCGAAGAAAACGGAGTAGCTTGTGTTGTCACTTTGTAAGTCGTCCGATAAACCCACAAAGCCGCGTTTAACTTGACGTCCCAATATCTCTTTGAGTCGATGACCGTCTTGCGTAAAATGCCCACTAGAATCCCGTTCACCCGCTCCGTTTGACCATTAGTTTGAGGGTGATAGGGAGTAGTCTTCCTATGGTCGATCTTAAACCTCTGAGTCATCTCTGAAATGAGGTCATTAAGAAAATGTGTACCTCTATCACTAACTAGAATCTTTGGGACTCCAAACCTAGTAATGATATTTTCATACATGAATGTGGCGGCATGTGCGGCCGTGTCGGTTTTTACCGCCTTGGCTTCCGCCCATTTAGTCAAGTACTCGGTAGCTACAACAATGTATGCCATCCCTCTCGAAGAGTGGGGATGGACCTCCCCTACATAATCTATTCCCCATTTCTCAAAGGGAACTAGTGGTAATGAAATGTGCAATGGCATCTCCATCCTAAGGTCATTTCGAGCGTACCTTTGGCAAGCATCACACCTTCTAACATAGTCGTGTGAATCCTGAAACAATGTAGGCCAAAAGTAACATGCTCTAAGGATTTTCTGGCCGGTAAGTTGACCAGAAAAATGCCCTCCACAAGCACTATCATGACAAGCCTCTAGAATATCCGGAACCTCTACTTGCGATACACATCTTCTCAAGATGGTGTCCGCTCCTCTCCTGAACAATCTATTGCCTATCACTGCAAAGTGCCTACTATTGACTCTAACCTTTATTTTCTCCTCTTTCGTCCATTCGGTTGGTAATTGTTGAGTGGTCAAGAACTCTACAATTCCGGCATACCAATCCGGTGTGGACGTGACTACAAACAATCTATCATCCATGAGGCTATCATCTATTGGCGTAGTGCCCATCTCCTCCGACAATCTAGACAAGTGGTCGGCTTGTAAATGCATGCGGCCCGGTTTATATTCCACCGTGTAATCAAACTCTTCGAGTAACAAGACCCACCTAGCCAACCTTCCACTCAACTCCGGCTTGTTGACCAAATATTTAATGGCCATGTGATCCACAAAAAACACTACCGGATTACAAATAAGATAGTGCCTAAACTTCTTGACCGAAAATACCATGGCTAGACACTCTCTCTCCGTAGTGGAGTAATTCCTCTCCGCGGAAGTCAATTGCTTACTAGCATAAGCTACGGGTAGATCCTTCCCCTTCTCTCCCGTGGATTGACACAAGGCACTACCCACCGCTACGTTGCTAGCATCACAATACACATGAAAAGGCTTTTCCCAATCCGGGGGCCTTAAGACAGGATAAGTGCTCAATTTGGACCTTAACTCAACAAAGGCCTTTTGGCACTCATCCGTCCAAACAAATCTAACATCCTTCTTGAGCAAATGAGTGATAGGGACCGCTATCTTTGCAAAATCCGGAATCAACTCTCTATACCACCCCACATGTCCTAGCAACTTAGAGATCCCCTTGGTATTTTTCGGAGTTTCCAACTCATCAATGACCGCGATCTTGTCCGGATCCGGTTCTCTCCCCTTTTCACTCACAACATAACCCAACAAAACTCCCCTTTGTACCCCTAAAAATGTCTTGTCCGGGTTTAATGCCAACCGCATTTGCCTACACCTAACCAAGGCCTCCCTCACACAATACACATGCTCTTTAGTACTAGTTTGGGTACTAAAATCATCAATATAAACCGTCATGGACTTGAAGAGCAAGTCGCTAAAGATATACATGACTAGTCATTGGAATGTTGCCGGTGCGTTGCATAAACCAAATGGCATCACCACCCATATGAAAGTCCCCCAAGGTGTCGTAAATGCCGTCTTGTGCAAATCCGCGAGCGCTATGGCTACTTGGTTGTAGCCGGCGTATCCATCCATAAATGTGTACCTCTCATGACCCCCTACCTCCTCTAACAACAAGGTAATGAACGGCAAAGGAAAGTGATCCTTTTGCGTACAATCATTGAGCTTCCTATAGTCTACACAAACTCTAAGCTTCCCATTTTTCTTTTTCACTAACACCATAGGAGAAACCCAATCCGTAATCTCTACCGGCTTTATAAACCCAGCCTGCAACAACCTCTCTAATTCCGCCTTGACCAATAATTGCAATCTAGGGTTCATCCTTCTCTCTTTTTGTCTCACCGGTTTTGAGCCCGGAACTAACGGAATACGATGCTCAACCATCTCTCTAGGAATCCCCTTGAGCTCATCGTATGACCAAGCAAAAATATCACTAAACTCATCTATCAAATCACTATACTCCTTAATCTCCTTCTCATCGAGTTTAGAGCCCATCTTCATTGGTCTAACTTTCCCATCCTTCATTTTGACATCCACAAACTTCCAGTCCTCTTCGACCACTCGTGTTTGCTCCTCGGTATCTCTATACCAATCGTTGGGTACATTAGGGTAGTCCTTGACATCATGACCCACGATAATGCCCGTAGAAGTAGTTTTAAAATGCAAAGCGGGCTCTAACTTTGAGAGTTCTAACATGGCCTCCTCATCTTGAGTCCCATCTACATGTATCAAACTCACATCACTCAACTCAATATCATCTAACCATGGAGTGAGTCCTCCCTTCACCCATTCTTCCTCCGTGAGAACCTCACACGGCTCTAAGGACAAATAATCCTCTCTAGACACCCTATCTTGGAGAATACAACTATGAGTCATCATCATGACGTCGCTAATGGACTCCGTGTATTGTCTTGACCAATGTATAAAATCTCCATCAACATCTTGATTGTAAAAATTAGGACCCAAGAACCTGCTAGAAGAATATATTTTAGCCTTCTCCTTGTCTTGAACAACTTCCACCAATGTATCCTCAAAATCCTCCTTAATTCTACCATTTTCCTCTTCATCCGACATTGGATCAATCTCCTCCCTAACCCAACCACCTAAAGGTGCAATAGAGACCTTGACTCTATTATCTACGGGACCATAGGTGATAGAAGGTTTGTGTCCTCCCCAATCTACTACGGCGTTAGACATCCTTAACCAAGGTCGCCCTAACAAAATGGGGAATGCATCCTTATTGTCGTGCATTTTAATGACTTGGAAGGTCACAATGTATTCTTCACCTCCCGTGTTAAGCCGACAATCTTTGATAATCCCCACCGGAACCACCGGACTTTGATTGGCCATATTAATCACAAATGGCGACGGACCCGTCAAACTTAAGCCCAATTTCCGCATAGTGTGCTCGGGTAGAATATTGAGACTACTTCCACCATCCACCAAAACATGAGGAACCACCTTGTCCACTATTGTTACTTCAATCTCCACCGCCTTGACTTCCCGAGTTCTTCCTTGCATTTGGATCCTTGCCGACACTCCAGTCTTTGGCCTCTTGGCCCTCCTATTCACGGGCATCCCGTCCTTCAAAGTTTTCCTAGCTACCGGTGAAATTTCTAACAATTGGCCAAAGGTGATATCGGCCTTTAGTGAGCTAAGGTCGGCCCAAAGGTCGTAGCCATCTACTCTATCGGCCTTAGGCCTTCTAACACTATCAAACTCCTCTACGGGAATGCCCGGACCTTCCCACTCTCCTACATCACCACCCTCTAAATCATGGATGACATTAGACCTCTCCCTCTCATTGGCAATTTCATTTTCTCTCTCTAATGCCTTAGTGGCCTTCCTAGCCTCTCTAGTTACATTCTCCAAATCCGAAAAATAAGGAATTTCCCCCAATGGATTTTCCTCTTCTTCCTCCTCTTCCTCTACTTCTAATGGTGCATTACCCCTCATTGCTCTAGTGGTAACGGCTAATGCCGGAGCCTTATGCACAATTTCCTCCTTAAGACTTTTTAACTCGTATGAAATGGAGTTAGCATGTGGAAGACATGAACCTTGACCATTTGTGGACATTTCTAAATTTACCGGAACGGTAGAAGAATCCATAAATCGGACATCTTGAGATGTAGACGGTCCCATTTGTTTAGGTGATTGTGTAACTTGCCCCGAAAGATTCGTATTCCCATCATAATAGAAGTTAGAAGGTTTAAGGGTATTATTACCTTCATTTTGTGAACCCCTCGTATTCTCTTGATCCGGTTGGGTTGGGTTAGTTGGAGGGTTCGGTGCTCCACTTACCTTGTCCGGATGACGACATTGGTTAGAAGCGTGTGGCCCCCCACAATTATTACACACTTGACCTTGGTTTTCGGACCAACATTGCCCTATGACGTGGTATCTACCGCAAAGATGGTGAAAATCTTTTTTTTCGGTACTTTGGTTAGTTTGTCCACGTGGCGGAGGGCCCCGATTATTCCCTTGGTTTTGACTCGGACCCCTTAAGTTTTGTTGATGCCCATTATTGTTCGTTCGTTGATTGCGGTTCGGCCCGTTTCTACAAAATTGTAGTGTATGACCGTGTTGTTGACAATTAGTGCACCAAAATCCCGATGTGTGGTTTCCCGACTCTATTTGAGGTGGAGGACCGGGTTGTTGATTTTTGATCAACAATGCCATTTGGTCCGTTAGATTTTGAAATTGTTTTAACATTGTCTCTTGGAACCCTAGTTGAGTAGCACCTAGTCGTTGCTCTATCTCTTCAATTTGAGGGTCTACCTTAGGGGCCGGTAATGCTAACATGGTTGGGGGGCCGTTACCGCTAAGGGAATTGAGGCCGCTTCAATGGCGACATATGGAGGGCGATTATGCGGCCTAATCGGGTCCATTCCCGTCTTAGGTAGGAGAGGGATGAATTGAGGGATCAACTCATCCTCTTTCCTCCATAGCCGCTCATAATCCCTCTCAATATGTTCCATATCCCTAGCGGCTACCTTAGCCTCGGCTAGGGTGCGAGGGTTCCTTTGTAATACACCCCTAATTGTAGTCGCTTTAACAAACCCTCTCATGAAAAATTGCATTAAAGTATCATCGTTGAGTAAATCACCTACCCACCTTGCGCATACCCAATCAAATCTTCTAATGTATGCGGAAATCTCTTCATCTCTTCCTTGCCTCATTGTCATTAAGGCTCTAAAAGCCATACTTTGACCGACTTCGGGTCGAAACTCATTAAGGAACTCCCGTTGTAAGTGGTCCCACGTTTGGAAGTGGCCCTCATCGTGGTCTCTATACCACTCATAGGCTTCCCCCTCTAAAGTCGTAGGGAACCAAACTAGCCAATATTGTTGGTTTGTAATTAGTGAGCTAATTACCCTCTCAACGAACCTCTCCATATGTCTAGACGGGTCTTCATCTTTAGTCCCGTAGAACTTCGGGAGGTTCGAAGGTATGTCTAACGAAGGTAACCCTTGAGGTACGATTATTGGTAGGCCTCGCGGCCTAACCAATGGATCAATGGGGGGGATTGGTAATATGGGAGGTGGAATTCCACCTCCCCCTAAATCATCCATGGTGTTTCGTGGTCCTCCTTCACTAGATTCTCTAGAGCTTACACTACTCTCTTCTCTAGTCCTATTAGGTTCTTCCACTAATTCTTCACTCAATAGGGAAGGAATATCTCCTTCCTCTAGTCGAGTAGTGACCGGAGATACTTCTACCAATGGTTCACCCCTAAAGCCACCCTCTACACTAGTGCCTACCCTTTCTACCACTTCCTCTATATTAGAAGATCTTCGTTTAGTAACATTTTTCTTTAGTCCTAATGCTAACTTAGGTTTCTGGGACCTCGTGTATCCTTGCATCCATCATTCACCGTTCAACCCTCACATTGACCAACCAAAGCCTCACAAGTTCTCTCTTTAATATTTCCGCTTAGTTCGTGTGATCATTGTTTTGGAGGTGAGGAAATAGAGACATACAATTTTCAATGAACAATCCCAATAGGAGATGGAAAGCTCATGTTAGTTTCAGGGTTAGTGCGAGTATCACCTCGTCACACCCCCTTACGCTCAACACTTGCAACAAGACTCTTCGTGAGGGGCTGACCATTCTTGGGTACCGTGCTTGGAATCGAGGTTCACCCTTCGATTCCTTGCACTATACGTCCAAGTTTGGAATTACCCTCTCCGTTCGTCACGACAAAGACAATTACGAAAATCCTTTTTTAATTTAATATTTTTTCAATTGAAAGAGATTTTGCTTACCTCAAGCTCTCGCTTCCTCCTGTTTTGTTAGCTCTCTCCCCTCGATCGAATTGCTAAACATACAACACTCAAATAATTGTAATTTAAAAAAACACTAAAACCCTCTAGTTTAAAAACTTTAAATTCTCACAACCGAGTGAGTATTTAAAGTTTGAGATCCTAATTCTTTAATTATCCCTCTACCTCTTAATTTTCTAGTGTGGGTCCTATTAAGGTGATCTTCATTATGTCATCCCAAGAAGGTTTAGTAGGCGCACCTTTGCCGTGCTCCTTCCTCAAATTGAAATTGCATGAAATAAATATTAAATTCAAACCATACCTCTCACGAGCGCTCCGTCCTTTAATCGATCTTCACGTTTCGCCTCTCCTACCGCCTTCCAAGACTTCCGTCGCCCGCTCTCCAAGCTCCAAACTCGAAACTCCCGGCGGACGCACCATTTATGTCACCAAAAATCCTCCACCCTTCGATTTCGTCCTAGCCCGAGTGGAAAAGTTTATAATGACATGTAGAGACTTCTCTCTTTGTAACCCAATATATAATTCCAATTTACCCTTGGAATATACACAACTTGATTAACACCACACTATGTAGTTTTACATTCCTTAATGTCGGGCAAGGTTATATCCTTAGCCTTTTCTAATGTCCACCCGGCCGCTTTGGCCACGCATGCCTTCAAAGATATCCCTCTTGTGAATCGAGTCCTTGCCGTCGACTCCACACTACTACATGAGTTCTCGCTTATTGATTCCGTGCTATCACATGTCATCGTGGTTGATTCCGTATTGGTACATGACACTTCGCTTGTGGATTCCATGAGCACATAGGCTTTAAATACAAGTATTAAAAAATACTTATATACTTATCCTTGCCCTTTCTTCTCTAAGTTCTTCTTGATGTAAATCTCTATCAATATCTTCCTACTAAACTTCAGAATAGTATAACTCCCACCCAACTTATGTTCTTCAAGTGAAATTTGGTACACTTGTTAAATACCTTATCAAAAATCTCCACACCAAATTTTGGCACAAACAGAGTTCATATGCAAAAGTTATGCATGAAATTCTAACTCTAACTACTTAGTATGAATGCTGTGATAAAACATCCGGTCATTAAAACTCTAATAACTTCTAACTCCTATGTCCAATCAATCTAAAATTTTGACACAAAATAGATATATAAGTTCAGAAGGTATTGTCAAATTTTGGTATCCATATCTATAACCTTCTAAGAGATACATATTTTCAAACCTTGCTGCTTTGTTCCTAGACACCCTCCCCTTCAACTTTTAATAACTCTTTCATCCCAATGACTGAAGCTCTCAAATTTTTACCACAACTCCCATACTTTATAATAAACAATCCCTCAAATTTTCATACCCATTGAACACTTTGATCATCCATAATTGACAAATCTCTCACTATAAAGTTCTGCTCAAGTTCATAACTAATAAAATACTACAAGTAATGCACCTAGTACAATCTAGTCACTCTAAATGCCACAAGTTTAAACAAATTTGAACTCTCTCACTTCAATATGAATCTCAATGTAACAAGTTGAAGTTTACAATCAAACTCCAAATTCCTTAAACCCAATCTATTTCTAACAAGAGGTCAATCCCTCTTCAAGGCTAAATAGCCTTGGCTCTTCTCCTAAGAACTAAGCACACACATGTGCTCCTATCTTGCTTCCCACACATCCACACTTATAACCCGTGGGGTGTTTAAGGAGCACGAAGGAAAGAGAGGATGAGTGAGGGAAGAATGAGGAATTATATAGTGAGTTGAGAAGGAGAGAGGGCATGAGGTAAGGATAGGGTGAGAGGATTAGAGCCTCCAATTACAACCCCTTAACCTTCTCCTTCTAAGTAGGGACTCATCCCATCCATAAGGCTCTCGATAAGCCTTCGAAATCTCCTCCTACTTTGTAGGCTCTCATCTAATCTCCTAAGCCTTCCTCCCTCAAATGATCAACAAAGATCCTAATTCAAACATTTAACTAACTTTGGCTTTCTACCTACCACACTTTACCAAGGTATGTCCTCATATTACTTAAATCCACTCCACACAAGCCTAATGCTTCAAACTTAGCTTTCTTCAAGCTTCACTCTTTTTATATTTTTGTGAATAATCATAAATCAACAAAACACTACTTGTAATGTTTTACAAGTGTTAACAACACATGTGGCCATCAATTTGGGCTCACAACCAAGAAGAATGACGGCCAGGGCAAACCGACCCATACATTGGTACCTTACCGGATGTCTAGTGATGTCACATTTGAATGAATCGGCCCTCAACCTCATAGGGGGTCTTGTTGTATTGGAGCCACTTCATCCACGATATGTAAGATGGTTGATTTTAAGTGAGTGCCACGAATCCCTAGCCGTTCGCCCTCCCCGGTAAGGTACGAATATAGGGGTTGGTTCGCCCCAGCCGAAGAATGACCATGCACCAAAAAGTGAAGGTGCTGATTTTTTAATACATGCTCAAAAAGGCCAATTTTGAAAAAAATTCAAGTTTGACCATTCTCTTGTCTTCTCTTGGGCTTCACTTGTCTTCACTTCTTGTTAAATGTGTCGAAGATGTGGCTTGCAAATCTTCTCACAACAAGTTTTACAAAAAAAAATGAGCGATTTAATTTGTACATGTTCAATGTAATTTACATGTGACATGTACCTTGTGTTGTCACTACACTAAATATGATATTTAGTGTTTGATTATATTTAACGTTGTTACCACCCTACCTTGCTCAACACTAAAGTTTAATTCTTTGATAATTAGTGTTAGAAGATTCCCCATTGCGGTTCTTTTGACCACCCTGATCTACAGTCACTAAACAACTACAGATTTTTCTTTTTCGTTTTGCAACTGTAATTTTAAATTTTTTGGGGGCGTATAATATACCGTTGGAAAGGTATTTTCAAGACCTTTCCAACGGGATATTATAAGCCCCCAAATTCCAAAGATTGCAGTTGGTAGAGAAAAAAATAAATCTGCACTCAAATTCTTGAGTTCTAGATGTCCCATGTTGTTTGGTGAAACATGTGGGAGCGGGTTTAAAGGGAAAAACAAGGTAGTTATGGTATGGCTCATGGGCTATGCTATGATTAAGGCACATAGAGGGGTAGATTCACTGAATAATTATTAAATGGCATTTCTCTGCCATGGGCCCTTGCCTTTTCCTACCAGACCACCTCTCTTGCCTCTCTCACCGCAAAACCCGTTGGACCATGTCAGTGCATTTATTAGGCCTTAAAATTATATTTTGGGGACCTCGACCTCCATGGTCCCTCTGACATTTTTCCTTAGGGTAAACCGTAGTTGTGTTGGGACAACTTCAACAGCCAATCATCTGCCTTGCAGAGCCCTGGTCCAACTTCATGGTCCATAGTGTAAACCGGCCCTAAGAATGATCGCAAGTGGTGTGAAACACAACCTATTGAGCCTATCATCGCATCCTTTTCAAGCCACTATTGTTACAATTACCCATTTAGGGTGCACACAAGAATCATTCTTCTCCCAATTTTGGCCATTCCCGGTTTTCTTTTCTTTTTTCTACCATTCGATCAACAAGTTGCATGCATATGGGCAACAACCTTCGTCTTCATCCGCACACACCTTCATCCACACATGCCTTGCCGGATGTTCAAGTATTATCTAACCATCTAACAATGTTGACTAATCGATATTAATGTAACTCCTAACAATTATTTTCCTTACTTAACTAAACAATGAGCCTTAATTCAAACCGCAAGCGGTTTGGGTGGCTCACACCTTCCGATGGACTTTCATCCTATTGGGGTTAATATATTCTTCCTTAATTAAGATGATTGCTTGATGCCACCAATCATGAACCAAATTGAATTGCTAAAAGATTAAATCCTTATTTTAATTCTCTTTATGTTCTTATCATCAAATTATCTCATTTGTGTATTATCACGCATATATAGCATCTTAGGTTGCAATCTGTGCACACACCCAAGTAAAAAATTAAATGCATAGGCTATATTCTTTGCTACCATAAACCTTAACTAGCCTAATCCTCGTCACATCATTGAAACAAATATAATATTCAATCCTACTGATAAACCATGTGTTTTGGTGCTAGGGCTATAGCCTTTCAACCTAGACTACTCATAATCCTAGCCTTTCTAAACTTCTCTTCTTTCAATTATGTACTTTTGATGGGTCACTCATCATGAGTTCAAATCCTCCATCTTTCATAACAACCTTTATGCATTTCACTTCTAACTCTGGATATATGCCTTCTCTCATCCTCACATATCATAAGCTATAGGCATCTTCTAGACTCTTTTTCAACTCACCTCACATGTTGGCAATGCCTCTTGGATATGGTCATTCCATTGTATACATGCTTATCTTGCAATTTCTGCAATAGTTCCTTAATTTCTCGAGTTTGGTTTCTTTCACTCTTACTCCCTCGGTGTTGTTCGGATTGTACTCATGCTATTGTCCAACACTTGTAAACACCTATACCCCTCTCAATTAATTTTTGTTGCACTCTTTATTATTCTTGTCATATGCTCTCTATGTATCCACTCTTGCTTTTTTTCTTATTATAGCATGCACCATCTCTCAATATCCATATACACATTCTTTGTCTTTTGATTTCCTCAATCTACACTCTCTTGATGTCTCTCATCACCTATTCCGGTTACGTCGTCCACCCTCTTATTCAATGTCCAACATTTACTCTCACTCATATATTTCTCTTTAACCAATACACATTTACATTTATGCACTTCTTCTCTCTACAATTCGATCAATCACTTAAGTTCTCGATTCATCGCTCACCACTCACATGATGGCATTCTCCTATGAAGATAGAGGGCATGAGAGAGGCATTTGGGGGAATTGGTGATAGTTCATGTCGTGATATACCATAGTGTAGTGAAGAGTTGAATGTAGCAATATGGTGTTGTGTTTTCAATGATAAATGCACCGGATGCATTGCATAGAGTGTTCTCTATTGAACTTCTTGGTGGAATTTACATTGGCCATTTCTTTATGTGCCTTTATGTTTCTAAATCATTGCGAGATCTGATGGAACTCGAGAAGCAAAACCAGAACCATAAGCATCAACAGAAGCAAAACCAGAAGCAAGAACAGAAGCATCAACAACAGCAAGAACGCATCGACAACACCTAAAATGCCGAAGAGAGAGGAAGAAGACGCGACCTAGATCTAGATCTACAGCTCGACACAATCGGCAAACAAAAATCAATAAGCTCAACATTCACAACGATTCAGCCATCGATCTTCCTCGCCACGGGTGCAGGCAGCAGGAGGGTGTGGGGTCCAAAGTTAATCAAGAGGGATCGCATACGAGGAGGAATTCGGTGGCAGTAGCTGCGATTAAAACCAGGTTGCGAGGTTGCGTTCCAGTCGTGCCCCTCGGAGAAGTGCCAGCAGATTCCCAGGTACCCGATGAAGCGAGCGAACCACACCAGAAGAAGAACAGGAAGCTGCTGCCCCCGCACGAACAACGAGGACAACACAACGACACACATGCCACAAGAGACACAAACCCTAATGGCAAAGAACACCTAAGTTCAGAGCAAAATCACGGTAACCCTAACAACCACCATAGTTGCAGAACAACATCACAACAAGGGAGCCACAAGAAGGTACGAGAAAGAGATCCAGCAACGCCGAACGCAAGACATCGGCAAAGTTACATTCAAAATCGACACTACGCAAGTCTCTTAGTTTTGTGTACACTAATCAACATCTCACACTCTCACCCTGCCTACTCCAACGTAACACCTGCCCCTGCGAACTACATCTCCCCTCCTACCCTAAACCTAAGACATCAACCACGGCACCACCAAAGACAGTCCCCGGCTGCAACACGACCTTGGAGCCAAAGGAACAGCCGAGGGAGCGCTTGCAATGGACACCGAAAGAACGCCTGCCGAGAACAACATCAACGAACACGCTCCAATGCAGCCCGCATCGGCCCCCCTCACACACACCACAACAACCAGGTATCAGACATCGTTCCCCCGAGCACAAAAAGGTACACTAAACTCCCAAACCCTCATCCCACATTCCAGTTTAAAGAGTGCCCCCCCACATCGCCCATCATACATACAACCACCACACAACCATGCCTCACACAACAACGCAGAGGAAATACAACACACAGAACACACACACAAAGCATCACACAACCGCAGGAAGAAATACTCACCAGAGTTCCACATCACCAACAGAGGAGCACCTGCCGCCCCCGTGCCGCATCGCACACAACACACACCGAGAGAAGCGAGATAGAACTGCCAAATACTAGGCCAACACAACACACAACTACAACCGTAATCCCCCCCAGCCCCAACCACTACCCACACCCAACAACCCAGCACACCACAACACCGCACCAAAGACCACACACCCACACAAAAAACCCACAAAGAGAAAACCAAAACCAAGACATACACAAGCAAGCACACACAATCAACATACAGGACGCCGAACAAACACCGACGGACACACAAACACCCACCCCGACCACATTACGGCCCCCCACCGCCCACCAGCTCATGACTACACCAAAAAACAACAACAAAGCTTTGGACAAAAGAATGCTTACCTCAACTACATGCGAGCTCCAACAGGTTACTAATACCCACAAGACCGAATCCCTCCTTGGACAAGGCACCGAAACTGCCACCCAATTACATCCAGTGCACACACCACAAGGCGGAACAGAAACACACGAAACACACAAACACAAAGCACAATGGCCCCCCAATCATCTAACAGGCTCACCCCTAGACATCAAGACCGGCCAACATCCACAATCTCCTGAAACAAAACCCACCAGGAAAACCAATACTCATAGAAAAATACCTACCACCAGCAGAGACAAATCCTCCCCCCATAGGACCCCCAGAAATAACCAACAACACTCCCACCACCGATGCCCAACACGGGAATCACCCTCAAAACCCAAACAGGACCCACACCAACCACCTGCCACGCTCACCCCAAACAAAGACACCCCAGCTCAAACCCGCATAAATACACCTGTAACCACCAACGGCGCCAGCAACATACCCTCAAAAAAAGCAAACAGAGCTGTAAACACACGGCAAAAAATGACCATATCCCCACTAACATCCCAAAGACAAACTATGCAGGTCACACCAACCCCACTCAAGAGCCCAGACAAACCCACCTTCCAACCACGACACACCACAAAAAAACTGAAACCCACCTGGACTCAGCTCCCAGCAACGGAGACCGCCATCGCCAACTTGCACCACCCCACCCACAATAATTCACTCAACCCAATACTTAACCCACCCAACACCGAACCAACAAACATCAACTCCTCATCACATACACATCTCTCCTCACACAGCAACTCACACCTCTTCCTTCCCCTCCTCTGTACCTCACTAGACATAGACTCCCCCACTCACCGCTCTCCTCACACCACCTCCCACCTCTCCTCTCTCATCCTCCAAGCCTTCCCAAACTCAGCAACTTCCGCCCATCTCTCCCCAAGCAGCATTCTACATTTCTCCCATCTCACAAACTGCAATCAGCCTCCCCAGTCCTTGCTCACACCAATCAAAGTCGACACACCATACAACACTCGGAGTACCTGCCTACTACCAGCGCAACGAGAGACACCGGAGAACCCAACACTATTGGACCTGGGGCAGACCGCCACTTCCACCGAGCCAACGCCCTGACTTCGACACCCACCAGACCATCTCCACCAAAGGTCGACAACCCACCCCCGAACATCAATTCGCTCGGCCCACCTGCACACACACACAACGTCCGTCAGGAGCAACAAGAGGAGCCACACCACCAAAACAACGCCGCAACCCAAGACATCAACCCAAGCACCAGCACGACAAGGACCCCGACCCCGACCCTGACCACAGCAAGCAAGCACACAAGACAACCGACTCGCCACCACCAACCGACAGCACGAAATCAAGACCCGACATACTGAACCAGAAACTCAAGAACGTGACACCCTTTGGTCGCCCCCAACGTCTCCCCAGTCTTAAAGGTAACTCCCCTGTACCAGCCCTCTCGTACCATGGACGACACTAACCAACCCCCAGGTATGCCACAACCGCCAACACTCACCGCTCAGTACCAAGAATTTCGACAACAGGTACACAACCAGCCGCCGAATCAACGTCCATCACAACTCTCGCACCACACCACCTCACTTCATGACTTAGACGCCGAGGAAGACTTGGACATGGACGCCCAATTGGAGAACGTATCACCGGAAAGAGGAGGTAGCTCTCTCCAATTGACATACGGACGTAACCCACAACACAACGCCCACTCAACACCCCACAAGTCCATGCACACCACCGAGAGTACGCCACAAACGCTACAATACCGCAATCCAAGACTCGAAGACGCCTCGGAGAGCCAAAGCACCAAAAGACGGAAAGCCGACGACTACACTGCAACGTCCACACCCGGAGCACCAAGCAAGCCCACACCATCCCCACCCAATACAAGAGCAAAGCGGATAGCCACACTAAGCATCGACATGATCGGCCACATGTGGCTAGGATTTCAAATGCATGAGATCCTAGCCATACAACGCGGCAAGAGGGAGTTGACGGAGAAACGCACCAATGAGGAATTCACCACCATAGGTACACCCACAAGCGAGATACAAGAATTCCGGTCACTGCGGAAAGCGTTTCCAAGGACCAAACAAGTTCTCTTCCCCAACGAAAGGCCGGATGCGGTGCCCGGACAACATCTACACTTCACACAAATACCCACGTATGAGAAGATCTCCCTTGACACGGGCCTCACCGAAGGCTTTCATGTCACCATTCGGTTTGATGGGGAGTACAAGAAGCTCAACCGGAGGGAGGTAAAATCCGCATGCATGGAAAGACTCCGGCTCATGAACATACCGCTTGGCAACACCTACTCCAACCCAATTGACATCGGCATCAACACGGTTACCCGGAATTGGGCCGGGTTCATCAAGATTCACCTACAACACCCTAAGCGAGACGGCCTAGCTTTACTCCGAGGTGAGAGGGCATTCGTCATGACTATGGGAGATGGGGAAAAAATCATTGGCAAGGTGGAGAAAGGCTTCGAGCTCATCACCAAGGCCAAGAACATGCGCCTCCACCTCAAAGGTGAGGCCCTCCGCAACAACACGGCCATAGACATCCTTAGAAGCCTCATGAGAGACTCGTACTACGATGGGCGAGAAGTTGAGATCCTCTCTCTCACCAAATCGGAGGTAGAACGAGACTTCGCATTCATCACACTCACCACCGAAGAGGCTCGAGATGACATCCTCAACAACGGCCTCACATACCATTCCGAACGCCTCAAAGTAAGCATCACCAAGGATAAGGACATCGGCAACCCGTCGGAGCTACGAATTAGCACCACCCTCGTGGCCAACAGTCTACCTCAACGGGAATCCCAATCAACCATTACCAAATCCCTTAAGAGGCTATTCGGTGAGGAGAACATCACCGGGGTCACATTTGGACACAAGACCAACCACGATGATGATCGGCAAGCCGGATGGTGCCACATCCAATGCCTTAACGCGGCGGTCTACACGGAGTGGATCCACAAGTCCACTTACATTCTTGGTAGAAGAGTCGACTTCATTCCACACAAAGGTAGCATAGACGGCACCGAACCTAATCCAACCGCTATTCGACTAGCACACGCACCCACCCGAGAAGTCATCGCACAAAAAGCTCAAGCCATGAATAACACGGCCGCGACCTCCCCCCTCGTCTCAGAGAAGATCTTCACCAAAGCCATGCGAGAATTAGCCGAAACAATGGACGACAAACTTACCGCGCTCACCAACAACATCAACCTCAACACGGACATGCGGGTAGAGGCCTCCACAGACACACTCAAGACACACGCAACGAACATCCACAACATCATGAGCGCGATGGCCATGGAATTTCAACAATCCAACCATCGCATCCACAATATTATGCAAACCCTCGCCGCCACCTCACCGGACCCCCTCCCCAACAACAACACCGTACGACTTCACCCGGCACCAAACACATCCATGGCCAACACACATGCGGGAGACGCCAACGCACTCCACCAAATGCCACCAGGATTCTCTAGCCCACACTATAGGAAGTCCCCATCAAATCTCCACAAAGGCCAATACCACCCGCATGAATAGATTACTTATAGTATTTGCATTGAAGTTCCTCACACACATACTATGTACTCTCTACCTACTTATGAATAAAGGATGCACAATTACACCAAACTTGCTTACCACATGGAATACTCCCAAGACCAACCCAAAAAGAAACTAACAAACACCCATGAACTACAAAAAATACCACACATCAACGCCAACACCCCCCACCACACAAATCGCCTATGTCTTAGCAACTACCCTCCTTATCTTGATCACACATACCCGAAACATTACCCTCAACCCACACAAAACAACATCAACAACATCGTACCAACACCACATAGGCCAACCCAACCACAAAGCCTCTATCACCTCATCATACCATAACCACATCCACCCACACAACACAACTAATACTATCCAACATACACCACAAAACATACTCACCCCCCTAACCCAATGTACTAACATCACAAATCACATAGGCAACATACACTACATCACCCACACGCACCTTAAAAAACCAAAAACTATGACTATAAGATACTACACGTGGAATAACGCCACACTCATCCTCCTAAGTGGGGACATAAAACCTAACCCGTGCCCACTTGTGCATATCCTCAAAAATCTCCCACAAGACTTCAAATTAAGACAAAAACAATACTTTAGACTCAACACACTAACACTTAAAACCCAATACACACACTTAGAAGAACTCTTCGAACCACACCTAACTAGTAACACTACCAACAACCGGAACCAAGCCCTAGCCCACCTTAGTCGGCATAGCTCACTCCTCTCAAAATACCCAACACAACACCAAATGTACGCGTTTATAATAGCCTTCAGCCCAATACCACAAGTTTGTAATCACCAAATGGCCGGCAACCTAGACCCAAAATGTCTCACCATCCTACAAAGACTACATAGACTACCCAATACCACACAATCACATGCATACCACATCAAAAACAACCCCACCCATTACGCACAACCAATCACCATAGCACAAGCATACTCTCACATCAACGAGAGAATCGCCAAAGGAGAACAAACTACCATGACCACCCTAACCAAGAAAATGCCCCACGTCCCCCAAAAATTATTACAAGAACTCATCAAATGCACCCAAAAAGTTAGGGGTTACCACCCCCCCCACAACCAAGGAAAATAACACCCACACCCTACCTAACAATACAACCTCAAATAACCATCAAACCACAACCCTCAAAATCATTACCTGGAATACTGGATGCATTAGCTCCAGCCTACCAGGTATACAGGCACTCACACAAACACTACACATGGACCCCCACATCATACTCATACAAGAAACCAAACTCCACAAACTCAAATCCACAACATACATCGACCGCAAGATGCAAGACTACAAAATCATATATAACAACTCCAACAACATAACACACAAACAAAATCGATATTCCGGACCCAACATGGCCAGAGGCGGCATACTAACCATGATTCCCAAAACTATTTACACAAATGAAAACATCACCAAAATCCTAACCCCTGGCTCAATATCACCCTACCTACAAGCCATTATCATCAACAACAAACCCATCACACCCATACTCCTCCTGAACATATACATGCCGACACACCCCCAAGACATACACCTCATACAAGAAATCCAAAACCGAATCCAAACACTAGTAAATCAATACTCAAGACACCAAATTATCCTAGCAGGGGACTTTAACCGGGACATACTACTCAAAGGTAGGTCATCCAATGGGATGTCATCCCCCCCCAACCAAAACGACTACGAATGGGCTCAATTCATACAAAGGACGGGACTTTAAGTGATCAACAACCAAGAAAACTTTACGAGACAAGGAGGCCATAACTACACCTCAACCAGCCTCATAGATGGCTTCTTCACAAATCTCCCCAACAATCTCCAATGTCACACAATTACTAACCTGGACCAAAACTCTGACCACTACCCGGTCCAACTACAATTAGCCCCTAACAGCATAATCCACAAAGGAGTAAAAACCCCCACAAACAACCCCCGGATCACATACCCCATACCGCCTACCACCATACAAAAACTACAAACAACATTCTTGGAAGAACAAAGCCTATCCATAGCCAACCTCACACATGCACTGTAACACGGACAACTCTCACACACACAATGGCAAGAAGCACAAAATAAATTCCAAGAAATCATAAACTCCCTCAGCCGATGCATCGAACAAACCTGCATGACACAACCCATGCCCCCACTCCCCCATAGAGCAAAATCCCAAGGTGGATTCCTCCCTAGAAAACAACAGAAGCTTTGGAAACAACAACTCACAATCCACCACAACATTCGCAAAGCAATACGAGCTACATGCCAACACTCCTACATGCACCTTCAAAACAACCAAGATATAAGAGCCCTATTACTACTCAAAAACACCAATATCCCACCCCTCCCCACAAGCCTCGTAGAACAAAAACAATGGATAGAAGACCTAGCCAACCTGGGCAAAAAGGCTAAAAGGGAAGCACATAAAATTACCTCCAAACAGACCGCCCCCTTAAAAATCACCAACCTTAAACTATCCACTCAAGAGTGTAATCCGGACAAAGACATTTTCACAAAAAAACCAACCATACAAATCCACGGCTTAGAGACCACCATACATCATCAAAACGGAAACTATATAACCACTATCACTACTGAACGACTACATTGGCTATGGAACCGCTACACCCACAACAACCTCCCACAACCAGGAATGCTACGATGTGAGCGGTGAGCGGTGAGCGGTGAGCAGATCTCGTGAGCAGAAAATCAAAATTTAAAACTCCATTTAACGAAAGTTAGGACCCCTATGACCGTGGATTTTGCACATATTTCAAGTTTAATTTTGGAATTATGAGGCCGATATTTATGGAGTGCCTAATTTTTAGGACCAAAAGTTTCTTAAAATTACCAACGAGTCCCTATGGCCGTGGGAAAATTCAGTGTGGTTGAGAAGGTGGTGGACCTATGGGAAGAGGCCTCGGATCCGAGGCCTCTTAGTTGTGGGTAGCTTATGCTTGAAAATCAAAATGTTATGTATATTTGAGTTGGCTACTTGTCTTTGCATTTGGCCATTTCTTGTATGTTCTAGCATGAGGAGGAGGTTTGGAAAGAGGCCTCGGATCCGAGGCCTCTTTTTTGTGGGTAGGATATGCTTGAGAAATCAAAATATTATGTATATTTGAGTTGGCTACTTGTTTTTGCATTTGGCCATTTCTTGTATGTTCTAGCATGAGGAGGAGGTTTGGAAAGAGGCATGGGATCCGAGGCCTCTTTCTTGTGGGTAGGATATGCTTGAGAAATCAAAATGTTAGGTGTATTTGGTTTGGCTACTTGTCTTTAGATTGTCTACTAGTTGACGACCACAAAAGTGTAGTGTTATTTGAGAACAACGACAAGATGCATTCAACAAGACAATTGGAATATTAAAAACCACACCACACTTTATAAATCCAAATACCAATCAATCAAACCAAAAATCAATCAACAATGAGGTTGTCACTACTAGATTCCCTACTTCCAAAGATACTCCCCTCATGGCCGCCCTCATCTGAAGTGGAATCTAAGGTATGGCATTCATTATCCACCTCTGCAAGAAGCTCGAAGAAGTCTAAGGCACGGGGGTCATAACGTGGAGACGGGGTACTAGCTTTGCTAGGAGAAGGTTGTGCCGCTAGTACCATCGCCATATCATGGGCATAGATTGGCAAAGTGAATCCCTTGGTAGGCATACCAAACACATCTACTCCAAGGCCAAGTCTGAAAACAAGCATGAAAATTGTAAGAAAGAGGATGGAAAGTGTAAAAGCTGAGTGGACAAGGAAAAGAAGCAACTTAGAAGGTCATCATACTCACTTACTGCGAGGACTCTGGCCTCGATCGCTTCAAGGCCGGCGGCCTCTTCTGCATGCCTTGTGAAGCCTGCGTGGAAGCAACAACAATGGATGGAGCCTTCACCGGATGCTTAACACTCTGAAGTGGCTTAAGGACACGGTTGAAGATGTCCTCGTCCTCCTCGAGAGCAACGATATGGCGCCCAAGTCAAAGAATTCTCAAATAATTAAGCTATATGGCCTTAAATCAGACCAATTATAAGCCTGCCCCAATCTTAGAAATCAAAAAATAAAGCTATATGGCCTCTTTTCAAACCCCTTACAAACATGCCAGAGTCCAACAAATTACAAAATGTAAACATATGTGAGGTCCCGAGTACTGAAACTAAGGTTCTGTCGGATCCGACAAACCCCCCCCCCCCCCCTTGCCTCAAATCTCAAATCACACCCCTTACAAGACTCACCCTTCAAAGAATTCCCAAATATTAAAGATATATGGCCTCAAATCAGACCACTTATAACCCTGCCCCAATCTTAGAAAACAAAAAATAAAGCTATGTGGCCTCTTTTCAGACCCCTTACAATCATGCTGAAAACAGATATATCTGCTGAAACAGAGGAGAAGCAGTCAAAAGACTTGCAAACATGAAAGCAGTCAAATCAGACCCCTAACAAGCATACTCCACTCCGAGAATTCTCAAAAATTAAAGCTAGATGGCCTCATATCAGGCCCCTCACAAGCATGCCCGAATCTAAAAAATCAAAAATCTAAACCTTCATGGCCTCCAATCAGACCCCTAAGAAGCCTGCCCCTTCAGAGAATTCTCAAAAATTGAAGCTATATGGCCTTAAATCAGACCCCTTACAAGAGTGCCCGAATCCCATAAATCAAAAATCAAAGCTATATGGCCTCAAATTGGACCCCTCACAAGCATGCCTCAATCCCACAAATCACAATCCTAAGCCTACATGGCCCCATATTAGGCCACATAGAGGCTCGGCCAAATCTCAAAAATCACAAAATTATAACAATTGTGAGGTCCCGACATGTGAGCCCAAAGGCCTGTCGGATCCGACATCCCCCCCCCTTGCCTCAAATCAGACCCCTAACTACCCCTTACAAGCATGCCCCTCTACCAGAATTCAGAAATCTAAACCTACATGGCCGCCAATTAGACCCCTAACAAGCATACCCCACTCCGAGAATTCTCAAAAATTGAAGCTATATGGCCTTAAATCAGACCCCTTACAAGAGTACCCAAATCTCAGAAATCAAAAATCAAAGCTATATGGCCTCAAATTGGACCCCTCACAAGCATACCTCAATCCCACAAATCACAATCCTAAGCGTACATGGCCCCATATTAGGCCACATAGAGGCTTCGCCAAATCTCAAAAATCACAAAATTATAACAAATGTGAGGTCCCAACATGTGAGCCCAAGGGCCTGTCGGATCCGACATCCCCCCCCTTGCCTCAAATCAGACCCCTAACTACCCCTTACAAGCATGCCCCTCTACCAGAATTCAGAAATCTAAACCTACATGGCCGCCAATTAGACCCCTAACGAGCATACCCCACTCCGAGAATTCTCAAAAATTGAAGCTATATGGCCTTAAATCAGACCCATTACAAGAGTGCCCGAATCTCATAAATCAAAAATCAAAGCTATATGGCCTCAAATTGGACCCCTTACAAGCATGCCTCAATCCCACAAATCACAATCCTAAGCCTACATGGCCTCATATTAGGCCACATAGAGGCACGGCCAAATCTCAAAAATGCACAAAATTATAACAAATGTGAGGTCCCGAGATGTGAGCCCAAGGGCCTGTCGGATCCGACATCCCCCCCTTGCCTCAAATCAGACCCCTAACAAAGCCTGCCCCTATCTTAGAAATCAAAAAATATAGCTATAAGACCTCTTTTCGGACCCCTAAAAGGTACGCCAAATAGCCAATAATCAGAGAATTAATATATATGTGAGGTCCCGATCTATCAACAAAGGGGCCTGTCGGATCCGACAGTTCCCCTTTGCTTCAAATTAGACCCCTTACTACCATACAATAATCCCAGAATTCGCAAAAATAAACCTCAATGGCCTCACATCAGACCCATTACTGACACGCCCATATATTAAAAATGCAAAAATTAAAACATTTGTGAGGTCCCGAGCTTTCAACCCAAGGGCATGTCGGATCCGACAGACCCCCCTTCCCCCAACTGAAACCTCTAACAAGCCTGCCTTAAACTTACAAATCAAAAAAATAAAGCTTTATGGCATCTTCTCGGACCCCTTAGAAGCATACCCCACGTTCAGAAATCAAAAGTCTACACCTACATGGCCTCACATCGGGACCCTTACAAGGATGCCCCAATCCCATAAATCACAATCCTAAGCCTATATGGAGACAAATCGGACCCCTCTCAGGCACTCCCCAATCTCAAAAATCTGAAATTTATACCAAATGTGAGGTCCCCAATTCTGGATCAAAGGGCCTGTCGGATCCGACACCCCCCCCTTGCCTCAAATCAGACCTCTAACTACAAGACCCCAATCCTAAAATTCCCAAAATTTCAACCTAAATGGCCTCAAATCATAGCCTTCATAAGCATACCCCACTACTTGAATTTAGAAATCTAAACCTACATGGCATCTTACTAGGCCCCTCTCAGGCACTCCCCAATCTCAAAAATCTGAAATTTATACCAAATGTGAGGTCCCCAGTTCTGAACCAAAGGCCCTGTTGGGTCCGACACCCCCCCTTGCCTCAAATCAGACCTCTAACTACAAGACCCCAATCCTAAAATTCCCAAAATTTCAACCTAAATGGCCTCAAATCATAGCCTTCATAAGCATAGCCCACTACTTGAATTTAGAAATCTAAACCTACATGGCATCTTACTAGGCCCCTCTCAGGCACTCCCCAATCTCAAAAATCTGAAATTTATACCAAATGTGAGGTCCCCAGTTTTGAACCAAAGGGCCTGTCGGATCCGACACCCCTCCCCTTGCCTCAAATCAGACCTCTAACTACAAGACCCCAATCCTAAAATTCCCAAAATTTCAACCTAAATGGCCTCAAATCAGAGCCTTCATATGCATACCCCACTACTTGAATTTAGAAATCTAAACCTACATGGCATCTTACTAGGCCCCTCTCAGGCACTGCCCAATCTCAAAAATTTGAAATTTATACCAAATGTGAGGTCCCCAGTTTTGAACCAAAGGGCCTGTCGGATCCGACACCCCTCCCCTTGCCTCAAATCAGACCTCTAACTACAAGACCCCAATCCTAAAATTCCCAAAATTTCAACCTAAATGGCCTCAAATCAGAGCCTTCATAAGCATAGCCCACTACTTGAATTTAGAAATCTAAACCTACATGCATCTTACTAGGCCCCTCTCAGGCACTCCCGAATCTCAAAAATCTGAAATTTATACCAAATGTGAGGTCCCCAGTTTTGAACCAAAGGGCCTGTCGGATCCGACACCCCTCCCCTTGCCTCAAATCAGACCTCTAACTACAAGACCCCAATCCTAAAATTCCCAAAATTTCAACCTAAATGGCCTCAAATCATAGCCTTCATAAGCATAGCCCACTACTTGAATTTAGAAATCTAAACCTACATGGCATCTTACTAGGCCCCTCTCAGGCACTCCCCAATCTCAAAAATCTGAAATTTATACCAAATGTGAGGTCCCCATTTTTGAACCAAAGGGCCTGTCGGATCCGACACCCCCCCTTGCCTCAAACCAGACCTCTAACTACAAGACCCCAATCCTAAAATTCCCAAAATTTCAACCTAAATGGCCTCAAATCAGAGCCTTCATATGCATACCCCACTACTTGAATTTAGAAATCTAAACCTACATGGCATCTTACTAGGCCCCTCTCAGGCACTGCCCAATCTCAAAAATCTGAAATTTATACCAAATGTGAGGTCCCCAGTTTTGAACCAAAGGGCCTGTCGGATCCGACACCCCTCCCCTTGCCTCAAATCAGACCTCTAACGACAAGACCCCAATCCTAAAATTCCCAAAATTTCAACCTAAATGGCCTCAAATCAGAGCCTTCATAAGCATAGCCCACTACTTGAATTTAGAAATCTAAACCTACATGGCATCTTACTAGGCCCCTCTCAGGCACTCCCCAATCTCAAAAATCTGAAATTTATACCAAATGTGAGGTCCCCAGTTTTGAACCAAAGGGCCTGTCGGATCCGACACCCCTCCCCTTGCCTCAAATCAGACCTCTAACTACAAGACCCCAATCCTAAAATTCCCAAAATTTCAACCTAAATGGCCTCAAATCAGAGCCTTCATATGCATACCCCACTACTTGAATTTAGAAATCTAAACCTACATGGCATCTTACTAGGCCCCTCTCAGGCACTGCCCAATCTCAAAAATTTGAAATTTATACCAAATGTGAGGTCCCCAGTTTTGAACCAAAGGGCCTGTCGGATCCGACACCCCTCCCCTTGCCTCAAATCAGACCTCTAACTACAAGACCCCAATCCTAAAATTCCCAAAATTTCAACCTAAATGGCCTCAAATCAGAGCCTTCATAAGCATAGCCCACTACTTGAATTTAGAAATCTAAACCTACATGCATCTTACTAGGCCCCTCTCAGGCACTCCCGAATCTCAAAAATCTGAAATTTATACCAAATGTGAGGTCCCCAGTTTTGAACCAAAGGGCCTGTCGGATCCGACACCCCTCCCCTTGCCTCAAATCAGACCTCTAACTACAAGACCCCAATCCTAAAATTCCCAAAATTTCAACCTAAATGGCCTCAAATCATAGCCTTCATAAGCATAGCCCACTACTTGAATTTAGAAATCTAAACCTACATGGCATCTTACTAGGCCCCTCTCAGGCACTCCCCAATCTCAAAAATCTGAAATTTATACCAAATGTGAGGTCCCCATTTTTGAACCAAAGGGCCTGTCGGATCCGACACCCCCCCTTGCCTCAAATCAGACCTCTAACTACAAGACCCCAATCCTAAAATTCCCAAAATTTCAACCTAAATGGCCTCAAATCAGAGCCTTCATATGCATACCCCACTACTTGAATTTAGAAATCTAAACCTACATGGCATCTTACTAGGCCCCTCTCAGGCACTGCCCAATCTCAAAAATCTGAAATTTATACCAAATGTGAGGTCCCCAGTTTTGAACCAAAGGGCCTGTCGGATCCGACACCCCTCCCCTTGCCTCAAATCAGACCTCTAACTACAAGACCCCAATCCTAAAATTCCCAAAATTTCAACCTAAATGGCCTCAAATCAGAGCCTTCATAAGCATAGCCCACTACTTGAATTTAGAAATCTAAACCTACATGCATCTTACTAGGCCCCTCTCAGGCACTCCCGAATCTCAAAAATCTGAAATTTATACCAAATGTGAGGTCCCTAGTTTTGAACCAAAGGGCCTGTCGGATCCGACACCCCTCCCCTTGCCTCAAATCAGACCTCTAACTACAAGACCCCAATCCTAAAATTCCCAAAATTTCAACCTAAATGGCCTCAAATCAGAGCCTTCATAAGCATACCCCACTACTTGAATTTAGAAATCTAAACCTACATGGCATCTTACTAGGCCCCTCTCAGGCACTCCCCAATCTCAAAAATCTGAAATTTATACCAAATGTGAGGTCCCCAGTTCTGAACCAAAGGGCCTGTCGGATCCGACACCCCCCCCCCCCGCGTCACTGAAGTGCTGTGAACGGGCCTTGTGTGGTCACGGGCATGGTGGATCCGGGCCGTTGATCCACCAAGGCCCATCCAAGGGCCTTAGTGGCCTTAGGTGGCGGGGGGCGGGGGGTGGTGCTTGCCACCAAGGGGGGTGGGGGCGGGGGTGGTGTTTGCCACCAAGGCGGGGTGGGGCCGTGGGCCTCATGTCTTTTTTCGGGGAGGCCAGCTTTAGGGTCTTGTCGGGGCTAGGTGGCTAAGCGGGCTCGGTGGCTAGGCGGATTACGCAGCTAGGTAGGCTTATTTTCTAAGTGACTTGGCCTACTTACTAAATGACTACTTGGTTAGGCTTACTTAATAGGTGGCTAGGCCCACTTACTAAATAACTAGTTGCTTAGGCTTACTTACTAGCCACCTAGTAAGTAAGCCTAAGCAACTAGTTATTTAGTAAGTGGGCCTAGCCACCTAGTAAGTAATCCTAAACAACTAGTTATTTAGTAAGTGGGCCTAGCCACGTAGTAAGTAAGCCTAAGCAACTAGTTATTTAGTAAGTGGGCCTAGCCACCTATTAAGTAAGCCTAACCAAGTAGTTATTTAATAAGTAGGCCAAGTCACTTAGAAAATAAGCCTACCTAGCTGCCTAATCCGCCTAGCCACCGAGCCCGCTTAGCCACCTAGCCCTGACAAGACCCTAAAGCTGGCCTCCCCGAAATAAGACATGAGGCCCACGGCCCCACCCCGCCTTGGTGGCAAACACCACCCCCGCCCCCTCCCACCTTGGTGGCAAGCACCGCCCCCCGCCACCTAGGACCACTAAGGCCCTTGGATGGGCCTTGGTGGATCAACGGCCCGGATCCACCATGCCCGCGACCACACAAGGCCCGTTCACAGGCGCCTCAGTGACGCGGGGGGGGGGGTGTCGGATCCGACAGGGCCTTTGGTTCAGAACTGGGGACCTCACATTTGGTATAAATTTCAGATTTTTGAGATTGGGGAGTGCCTGAGAGGGGCCTAGTAAGATGCCATGTAGGTTTAGATTTCTAAATTCAAGTAGTGGGGTATGCTTATGAAGGCTCTGATTTGAGGCCATTTAGGTTGAAATTTTGGGAATTTTAGGATTGGGGTCTTGTAGTTAGAGGTCTGATTTGAGGCAAGGGGGGGTGTCGGATCCGACAGGCCCTTTGATCCAGAATTGGGGACCTCACATTTGGTATAAATTTCAGATTTTTGAGATTGGGCAGTGCCTGAGAGGGGTCTGATTTGTCTCCATATAGGCTTAGGATTGTGATTTCTGGGATTGGGGCATCCTTGTAAGGGTCCCGATGTGAGGCCATGTGGGTGTAGACTTTTGATTTCTGAACGTGGGGTATGCTTCTAAGGGGTCCGAGAAGATGCCATAAAGCTTTATTTTTTTGATTTGTAAGTTTAAGGCAAGCTTGTTAGAGGTTTCAGTTGGGGGAAAGGGGGTCTGTCGGATCCGACATGCCCTTGGGTTGAAAGCTCGGGACCTCACAAATGTTTTAATTTTTGCATTTTTAATATATGGGCGTGTCAGTAATGGGTCTGATGTGAGGCCATTGAGGTTTATTTCTACGAATTCTGAGATTATTGTATGGTAGTAAGGGGTCTAATTTGAAGCAAAGGGGAATTGTCGGATCCGACAGGCCCCTTTGTTGATAGATCGGGACCTCACATATATATTAATTCTCTGATTATTGGCTATTTGGCGTATCTTTAGGGGTCCGAAAAGAGGTCTTATAGCTATATTTTTGATTTCTAAGATAGGGGCAGGCTTTGTTAGGGGTCTGATTTGAGGCAAGGGGGGGATGTCGGATCCGACAGGCCCTTGGGCTCACATCTCGGGACCTCACATTTGTTATAATTTTGTGCATTTTTGAGATTTGGCCGTGCCTCTATGGGGCCTAATATGAGGCCATGTAGGCTTAGGATTGTGATTTGTGGGATTGAGGCATGCTTGTAAGGGGTCCAATTTGAGGCCATATAGCTTTGATTTTTGATTTCTGAGATTCGGGCACTCTTGTAATGGGTCTGATTTAAGGCCTTATAGCTTCAATTTTTGAGAATTCTCGGAGTGGGGTATGCTTGTTAGGGGTCTAATTGGCGGCCATGTAGGTTTAGATTTCTGAATTCTGGTAGAGGGGCATGCTTGTAAGGGGTAGTTAGGGGTCTAATTTGAGGCAAGGGGGGGATGTCGGATCCAACAGGCCCTTGGGCTCACATGTCGGGACCTCACAATTGTTATAATTTTGTGATTTTTGAGATTTGGCCGAGCCTCTATGTGGCCTAATATGGGGCCATGTACGCTTAGGATTGTGATTTGTGGGATTGAGGCATGCTTGTGAGGGGTCCAATTTGAGGCCATATAGCTTTGATTTTTGATTTATGAGATTCGGGCACTCTTGTAAGGGGTCTGATTTAAGGCCATATAGCTTCAATTTTTGAGAATTCTCTGAAGGGGCAGGCTTGTTAGGGGTCTGATTGGAGGCCATGAAGGTTTAGATTTTTGATTTTTTAGATTCGGGCATGCTTGTGAGGGGCCTGATATGAGGCCATCTAGCTTTAATTTTTGAGAATTCTCGGAGTGGAGTATGCTTGTTAGGGGTCTGATTTGACTGCTTTCATGTTTGCAAGTCTTTTGACTGCTTCTCCTCTGTTTCAGCAGATATATATGTTTTCAGCATGATTGTAAGGGGTCTGAAAAGAGGCCACATAGCTTTATTTTTTGTTTTCTAAGATTGGGGCAGGGTTATAAGTGGTCTGATTTGAGGCCATATATCTTTAATATTTGGGAATTCTTTGAAGGGTGAGTCTTGTAAGGGGTGTGATTTGAGATTTGAGGCAAGGGGGGGGGGGGTTTGTCGGATCCGACAGAACCTTAGTTTCAGTACTCGGGTCCTCCCATATGTTTACATTTTGTAATTTGTTGGATTCGGGCATGCTCTTAAGGGGTCTGATTTGAGGCCTTATATCTTTAGTTTTTGATTTTTAAGATTGGTGCAGGCTTATAAGGGGTTCTGATTTCAGGCCATATAGCTAAATTATTTGAGAATTCTCTGAAGGGGCATGCTTGTAAGGGGTCTGAAAAGAGGCCACATAGCTTTAATTTTTGAATTCTAAGATTGGGGCAGGCTTGTAAGGGGTCTGATTTGAGGTTGTGTAGCTTTAGCTTTTTAAACATTCTCGTAAGGGGTATGCTTGTTGGGGGTATGATTTGAGGCCATGTAGGTTTAGATTTTTGATTTTCGGGTTTTGGAAGTGCCTTTAAGGGGTCTGAAAATAAGCCATATAGCTTTATTTTTGATTTTCTAAGATTGGGGCAGGCTTATAAGGGGTCCTGATTTGAGACCATATAGCTTAATTATTTGAGAATTCTCTGAAGGGGCATGCTTGTAAGGGGTCTGAAAAGAGGCCATATAGCTTTAATCTCTGATTTCTAAGATTGGGGCAGGCTTGTAAGGGGTGTGATTTGTGATTTGGGGCAAGGGGGGGGGGGGTATGTCGGATCCGACAGGCCCTTAGGTTCTCAACTCGGGACCTCACATATGTTTACATTTTGTAATTTGTTGGATTCTGGCATGTTTGTAAGGGGTCTGAAAAGAGGCCATATAGCTTTATTTTTTGGTTTCTAAGATTGGGGCAGGCTTATAATTGGTCTGATTTAAGGCCATATAGCTTAATTCTTTGAGAATTCTTTGAAGGGTGAGGCTTGTAAGGGGCGTGATTTGTGATTTGAGGCAAGGGGGGGGGTATGTCGGATCCGACAGGACCTTAGTTTCAGTACTCGGGTCCTCACATATGTTTGAGCGTGCCTGTAAGGGGTCTGAAAAGAGGCCATATAGCTTCAATTTTTGTGAAATCTGATTTGGCCTCGAATTTGTTCACAGCTAGAGGATGCTGCGGTCAAGGAGTTACCCGATATACTTACTGCATTGGGTGGGCTTGATGGAGACGTGGAAGTTGATTCGTTGCCGGATTACTTGGAGAAGTGGCGAATCTGCCTTTGGGATAAGGCGTTCATTGGTCACTTCTCTGGGTCAGATATCTACGGAAAGGGGACATGGTGGAAGGATGTCAAAGGCGCTGACAACATTGTCAAGCGCTTAATTTTTCGGTAAGTTACTTGGGACATCTTTTGTCTTCATTTATTTCAAACCATTTTATTTCTAAGTTGCTGAATGGCCTCACTCCTTCGTTGTCAAGGTACATCAAGCACGAGCTTTTCAAGAAGAAGGCTTTGAAGAAGCTCCCTCCATTTCTAGACGCATGGTCTGATTCCTCTTCGCCCACTTTCATTTTTTCCCCGGCTCAAAAGCGCAACTTCTCCCTCCCGCATCTCCGCGAGTGTTGCTGGTACTTGGAATGTAAGAGGACGTGGCAACCGGATGAGGAGGCGGAGTTGAAGATTCGACTCTCTAGTGGAGAGCCTCCACTGCCTCCTTCTCAAAGCGATGAGGTTGTTGTCCTTGACAGTCAACTTCCGGAGGCGGATGAGGTAGTTGCGACTATCGATGAGGCCAACACACAGAAGTCCAAGAGGAGGAAGCGTGCAACCCAAGACGAGTCATCACTGAAGAAATGCGCAAGGAAGCTGAAGACTGTGGAGGATGATCCCCCTCCCCCTGCTTCACCTGAGGCGGTTGTGGCATCTACTCCATCTCTTAGTCAAGTTCCTACTCTATCCAGGCCGCCTCCTCCGCCCATTCTTTCATCTGCTAGGCGTCCTCCCGTTGTTTTAGAATGCATCTTGAATGCCTCTATCCTTCATCAACGTCGTCATTTTCAGGAGGTTTCCAACTTCATTCTTTCTCTTCCACCCTCCTATCCGCGGAGAGCTCTAGGCGTTGCGAGGTCAGATGTGGGCATGGCTGATCTTGTCATTGCCTCAAATCAGACCTCTACCTACAAGACCCCAAACCTAAAATTCCCAAAATTTCAACCTAAATGGCCTCAAATCAGAGCCTTCATAAGCATACCCCACTACTTGAATTTAGAAATCTAAACCTACATGGCATCTTACTAGGCCCCTCTCAGGCACTCCCCAATCTCAAAAATATGATATTTATACCAAATGTGAGGAGCCCAGTTCTGAACCAAAGGGCATGTTGGATCCGACACCCCCCCTTGCCTCAAATCAAAGACAGTCCATAACAAATGGCTTCAACAGTTTGGAAACCGTGGCTCTGATCTATATGTTGCGACCGTGGATGATTTTGTGAGGGCGTTCATGCAATGTACGAACTACTACACCTACTTGAAGGGTGAACGGTCTGGCACTGGCCCAGGAAAAAAAGAACTCCGCCTTCGTGTTGCACAACGATCCGGTGACGCCAAGAGAATTGTTGCAGCCCTCGAGCACATGCCTGGAGCAGAGCATTGGTGCACCTGCAAACCCCAACTTGAAGGAGAAGAGGTCTTTGGCACCACCATGCGCAAACTTGATATGCCCCCTGGTTCTGATCAAGATTCACATAGACCCAACAAGGTCAGCTTCTCTCATCCACGAGTGAGCACTAGGTCAACCAAGGCACGCACTGATTCCGCCACACCATTAGACCTGCCCCTCACACAATCTCCTGAGAAATCGATTCCACAACGGGTCACCCACGTCAATAACATTCAGGAGACCCACTACGATGTCTCCAAGTGGCACATTTCTAGACTGCCCAAGACTTCCGCCAAGGCCTGCTTCGCCATGCAAGCTCGCACAAAGACCAAGTGCACCCAGAAGATCGTTCGGCATGGTAAAAGTACTCCAGCTCCTACGTACACCGGCTACATGCGCGACTACAAGAAGAACAAGGAATTCTTGACACAGTTCTCCTTCTGCAACGACGACATTGAGAGATGTGTCAAAGGCACTAGGAGGAAGTGGGTGCAGCACCGTCCGGATGTCCCGGACGTTTGGCCTGTCCTCACTGGGACAAACCTCACTCTCCAGGAGGTTTTGGCCCTTGAAGAAGGGGGATTCCAACTTCAGCAGCGTCAAGATGTGTCACCCAGAAGACTCTTCGGCGACTCCTCCAATGTTGCTTCATCCATGGCCGAACTCCCTACCCCGGCCCAAGCCGATCAATACCCTACGCTGAGGTTTGGAAAAAAGATCCGGCGCAGTAACAACGGACCATGCATCCAACAACGCAACAAATGGGAGTCAACCCTCAACGTCGACGGTCAAATCACCTCCGTCACAATGATACCTCACCTAGGGATTGAGTGCATCATTATGTTCCAATCCCGAAAGAAGGCTAAGGTTGAAGAGTACCGTATCACTATCAACACCTTCCCGTCGTGCACGTGCCCGGATTTCGTGGAGATGTCAGCAAGAGCACTTGGGAAGCGGCGCCCTTGGGTGAACTGCAAGCACTTGTACTTCATTTTCCGTGTGACCTGCAATTTGGATCAATACCAAGACACTTTCATCCATGCTCCGAGCCTTAGTTTCAATGAAGTGAAACACCTCCTCGAAAGTGGCATCATGAAGCATGTGGGACCTTAGCGTGGATACCTATAGGAGCTAGGCTGCCCCCCCTTATTTATAAGTTGTCGCTAAGTATTATTGCGTTGAGTATACTATAGTATGAGTGCACGTTTTCCGAAAATATCGCTGATATATCAGACCTATCATTATCTACATGATGTGAATTGTATTCGTTTTTAAATATGTATAAAGGTTTCTAAATATTTATGGGTCTCTCCTTCCAACAGTAGTTTTAGATGTTATTGAATGGTACGAGTTTTGCTACTTTGCTTGAATGCTTGAATGCTTGAATTTTTTGACTTAGAATTTTCTCTTACGTTGTGACCATAGCCTATGATTAACCGGCTCTCACCATAATATGGACAGTCAAAAGTTCCCTGGTTTAAGTAAATCATGTCAATTAGTCTCTCTGAAAGGTACCCTAAAACCAAGTCTTTGTCCTGAAAGCCCTCAAAATTTGCACGGAAATAGGTCCATCATTTTTACTAAAAAAAGAGGTCCCACGATTTTTTCTATTTATATTTTCTAAATTTGGAGATTTTATTACTATAATTGGAAAGCGTTGACTTTTTCTACTCACCGCTCACCGCTCGCGTCCCACCGCTCACACGGTAGCGTCGTTGCTCCCACAACTCACCAACTTCCTGCAACCCCCACCACAAGACTTCGAAACAGAAATACTATGGCTCATGCAACGATATATAACCATACTCCCCAAGAAAAAACCTAAAAATATACAACCTAACAATAAACACCACACACTACACCCTGAAATCATGAAACTCCTAATAAACTCCTTCAACATCACACATTCATACTACTCATCCCCACTCACATGCCCTACCCAACTCACAACATACAACTCGCCTCACAACCGAGACATACTATTCGGCTCACTAGGACACGCGAAATCCTCCAGATGGAATGGAATAGGGCTAGCATACCCCACGGACCACAACACGACCATCGAAGCCATCCACTGGGCCAGAATGGCAGCCAAAGAAGACGCACATACAGCCACCATCCTAATAGTCAACCACAACGATTGGACACCCCAACAACTCCCACTCCCCACTAACGTAGACATACATACAATAACAACCATCCCACCTCATACCTTACACTATGACCCCACACCAGAATGGCCAAAATACTACCAACAAGTAGAACCACTCCTAACAACAATACTATGCATACATAATCAAACAAACCCCTCGTCAAACCTACAAACCCCACACGAACTACAAAACGTCCTACAAAAAATAACAAACACCCATATAGACACATACCCCATCAAATCTACCCCCCAACAATACAATGTCAAATTCTCTCATACATGGAAAAACACCCCCAAATCACAAACTCCCATCCCTACTAACACCCTCACAACCCCACTACCAGTCAAATACAACCACATCTACCCTCTTAAATTCCACCCAAAACAATGCATATACACAGATGGATCATTCATCCCACCCACCAAAAACTCAGAAGGCCAAATAGTGGGCAATACCGCTGGATCTGGAATATTCAGCCCCAATAACAATACTAAAATATCAGAAAGACTCCCAGGATACCAAAACATCTTACGCACAGAGCTCAACGCAATACTCATTGCCATCAAAACCACACAACAAACCCAACTAGACACGCACATATTTACGGATAGCCTCAATAGCATATTCTTAATCAACAACCACATTAATCACCCAACATCACAACATCACCACCCAGACAAATTACTAATCGCAGAAATCGTAAAACAAATATACTGGACCCCACACATAATCCACATTCATAAAGTACGAGCACACTCGGGCATTATTGGAAATGAACTTGCTGATACACTCGCCAACGAAGGAACACTTAAGGAGAAACCAACCACCACGCCCCGTATACACACAGCCCATGCCACCCCTATTGGCTAGCAAGCTGTCCAACAGCCACACACGATGGAGCCATCCGTAACCTCCACACATTCATTACAAAAGAACATAAAAACCGAGAATCTGCAGCAGCCAAACATAAATTCCCTTACGTGGAAAAATGGTTATCCAATACTCACATAAATCAAAAACTATCAAACCACTTTTGGAAAGATGAATGCGTAACGGACGCCCAAATCACTCAGACCCTAAAATTTAGATACGCCCAGTACATGGGTAACTATAGGAAAAACATTTTCTGGCCCCTCACACATCAAAACCCCAATTGCACACTGTGCCCAAATAATGACAGAGACACGTGGCCACACCTATTATCAACATGTGAACACCCATACTTAAAAGGCCTAAGGATTGCACGACATAACAAAGTAGTCCACCTCATCACACAAACGCTACAAGCCAATAAAAACACAAGATTCCTTACACTGACCAATGCCGGCACTTTCAACAACAAAACACCAGAAAATACAATCCCAGACTGGCTCCTCAAGTGCACATGCCTACAATCAACATGCCAATGCCAAGCCAAACTAAGGCCAGACATACTTTGCATACTCGGAGCCCCGAACCAAACACACACACCAATTACACCCTCCCCTAATCTCACAATCCAACTTATTGAATTCACATACTGCCATGACAGATTCCCATACCAAGCCCTCACACGTAAGCATACCAAATACGACCCACTAATTCACAACCTACAAAACCATGGCTGGAAAACCAACCCCCTCATTACTATCACAGCCGGAGTAAGAGGGGCTATACACGAACACTCAATCAAGAAACTCACCGACCTTAAAATCCCAAAATCTAATATTAAAACTCTCATGAAAAATATACACAGAAATGCCATTAAATACCTCACATACCTAGTCCTAAACAAAAGAAAACTTGACAACAAACAAAATCCTGTCCCCCTACCAAATTGAACCTGGAAACTATTAAAACAACACAAGAGCCCACCTCTCCAAAGAGGCAAAATACCTGAAGCTGCATCACGGATAACCGTGATCAACATCAGGTTAACGGGCTCACATTCACGCTGGTACTTAGATACGGGCGTTATTTTTTCTTTTTTTCTTTTCTTTCTAAATCATTGCACATATGTGCCTATGTACCTTCATTCCACTAAGAGACGTGTTCAAAAACAACTCACAATAATTGAACTTGTACATATGGATCACATTAGGATGTGAACCCTTGACATGGTTAGATTTTTTTTATTGTAGTAATGATTAAAGTAATAAACGTTAAATTTGTGGCTCAACTACTCTACTCAACTGCAACTAGCAATTGACCTCTAAGAACAAATTCATATAATTAAAAATTCTCAATTTTTTTTGAAACATCAGGTCTTGTTGGTTGCAATATCCAATGTTCCAAATGACTATTCGTTGACCAACTAGCCACTTGCACCAATCAATTTACAGTTGTAATTCAACTGCTACACCCAAAAAATCATATAATTCAATAAAATTATGGAGGATTGGATTTGCAACCAACAAAATCTAATGGTCAAGATTTGTGTAGATTTTGTTTCCTTTAGAGTCAGCTGCAATATCATCTGCAAAATAGTAGTGGGTTTACTAGCCTAATTGAAAAATTGACCAAGAGGTTGACTATGTCAACACACCCTTCGATAAAAGTCAAACTTAAACCCCCCCTACTGACATGACGTTTTTAGGAGCCACGGCGTCCTCTCCCTACTTGTACATTCATAACCAAGGTATTTACAATTGTAGGATACAAGAGCGTGCATTACCAAGATTATTTCTTATATGCTAGCATTCTTGAGACATGGGGAACCCATATAATGGTGGAGAGGGTTGGGAGGTAAGACAATCTAGGCTTCTCATAAATGCCATGCTTTGGGGTGGGAATTCAATTCCAAATATGGGGTTGCATATGCTAGGGTTAGGGTTTATGGTGGTGACTAACATAAAGATGGAGTCACGTGAGAATCCATTGATGTTTTGCATGTTAGGGTTAAATGTGGGTATTTTGAGGAAAGGGTTGTATATAGTGGGTGTTGGGCATTGATGATTGGCTCATATATATCATTGAGGCATTTATATTGTGTTTTGATTCATGTAATGTCTTTGTTGAAGTATAATTTTTGTATGTTGGAAAATGCATTTTTGGAAATTTTCCAGTTCTTGGCAAATGGGTCCCGGGTCTCGTTTAATGTCACTAGAGATATGTAGTGGTGTTGGGTTTGCGAATACATACATCATTTCCAAATTATTTGTGAGTGTTTCTTGTTGATTATTTTGATGTAATAGAATTGTATGTGGATTCTTTGTTCATGGAGAGGGGTAAAGTGTAGGGAGCTAGATATTTGGGCATCGTAGTGTGTAATATGTTGATGTTTCCATTTCTCATTCAATGAATGAGGTATTTGATGAGGGAGGAGGGGAGTTTTGCTTACTGCTTTGGGGTTTGTTTTAGTGGTATATTTTGGGATAGGGTTGTGTGGTTGTTGGGGAACTTGGAAGGTGATAAAGCTTTGAATAATAATACTACCATTTTCAGTATTTGCTTGTGGATTTGGCTAGGTTGAGTTGCAAGAATTTGTTGGTTTTCTAACTTTTGTTATGAAAATGAAATTAATTAAAGTCTAGGAAGCCAAAATTGTGTGGGGGCTTATGGGTCTTAAAAAGGTGGGTTTGTGCCTTGGCTTAGGGACCCATGAAGCAAGAGTTTGACCTTATTGTTGGATTTTTTGTGTACAACATTCCCGGATTCATTCTAAGGTTTTCTATGGCCTTTTGTGGAGAGGAATGGCCTCTTTGGCGAGCTCTTTGTGGGTGCTTGGCTTCTTGCCAAACTTGCTAGGCTCGTTAGAAGGTTTATGAGGCTCTCTGTGAGGAGGTGATTTCTTTCTGAAATTGATGAGCTTCTTGTGGAGAGTTTTACGGAGTTGAGTGTATGGTGAAGGCTTTGTGAAACTCTAGTGAAGGACTTGGAAATGGTTGATGGAGCATTGGGGGGTATTGTGGAAGAGTGTCACGTTATGAGCAAAGAACTTTGTGGATCTTGGACGGATGTTTTGTGAGGTAAGGTTGAGTTCAATGTTTATGTTTTGTCTATCTTGATATGTTTTTGATTCCTTAATTTTTTGGGTCTTATCTCGTCTCTCATCGGTATTTGTTAATGCTTTGAGTTTGGGTTTTGCAAGTGGTGTGCTCCTATTATAAGTAACTTGTTGCTTGTGGCTTTGTTTGGTGCTAGGTATTTTTTGAGAAGCTCAGTGATTTCCAAGGACTTAGTGTTTTTTTTATTGTGAAGGGAGACATTTGTTGAGTTTCTTGGGAATTTTGATGAGAGTTTGGGATTGAGGACTATGAGATGTGGTAAACTTTGGGGGTTTGAATGCGAATCTTATGGTTGAGAAAACCTTGTGAGTTATTGAAGACAATCTTTGTGAATCACAATTGTTGATTGAATGAGCCGATTCCCGATCCAACCCAAGGGTAGTGCATAGAAGATTGATGAAGGGCTTTGTGAGAATCTATTGGTGAGGGTCTTTGTGTCTTGATGGGAAAAATAGCATTGAAAAACCTTTGTAGCTCGATAACATAATGTGGGCATATGTAGCTAGAGTTTGGTGGAAGAGCATTGTGCAAACATGTACAACTTGTACTTGATGAGAGGACACCTGAAGAAATTTTGTAGCCAAAAATTGGTGGAATATTGTTAGGCAATCTTGTTGATCATGTAATGTTATAGTGTAACCCCACAAGTGGTCTAAAATTAAGTTCCATAATATTGTTAGCCCTAGGATTTTGGATTGGTTTTTCTCTCTCTTCGTCCTTTCTCACTTGGCTCCTATTGTGTAGTTGGTTGTGGATGCTAGGGTTTATGATCCTTGAGCTCTACCCAATTGTGTTTGAGCTTGGATATTCAAGCTTTGAACTCACTTTCGGCCTCCAAGTTGGATCCTTCTTCCAATATGGTGCTCCCTTTTAATCAATTGTGCATCTTGCAAACTAGTTCCTCTCCAATATGTTGTGCGGTGTTCATCTTGAGCGGTTTTCTATTTGGCTCTTAAGTTGTTCCTTGTCCTATTGCGTTGATATACGGTGCTTATGTAGTGGCTCCTCTCTGTGATCACTAACTCAATGAGATCTAATCTCATTGGCAAGAAGACCAAGACCATTTTCAACAAGTCGTCCAAAACACTGAAATAATATGTCAACGCAAAGTTGTAGCCCATGTTGCCATTGCAACTACTAAAAACATATTTGCATCAAAACGTCAATAACTTCAACAATCCATCTACCAACTTGCATAGACTATGACTGAAGATTTTATGTCTTCACGATGCATTCCTTTAGACATGTTGAGGATGTGATGAGCATGTAGTTGAGAACACTCATTGGATGCAATATTACGATTCCATGCAATTCTAAGTTGTCACTACAACATCATATGGCAAAGAATACTATGGTTGTATTTAAAATGTTTATTGGTAAAACATACAATTACATTCTTCTTTGAATACATAAGCACTTACATGAAGTGTTTATGGCCTATGCCAAAAAAGATGCCTACTATCACAAATTATTTGCCAATTAACTTGTACTATTAATAAGTAAATGGTACATGTCCAAAAAACACAAAGCTTCATTTTGTGATTGTCCTTCAGTGGTGTGGATATTTCCTTTCTCAATGAATCGCATAAATTCACTTGAACCAACTGATACACCTGTAATGTTTCATTATCCTTTTTAATCCTTCATAGTCATATTTCTCACCATGTGGTTTTCATGATGAAACATGCTATGAGCCTCGGAATTGCTCTCAACAGCAAAGAGGCTCAAAATTGAGGTTTTTTTAGCAAAAACATTAGATTAAAATAAGAAAATTTAGCCAAAAAACTATTTAGATTAAGGTGGGTTAGAAAGAAATATCCTACAAGGTTGATTAGATGTGTTTTAATCTTAGGCTAAGAATTTTGAGTAATTATGGAATTAGGAACCAAAAAAATAAAAGAGAAATGTATTTTATCCAAATCGGAAGTATGAAAGGAGTGGGCTAGTAAATAGGTAGGTTAAATTAGGAGCAATTGATTCAAGCAAGAATTTCGTTGAAAAATTCAAGCGGCGGCAAAAAATGAGTAATACAAAAAGCGACCAAGGAAAAAAAAACTGACAACCACGTGTGTAAGGGATTTTTCCAACTAGGGCAAGGGGGCCATATAACCACCCTTGCCAACTAAAATACAATTTAAAATTAAAATAATAAAGCTTTTCTTGAAGCTTGGGCAAGTGGGTTGGGAGGTGTTGTTTTTTCCCCCCAATTCACCCATGAGGGTTTGGTTCGCACCGTTCAAGAGAAAGACCCGTCGGTAAATGGGAGGAAGAATAGGCCCAACCTTTCATTGAAAAAAGATATAAAATCTTTTTTATCTTCTCAATGATCTCTTCTACTCTTCATTTCATAAGGCAAAACTCTTTAGAATTCTAGGAAAAAACTCTTCAATTTTTCATGTCGTAGGGCGAAGCTCTAAAAAATCTTAGTTAGGGAGAGCAAACATTTTCATTCTTTCATTATGAACGTAAGTTAGAATGCTTGTAGTTACAATTCTTGTGAATGAGGTAGTATATTTTTGAACACACCCTTAAGTAGTTGTGTCATTTTCATTTTAGTGTATTAGACGCAAAATTTATAATTTAGCTTTTAGAACTTTAATGAACCTTACTTTTGAAGTTAACTTTCCAACAAGCCTAGACTCATTGAAATCAAAATTAGTAAGTAAAAGTTATGAATGTTTGAATGAAGATGTCTCAGTTGCCTCTAAAATTACAAGCCCTGATTTTATAAGCTTATATCTAACAGATAAAATATGTAGTCTCTTTGATATTTGGATGAGTTGTAAATCTGATTTTAAAGTTTTCAAAAAATATAAACTTGCTGAAATCTAAATTAATGAAAAATTATGAATATTGTAGTGAAAGTGTCTCAACTGCATTTTAAATTACAAGCACTGACTTTATAACCTCATATTTAAAAAATAAGATATGTAGGTAATTTGTTATTTGAATGAATTATAGGTCTTATTGTTAGCTTTCCAGAAAACTAAATATTATTCAATTTGAAGCTTGTAAGCAAAAGTTGAGGGCATTCAAGTGCAAGGTTGTCTGCTGCCTTATAAGAAGAGGGTCGTCCATCCAAGATTGGAGGGTACGAGTTGGTGTTGTGGACGGCCGAAAATTGGAGTGAAGGATGATGCTTGTAGCTTGAAGTAGGGATTCAACACCAACCATCGTCAAACCAAGATAGGAGTCCACCGGTAAATTTTTTAGCCCTACACTCTTCAATTTAGAAATGAAGGGATCACGATAAAGATAAAATCCTAACTCCAACCCAACTATTCATGTAAGGCTAGGGAAGCATTATTCACCTAGCCGCCGATGAGGAGTTTCAACTCTCATGTGTGTAGTGCCTCTCAATGAAGTGTTGTGGTAGTAGTTTTTCCATTCATAGCTCGTTCGTGTGTGATGAAGCTGCATTAATCACTGGCATGATCACTCTACGTGCTGTAGGTGGTAAGGTGGGAGTAATGACCCACGAAACCACCATCATGTTGTTGGCCCCAAGGGTTGGAGGTGATGGCCCTTATCCTTGAAAATTGTGCAACAAGTTGAACACACATGTTGCCTTATTTCCCGGTCCTATTAAGTTGAAATTTCATGTTCAAACCGTGTTAAACTAAATAACAACCAACAAAATTTGTACAACCTCCGTCAGCAAAAAACCAACCGGGTATTTAACTCAGAGGGTTGATACTACCCCCCAACGGCAAAGATCGAAAGATATAAGTGTCAATCAACCTTCAAGAGACCCGTACATAGCCTTGAAGGATTCGGGTTAGGGTATGCACCAAACATGTAGGTGGTGATACCATAATCTATGAACTTAGTAATATAGACTCTGTTCAATCAATCATAAACTAAGAATGAAGGTTGAAAAGGTGGATTTAATCAAGGTCCCACCGTTTAGAGAATTTAATACATAAGAGGTAAAGAATTATATGTGGCCTAACTGATTAAACAAGTTCACTTGTTATCCCGTCAACTCGAGCAAGGAATGACTAAAAGCCACACATAGAAGGTGTAGGCTAGGTTATTTTATTCATTAGGGTTAGGTTGCCTTGATCCCAAGGCTGGTGCGTCTGCACTTAGACTAGGATAGATTAAGCATTAGGCTAGGAAAATTGATGTAGCTTAGATAATTATCTCAAGTACTTAAGATCTAGGCACAACCTACCGAAGGGACACAACGCGATTACCAAATCCCTCCACAAACCGAAGCACTCATGAAATATCATAACATCCGGGTTCGACTTGGGTACTTGCCAAGGCAAGCCACCCTCATCGAAGGGCTTGTACGGTATTTTTAGGCTCTCTCGGAGGGGGGTGCCCAAAAACACCATACATGCAATACACAAACTATGGTGAGATTTTTTCTCATACAAACATTATGCCCTCTTGCTCTGAATAAAGTCCTAGTTTCATTAAAGCCCATATCTCTTGCCTTTGGGATAAGATTTTGACAAAATGAAGATAACGTAGATAAAGAATAAAAATAAAACTTCAGTCAAAGTTTCATTATCAAAAACACAAATATTGCCAAAAACCAAACCATCAAAGTTGAGACATTTAGCTGCTATAGTTTATGGACCCCACCACTTCAACACTCAACATATTCTTCTTCACATAAAACAATGCACTCAAAATTTGCATCCAATCATTGTATCTCAATAAAATTAGTTGCGAGTGCAAATTCACAATTGGATCCAATTCTATTGATACCGCTCATGCACAAGTCATGCACTAAACATGACCTCCCAATACCTCCACCATAAGTATCCTCCCTTAGTCCCTCAAGTTGGCCATTGGCAAGTGACCTTGATCTCTTTGCAAGGGAAATACATCTTCATGAAAACAAATACCACATGATATATACAATTTGCCCTCTATAAGTGTTAACATTTATAATCCAAGGCAAATATAAACCCCCAATTAGAAATGTTAACACTTATAGACGGTAAACTATACTAGTTACAAAAACTCAGTTCAGGGACTACATAACAACTATGGGCAAGATTCATCAACCCAACATATCTATGGAAGGACAATTGAAGGCTAAAAGGTGATCTATTGGACTATACCCAATATTACTAACTACATCCTAACAAAATAATCATGTTATAACAATCTTTGCAAGGGCAATATAATCACAAATCAACAATCCACTTTATACATCATGTTGCACACAATCCCAATGGAAAACTTAAAAAAACCAACATATCTAATCAAATACAAACTTATAATATGCTACAAACCCCCACCAAGGAGAGAAATTAGTTTAAACAACAAACAAATGCGAGCGTACAGGAGTAGCAAATTTGAATGTCACAACTCAATTTATGTATGACTTGAAATTGTTCTAGAATTTGATTTTATAAATGAAGCCTTTCAAGTTTTTGTAATTAAATCATTTTGTCCTCAAACAAGCTCCCACTTCCTTGTTACATAACAAGAGAAGAGAAGAGATGAAAAACTAACGTTGGACTCTCTGACTTGAGTTTGAACCCGTTGGCCATAGTTACATAACAAACTCTTATAAGGAAGGCAAGGATGCCAAGATCTTACCTAAGGGTGAATGCATGGTTGAGTGGACCACTTTTCGTGTCACAACCATTTTTCAGGATACCTCTTTGTATTGTAAGTTGAATTAAAAAAAATCTACCTGATAAATCCTTTTGAAACTTTGGGCATAGCTTGTTAACTTAAGTGTCTTTACAAATAAAATTTTGTCTTTAAATTTTGTTCTATAAATAAAGAATATGGGACTTTTAACTTAGTAAAAGTATGGACTATGGTCACCAGTAAATATTTTTATGAATGTAGTTTTTTCAATAAGTATATTATTACATTATTATGGTGTTGACTCACTATGTGTTGTAGTATAGATAGAATGGTTTGGAGCTAAAGTATTTTTTAATAATATTGCTATGAAAATGATAGTTATGGACTTTTGAAGAGGTTGAATGTGGTCATATTTTTGGAAGTCCATAATAGGTCCATAATAGAGGTTTGCGGAGGCAAGTTTTTTTATGAGTGTTAAGATCTATAAGCTTTAGGTGGGCTTCTATTTAGAAATAGTGGAGGCGCATGTCAGATGCTAAATATGAAATGGAACACAACCATGCAGCTGAATAATGTTATGAAGGTTCGTGTATTGGATGAAACAAATCAAAAGAACAACCGCCCAGGTTGACATTGATCGATTGAGGAACAAAATTTGGAAAGAATGTACACTTGTGATGAACTAGGTGAGTGTAAGCTTGAAAGGTTTCAAGCTCCCAAAGTTGCATGGTTTACATGTGACAATCGCGATCAAATAAACATATCATATACAATATGTATTTAAACTGAATCATGATCACTTTGTACGAGTCCGATCTCTCTACATTTCCTTTTAATTTCATACACGTAATGGTTCCATTGGAAGATTTGTATTTGATATATTAGTAGATTTTAGATGGGATCATGTTTGACATCATCAACTTAAACTAAGAAGCTAACCTCAAACAGATCCTCCAATTCACCCGGTCTCGCGGCCCATGACTTAATTGTCTTTATAATTATTTATATATTTAAAGCAAATTTTGATCAGTTTTTCAAAATATAATAACTAAATATAAAATGAAGGTATTACAATTTTTACTTTTGATTTGAGTTTTATATGCTTCAAAGAATGTGTGTAAAATAAATTTAAAAATAATCAATTGCATTATGCATATACAAAAAATGGATATGGACTTCAAGAAATGGATATGGTCCGGTATTGGTCCACTCAACCATGCATCCACCCCTAAGGCTCCATCACATTTCCCCACCCTAAGCAAGACTTTCCCCCTAACATAACCATGGTAGAGAACTTTCTCCCTCCCCCTTTTCAACAGCTCCACATATGGCTCTCTATAGGATGGAGGCAATAAAGCTAGGGTCCATAACATTCATCAGCAAATACCTCACGAAATCCTAGGAATTTAATCCCATCATCTTGCAAATTTTTTCACTTCACGCTACAATATGAGCGTGATGATGTAGGAAAACTCTTACTCTATTGAGTAATGTTATGTCCAATATGTTTATTTAGTTCCTTACATAATGACATAGTAAACTATAGTTAATATTATCCCATCTACATGAAACCTCCTTTGTTCCAATTGCTAGAACCTTGAGCTCAAACCTAATTCTTTGTACATGTCTTCATGTTGAAGCATCAACTTTGCTCTCATCTTTCAAATGAGGTGTCAATTCCCTTTTGCTTCCCTGACAAATGGCTCCAATGAAGCATGTTGCAAACCAAGGAAAACTAGCAGTTTCTTTGCCCTGATGATTCTTGGAGTTGTTGATATCGTTGAATAATTCAATGATGTTCTTTCCCAACAAGAACCACGGGGGGGTCACTCCATTGTCAAGTTGAACACCACATGCGGCCAAAAAAAATCTACTTTTGGTAAGTTGCATCACCAAAATGGGTCAAAATTTTATCAATTTCTTTTCATGGGTAGATATACACGGTATCTATTACATAGTAAAAAATGGTAATCAAATTTGATGATATGTTTTTTTAATAAAACATACCGTTTCTAACTAGAATGACGCAGAATTGAACTAAAATAATTGCTACAAAAATGAAGATGACTAAAAAATTCAAAAAAATATACAAAAGATATTATCAATGGTTATGTATATGCATAAAAAATATCATAATTTTTACATTTATCTATTCCATGTAATATAGGGGTAGCAAACTTTGGCCGCACGTGGTGTTCAATTTGACATGGAGTGAACCCCCCATGACAAGAACAAGAAACTCAAGCTCAGGATCCCACCAAGAGTGACAGTAGCAAAGATATTTGCTCTATATCTCATCATTGGTGGTAGAACCACAATTCATGCCATCGCAAATGCTAACAAAACAAACAACATGGAGAAACCTAACAAAATGGATGTAATCCAAAGGTTTCCTCGAAGTTTCTTCACCTCTTGCTTGATGAATATTTTCCTAGCGGGTAGAACGCTTCGAGCTCCGGAAATGACAGTGGTGGTGGCAAAAAAGAAGGACAAACTATTGAAAACCCAAAAAATCCGCAAGATCGGATGATGATCAAACGCAACGTATTGGGGGAATGAAACAGGCGATGCCGGCAATGAGTCCATGTATTGTTCTTGATAATATGTTGTGTATCCCAGGGGCGGTTGCAACCACGAAGCAAATTTGACAGTTGCAATGAGGGCCGCACCAACCAAGATTGCGTTTGCTACATCTACACTTGCCTGACATTCTTTGTAAAGTGCATCAATGTAATCTTGAACTTCGAGAGTTCCTCGTAGAAGTTTGAAAAGTTCTAGTTTTTTAGAGCTACCAAATATCTCTTCAAGACAAGCGTTTCCATATTCAAAAGTGACTGTGTTGAATTTTGTCAACCTTTTGACAACTCGAAAATAATTTCTCGCAATAGCAATGTCAAGTGCAGATACTCTGGCCTCTTTCTTAACATTATCATCATTAGTATCCAATGATGATCGACACGAGAGCATCTTCATGTTCACGTCAACACATCCAGGATCATCATTGAACTCGGCGAACAAAAAGCCGATGATGGTCATCCACCCATTATATGCAGCCAAATGAAGTATGCTCTCACCTCTATGATTTTTGTTGTTCAAGGTTTTGGCTTTGTCTTCCTCGCTTCCCAAGTTCTTGATTGTTGCTGCGTAGATATCTTTCAAGGCCGATTTTCTATTTGCTCTTGTAGCAGAAAACAAAGCATTCTCACCATCTTTGTTTTTTTCGTTGGGATTTATATGTTGCACCCTTAAGAGTATTTGTACCACTTTGTCCTTCCCATTCTTTGTTGCTAAATGGAGTGGAGTATTACCATCATTAGTTACGACATTGACATCCACTTTTGGAATTTCCAAAATTTTCTCAACCACACGTTCGTGGTTTTTTGCCATATCGGCATGTAATGGATGGTAGCCAAACAACATTCCTAAATTAGGATCCAACTTTGGATTGCCCAAGAGCATGTCCACAATGTCATCATGTCCATTCAAAGCAACAAGAAATAACACCGACTTGTTACATGAATTTGAGTCATTTACATCGGTTTTTGGACATCTGAAGGTGATGTGTACAACATCAGGGTGACCAAGTTCAGCTGCAATGACGAGTGGAGATTTTGCGCCCCAAATATTGGCGAAGCTTGCTTTTGACTTGAGGAGCTCCTGAACCACAGTTGCATGACCATGTTCGATAGCAATGTCGAGTGCACGAGCACCACCCTCCCCTCCAACATTCACATCTGCCTTTACTTTTGGCTCCAACAATTTTTGAACAATACCGGCGTCACCTTTTCTTGCAGCAATGTGCAACGCACAATTTTTATCGCCATCTTTTAAGTTCACATTTGGGAGAGGGTCGTTTCCCAAGAGCATGTCAACAATATCATTGTAACCTTCCCTTGCGGCAATGTGAAGCGCAATCTCACCACGTCCGTTTGTGCAATTCACATCTACTTCGCATGCACTCATGAGCTTTTTGAATATCTTAGCATGACCTCGATTTGCAACATAATGAATTGGGAGGTTGCCATAGGAATCTCTCATGTTTGCGTTTATGTTTGGTATTTCCATGAGCAAGTTTACGACACCTTCATGACCTTCCCTTGCACTAGTATGCAATGGAGTTTGTTTGTTGTTATTGGTGACGTTTACCTTGGCGTGTGGTGTAGACAAAATTTTGTCCACAATGGCTTTATGGCCCTCCCTTGCAGCTTCGTGAAGAGCACAATCTCCATTTGAGTCCGGGATCCAAACATTGATAGCGGGAACTTCCAACATCATGTCAACCACACCGATGTTCCCAAAAGATGAAACAATATGAAATGGAGTGTTATTAAGTTTATTGGTAATGTTCACATCCACCCCTACGGCTAGAAGCTTTCTAATGATGCCCTCCTTATTCTTCATTACCACAAGGTGGAGAGGGGTGTTGCCGTAATCATTTGCCAAACCTGTTTGAATTCCCAGATGCTTCAAGAGCATGTCAACTATGTCTCCATTAACCTCTTTTGCTATGCACAAATGAAGTGCACTTTGGTGGGAAACATTGGTTACATTCACATTCACCCCTGGTGTTGCTTGCAATATTGCAACAACATCATGATGGCCTTCCTTTGCCGCTCTATGAAGTGGAGTGTTGCGTTGTTTATCACACACCTTAGGATCCACATTTGGTGTTTTTAAGAGTTTCTCAACAACATCGTTGTTTCCATTTTCTGCTACTTCGTGAAGTGGAGTTCTGTCAAGGAAATCGTGTATGATTGGATCCAGTTTGTGTGCTTTCAAAAGCATGTCAACAACCTTTACATCGCCATACATTGCACCAAAATGGAGAGGTGTCTGATTCTTCATGTTTTTGGAATTAACATCCACTCCCGCTACTGCTAAAATCTTTGCAACAACGCCTCTATGACCATTCTCCGCAGCTTTGTGAAGTGGAGTATTTCCGTTGAAATCTCCCTTGCAAAATTTGATCACAACTGAATTCACTTGCAATAGTATATCCACTATCTCGTCATGACCTCTCCTTGCAGCAAGGTGGACTGCATTTTTCCCCTTGTCATTGGTTACCCCGATGTCCACGTTTTGTTTTGTTTGATCTATGAGCATTTCCACAACAAGCTTATGGCCATTCTTTGCAGCGTAGTGGATTGGGATGTTGCCATTGCAATCTTTCCAATTCAATTCAATGTCGAGTTGTTCCAGAAGCGCATACACTATGTCCCGAAGTCCTCCGCATGCGGCGTAGTGAAATGCAGTCTTCTTGTGCTCGTCAAGGCTATTGACATCAACATCCCCAAATTTCAACAGTACATCGAGCATCTCAAGCGCACCCTCTCTTGCGGCCCGATGAAGAGTTGATCCCAAGATACTCCAGGAACGGTACCTCTCCAACTTCTTGGGATTACATGAGTTGGCCCAAGCCCTAAATTCACGAAACTTAACTTTGCTTGAAATTATTATATTGTGTGCAATCTCCTACAAATCATGATCAGATAGCTCCTCAGTTTGAGTCACATATGGTTGCGAAGCCATAGCGGCAAATCACCACCATTACTACCACGGACGACGGTCTCTTAGATTGTACACTGGCAATCCACAGCTCAATGGTGATTCAACCAAACCTAACAACAACATAATCAACATTCCAAAATCAAACGTAGGCGATGGACATAAAATTGCAAGTCGTGCATTTACAAATTTCCAAGTCGGGACGAAAAAGGACCTCTTCCCATGAACTCAACACTTGAAAATCAAGAAATACCTCGTGCATGCGACTGTGAGTTACAAGATCAACTCCAAAGCAAAGTACCATACCTAGGGGGTTTCTTTAACACTCAAAAGTCCTGCACACTCAAAGACAAACGGATTCCATGAACATACATTCTAAATGATATCGTTAAATCAAGGATATTCCTATAATAAGTTGTTGTTCACTAGGCATTAGTGATCATCTAGAAGTTCATTGTGACCATGGATCCCTGAACATCCCACCACTTGGGGACATGCAAATATAAGATCTTGTATGGAATCACACAACAAAGAATGTTGAGAATGTGGCTCTCAATGTCGGAAGAATGTTGAAGTCATGTTGTGAACACATACTCCTGTTGACATAGATAAGCTTAAAACAACTACAAAAGGTGTTTTCCAACTTGAAGTATGGAAGTAGTGTTACCAAGGATAGGAAAACAAATCAACTCAATGTTGTGGGGGAAACAAATTATCTCTAACATGACATGATTTCTACAGGTGACATTCTATTTGGTTTATTAAATGTGCCAATATCTCCTAAATGATGTAGCTTCGGTCGCTGTATGTGGAGGCCAAGCTATAACACTGTGAGAAAGGTATGTGGAGTGGTAGGATTTGGTCCCAGTTTGCATAGGTTGGGTAAGCTTCAACTATATTCATCGAGCGCTCTATCTACAAGTCAACCACTCGGCACTAATCAAGTGCTCTACCCCAAAATTAAGAGAAACATGTGACATTGCATCATCTGCCACTTGAGGTCAAAATGAAGAGATTGGCAAGGATTTTGGTTACCATACTAAATAGCCGACTACGGAGATTGGATGGCACATGACGTTCCAACATCATCCTTGGCGCCCAATTATGCCAGCCGAGCGCTCCAACTGCAAAATCAAGAGAAGAAGTTATTTCAAAGAATCGCGAGGATGAAGATCCAGGAATTGATTCTTGACCAATAATACCCTTGGACACTCCAACATGGCACATGCCAGAAGTCGAAGTGCTTGCATTACACCACTGGCAAGCACATACATGTACAATACACATAATCAATTCACATGTTAGAGAAATCTTCAGCTCGCACATACCAGCTTAGTGCTCCTCACAAGGCCTACATCGGTGAATGAAACTAAAGAACAAAATACAACATCTCACAGAAATTACTAGATGGAATCATCACTGAGACTATGAGGGTGAAAGTACACTACGGTCCCCAATTTAATACGTCACAAACACAGTTTTGCTAAAATCGTGTTTTTGAACATCAACCATATCAAATATACAATGAATTTGTATTATATTTTTTCATATTCTTGTAGTCTTTATCCTAAGGAAGAGATATCTTGTACTAAACCTCTATATAGTGTCATATTCTAAGAGAAACAAGTATTATTGTACAAAAAATTAATACTGTCACAGTATGTGCAGTATTAACTTTTCTCAAAAAATACTTCAAAAATGATTGAGATTACATTCAAATCGCTTGAATTTTGTTGTGAGCATAGTATATAAGAAAAGACAATGAAGTTTGTTAATTTCATGGTTTTTGTCACATTTCATTTCTTTAAATGCTTTCTGGCACGTAACTTTTTTTCCGTAAGCCATAAGTGCCAAAGAATTGCATTTTTAAAATAAAAAATTGAAACCTTAATCATGAGAATTCCAAAATTGAGGTGGGCAATTTGTCCGATTTTCAAATTAGTTAATCCTAATGATTGTGGAGCAACTTGTATGAATTTTTATATACAAAAAGTACTAAAAAGTACTTCAAGGAGGGGCCACAAGTGGCTAGGGCGTAGTGTGCTTCTACCGATGAGCATAGTGCATAGAAAATTGATGGAGGGCTTTGTGAGGATCTATTGGTGAGGGTCCTTGTGTCTTGATGGGAAGAATAGCATTTAAAAAACCTTTTGTAGCTCGATAACATAATGTGGGCATATGTAGCTAGAGTTTGGTGGAAGAGCATTGTCCAAACGTGTATAGCTTGTACTTGATGAGAGGACACTTGATGAAAGCTTGTTGCCAAAAATTGGTGGAATATTGTTAGACAATCTTGTTGATCATGTAATGTTATAGTGTAAGCACACAAGTGGAGTAAAGTTAAGATCCATAATATTGTCAGCCCTAGGATTTTGGATTGGTTTTTCTCTCTCTTCGTCCTTTCTCACTCAACTCATATTGTGTACTTGGTTGTGGATGCTAGGGTTTATGATCCTTGACCTTTAGCCAATTATGTTTGAGCTTGGATATTCAAGCTTTGAACTCACTTTTGGCCTCCAAGTTGGATGCTTCTTTCAATATGGTGCTCTCTTTTAATCAATCGTGCATCTTGCAAACTAGCTCCTCTCCAATTTGTTGTGCAATGTTCATCTTGAACGGTCTTCTATTTGGCTCTTAAGTTGTTCCTTGTCCTATTGCATTGATATATGATGCTTACAAAATGGATCCTCTTTGTGATCACTAACTTGTAATCTAACATGGTTGTGCATGTTAGGGTTTGTGATATCATTAGAGATTACATGCTAGGATTCCAAGCTTTCACTACAACATCATATGTCAAAGAATACTACGGTTGTTATTGAAATGTTTACAATAAAACATACAACTACATTCTTCTTTGAATACATAAGCACTTACATGAAGTGTTTATGGCCTTCACCAAGAAGGATGCTTGATACCATGAATTATTCGCCAATTAACTTGTAGTATTAATAAGTAAATGGTATACGTCCAAAAAACACAAAGCTTCCTTTTCTGGTGGTCCTTGAGTAATGTGGATGTTTCCTTTCTCAATGAATCAAGTAAATTCACTTGAACCATTTGGTACACTTGTAATGTGTCATTATCCTTTTTAATCCTTCATAGTCAATTTTCTCACCATGTGGTTTTCAAAGCTTCAACTAAATTCTCTTTAAACTTGGCACAATAGTCACCTTGTCATACGAGTTTATGTCAATTTTCATGATAAAACATGCAATTCACAAACTATGGTGAGATTTTTTCTCATACAAACATTATGCCCTGTATCTTTGCATAAAGTCTTAATTACATGAAAGCCCATATCTCGTGCCTTTGCCATAAGATTTTGGCAAAATAATGATAAGGTATAGGTGAAGAATAGAAATAAACTTCACTCAAAGTTTCATTACCAAAGACACAAATGTTGCCAAAAACCAAGCATCAAAGTTGAGACATTTAGCTGCTATAGTTTATGGACCCCACCACTTCAACACTCGACATATCCTTCTTCACAACAAAACAATGCACTCAAAATTTGCATCCAATCAATGTATCTCAATAAAATTAGTTGTGAGTACAAACTCACAATTGAGTCCAATTCTATTGATACCACTCACACACAAGTCACGCACTAAACATGACCTCCCAATACCGCCACTATAAGTATCCTCCCTTAGTCCCTCAAGTTGGCCATGGACAAGTGACCTTGATCTCTTTGCAAGGGAAATACATCTTCATGAAAACAAATACCACATGATATATACAATTTGCCCTCTATAAGTGTTTACAATTATAACCCAGGGCAAATATAAACCCCCAATTAGAAATGTTAACACTTATAGACGGTAAACTATACTAGTTACAAAAACTCAATTCAGGGACTAAATAACAACTATGCGCAAGATTCATCAACCCAACATATCTATGGAAGGACAATTGAAGGTGATCTATTGGAGTATACCCAATATTACTAACTACATCCTAACAAAATAATTATGTTATAACAATCCTTGCAAGGGCAATATAATCACAAATCGACAATCCACTTTGTACATCATGTTTCACACAATCCCAATGGAAAAACTTTATAAAAACCAACATATCTAATCAAATACAAACTTACAATATGCTACAAGCTCCACCAATTGTGCAAAAGTAGTTTAAACAACAAACAAATGGAAGCGTATAGGAGTAGCAAATTTGAATCTCATAACTTAATTCATGTTTTCTAGAATTTGATTTTCATAAATGAAGCCTCTCACGTTTTTGTAATTAAATCATTTTGTCCTCAAACAAGCTCTCACTTCCTTGTTACATAAAAACAAAGGAGAATAAAAAAAAGACTAATGTCGAACTCTTCGACTTGAGTTTGAACCCGTTGGCCATAGTTACATAACAAACTCTTATAATGAAGACAAAGATGACAAGATCATACCCAAGGGCTCCATCACATTTCCCCACCCTAAGCAAGACTCTCCCCTTAACGTCACCATGGTAGAGAATTTTTTCCCTCCCCCTATTAAATAGCTCCACATATGGCTCTCTATAGGATGGAGGCAATAAAGCTAGGGTCCATAACATTCATCAACAAATACCTCACGAAATCCTAGGAATTTAATCCCATCATCTTGCAAATTTTTTCACTTCACGCTACAATATGAGCGTGATGATGTAGGAAAACTCTTACTCTATTGAGTAATGTTATGTCCAATATGTTTATTTAGTTCCTTACATAACGACATAGTAAACTATAGTTAATATTATCCCATCTACATGAAACCTCCTTTGTTCCAATAATTGCTAGAACCTTGAGCTCAAACCTAATTTCTTTGTACATGTCTTCATGTTGAAGCATCAACTTTGCTCTCATCTTTCAAATGAGGTGTCAATTCCCTTTTTCCTCCCCGACGAATGGCTCCAATGAACCTTGTTGCAAACCGAGGAAAGCAAGCAGTTTCTTCTCCCTGATGATTCTTGGAGCTATTGATATCGTTGAACAATTCAATGATATTCTTTCCCAACAAGAACAAGAAACTCAAGCTCAGGATCCCACCAACAGTAACAGTGGCAAAGATATTTGCTCTATATCTCATCATTGGTGGTAGAACCACAATTCCTGCCATCGCAAATGCTAACAAAACAAACAACATGGAGAAACCTAACAAAATGGATGTAATCCAAAGGTTTTGTCGAAGTTCCTTCACCTCTTGCTTGATAAATATTTTCCTAGCGGGTAAAACACTCCGAGCTCCGGAAATGACAGTGGTGGTGGCACAAAAGAAGGACAAACTGTTGAAAATCCAAAACATCCGCAAAATCGGATGATGATCAAACACAACGTATTGAGGGAACGAAACAGGCGGTGCCGGCAACGAGTCCATGTATTGTTCTTGATAATATGTTGTGTATCCCAGGGGTGGTTGCAACCATGAAGCAAATGTGACACTCGCAATGAGGGCCGCACCAACCAAGATTGCGTTTGCTGCATCTACACTTGCTTGACGGTCTTTGTAAAGTGCATCAATGTAATCTCGAACTTCAGGAGTTCTTCGTAGAAGTTTGAAGATTTCTAGTTTTGAAGAGTTACCAAAGATCTCTTCAAGACGAGTGTTTCCATTTTCATCCTCCACTGTGAAGGTGACCGTGTTGAATTTTGTCAACCTCTCCACAACTCCAAAATGATTTTTCTCAATAGCAATGTCAAGTGCAGATGCTCTGGCCTCCTCAACACTACCATCATCAATATCCAATGATGCTCGAGACGATAGCGTCTTCATGTTCACATCAACACATCCAGCATCAGCTTTGAACTCAGCAAACAAGAAGTCGATGACGTTCACCCATCCATGTTCTGCAGCCAAATGAAGTATGCTCTTACCTTCATGATTTTCATCGTTCAAGATATCAACACGAATTTTGGCTTTGTCTTCCTCGCTTCCCATGTTCTTGATTGCTGTGTAGATATCTTTCAAGGCCAATTTGCTATCTGCTCTTGCAGCAGAAAACAAAGCACTCTCACCATCCTTGTTTTTTTTGTTAGGATTTATGTGTTGTACACTTAAGAGTATTTGTACCACTCTTTCCTTCCCATTCTTTGCTGCTAGGTGGAGTGGAGTATCACCACCTTTAGTTACGACGTTGACATCCATGTTTTCAAATGCCAAAATTTTCTCAACCACACTTCCGTGGCCTTCTGCCGCAGCGGCATGTAAGGGATGGTTGCCATGCGACGTCCTTATATTAGGATCCAACGTTGATTTGCTTAAGAGTAGGTCCACAATGTCAGCATGTCCATTCAAAGCAGCAAGAAAGAGCGCCGACTCGTTAAAGGTATTCAAAGTGTCATTTACATCGAATTCTCGACAATCGAGGACGATTTTTACAACATCAGGGTGACCAAGCCCAGCTGCAATGAGGAGTGGAGATTTTGTGTCCCAAATATTTGTGAAGCTTGCTTTTGACTTGAGGAGCTCCTGAACCACAGTTGCATGACCATGTTCAATAGCAACGTCGAGTGCACTAGCACCATCTTCCCCTCCAACATTCACATCTACCTTTATTTTTGGCTCCAACAATTTTTGAACAATACCGGCTTCACCTTTTCTTGCAGCAATGTGCAACGCACAATTTTCATCGCCATTTTTTAAGTTTACATTCGGGAGAGGGTCGTTGGCCAAGAGTATGTCAACAATATCATCGTAACCTTCCCTTGCTGCAATATGAAGTGCAGTGTCACCACGTCCGTTTGTGCAATTCACATCCACTTCGCGTGCACGCATGATCTTACTGAACATCTCGGCATCATCTTGTTTGGCAGCATAATGAATTGGGAAGTTGCCATAGGAATCTCTCATGTTTGCGTTTATGTCTCGTTCTTGTAAGAGAATAGAGACTACATCTTTGAGACCTCCTTTGATGGACAAATGGAGTGCAGTCTGGCAGTTGCTGTCATTGATGGCGTTCACATCTACCCCTCCTGATTCTAAAATCTTCGCAACGATCTTATGGTGGCCACTTCTTGCAGCTTCATGTAGTGGCAAATTTCCATCACAATCCTTCAAAAATGCTTTTACAGGTAGTTTTTTCATGAGCAAGTCTACGACACCTTCATGACCTTCCCTTGCACTAGTATGCAATGGAGTTTGTTTGTTGTTATTGGTGACGTTTACCTTGACATCTCGAGCCCGCAAAATTTTGTAGACAATGTCTTCATGGCCCTCTCTTGCGGCTTCGTGAAGAGCACAATCTCCATCTGAGTCCGGGATCCAAACATCGACAGGGGAATCCTTCAACATCATGTCAACCACACCAACGTTCCCAAAATATGCAGCAATCTGAAATGGGGTGCTGTTATGTTTATTGGTAACATTCACATCCACCCCTATGGCTAGAAGCTTTCTAATGATGTCCTCCTTATTATTCATTACCGCAAGGTGGAGAGGGGTGTTGCCATCTTCATCTGCCAAACTTGATTGAATTCCCGGCTTCTCCAAGAGCATGTCAACTATGTTTCCATTAACCTCTTTTGCTATGCACAAATGAAGTGCACTTTGTTGGTAAACATTAGTCACATTCACATTCACCCCTGGTGTTGCTAACAATATTGCAACAACATCATGATGGCCTTTCCTTGCCGCTCTGTGAAGTGGAGTGTTGCCCAAATTGTCACACACCTTAGGATCCACATTTGGTGCTTTCAAGAGCTTCTCAACAACATTATTCTTTCCATTTTCTGCTGCTTTGTGAAGTGGAGTTCTGCCAAGGTAATCGTGTACGGTTGGATCCACTTCGTGTGCATTCAAAAGCATGTCAACAACATCTTCATCGCCATACATCGCACCACAGTGGAGAGGTGTTTCATTCATTATGTTTTTGGCGTTAACATCCACTCCCGGTGCTGCTAAAATCCTTTTAACAACGCCTTTGTGACCATTCTTCGCAGCTTTGTGAAGTGGAGTATTTCCCTTGTGATCTCCTTTGCATAATTTGATCACCTCTACCTCTGAGTTCACTTGCAATAGAATATCCACTATCTCGTCATGACCTCTCCTTGCAGCAAGGTGGACTGCATTTTTCCCTCTTTGATTGGTTATCCCAATGTCCACTTTTTGTTCTGTTTGATCTTTGAGTTTTTTCACAACAAGCTTATGGCCTTTCTTTGCAGCGTAGTGGATTGGAGTGTTGCCATCGCAATCTTCACAATTCAAATCAATGTCGCTCTGTTCCAGAAGCACATACACTATGTCCGGATGTCCTTCGCATGCGGCATAGTGAAATGCAGTCTTCTTGTACTCGTCAAGGCCATTAACATCAACATCCCCAAATTTCAAGAGTAGATTGAGCACATCAAGTGCACCATCTCTCGCGGCCCGATGAAGAGTCAATCCCGATATACTCCAGGTACGGTACCTCTTCAACTTCTTGGGATTACATGACTTGGCCCAAGCCTTAAATTCATCAAACTTAACTTTGCCAAAAATTTGTAGATTGTTTGCAATCTCTCGCAAATCTTTGTCTGATGGCTTCTCAATTTGAGTCACATCTTGTTGCGAAGCCATAGCGGCAAGTCACCACTGTTACTACCACAGAGGATGCTCTCTTAGATCGTACACTGGCAGTCCACAACTCAATGGTGATTCAACCAAACCTAACAACAACATCATCAAAATCAGACATAGGCAATGGACATAAAATTGCATTTACGAATTTCCAGGTCAAGACAAAAAGGGACCTCTACCCATGAACTCAACACTTGAAAATCAAGAAATACCTCGTACATGCGACTGTGAGTTACAAGATCAACTCCACGCAAAGTGCCCGACGTAAGGGGTTTCTTTAACACTCAAAAGTTCTGCACACTCCAAGACAAATGGATTCCATCAGTACACATTCTAAATGATATCGTTTGATCAGGGATATCCCTATAATAACTTGTTCCCTAGGCATTAGTGATCATCCAGAAGTTCATTTTGACTGTAGATCCCTGAACATCCCACCACTTGGGGACCTGCAAATATAAGATCTTGCATGGAATCACACAGCAAAGAATGTCGAGAATGTGGCTCTCAATGTTTGAAGTCATGTTGTGAACACATACTCCTGTTGACATACACTAAGCTTAAAACAATTACACAAGGTGTTTTCCAACTTGAAGATGGAAGTAGTGATACCAAGGACTGAAAAACAAATTAACTCAATGTTATTGGAGAAACATATTATCTCTAACATGACATGAATTATGAAGGTGACATTTTATTTGGTTCATTAAGTCTGCCGATAACTCCTACATGATGTATTTTTGGTCTCTCAATGTGGAGGCCAAACTATAACACTTTGAAAAATGTCTGTGGAGTGGTAAGATTAGGTCCCAATTTGCATGGGTTGGCTAAGCTTCAACTGTATCCATCGAGCACTCTATCTACAAGTCCACCACTCGGCGCTAATCGAGTGCTCTACCGAAATTAAGAGAAACATGTGACATCGCATCATCTGCCACTTGAGCTCAAAATGAATAGATTGGCAAGGATTTGGTTACCAGACTAAATAGCCGACTACGGAGATTGGATTGCACATGACGTTACAACATCATCCTTGGCACTCAAATATGCGAGCCGAACGCTCCAACTGCAAAATTGAGAGAAGATGTTATTTCAAGGAATCGTGAGGATGAAGATCCAGGAATTGATTCTCGTCCAATAATACCCTTGGACACTCCAACGTGGCACATGCCACCTCATAAAGTGTTTCATTAGGCGTAATACAAGTCGAAGTGCTTGCATTACACCATTGGCAAGCACATACATGTCCAATACACATGATCAATTCACATGTTAGAGAAATCTTCAGCTCGCACATTCCTTGCAGAATCCAATAACTATGCTATCAATTTTGAACAATCATTGCATACCAGTGAGATCTATGCCGCTTCTGCAACTCCTACTTGTTGATAGTACTTGTCAAGTACTACAACGCACTATGCCCATGGCACCATGAATTGAAGTAGATGCTTACAGACCAGACATAGAGGCCAAGACGTGAAAGAGCACATCAACTGATGAAGCAAAATACGCATTTACTACTCATGAGCATGCAAGTGATGAATGAAGGGGACATAAATCTACTCTACAAATCTCTTCAAGAGTAGCATGACCATTGTGTTGGCTAGACTCTATGAGCATCTACAGATGGTCAATCATAAAATACAGTGCAACTCTGCAACTTCGGTCAGGTACTTCAAGCAAGGTGCTTGTTTTAGAGATTCCGTGCTCCAGCCTACTCTTAACAGTCTGGTACGTTGTTGGTGGCATGCAACCCTATTTGCAACAAGCCTAATTCTCAGAACCTGTTTTGTGAAACATTGAAGCATGATAACAGTTTTGAACATGACAGAAGTCAAAATATGATAAAATTCAGTACCTATCATTCGGTGAGGCAACCAACTCTGACACTTGAAAGAAATACTGCCACCAACGCCACTGGCTTTTGAATGGAGGAGATCACTGATGAAGAAAGCAACAGAAACCTCAAAGGTCAGAGAAATGCAGGTACATGAAGTCCCTCTATATTAACTTGCTTTCTCTTTGAGATCCTAGGCCCTGAGATCTATGTTTGAAGTCCAGCCGGGGACGGACTATTGTAGCACCAGTAGTCGTCAGCATCTTTTCAACCTGGTTTGGGGTTGCTAGAACATTTTAAAGAAGTACTGTTCTTTTAATGATTTCGATATATATACAAAATTTTAAGACTATAAATTATAACAAATTTATAAGAACTCGTACTACAACGTATATGGTATTTAGTGTCACACGCGTAATAGTGTCACTTATCCTAGTTTGAGGCATATGCTAGGTCACAATGATGATTAACAACTTCATCATAAGTACCACCTCATGACACTTGTCGTTCAAGTGTGCTTACTAATATCTTGGCATGAGTATGTTGAATAGTGTTATGAGGTGCATGCCATGTTACACAATGGTCTACAAGTTGACTAAAGTGTACATATAGATGACACTTGCCATTAGAATACTCAAAAATATCTTCTTCTTGCATGGAAAAATGTAAACACATGACACTTGCCATTAGAACGCTAAAATATATCTTCCCCTTGCATACTAAAACGCAAGACTATCATCTAAACTATCCCAATGTGCTACTCTAAATGTCATAATGTATTCATTTTTTCACTTAAAGAAGTTACTTATGGCGACAAATGGAATCACATTGGCAAATAACGGGTGTGACACTTTGAGACCTCTAGGCAATTAGTTTAGGCCCTTTGCGAATAGTGTCTATGACACTAAATACCAGAAACGGTGCAGTAGAAGTACAAATAACTACCTATGATGGTCTGGATGGTGACCCCTGCATTAAAATCATTCCTTCTAAGTCGTTCTGAAAACGCCATTTGAAAATGTGAACCTTTTCTAATTCAAACCCCGGGGTGGCAACTAGTGCAAATATTTTGTAACAAATAATCCATCCATATTGTCCTTGTACATTCATACGAAAGAACAATTTTACAGAATTTAGAATGGAGTGATGTAGTGCACATTGAGACCGTCCATAATACGTAATAATTTTTTGATTTGAACATGTCTATGTGTTATAATACATGAAGAATTTAAAAATAATGTGGACTTTCTCTTGGACAAGGGGGCTAGTCCATAATCTAGTCTCCATCATACCTAATTATAATTTAGGTCATCTACAAAAATTTGAAGATAATATAGATTATTTTGGCTTGTAAGCAATAACCCTAACTCTCTCCCCGACTTCTCTCGGTGGCTTCTCTCCCGCGTCTCTTCTGAAACTCTTCAACCCCTCTTCAATAATTGAAAGTTGTAGATTATTTGAAACATAATCTAGATTATATGTACGATTATGTGTACATAATCTATGCCTTTGTGAAATTTCTGGACGAGCCCCCTGTAATTATTTGTTTGAGTTGCCACCCCGGGATTCAAACATAGATGGTATCACTGGATTCCTCTCCATGCCCACTTTAAGTATGTGACTCGTCTTCGTGAAAACAATTCATCAATCCATTGGAGGCAGTTAGAAGTGATTTAGAAACGGATGTTCTAACCAGGAGAGTTGCCAACCCCGGGGATGTCAAGCTCCCTACGGTCACCTCGAAACTAAATGACACCTGACACAGCCAGCATCTTACTTCGTGGCGACTTAAAACACTTTCAGTGTGTCGAGATTCCATCCTTTCTGAAACATAACCAAGACCTCTGGGTGTAAACTAAGCAGCTTGGGACCAGCTTAGTGCTCCTCACAAGGCCTACATCGGTGAATGAAACTAAAGAACAGAACACAACTGCTTACAGAAATTACCAGATGGAATCATCACTGAGAGTGGTTCTGAAAACATCAGGACACATCAGCGACTGTCTGCTGCATCGAACTACCACGAGCGGACATGATCAGCTCAGGGGCAACAAGAGAAGTGGACCTTAGTTAAGAATGAGAATGAGAATGGGAAGGCGTGCGTGGCTGTGGACTAACCTTGCGCATCAGATGTGAGGGCCTGGATCGGCGATTGAAGAAACAAAACAAAATGCCGACAGAATGGAGAGTCAGAATTCCGATAGCGGTAGCTCGGCGAAGCAAGGTCCCAAGAGGATCCTCCTTGTGAGGAGGATCGAGGAGCTTTATAGAAGAATGGATAATCTTCCTGAGTGGATGGATGATCTTCGTGAGTGGATGGACAGAACCATTGGGTGCTCTTTTTCAGTAGGCAGGATCTGGCTACACTGACTATCCCCTTTAGTGATTGTTACTATTCGAAGTTACTCGGCACTATAACTATTTATTGAGAATGTAATGATTTACCAAGCATAGTCAATTATATTCTATAATGCCCAAACCCTATTGAACTTTCGTTAGTAAAAATTGAACTCATGAATAAGATGTTACCGCATTGCGGAACTCCAATTAGTAATACGCACTGAATGGGATAAACAATGTTGTGTAGGCTATATATGAGGCCATAAATGGAAAGTCTTCTTGATAGGGCCTCTTTGAGTTGGGCCCCATCACTATTACCAAGGTTAAAGGGGTCTAGAAAAAACTTGATTCCCATATCTTTGTGGTTAATTCATCTAAGGTGGATCCCTCTAGGCCATTTCGGGGTTTATGATGCTAATCATGGGGTCAAAACTTCTTTCAAAACAAAGATACATACTATAATATAATTGATTTCTTTTTCACCTTGGGTGATGTTGGTGGGGGTCTAGCTCGAAGAGGTGAGTGTCTAGGAAGAGAGAGAATTCTTGCATACAAGCAAACCTCTCATTCATCTACCATAAAAGCCCTTAAATAGTATGCAGGCTAGAGGTTCCTAATTTTTAGTCAGTTTGACATTGGAATTCGTTTTAGAAACCCCGAGTTCATCAAATCCAAGTCATTTGAGATGAATTGGCCACAAACCTACAAGGGGTCAAGTTTATATGTTGGATAGATAATATGGAAGGTAAGCTCATAGGTGAATGTTTCCTCTCTCCGGTGTCTAGCCCTACCCCAAACTTAGATGGCCCGGATATGCATTTGAGACCTATGGCGGTAACCCGGGTTACCAAATTTACAAAGTGTGTGAACACAATTAATTAATTAATTAATTATCCGAAGGGCAGGCTACCAAATTAAAAAAGTGCATGAACACTGCTAAAATAATAGTAATAAATTTCCTGGAGGGTGCCCAAAATAGGACCAAAATTTGGTTTGCACTTTGTGAATAGTGTTGTCTCAACAACATGGACGTGGGAGGGGGTCATCATTGCATCTTTTTGGGTTTGTGTGTGTGTTTGCTCTTGTGTTTGCTAGCAATGTCGTAGTGGTCAAAGTTCGCCCTCTTCCAATATAGCGGGGTCTCAAAAACCAAAGTCTCAAAAATTGTTGTCATTTTGAGGGCGAATAGAGCTTGACGAGCCCGATAATTTGAGCCCCTTTTCTTTTGATTTGAACCAATTCTGAGGTAGCTATCGTAATCCACGCACACCCGGGTTACTGCCATAGGTCTCATTTGTACTTAGTAGGTTTTTGAATAACTTACAATCTAGAATTGTAGAAAAGAGAAGGAAAAAGAAATGTTCATGTTCATGTGGCAACGTGAATGAGAGCCCATTTACATGGTAACATGATGTTAGTAATATGGTATTCCATGATGCAGTGTAAGATGTATGGGAAGGTGGGCTCTATAGGATAAAGAGAGGCTCGTGGGTGCAAGCATAGTAAAGTGGACCAAAAAAGTGCTCAAGTATCTAAACCATAAGCTTTCTGATCAAACATCTAAAACTAGTGGAAAAAATGTTCTCTAAATTGGATATTTTTGTTTATGATTTTAAATTGTTGTATTAAGTACTCAAATATAGAATATCAAGATGATATCTTCAAAACTTATCATTAAAAGTTGAAAGTAGACGCATGTACCACATTATGCAAAATTCCTTAAGTTGATGGAAATAGGTTTGTCTACTCTATGTTCCATGAAAGTTGACATGAAGAAATCATCATATCTACTTTTTAAAGTGAGTGGGCCCAATCCACCCTACATGAGCTCCCATATCTGGCCCTAAGCCAAAATGAAGCTTGCAAGGTGGAAGATGCTCATTGCACCGTTTATGGTATTCAGTGTACACTATTTGCGAAGGTCCTAAAGTGAATGCCTCTGAGAAGTCTCAAAGTGTCACATCTACTAATTGCCAATATGATACTATCCATCAACATAATCAACTATTTTAAGTGAAAAATTATTTACATCCTAACATTTAGCATAGCACCTTGGGATACTTGAGATGATAGATTTGCGTTTCAATATGCAAAGGGAAAATATTATTGAGCATATGAATGGCAAGTGACATTACTACACCTATGACAGTAAACAGCATAACCAATATAGCACACATGAAATATTTAGCTTGAGTTTACATGCACATTGCAAAGTCGTGGCCGTCTTTGTATCTTCTTGTGTTATTTTCTTACTTATATGATTGTTATTTAATCTCTAACATGTAATATAGGTATGTAGAATATGTGGAAGGAAATACATAGGAGTGGTATGTTTGAATATCTTAAGATTTTGGGGAATACACTCAAGGTTCAAATCCAAATACAAAGAAATGCCCATAGAGGTTGCACACCAATGCCGCGTGTACATTGCCCAGTCACATACAATCATAGTTCGCTCTATTGCAACACTAAATGTTGTTTTCATTCATCAAGAAGACATGAAATTTCAAATCACAGCAAACAATATATTGGATGTAGTTTTGTGAACCGAAGGGTTGCCCCTTGGCATTGAGGTGCAATCATGGACTTGGTTGGAGTCGATGAACGGGGCGAACCAACCGCTAGTTATGGATCAACTGGTTGAGTTTGAGAAATAACCGGTCGAAGTTCAAGACTCCAAGAAAATTACATGTCATTTTAGAGGAACTTAGAGAATATGCCTCAAGATCAATAAAGAAGACGAAAAGATGTGAACAAGAAAGAGAGACAGTGCCAATCTCTAGGATTGGCATGAATGAGGACGTTTCAACTTGAACATAGTTGCGAGCTCATAAGATGTCCACACATCACTAGTTGGACTTGCAAACACTTGAATCTCAACCGATTATGCCCAAAACTCTCCCCAAATATTAGATTATTTTTCTTAATTAGTGTGGGTTACCATTCAGAGTTACGTATTGCCATAAAATTATACCAACATTATTGTTTTCTACCAAGTAAGTGATATCATGTTCTTCGGTGTGCGTACTAACTACTTATGTTATTTGGGTAAAAAAATGATACTCTTGGTAAAACTTTATAACAACACGTAATTCCGAATGATAACCCACACTAATTAAGCAAAATAGTGTAGTTGGAGCCTCTACACATCCGTTTGGTTCACATAAAAATAAGGATGCATGTTTGCCCATGGGAAACAAAACAAAATCACCCACTATCCCCTTCCCTTCCCCTCCCCTCCATTCCCAACCAAAGTTTCATCCATCAAGAGCATACTCTTGAAAATGTTGGGTTCCCCATGTTGTCCCTTATGAGGAAAACGATGCAGGGAACACCGTATTTATCAAGAATATTCTCTCCATGAAAGAGAATTTGTCTTGTTTGTTTGTCAACCAACTCAAAAAGTGATTTTGTGGCATCCAATAAAATATTACCTAGTTTAGTCATACTCAAGGATTCCGAGTAGTATGCTCATCCACACAGAATGGCCTGGAATCCTCTATGATGGAACATAGTATTTGTGTTTGAGTATAAGGAGCATCTTTTGTTCCCATTTTCGCACATGCCTTGACCAAAATATACACAAACACTTTCTAGAACCAATAGACACCAAGACTCAACCCAAGAAGATCAACAAATTGACATTTTTTTAGGTTATGGATCATGCTTCCCTTGGTCACATCCAACAAAGCAATGTGCCGTTGCATTATAATGCTCACTTTGCATTGTGTAGGTGTCAAAAGAGTCATCCTTAAATGGTCTCCACAAGTTGTGTTGAGTTTCACCCAATGTCATCACTCTAGCCAAAATAGACATGGCCCCTAATAGCTCAATTAAGGTGACAATGATAGTTTACCATGATCTAGGGGCCTGTGGCAACGGTTCTTTCAATTGTGTCAAAACTCAATGGTGATGGCAACATGATTGGCCACGTATGCCCGTTCCCACCCATAGAACTAAGGTAGATACAGTCCGCCCTCTATAAGTGTTAACATTTCTATTTGGGGGTTTATATCTACTCCAAATTAAGAATGTTAACACTTATAGAGGGAATATTGTTATACAAAAAATGATGAAATTAAGTTGATTCAGCTTGAAATTTGTGCATTATTTTCAAAGATGGAGTAGAGGTAATGATGAGGAATGCAAGTTTTTTCATGATTTTATTCCATGTAATAAATTAGTTACATTTTCCCAAAGAGGAAAGTAAGTCAAATCCCGTACTTGTACAAAAGAGTCCCCCTAATTTGACCATCAAACCATCATATTCTACATACGAATGTGCACAAAACGGCCAACTCAATGGCACCCAAAAATGATCGCAAGTGGTGTGAAACAACACCTATCCAACCAATCATTGCACCTCACCTATCACTACATCCTTTTCAAGCCACCACTTTTATAATTAGCCATTCTGGGTCCACAACATAATCATTCTACCCCTATACTAGTGCACCAATAGTGGTCATTCACCATTTTGGTTTTTCTACCTTTGAGCTCACACATTCACCCTTCAACCCTAAGCATATGAAGCCCCAACCTAGACCTCTCATGGGAAAATGTAGCATACTTGAGCTACACACTTCCATTATTAGTTAACCTTGTCAAAATTGATCCTATCTAAATTTAACTCATTCTTCAAGTGCATTGATTGAGTAAGTTAAACACTTTGATGTTATTGAAGATACAAGTTCAAATACATAGCTTGGGTGGCCTTGGGGCTGGGGATTCGTGGCACTCACTAAGAAACATCCATCCAAGATATCGTGGATGAAGTGGCTCCAATAAAAAAAGCCCCCCTATGGGGTTGAGGGCCGATTCATTCGAATGTGACATCACTAGACTAATTCGGGGTCTTTGACTCTATTTCCGGAATCAAATTGCCTAAAAATAGCCATTTAGATGATTCCTGCGTTTTTTTCATCCGCATGGATGATTTTACTTGAGTGCCACGAATCCCCGGCCTGGCCTTGGATGCAAATACATACTTTGTATTTTGATCACCAATGGCTAGAATGGATACATTTTTATTTTCTCGTAACAAAACACAATGTACATAGTAATATTTCAAACACATAAATATATCAAATATGATATAGGTACTTGGTGAAGTTTGTATAAATTGTGTATATGATCGTATATTGAGACCCCGTGTCCTGTAAGGGTTAAACAATGGTTAGTCGTGTTCCCAAGGTGAGAATAATGACCAAAGCTTAGGATTTGTGGGTAACATGTAAAGGAATATGATAGAATCCCATCTGGGATTTGTAAACTATAAGTCTTTCCCATCTTTGTTGCCCCTAGATTTGGTTAAAAAATAGTTGCTAAAATTGAACCTAAACCACATGGACACAAAGTCGATTCCAAAAATTAAAACACCACCCTCAAAATTCCAAAGACAAACTTGCGGCTGCCACATGAGACTTGGAAGCCAAATTTTGGACAAGCATATCTCATTCATTACATGTTAAATTCCAACAAAAATACCACCTTTGGAATCACATTTTCATTAGGTTTCTAATGGAATTTGATTTGACCTACAAATATGCAAGTCACAAGCAACATTCTCAAGAATTCAAGCACTGCTACATTGTGGTTCAAGCAACTAGGGCAAACTATGTTGATGAGACTTGAGAGGGACTTGCATTCAATGCCTTGGACTTCATCATTTTCAATTTGTGGTTTATTTGAAATTATATAAGATATGTTGTATTGTATGGTATTATATAATATAATAGTAAATAATAGTAAATAGCATATAATATAATAGACATATGGTAGTAGACATTCAAGCAACATTTAACACTTAACGTCTTTGTAGAGTCCACATGTAGGGAGTAGAAAAATTGTAAACATATGTGGATTTTAACACTTATAGATGTATCAAATATAGAGGGCAAAATGTATTGACCACATTGTTTATGATAAATATAATGTGCATATTTATAGTGTGACTTATACTCCAATACACTATAGTGTGGCCCATATTGTGCCCCATCACGCATTACATCAATGTAGAACTTTGAACTCAAGGGACTTGTTTTTGCATTAATCTCTCCACATGCAAGAAATTCATGGAGATTTTATTTTAAGAAGATAACATTACACACACACACACACACAGTTATGAACAAAATTGAGTACATTTTGAACAGACTCATCTTCAACAGACAACCACGAACAATTCACATGCTCTTTCTCATATTTGAAAATTGGATATGTTATTGTACAAACTTGTGCACATGTCTGCAAAATTTCACATTACATTGATAGAAAGAAAGTATGTTGCAAAGTCAAATGAGATCCTATATACAAATACTCAGTTTTGCTCAAGTTGCCTCAAAATCTTTAGTAATTGGTCCAGTAACCCCTACTTTTCAACACAACGCCATGCAATCATGTTCACTGAAATTGGATACACTAAATACACAAGCTCCCATCATCCTTGGATACCTCTTGGAGGTGTCATAAATTCGTTCAAGCGTCGTTTGAGAAATACCCAAAAGTGTTCAATGGGATTCAAATTCGGAGATTGTGCAGGCCATTGAAGGAGTTAAAATGATTGTGATGCCAACTGTGAGCCCAAAAGGGTGCCCACATTTAGTCTTAGACCCTTGAAACGTTAGTTGATGCACTTTGAAGTAGCATGTTACTTCACAAAAATATAAAAAGAGTGAAATGTTAGTCTTAGAAGTACCATGTTGTAAGAGGCTAGGATGTGAGTTGTTATTGTGTTTTTACCTTCGGAAGGATTTGAGTGAATGAGGATAGGTAAGGAGAACTTGGATTGAGTAGTTAGTGAGTAGGCTAGTACAAATGGATGGAGACAACCAAAGTGACTCAAGAGGCAAGTGCATTCGAATTGGGATGAATGGAGGATCACATGGAGCGCACAAGTGGACCACCTCATCATGGCCACTTAATGGGGAAGGTCCAAGGAAGAATGCAAGGTGGAGGATAAGCAAATTCTCAAAGCACCAATCAAATCACGAGTTAAGCATCGTGGTTTGAATTAAGTGGTGAGCAACGATTTGGGAAAGTAAGGGGAGAAAGTTATGGCGGCGGAAAGCGAAGGAGGCTAAGTTTGGGTTGAAGCATCCCAAGTTTGGTAAAGTGTGGTAGGTAGAAAGCCAAGGCTAGTTAAATGTTCGAATTAGGATCCTTGTTGATCATTTGAGGGAGGAAGGCTTAGAAGATAGGATTGGCGCCTACTAAGTAGGAGGAAATCTCAAGGGCTTATCGTGAGCCTTGAGGGTGCTCACCCCCTCAAGCTTACTATATAATCCCTCATTCTTCCCTCACTCATCCTCTCTTTCCTTTGTGCTCCAAGGCACCCCACGAGTTATAAGTGTGGGTGTGGGAAGCCATATTGGAGCACATGTGTGTGCTTAGTTTTTAGTTTGAGAGCCAAGGCTTGTTAGCCTTGAAGAGGGCTTGACCTCTTGGTAGAATTAGTGTTGACGTGAAGGATTTTAAAGTTAATTCATGATTCCAATTTGTGGTACTTAAAGTTCATGTTTTGAATACACGTGGTTGCAAGTTCCATGTTTAAGAGTTGAGCACTTGAGGTTGTGATGAGTGCAAAAATATACTTGTGTGGATTAGTTAGTCTTAGTGAAGTTAGGAAATTCTCTCTCCCCCTCTCCTCTCTAGGATTTTAGGATTTTAGGATTAGAGAATAATTGTGTGATTAGAAAGGGGTTGTTAGTAGAATTAGGAAAATTAGGTAGGAAGATTAGTTAAGGGCTTGAATAATTAGTGAGGTAGTTGGGGATTACAACTACAAAGTTGTGGGTTCATGAAGGAGCTGGGTTTGTTTAGTTAGAAAGTAAAGAGCTGGGTTTATGAAGGACCTGGGTTTGTTTAGTTAGAAGCTAAGGAGCTGGGTTCATGAAGGAGCTGGGTTTATGAAGGAGCTGGGTTTATAAAGGAGCTGGGTTTGTTTAGTTAGAAGCTAAGGAGTTGGGTTCATGAAGGAGTTGGGTTTATGAAGGAGCTAGGTTTATGTAATTAGAAAGTAAAGAGATGGGTTCATGAAGGAGCTTAGTAGATAGCCTACTTAATTAGCTCATAGACAAGTAGTTAGTTACATTATGCTAGTTAGTGTTATGTGTGGCTTTCACAAGTAAATGTATTTGAGATTGACTATAGAGAATAGTGTTTTTTAACACTTGCATCCTCTCTTTAAAAATAAACCACGTGCACAAATTAATGGAGAATGTGGAGCACTCTCGCGATGGCAAGACAAAGGAAGCAAAGACCAAAGTTAAATCCAAGACCACTTGAAGGGTGAACCTTGCACTATGGACTCATCCAAGTCCAAATCCAATACCGCGGAGGAATGTGAGCCCAAACCCACTACTCGGACTACGGACGCTTAAGGGTGGGGGGTTTGGCCTCACACCAACCATTCTTGCACGATCTTGCTCGTGTGCTTGGGATCATTACAATGTTAAAAGGCCAACTGCTTGGATCCATATTGTAATTTTGTATAGTGGACTAACAAAAAAAATCTAAAATAAGTTTGTACGTATGCATATCCATCCTACCTTCAATTTTGTACCATGATCCTGGTCCAAAAGATGTCGTGCATTCCCAAATCATCACCGACCCACCACCATGTGTCGCAACCCTTGCTAGCTCCCCTTAAGTATCTTGGTCATGTTTCCAACTCTAGCAAGGATTGCGAGTGCTAATCCTTCGCATTCCGCCATGCGAATGGTTAGCTTCCCATATCACGGACCTTCTTAGTCCATAGGAGGGGGACCAACCCTCCTACTTTTTCATTCGGGACTCACCCCTTAATTGGTAACCAATTCTTAGATGTGGACTTCCATCCATGGAAGTCCAATCTCATGTTGATCATCGCGTTGCCGGAGCAACAGTACAACAACCCGAGCCATACTAGGCAACTATGCCCTCACATTGGGCCAATGCCCATGGAGGCCGTGCCGTTCGGCCTCGGGTGGGTTCGGCCACATCACCTCACCCATATAAGTCTCTAGGCCTCTAGGCATGGCCCCTACCCCACCGTCAAGTAACCTTTTGTCTCTCTCCCAACACTTGGGGCCAAGTAAACATTTTCCCTTAGCCGTTAGGGCTGGAAGCCCCCAGCAGCTCCAGAACACCATAACTTTTTCATATGGTCTCTGATTCTAACAATCAACCACTCCACCTCACCCTCATGCCTCCTAGTCTCCGTGGGTGGGAGGCGTTTCCAACGCCCGGGGCCCTCACCCACACTAGGATCACTTAGCCATCTCACCAACAGCGCAACAAGTCCCGGGTGTCACTCCGGGGTCCCCCTTGTGCCCATGGTGTTTCGGGCACTCCTCATGGAGAGGTACGCGATACCATGCTTCACGGTTTGATGGACATGTTGGGGTTCAATACGTTCTCCGTCTCTAATCAAACACCATGACCTACCATCTGAGTTAAACCTATTTATCTTTGTCTCCTCACTGAAAATCACATGTTTCCAATCATCAATGGTCCAATTCTCATGCTTTTGAGCAAACCTAAGGCGTGCAATAACATGTTTACGACTAAAAAATGGTTTCCTTTGCTGCATTTGTGCACCCAATCTAGCCTCTCTCAAACCACGCCTCACAGTGATGTTAGACAACAATTGACATGTTTCATATTGAAGTTGTTTTGTTGTTGCAGATGCAGTTCCAATCAACCTTCAGTAACAAGAGTGGCACAACACCTTTTCTTTTGGTTTGCAAGAAACTTTGGACGCCCTCCTCTTTGTCTAGCAATCTCGCCCCCTACATCCTTCCTCAAATGCGCTACAGAAGATTGGCTCATGCCCACTAAAGCAATTATTTTGCTAGTAGAAACAACGCTTCTAAGTTGCACCAAAGCTTGGTGCTTCTATTCTTGAGACGACGGAGGTATACAACTACAAATAACTCAACAAATTGCACCTCACGTACTATGGAACCAAGGCTACACAATGCACAAGGAATCTCATGACGTTCTCAACTATGCAATGCACACACATATGTCGGTGTTGGAAGAGTGGCGGCGAACAAAGACAAGTATTGTAACCTTAACCACTTCAACATTCCCTATTTTAGGAACCCTAAACCTCTTTCTACTTTTTGGTTTCACATTTATGCAATTGATTACTTGGACTTTGTCTTTGATCATTTCATCACTTTTGTTTTATGATTTGAATCGTCTGACAATGGGAGCCAAAGTTGAGTTTGTGTACAACGTACTCAATTTTGTTTGTGAATATATAGATATATATAGATATATAGTTTGGTTGCATCTCATTTTGGAAGTAAAATTAGTATTCTAACTTTGGATTCATAATTGTCATGGTAGGATGGGAATGAAGATCTCACATTGTGCAAGTCTCTCAAATGCACACTACAATGATTATCCCAATTAGTGAGGGAAGGCTAATAATGAGTTTGGGTAATTAGTGTTGGTGATATGAAATTTCTTATCAATATTAAATGAGTGTCACCAAAAGATCTAGGAAGCATTATTCATCCCAACGCGGTTCACTAAAAATACTATTCATAGCAACACTATTCCCTAGCAGTATCAACACTTGGCACTATTATACTAAAAACACCGGCACTTGGTACAATTCATTGAAAGTATCGGCATTTGGTAGTATTTACTGACAAGCATGTGTTTCCATGTGATTTTTTTTATCATTCTACAAACACCTTAGAGCACACACTAATTTTCTTAAGATCTATGGTAAATGAGCATGTATTCATGAATTTAGTGTCACTCAATAAATATTTAGCCCACAACAACTTTGAGATTTGACTAAATAGGGCGTGCTTTATGAATTAGCACACCCTCGCTAATTGGGATAATGAATGTATTTCCCATCCAATTGAAGTAATTGGACTTGCAACGCATGCCTCCAATGTTATATATTGTGGGTTGTAATAATGTGTGCACCCACAATATTATCCCCAATGTTTTTAGACTTGGTTTCCTCAAATATAGTGTGGCCCACAACATTTACCATAAATAATGTAGTTCACTTGTTTTTCAACGCCATAACAAAAGATTTGAAGTTAACATTATGAATCCTTGATCACAAGGTAAGAGGACCTAATTAAGTCACTCGTCTTAAGTGGACACCTTTGTTTGGGCATATGTGGTTAGGTGTTCAAAGAAGATTGCATAACGTGCTCAAAGTTTGTCAACCACTCCGGTTCATAGTCGACATTGTTGGGGAACCTATATGGTCAAACTATGAGAAAGAGAACCTTCACTTTGATTTTGGATAAGATATTCATACGAACTGTGACAATATGAGGGTCGTGGCTTTGGGCATGAATTGGATTTGTTAATCATCTTGCACTAACTACATGCTCCATATCTTGAGAGAAGTGGGATAACATAAACTCACATTGCTTGTAACACGAGTCAAAAAGATCAACACGAAGCTATGTAATCTTGATTTATGAGAAATTTGATTCAGTCAAACTATGAAATATTTGCATGGAATTTATCGAAGTATTTCAAAACATCGATAGTATGAATTTAATATCTAGATAAACATCAACAAATTTATTTCACAAAGTGGTAAGTTTTACCTTCCAACCATAAACAATTTTATGTTACTATGTGCAAAAGGCTTGGACCTTTCAGGGCCGGTTCAATGGAATCCCAAGTCCCAACATGGAGGCAAAGTCCCAACTTTTGAGCCTCAAGACACCATTAGAATATGGTTAATTATCATTAAAGTCGGATCCTAATTATTTCATGCAAAAATATTCGCGGGACTTGTGTTGAGAGTTGGGCCTAGCTTTCAACTGAACCTAATTCTAAACACATGTCATGAGTCTCACCTTCAAAATGTGTTGCCATGTAGACATCCATGTCATTCTGAGAATCAGAACTTGGGACCCGTGTGAAGTTGTTAGTCCCAACCTCCATGCTCTCAATGGTTGAGATTGCACGGATCAACCTCAAGTGACTTGGGACTTAGGACTTGGGACCCGTGTGAACCGGCCCTAAGAGTTAGGAGTTAAGACGTGGTAATTACCTCACATAAATGTTGATTATATTCCTCCCACGAATAGAAGACGACTTAGTGTTAAACTATTTTGCGTTTGACTTGCAATAAATGGGGGGCAGCCACTGAAATTCCCATGTGTTTACCATATGCTGCACATGTACGATTAAAAAATTGGCGTAACGTGAGAATCTCTAAGCAGGCATTGATTGCTTGTTGCAATTGTCCTGCAAGCTTTCATGGAACTTGTGCTCTTAAGTTTGTTTTTTTCTACTTCCACATGAATTCACGAACAATGGTCCACTCCTCCATATTTTGGGTAGTTTCCGACCTTATTTTAGGTCACGTGTGCATATTCTTACCGTAACATTACTAAATATGGTATTTTCCAAAAAAACAAAAAGGTCGCAATTTGAAAATCTTGATGCTAGTTGTTCACAATATCTAGCATGAGTGCTCCCCATGAATTGGGAATTCAAAAATTAAAGAAGAATCATGCTCATATGAAACTTGGTCCCATGGAGGTCTATAATGTTAGGCCCTATGATCGGGGAGAACCGGCAGTTAGTTACAAATGAGCCGGTTGAGTTTGAGAAATAACCGGTTGAAGTTCAAGACTTCAGGAGAATTACTGATCACTTTAGAGGAATTTGTGGAATATACCTCAAATGAATATAGAAAAACCGAAGGATGTCAACATGTAACCGGTTGGACTTGCAAACACTAGGATCTCAACTGATTATGCCCAAAAAACTCCCCGATCACTGGTTAGGCCTGAGTCTCCACTTATGCTCATTTATCTTAGCCACATTGACAATAGTAAAATATAACAGCCTTAAAGTGATGAGATTTTGAGTTTTCTTTTTCTTTCTTGGCGTCAAAACTTGATAGTAAAAGTTCTTGAAGTTGTCAACATTCAAAGATAAATGTTGTGATTATGGTCCAATTGTCATGCTAGAAGGTTGGGAAATAAAATGGAAGGATATAATTTTGTGTTGATTCCATAAAAATGATTGTCCTTTAGCCAATCTAACTACAAGTTGTAGTACATGATTAGTGTGAACGTTTTCCATATGGGAGGTCATACTGCTTAATTTGACACCCGTATTCGAGTGATATATGACAAGGCTTGGAGTTAACCCCTAAGCAAATTCTCCCCAAAATCACTTACAATGATCTATTCCAATTCAAAATCTTATAATAGAATATTTGTATCTATGATGGAGTTGATTGTATGGATGGCATCTATGTACAATTAGGAGTGTTCACACAAAATTTTAGTCATTCATGTATCCCAAATCACAATATTATGACACAAATGTGTATGTCGGTATGGTCAAAAAGTGGTGGTTCCCAAACCAAGAAAGTCCTCCTTGCAAGCAAACTTATGTTACAATGAGACTAGATTGTGTGCTAAAATTATAGATGCCATTATGGGTTCAATAGAATGTATGTGATCATTTAAGAAAAGAACGATCTTCACTTTGATTTGCGATTTTAAAATTTGTGTAGTAAGCCAAGTGACTTATTATTGCTAATCATGTCAAGACATTTCCCAATATGATTTAAATTTCAAGATTGTATGTTCATAACGAACCATCTTCTCCTTATTTTTTTGGAAAATCATTTGAATGAGCGACTCAAGGAATTTTGTAGGTGAGAAGGGGACTACACCATTTCATCATGCCATGTGCCCGGCCTGGCATGATCAACATGTTTGAACCAATTTTCACATAGCATATATTTTCCGATTGGGCTCAGACTTTGCATGATATTATTTGAGTAACATCTTGAAAAACATTATCATTGGGATTTTCAATTTTTTGGTTTTTGATTTTACTCCTAGTGTGCATCCATTTTGTTGAAGTCTTGGGCTCATCGAAGACAATAATTAGGGTTAGGCCATTGCCAACATTGCAAAAAATCCCAATCCAATGATTTTATTTGGGGTAGTGCATGGACACACTAGAAAGATAACATAGCTTTTTAGCTACAAAACTTTAAATAGTCATCAAATTTTTAACTCCAAAAAAGGTTATCAATGTTGCCCATTTCGTACGACCTCCATTTGGGAAGAAAAATAAAATAAAATAAAATATATAATCTACCTAAGGATAATGCGTGAATGGTCATGTGGAATAATAGACTTTTGTAGAGTGCAAATAGCTTACATCCATATGGTCAAATTCTACTAAACATGCCTTCAAAGATGGCCAAAAATAAAAGAGTTACAGAGTTCCCCATTTTGACCCCAAAATGCCGTTGAGAGGTGAAGTTAAGAACAAAACTCAGGAAAGGAAAAAAAGCGTGATCCATGTGAGGTGGCAGGCAATGAACGGGGAGAACCGGCTGCTACTTAGGGCCACTTCACACATGAGCCAAGAGCCGTGACCATGAAATTGTGAGAGCCCCAAAGAAAGTGTCGAAAGGCCGTCCCTACACGCCTCCAAAATCATGTAGTGTGGTCACGGACCCTCAAGTGTAGTGTGAAGTCATATGTGACCGGGCCCTCAACCAAATGCTATTTCAATGAATTTCTATTCATGTGGGTCCTCACGCATGATAAAATAGAATAAACCAACGGTTGTGAGCGTTCGGAGTGCCATAGTCTCCCAGTTTTGTGTTAGGTCTACCTCCAAGAGGGGGTTGTTGAAAATAGTTTGAGTGACCATGAAACACGATCCATTCGATGCCATGTACGAATCCATGTGGACTTTACATCCACCTTGCATTCACATACTCTGTTGGTCCCTCAAGCGTAGTGTGAAGCGAACTTGGACCGGCTCCGCCTTTTCCATCAATGAGAGTGCTTGGAGTATACTGGTCACGGGCTCTCAGTCTCGTGTGTGAAGTGGCCCTTACAGATGAGCCGGTTGAAGCTCCAGGCAAATTAACGACCATTTTAGAGGAATTTATAGAATATACCCCAATTTAATAAAGAAAAAACCGCAAGGTTTCAGCATATAACCGGTTGGACTTGGAGACACTGGGATCTCGACCGATTGTGCCCCAAAACTCTCCCCGGAGTCCCGGACAGTGAATATTTTTTGGGCGATTCTTCGCACTCAATGCTATAACCCAAATGACGGCACGAAAATCCCTATTATAATAACCAAAACTAACTTTAATTAAATCGCCCATAACTGCCCTAAACAACCCACACTTCAAACCCCACCCCCCGCCCCCGTGGACCCATTCGTCGCCCCCGCCTCCAACCTCCAGATCTGATAGACGTTGCCATGCATGGTTGTTGTGTTCAAGTGTCGGAAGTTGGAGCCACATTCAATGGTGTAGGGTTTGTTTAATATGCAGGTTGCACTCACTAATGAGGGTGGGTGTTGGTGTAGGAAGTGGGCGTTGCGCATTTGTGAGTGGCGGCATAAAATTTATGGAGGTGGTACTGGGATTGGATTAAGGGAAGTAGGTATGTGCTTCAGATTTTGTATATTGTGCTTTGTGTTTTGCATTGTACGCTTGTGTTATGTGCTGTCGCGGTTGTGGCGATCTTCTCCTTCATAGTGCATACGCCCTGCTCCTTGCCCAAAACTGTAGGAGTGGAGGTCGTCGCGCCCGACATCTTGATTAAGGTACGCAGTCCTGCATATTGCCGCATCTTGGCTAGTCTTCCTCGTCTTCATTTTAGTTGTCTTGGCAATGAATGTATATAATAGTGGGGTTTTGTTCCTCCGATCCAGTGTTAGTTTAGGGTAGATTTCCGTTGTTGTTAGTGGACATACTGTAGATCTTAGAGTAGTTCTTGTTTAGAAATCCCGGCCGCCTCCCTCTGGCCCTTCCCTAGAGTTTCTAGATGTTGGCCTTCCCTGGAGTTTCTAGATGTTGGCCTTCCCTGGAGTTTCTAGATGTTGGCCTTCCCTGGAGTTTCTAGATTTTGGCCTTCCCTGGAGTTTCTAGATTTTGGCCTTCCCTGGAGTTTCTTGATTTTGGCCTTCCCTAGAATTTCTTGATTTTGACCTTCCCTGAAATTTTCCGGTGTCGCCCTCCATCCGGCCTTTACCTGGCTCCCCTTGTTTTCGCCTCCTCCTTCGAAGCTCTCTCCTTGGGAGGAAGTCAAGACGGGAGTGGAGAGCTCCACAAATGAGCTCTCCAACGGGGCGGGGGGGGGGGTTTATACTCCGCGGGTTCCCGCCCATCTGCGAACGCTCCCGTTTCCCGCCCATTCCTACACCTTCAATTGAACTTTGCGGGCTTGTAACTTCTGGTGGAGGTAAGCAAATGAATGTTTGATTACACCATTGGAATGCTGTTGCTCTCCTTTTTTTTCTGTGAAAAAATGTTTTTTTTTGTCGACAAATTTTTTTTTCAAATTTTTTTTCAAATTTTTTGGCTAAGCATTGTTATGGTGCTCTTTTTTTGGCTAAGCCATGGTTGGATCCAAGCGTCCTTCCTTCAAGCAGAGGGTGTTGATGATCACCCCCATGGGAGAATTATCAACTGCCACAATGCAGGAGGTTTTGGCCACGAAATCATCCGGAACTGCATGTCACTCTTCTGCACCTCCGCTTATTCCTGCTCCATGTGAGGGTGACATCAGTGGAGGTAGTAAGAATTGTGATGGCCTCCCTGAGCAATCAAACACCGTGTTGCTACCCACCTCCTACGTACCTCCATCCATAAAACAAAAAAGTGCGAAACGAAGGTACGTTAACCTTAAACCTTTGCTAATTTTTGGGTTAATTGTAAATATTGCGTTTATTTCTCTCTTGATCTTGTTTTGCCTCTCTTGCTGTTGTTCTCCATGTCCAAAATTTGATTTCCTCCCATTGTGTTGGTCTCATTGGGATTCCTGCAGGTTCCAAGAAACCTGGGCAGCAAAATACCCCTAGTCTGAGCAGGACCCTGAAGGAGATGGTACATTTGATAGAGTTCGATGTGTAATCTATTCTAAAGTGAATGGCAGAGACAAAATATTAGATGCAAAAGATGACAACCTAAAAAAACATCAAGGATGGAAAAAAACCCTCACTGACTTGCCTTCTTTGAAGGTCAAGAAAGGTGAGTGGTTTTGGGACCACAATTCAGTGCACAAGCGTGCTGAGAGGTCATTTGCAGCGATGTCTGTTGGTAATATCCAGACCCTAGTTGCAGCAGGGGCTCCTCCAAAACGCAAGGAAGTGCAAATGGCAGTCATATTTCATTTGTTGCAATTTGGAAGGCCTATGACAAAGTACCCGCCTATGAAGGAGTTGTTGCATTTTCTTGGTGTCCCTAAGGTCAGAATCTTTCCTTTCCTTCTGCATTGCGTTTATCGCATGTACCATTTTGTTTTGCAATGTCATTGTGATTAGTAATGGTACTTGAGTGTATGTGCAGGTGCCATTGAAGCATTGGACTGAGGGGTCGGGGTGGGAAATGGCTGAAAGTTTGTTCAATGTTGTACAAGCAAGGACAAAAGAATTAGTAAGTGCAGCATCTTATTTCTCTGTCACTTGTGATGAAGTAACAACAGTAGACAACCAATCTTGGATTAGTATACATGCTTACACAATTCAAGATTGGGAGAGAGTGCCATTGCTCTTGAGCTTACAACGTGTCACGGAGGGTGGGGGTGCTGACAACATAACGAAGATGGTTCTTGTTGCACTAACTATCGAAGGTGGACTGACCCCACATCAAATTAGAGACCGGTTCATGGTATTTGGTGCAGATGGTGCATCAGTTTTACAAGGGAAGAGAAATGGGGTCACTAACAAGCTGCAGGTTTCTCATGCGCCACACATGCAAGGCATGCATTGTGTGGCACATCGAAGCAACCTTGCAGTGCAATGTCTATCCGATCTGGAGATGGTGGCTAGGATAGAAACCTTACTAGCTGCTTTGCACAAGTATTTCAATAAATCTCCAAAACGGCATTTGGAGCTCCAAAAGCTTGCTGAATTTCTTGAGTCTAAAGGTGACAAAATTCTTCAAAATGTAAAAACGAGGTGGATTTCAATGTTGAGTCCATTGAAACGTGTTTTGTCTGAGTACCGCACCCTTTTGGTCAAAATGTACTCTGATCAATTTGTGAAACCCGCAATCCCTGCAGCCAAGGTAAATTACGAACTCATGGTTGACATCAAATGTTTGTTGACCCTGGCTGCAGTGGTACCTCTTCTAGAGGCTGTAAAAGCCTTGGTTGTTTTTGCCCAGTCCCCCAATGTTTATGTGTGTGATTTCACAAGGGCATTGAGGCTTTGCATTTCAGATGTAAATGACTTCTATTGCACAGAGAATGCATTCATTTCATATGCATTTTCATGCTTCAAAAAATTATGTGAAGTATCATATGAGAACATTCGCCTAAGGTGGCATCCAGACGTGAATGATTGTATTGAACATTTGATTTTTGAGGCCCATTTGTCCACTTCAGCCGGCTCCCACTTGAATGCGACATGCATTGATCCTATTACTCACACGAGGAGCTTTGTAACCAAAGGCTTATTTGATATAATGATATCAGAGGTGAAGGAGGACGTTGCAGGTATGAGTTTGATTTTTGTTTTGTTTTTTCTTGTTCATTGTTTTGACATCTTTTGATTCTAGTTGCATCTATGTCCATAGTTCTGATGCCTTAGTTTATTTGCTTGCAGATGCTGCAGCCCTGATGGTGATGGAATTGGAAAGTAGGTTTCCTCCTAGTGAGATAATGGATGCACTCTCCATTGTGTACCCTCAATTTTGGCTTGAGCCAGGGCATGAGGACAAGATCACAAGGTACATGAACACTTTGAAGCAAACATATGGTCAACCCAGGGATATCTCTAGTGCTCCTCATGTTTTTGAAACAAGTCCAGCAGTGTTGAGTGCGATGGCACTTGATCAACAATTCCATTGGTTTGCCGTAGCAATGGTGAACAACTCTCCTCATGCAATGAGGGTTGTGGACCTACATGTTCACCCCTTAACCAAACTATGGCGTGCTTTGGCGCAATCTGGCCCTTTGAAGGGTATGTTTCCTGAGTTCTTTAAGCTTGCAGAAATTGCGATGATCCAGGTAAGGTTTTATTTTATTTTTTAAATTTTGTTGCTTCATTGAAATTTCTCCACCTTTGTGTTTTCGTGTTTGTAAATGCATGTTGGTTTCTTGCTGACTTTGTCTCATTGCATCCTATTTTATAGGTCCTTGGGAGCGTAGAAGACGAAAGAACATTTTCCAATGTTTCTTTCTTGAAGAACAAACTCCGCAACCGCTTAACTGAACATTTGCCTCTTGCTACAACAATGTTTGCACAAAAACACTACACATTGACATCATTCCCATACAAAGAGGTCGTTTCAAATTGGAGAGCTTCCAAGCCGAAGCGGGGTCGATATGCACTTGGTGTTTGATTAGCAAACATTTAGGGGGTTTTTCCCACTTCTTTATTATTGTTCCAAATACAAGGATCTGTTATAACTTTGTAATTGGCAATGCATGACATTCTCAATAAAGAAGTGTTTTCCTCCTAAATTATTTTCTGTCGAGATTTGTGTGGGATGCAATTTCATATTTTAACTTATGCATTCTCTTGTTGAAATAGTGGTCTTGCAATATTTTGCATTTTTCACTTAGCTAAAGTTCTCCCTACCACTCAAACAATTATCGCATTTGTAATTCTTCATGGCCATTATAAAATAGTGCCCATTTTATTCTACAACACATCTGATCGCAAAGTTTACAATTTCATCATCTTCTCACATAGCCAACTACGCAATACAACAGACCACTAAAATAGACATTTCACCTCCCACTAAAAAGTGAAAACAAATTCACTGGTCCCGGACACTGGTGGCACTTTGTCTGAAAACTCTTTTGTCTCCGAGTCATCATGTGCCTTGAGTCAAGAGATTCCACTGGTGGTAGCTTATTAATTTAATGTATTCATACCAATCCAAGCTCTGAGAATCCACGTGCACATGTGCCATTCATGTGTCAACAGGAGCTTGTTAAATGCACACCTTCTTCATGTGTTGTGGCCATCCCTTTAAGGCAGACACACGGATAAACTGTCCCAAATAAGTTGATTCCGCCACAAAGAGCGGCTTGAAATTTGTGCAGTATTTTTTCAGAGACGTGCAGTGGAAATGATGAGGAATGCAAGTTGTTTTCTTGTTTTATTCCTTGTAAACACTTAGTTACATATTCCCCAAATAGGCAAGTAAGTCAAACCCCCTATTGTGCTTGTATAGTAGAGTGCCCCTAATTTGAGCATCAAAATATTTTGTTTTTACATACAAATGCGCACGACATGTAATGGTACCTTAGAGTGATTGCAAGTGGTGTGAAGCATGACCAATCACTCATCTGGCTTGTCATTGCATCCACCCTATCATTGCATCCTGTTCAAGCCACTACTGTTACAATTACCCATTTTGGGTGCACACAAGAATCATTCTACTCCCAATTTTGGCTTTTCCCGGGTTTTTTTCTACCCAGGGTTAAGTTAGTACCCATTTGAGGTCAACAAGTTGCATGCATATGGGCATCTTCCAAATTTGCGTTATTCATGCCTACGTACCAAAGTTTCTAGAAGCCAACTTGTACACTTCTAGCCTTTGACTTGGTTTGATTATGCTTGGTGAACAAGGGAGAAATTTGAGCCAACTCGGTTGCTATCCTCACCTCTTTATTCTCAACCAATTAATCATTGAAATGCTTTGGATATCCCTTACTTAAAACAAGGAGAAAAACATCAAAATATGGTTTGGTTTGTTTCATAGAGTTTTGATGTTGAACTGGTGATATGGAAAATTAAATCGGTTCATCTATAACTAGTAGCCAATTTTCCTTGTACAATGTTCATGTCCCATGGCGTCTATGTAAACTCATCCATTGTGGATGGAGGGATGGTACATTGATTGCATTTACTACATGTGGTACCAATTCCCAAATACGCGCCATTTTCCCAAAACTCAAAATTAGTGAGGGTTGAAGATTTTACAAAGTGATACTAAATTCATGAAAACATGCTCATTTAGCATACATTTCAAGAAAATTAGTGCATGCTCCAAGGTGTTTGTACATTGGTGAGCTTGAAGACACTTCTTCTTCTTCTTAGTTGGCGCCACTTGGGAGCCATTCAACCCTGAGGCATCTCATAACACTAAGATATTGAAGAGAGGTTGCATTGAGAGTTTCCAACACTTTGACACTTTGGGCTCCCAAAACCCTAGATCTTTTGGTGACACTAAAATCATTGCTTAAAGAGATTCAATATCACCTTCACTAACTTCCCATACGTATTATTAGCCCACCCTCACTAAATGAGATAATTAGTGTAGTAAAATAAAGTCCCTTACAAGGGAGTAAGTTCCATGTTCACAACACATGTCATGGGCGAGGGTAAAAACATATGTAGAGCCCCGAGGTTTTCTAAAATTTGGATCAGATACTTCGAGTTTGTCTACTAAAGCTAGTTTTGTATGATCAGCAATAAACTTATAATGGTAGATTTTTATTGCACCCTCCATGGTGGGTGTTAGGAAACAAAATCCCCTATAAGGTTGAGGGTCTATTCATTTCAAATAAAGCGGACTATAGTAATTCAAGGTCTATTATGCCATTTCCGAAGCCAAATAATCTTAAAAGAAACGTTTACATGCTATAAAATAATTTTATGCATTTCACCTTCCCAACGGATGAGTTGACGTAGAGACCACGTGTTCTTAGCCGATTATGCCAGAAAGTAGTATGTATTCATGCTCTGAACAATCACATATTCTTGACAAAACCAATCACTATATTGGTTGGGGAAATTTGGGTAAAGATTTGTGCCACTCAAGTAAGTTGAGGTGAGAACGTTGGGGGACCCCTTATAGCATGGGGATATCCATTCTTAGGATATTTCACTATGTAACTAGCATCATAGGAACTAGCAAAATTAAGATGGGATGAATTAATCATAGATTTATAGAACGAGAGGGAGTTTTTGCCTATGAGCATATCTTTTCATCCATCCATGCTAGAAACATGCTCCCGTATGGTTGAGGTTAATTCATTTTGAATGTGACCCAATAGACTAGTTTGGGGGTCTTTGGAGTTGACTTCAGTGCCAAATCATCTTAAAAACCATTAACTTTGGACCTACATGTCCTTCATAGTATTTTGTTAGATGAATGAGAGATATGCTCATATGCAATAATTCCCTCTGACCAACCTATAGGGTGTATGTATTCCTCAACCCACTTGCTTGAGGGGCACCAATCCTAAGCCAACAAATAATTTTATGGACAAGTTATTGGGCACGTTGTCACGAAAGGAAACATGAGACTCAATGGAGGTGGGGTTCCCAACAATCGAGGTATATATGCCTTATGTAGTCATGGCTACACTAAGCATCTAATTTAATGTGGCATCGGATTTGGTATGCGTGTAGATTATGGTGGTCTCCATGATTTGTCAAAATGCACCAAACCATACAACACCCTCTCTAGTTGCCACCTGATATTAGATGGACGGATTTATCAAGGAACCATGCTCTACAACTTGTCAAGCAATCTATAACCATGTAATCAACCTTTTGTGGATCTAAAAATAAGCCTTATATTATTTTAGTGTTCGTGTATGCACCTTGAAAATAGCTACAATTACCTACAATTACCTACATATGTTGAAAGTTCAAAAAAATTTATATATCAACTATGTACGAACATCACTGTCTTATTATATATTGTGTTTGTAGTACATATAGTCATTGGTGTTTCCTCCCTATTATGGCTTTGGAGCACATCTTAGTTTAGTTGGAGCAAGTGTCTTGCAAGTGCCTTGCAAGTGCATTATGGGATATTGGTGATGGGAGCATTGTTGGTCAATTACCAAGGTCATTACCGCACCATATCTCGGGTATGGAATTGCCGTAACATGGATGATGCAATACCCACCACAAGTGTTTGTACTCTCCCATTTATTCCTAAGTTTTGTAGTAAGTGCGTTTGGATCAATGCGAGAAGTTATCTTGGAGTACGCGGTGGTAGGGTGGGTGTATGAATGGGATTGAACTCAAATACGAAGAACAAAATTTAGGGATTTCAAAGATAATTACAAACATTCCATAAACATAGATCTCTCATGGTTATGGAGTTGAAAACCAACATCTTCCAAATTAAATACTTGATCCCATAAGATGATGATGCCAATCTTTTCTTACAAGTATTTGCCCAAGTAGAAACATAATTCTTCTTGCTAAATGTCACAGGATGATTGATGACCGGGGTTCACTCTTCGTTTGAATTCCAAAAGGTGCACGTGCTGACTATAAAATAAAACCTCTATATACAAAAAAAAATTGTAAAGGAAAACAAAGGCATACATGCTATACATACTCACCTCCACACAAAAATCATAGCACCCTAATTATTTGTACAAATCTAGGTGAAACAATACCCTGCCCTATATATACTTTGTAATTCTCAATAGTAGCCCTAGCCATTAGAGTGAAGTGCATGTTATATGTGTTTGTTATGTGTTGGGTTGCTAGATTCAAGCATGTGTGATCATGTGAAAGACAAGTTTTTTGTCAAAAGATAAAGTTTGTAACAACTCCTATGTGCCATACATTATGTCTCCTACATTGTCTAAGTAACAATAGGATCAATGAAATTGAGAAAAATGAATGGTGTTATGTATAACAATGGGGTGCATTCAAATCAAGGTCATGTACAAAATACCTCCAAATAATTACCCTCTTTACATATAGCCCTCATAACACTTCCCAAGGCTTTGGAAGCACCCTTGAAAAATTTCCAAAATCTTCATAATTATACCCTTGATGATGGTGAAGATATAAATGTTGGCATTTTGGTAGCTTTCAAGTTGGCTCAAATTTTATTTTATTTTTTCTCAGATGTTTTACAAATGGCCCTTGCAAGACTCATAGGGCTTTGAAAGCGACCTTCAAAAATATGTAGAACATTGAATATTGTACTCTCAGTGCTGAGTACATAAATGTTGAGATTTTGGTAACTTTTAAGTTGGCTCAAAAATCCTTTTTATCTTTCTCAAATGCTTTGTAATTGGTGCATGCATCACTACCTAGGGCTTTGGAAGTGACATTGGAAACTCACCACAAAAATGAAGTATGTATCCTTGGTGCAAAGGATACAATTATCAAGACATGGTCATTCATTTTTAATGTATAATTCTATCTAGTTGTTCCACTTGCTTTGGAAAGGACCTTGAAAAATGACCAAAATTTTGAAAAATGAAAATGCCAAGGATAAAAATATATAGATTTTGGTTATTTTCAAGTTGGTTCAATTTATTTATATATATTTTTTCCGAATTCTTTGCAAAAAGCTTCCACATCGCTCCCTAGGGTTTTGGAAACGAACATGAAAAATGACCTAGCCCATACCACAAATTGGCAAGCTTGTGGTCATTTCAAAGTCGGTATATTATTTCTTTTGGTATTTTCAAATGCTTTCAATGAGAATGGGCATAGAGTTGATTTGGATGGTGAATATGATGCCAAATTTCAAGAAAGAGAGTCGATGCTTAAGCACGACTCCCATGGCTAGGGGTTGTTTTCCTTGAGTAGTTAGCCCAAGGTAGGATTACAACCATTTTGAAGATGCGACCATAACTATTGGCAAAGTAAAGCATTTTTAGGAAGGATAAGGATAAGAGTAGTAGTTGTAATTCTTAGGATAACCACATTAGAAGAGGTGGTTAGTGATAGGGTTGCTTAGGCCGCAAATCCTTCTTATAAATTGTAAGAGCAGGTGAACAATAGAAAGGAGTGTTGGAGTTTTGTAGTGCACTACATTGGCGATGAATGAAAAAGTGTTGGTCCGAGGAATATTAGTATTTGGTTTTGAAGGGATTCCCAACTTGTTTGTGGTTGTAACCGAATGTCATTATGTGAGCAATGAGTCCTAGGCAAGCCTTACGTATGTTTACTTAGTTTCATTAATAGCAAGAAATATCTACCACTTGTGTGTTAGAGTTAAGAGGACTAAGGGTGAGTTTCCATGTAGGTCACTCGCCCACTAGATTCTAGTGTAAATAAGAACAACCTCTCCAAATGTAGAGGAATTTGGTAGGGTAGGGTTCGTATGTGCCAACTATCTACTCTCATGTTCTCAATTTGGGCCCACCTACTAACCTCCTCCTCCTGGTTATCAAGGATGGAGTTTTAGACCAACATTGGTTTTTTTGAGTTGTAACTAGTCTTAATTCTTCGGTGACTGGTACTTGCAGTTTAAAGATTCTCTAGTGGATGTATGGAAATCTAGTGGTCCGTGTTCAAGGTCCTTCATATTCTAACATACCGCCAATATATGGTTGGATGGCTTGTGCTTAACTACATGCGAACACCTCCAACCTACTATTATCTAGAACCTAGTGGGCGAGCGGCCTATATGGAAACCCACCGTAAGTTGGTCAACATCTCAATATCACAACCGGTGTCGTGATATAGGCCGGCTACTAGTTAAAATGTGAGCATTTATGTGTATTATTGTTATTCTAAATATGTTTGTAGATGAAGATTAATAAGATGTTGTATTAATCATGTTAGTTGTTTAGTTGAGAACCGGTTTTGACTCTAAAACCAGAAGGACTTGGTAGGAAGGACTTGGTAAGAATGACTCGGTGGGTAGGACTTATAGTTAGGGTTAGGGAGGGTTAGGGGTTACCGGCGACGGTGACGGCGACCTCCGTTACCTAGCTGCTTAGGGGTTCTTGATGCCCTAATGTCAATGATTTCTTATTGGCCAAAGCGGGCAAGGGAAAAAAAATTTAAGAGATGGAAAAAGAGTGGTGGGTTATTGTGCATTGGGAATTCGAGTTTGAAGGAGTTGAAAACCTTGGAGGAGTTTGGAGGCATTTCAAACCTTGGATGAGTGGTGGACGCTATTATCAAAGATTTGGAGCACTAAAAACCATTGGTGAGATGCCTAACAATATTGCATGAATGATGCAAGAGTGATGCAAAAAATTTGAATAATAGAAACAACAAGTGATAATGTATGAATTAAGAAGTGAGGTTCGAGTAGTTTAAATGAAAAATGAAGAGTTTAATTTGAATGAAGGATTGGAAATTTAGTTTGAGTGAAGATTTGAGTAATTTAAATGAAGAATAAAAAGTTTAGATTGAATAGACAATTAGATAATTTGATGAAGAATGAAGATTTTATTTTGAGTAAAGGTTTAAAATTCAATTTTGAGTTAAAGATTAAAAATTTAATTTGAATGAAGAAGTGAGGATTTAGTTTTAAATATTAGATTCAGTAGATATTGTGATCCACTGAATTAGTATCCAATTTGTAAGAAAAACTTGTATTTAATAGAATCAATATAGTTTTGTGTTTCTTAAATACATTTAGATCATGAAACTTATACTATCGAAAGTCTTGTGCTTCTGGACAAACAGAACCAACAAGACATATTTTGGTGAATCTGATGTAAATCCGAAATGTAGATTTGTGAGAGAGTGTGTTTGTAAATTACAAATTAATGGCAGACCAAGGTGGTAATGTGGGCAAACTTGATGCAAGAAAACTAGAGATGTTTCAAGCTTTGTATTTTTACATGCAACAACAATAAGGCGTACAATGGTAGGAATCATTGGCCTCCAATTTTTTTACAATCCAATATAAATAAGGGGGACCAATTTGATAGACGTGGTGTGACAAAGTACCTTTGTTCCTATACAAGAGTGTTGTAAAATAAATCGCATTTTGGAGGCCAAAATGATCAATAGTTTTGAGATTGCGGTAATTTCCGATATTCCTAATAGAGTAAAAAAAATGAAAGCAAGTCATGGTGAGAGTTTGAAGGCTTTCATGCAAGCAATGAATATTTTGTTGAAGACTTAAAGCGAGTGACAAAAGTGACATTTTTGGAGTGAATTACATGAAAAAAATAAAACCTCTCTGTAAATGAATTGTTGCAGGAAATTGAGCCGCAATTTAAAATATTGTTGGTATCCGAAAGGATGATATTGATATTGAAGAATACAGAATTGTTTGTGCAAGCCGCGGATCTTTTTTCACAACCCTTGCTAGTGCCCCTTAACTGTCTTCACCATTTCTCAATTCTAGCAAGGGTCATGAGCGTTAACCCTTTGCATTCCGCCCATGCGAATGGTTTGCTCCCAATACCTTGGACCTCTTAGCTCATAGGTGGATGACCAACCCTCCTACATATGCATTCGGGATTCTTCCTTTAATGGGTAGCCAATGGTTAGATGTGGACTTCCATCCATGGAAGTCCAATCTTTAGTTGAACATTGCGTTGCCGAAGCAACACTACAACAACCCAAACCATACTAGGCAACTATGCCCCCACGTTGGCCCAACGCCCGTGGAGGCCATGTCGTTCCGCCTCGGGTGGGTTCGGCCGACCACGCTGCCTCATTCATATAAGCCTCTAGGACTTTGGACAGGTCCCCTATCCCACCGTCAAGTAACATTTTGTCCCTCTTCTAAGAGTTGGGCCATGTAGACATTTTTCCTTAGCCGCTGGAGGTGCAGTCCCCTAGCAACTTCAGACCTTCATAGCTTCCACGTGTGCTCTTTGAATCTAACAAGCGGCCACTCCATCATCATCTACGCTTCATGTAGATGCCCATGGACTCCTCACTTGCCCCATTCAAGTAAGTATTGCGGAAGTTATGGCTAATGCTTGAGGAAAATCCCTCCCTACCTTCTCTTAGTTAGAATGTGTGTTGTGACCACACAAAATCTTTTTCTTTCTTAAAAACAGGTTAGAATGTAAGTAAAAAATTGAGGCATTGCAGACTTTGGCCGCTGATGGTACGAATGCTTAGATTACCATCTGAAACCAAAATTCAGTATTTTTTTCTTGTAGAAATTTTCAATGTCTATTCATAGTTAGTCTCCAATTGCGATTTGGTTGAGATAGCAATTAGTTATAATTTTCCAAAGTCGGAGGTTTTGTCTTGCCCATGGCCGTTTATAATGTGTGATTTGAATGAATTATGAATTAGATGTGGATTTTCAAAATTAGCTGCAGAGAAGTCAAATTGCACTCCATGATAAGATCAACATTGTAGACTAGTCTATAGTACCATAAAACTCAAGTAAAAAATTGCACGGAAATCTTCAAAAATTGAAGAGTCCACTAAATAAACTCAAATTTACGACCGCGCGTCCGTAAACTTTTAGGGGTATTTGTGTAGGACAAAATGAATTTCCCCGCACTATATATGTGCAAAATTTACGATCGCGTGTCCGTAAACTTTTAGGGGTATTTGTATAGGATAGAAAGAATCTTCTACACACATGGATGTGCAAAAGGACGTGACGCGGCCTTTTTGCATCACGTCGCGTCACGTTGGGGCGTGACGCGCACTGACGTGGTAAAAAAAATTACTGTACCAATTATTTGTAACTTTTTTGTAACTTTTTTGGACGACTGTTCTAGTCGACTGCTACGAGCAGTAGAATTCAAAAAACAAAATTTTAATTTTTTTAAAAATCTATTAAAAAATTTGAACCGTTAGATCTTCTTGGATTGAAGATCTAACGGTCCATGATTATTTTTAGAATTTTTTAATTTTGTTTTTTTAGGTTTTCCTTGAAGTCGACCAGCTAGCCTACTGCTAATTACAGTCAACTGGTCTTGGTTGACTGCAAAAGTAATTTTTTGCAGTCGTCTACTAAGTCGACTGTTATTATTCTGTAAACTTTTAGGGGTATTTGCGTAGGGCAGAAGGGAATTTCCCTGCACTATATATGTGCAAAATTTACGAGCGTGCATCCGTAAAATTTTAGGGGTATTTGCGTAGGGCAAAAGGAAATTTCCTTGCACTATATATGTGCAAAGTTTATGGACGTGTGTCCGTAAACATTTAGGGGTATTTGCGTAGGGCAGAAGGGAATTTTCCTGCACTATATATGTGCAAAGTTTACGACCGCGCGTCCGTAAACTTTTAGGGGTATTTGCGTAGGGCAGAAGGGAATTTTCTTGCACTATATATGTACAAAGTTTACAACCGCGTCCATAAAATTTTAGGAGTATTTGCGTAGGGCAGAAGAGAATTTCCCTGCACTATATATGTGCAAAGTTTACAACCGCGCGTCCGTACACATGGCTATGTTTTCCTTCAAAAATTAAACTAAATTGTTGTTCATCTTACTAAGGATGGTACAAGCTACATCCGGTGAATGTATACTGAGTCATTTCATTTCATAGGTTGGGATTGCCTTGGTTCCAAGGCTGGTGCATCTACGCTTAGACTAGGTTGTAGGTCTAGGTTAAAATTATGTATGAATTGGATTAATGGAGTTTAGAGCCACAATATTAAAAAATAAGGTCCAACCTCCGGAGGTACTACGACGCAAATTTTATTCCCCTCGAAAATCTAAATACTCAACGTATACACCCATCATCCGGGTTCGGCTTGGGCACCTACAAGTGCAGGCCACCCGTACCGAAGAGCTTGTGCGACACTTTTAGGCTCCCTTGGAGCGGGGTGCCCAAAAGCGCCATAAATGGCAACGATGATCCACCTCAATGATGATAAGGAGCCTATACGGAAAGTTCCTAGGGGATCCTGATAGACTACGTAAGTTCGCCATCTGTTTCATGTTTGTTTGATTTTAAAGCCATTCAACATGTTATTCTCCAATAATGAGTACTACTCATCTTAGTTTTGTTTCCAGATAATTATAATACATGATGTCCCCTCCTACTTGCATGATTATCCCTTTATATGAAGAGGTGATTGAAAAGGCTGTGATTGCAACCTCAACGTTGCTGCACTGAAGTAGGTCATCAATTTATGATTGTCATATCTTGCCATTTGTAGATGTCCAGGTGGAGGTCCAATGTATTGAACATGCTATTGTTAGCGAGGTGGAAGAGGGAATAGAAGAAAATAGGGGTAGTTATGGAGCTTGTACACATGGTTCTACGTAGACTACATTGAATGTGCTCATTTCTTGGATTTGTGTGACAATGTTTGGATTTTTGTCTTTCTTCTAAATTACCACAATAAGTGAAATTTGTTCGTGTGAGAAATTTCTTCTAAAACTTCAATTGATGCTAAAAAAACCCCTCAAGTTTCATCCTTCTACAATTCATGCCTCTATCAATTCATTTCTCAAATCTGCATGATTTCTATAAATATACTTTAGAGCATGCTCAATACTTGGAATGTGCTTACATTTTTTTTTGAGTGGAAATGATTGATGAATCTAATATTATTATTAGAATCATATATGAACACTTGTACCAAGCATGTGGCTGTTGATTACAAAAGTCAAGGTTTTCTTTGCACTTTGTTTGAGCTCCCCATTCATATTACTATAACAAAGATGTTATTATTTATGCCAAAATACCACATGTATAGGATACTAGTGGGTGCCAATGGACGAACTCATTCATCATCCATGACAGTATCTGTTCACTTATTCATAAGAAGTGTCATTCAAAAACATACCATATGACACTTAGTTATTTATCACATTTAGTATAGAATTCACAAGCCTCGTTATCCGAACCGGTTGGCGGCCAATTCCGGGACCACATGACTGGCACCAAAAATTTAATCTCTCAGACTTAGGAAGAAAGCCTCAGCCACGTTGGAATCTGAGTCTCGGAGACAAATTTACCCCACAAGATCTTCTTTGTCCATTTTGCATTCAGTCCAAGTGCTTTAAGACTTGATCCTGCTCCCACCTTCAAACAATATGGGCCAAGGATACTCGGAAGAATTATGTTGTGTACTCAATGGAAGGTATCGCAAAGAAGGGCCTAAGCAGCCTGTAGTTAAAATTTGCAATCTAGCTTCAAAGAAAATTCAACCCGAGCTATGTCTCATAGCAAATCTATGCACTCGGCGGGTGGTTGGACGAATTCAATAGCTGCATGAAAAATGTATATCCTTGTGCTTGACGGTTGATTTGGGTTCCAGATGCTATACAATCGTTGATATTTCTGTTTCATCATTTGATGTCTGGTTGGCAACGTTCAACTCCAAAGGCATTCGTCGATCGTCATGGGGAGGCATTCCACGGGGGCAGCTCTGTGGACTTGGTGGAAGCCAACGACAAGACATGACTTTTGTGGATGTGCAGTCTCCAGCACCAAATGTGGCAGACTTCAAGCTTGAGTGGAAGCTTGGAGTGCCACTGACAACCAATTGAAGGCTAGCGATTCCGTCCTCTTCACCCAGGACTCTGATCTCCAAGTCCATATTCACGGTCCATATTTCAACCGGCTCGGGGTGGAGTCGACGAACTGGTCCTCCACAGATTCTGCCTCCCTTCAATTTAACCATTTCTTAACCTTCAAAGCTTGCGAGTTAATGTTGGAGATATCGCCGACGAAAGGGCAGAGCGAGGAGTCAGACACAAGTGAATCTGACAACCCCCAAACATGATTCAATTTCCTTTCCGACACTCATACAGACGCAAGTGGTGGCTCTGATCCCTACATTGTTGTTTTCTTGCTGGCTCGTCAATTATGGATTTCTATGACTTGAACATAATAGAAATCCAGCATAAAGTACACAATGCAACGCCTCAACTTATACAAGAATATGTTTAGTATCTACGTCAGTTGATACAGGAAAGCAACACGTTCTTGTAATGTATGCAGAAATCGTGGAAACAAATTCAATGTAGCATGTAGTGCGTGTGACATTCTACTTGTTTTGTAGGGAGCTTCTGCTTCAATTTTTGTTTCGAACATAGAATTCCAGCATAGCATACACAAAAGAAATGCTGCAACTACAAGAATATGCTTAGTATTGGTGTTGGTCGATGAAGGAATTTCGGTTATGAAGCATGTAGGACAATCACAAGTCTAGGTTCTGTCCATCGCACTAGCTAGTTGTTGACATGTCTGAAAGAGAAAATGTTGAAGTTTGATCTCAATCTTCGATTTCGGAACTCAGCCTCTGTAGATTGAGTGCACTAGTAGTCCTCCACCCCAGAAGCTCAAATCACATACACTGTCAAATATCGTTCGAATGTCTGACAATTTTGAACTATATCGGAAACGGAACGCAACAGCTCTGATGAATATTGTTATGATAATGAGTTACCACAATATTTCGTTTAAAATAGATAATGTGATTGGCCTTTGGTTACAATTGGCTATGGGCGAGTGCAGTTTGCCCTTTGGGCCATATGGATGTCTCAAGGAGGGACCATGGTAAAAGTTGTGGGCTTGAGACACCGTGTGTTTTTTGGCCAAGGCATGCTTTTGTGCAACTTTCAAGAGACAACCGACTTCCGTTCATGTAGAATCCCCATCTTCTTTTATTTGGATTCGGAAGTTGAATCGTTGACTTCTACACATGTAGAAGAAAATTAAAAGGAAATAATAACGTCAACTTTTGAATTAGTTGACGTGAATATGAGCCCGTTCATCTTTTCATGATCATGTTTGACCAAGCTGCAAGGTAAGGTGTACATGGCCTTCCTTTCAAAATGTGGGCTCTATGGGTCCATGTATTCGTTGTCATGTAGAACTTGCAAGGTTGTGTGGTCAGTTATGGTGGTGGGTTTACAGGTGCTTGTTTTTTTTTTTTGTCAAGTTTTCTCTTGTTGGGGTTTAGATAGGTGAGGAATTTATGGTGCTTTGGTGTATGGCCTTCATCAAGCTCTTAATAGCATGTTTTAGTAAGTTCAAGTTTTTGAGTTTCATTGTAGAGTGTTCATGGATGGCTCCCCGTTACCCCACCGTAATGGTGATTAGTGGATTGACGTTCCATCCCCTTGTTTTAGGATGTTGGTTAGTGGGCCACATTTGTTATGTTTGGTTTTTATGCCTGTTTTTGGGAATTGGTCATGGTAGTATGTAAATACTATGAGTTGTATTGTGTATGCATAGTTTCAGGTTAAGGGGGTTTGGTTATGTTTCAGGGCTCCTAGTATGCATAGTAAGTCTGCTCTTAGTTTGACCATACATTGACAAGTGGCGGTGGGGCATGTGCATGTGAGTAGCCAATCATGTATGGTTGGGTTTTTTTTTTGGGGGGGGGGGGTGGTTGTTGATGGTTCCAACATTTGTTAGTGTGAAGAATCACGTAGTTTTGTTGGCATGTGGTGTTTGTAATACAAGGTGTATTCCTTTGTTGTGTCGGGTAATTCGTACTTTTTAAAAGTGTTGGTTGGTGTTGGTGGAGAGGAGGTGTGGCCAAGCATCTCTATCGTTACTTGGGGTTTGGATGTGTAGTTGGCCAAAATATATTTTTATGTGGTTGCCTTGTATTTTGCGTATCTAAATTCCAATGTTTGAGCAACATTTTCGTCGGATATACCTGGTATTTTTTAGAAGGAGTTGGAAATTTTCAGGCTTATGTGTTCGTTGGATAGCCAATTGTCCACGTGTGTATGTGTGTTCATGTTTAGCCATGTTAGTATAATTGTGTTGTTGATGTTCTCTGCTAATAAAGGTGTGGAGGTTTCGGATTGAGCCATCGTGTGTGGCGGAACGTGCACTACCGTGCCGGTATGAAATTGGGTGTGCCATGTGTATGTGGAGGTTGGAAGTTTCTTGGTCTTTGGTGGCTCTCTCATTGGCCAATTTGTCTGCTATTTCATTGCCAATAATCTGGTGTGCGCACTGAATTTTGTATGGTTATTTTTTGTTTTGTCCAAAATATGTCTTGTATGATGGTTCGTATTAGTAGTTTGTCTGGGTGATTGTGTTGTGAGGATTGATGTTTGATGTGGATGTTGATTAAATATATGCTATTGAGGTTGTTAGTGAAGATGTAGGTGTCAAATTGTGTTGTTTGTATAGCTTTCAATGGCTAGTAATATGGTGTATAGCTTGACTTTAAGGGTACTATTTTGATAGCCTAGTAGTTTTTTTTTGCTATTTGTAGGTTGTTGTGGGGGCTATATATACTCATGTTCCGGTTATGTTTCCTTTGGCATTTTTGGTTGGTGGGGTGAAGGAACCATATGTATATATTACACACATGAACATTCTCAAGCAATGGTCAAGCAAACAACTCAACACCATCATTGTCTATTACATCCTTTGTTTCAATTCATGGGGATTATTGCTTGCACGGCACATGAGCAATGCACTTCAATATTTTGTGTTGGGTTAACTGGGATTTTCTACAATTTGGTTTGTTGAGTATGTATTGTTTTGTGTCTTGTTAGTTGTGGTTGTATTCTATCTTAAAAATTGCTTGTGAATTATCATGCACTTGTTTGTCAAATCATGGGATACCACATATGCCTCTACAAATGGGGGCTTATAACATGGAAATGAATGGTTGTTATGTTTTAGTGATGAACCAAAAAGACCAAGAGATCTTTTTTGTGTGTGTGGTGATGATAAAGTTATAGAAAACATCAATTTTAAAAAATATATGAATTTTAGTGTCAAAGAGCTTAATTGTTGGTGGTTAATTTTGATTTTAAGCTATGTATTTTGCTATAGACTTGTAACTCCATAGAGGTGATAATTTTGTGTTTGCAAATAAAGTAGTTAAATGTGAGCATGATGCACCATACATACCTTTGCGTGCACATAAAATAATTGCAGCAAAGAATTGTTGAAGGTCAAAGACTTTTTGAAGTGTGAATACCATATGATATTGACAATGTCTACAAACTATAAATAAATGTCTTCAAATATATCATTGTATATAAGCCAAGGTCTATGTTAATTATATCTAGGATATTCTCTCTAAAAATATTTTTGATAGGATATATTGGAGTAACATGTAATCAATTATGTTGTGCATTCTGCAACAATTCCATGTTTGTGTTGAATTTGGGCATTGCAGCCACAATGTTAGGAAGTGACTCGAATCATGGTCCATCTAGGCATGTAACCCTTATGGCCTTATGGGACACATGATGTGAGCTTTTGAACTTGGCGATGATTGTTACCTCCCGTGCTCCTTAGCATGTGAGTATTCTCCTCTTTAAAGTTTAGGTGCAGGTGGCATAGATATGATGTAGCCACACGAGGGTTGGGAGGATAAAAAAGGAGTCACGATGGGAGGGGGAGCATGGCATCTTTTGCCATTATGCTAGTAAACCATGCAAAGTTGTTTGGATCACCTTTTGCTTTGCCATATGTCCGCTCCAAACAATGCATTGTGTAGTAGCACCATGTGCGTCTCGAGGTCTTGGAAATCATCAATGTTGGCACAACAAATCGCAAAAGTAGGTTTTATCTTAGATCAACGACTTTGTTTAGAATCTACTTCATAGGGATCTTCACATTACCAACAACGCACAAATTTTATAGTGTATTTGGTTCTAACCCATCGGAAGGCTCTCTAATCTAGATAAGATTGAACCTAACCCTTTATATATATATATATATATATATGAAAAATATATCACCGTAGAAAAGAAAAGAAAAAATATTTTTCTTGTTCACTTTTCCATGCTTGAGCCAAACATCTTTGGTCAACAAGTTGGTGAACATGTGCTCAAGAATATTGCTAACCTATAAAGAGTTTGTCCCTTGGTTCCGAGTATAGTTGCCAACGTTAATTGTTGCTAAGTCCTCTTTCAACCTACAAATCTTGGCGTTTCCACACCATTGCCTTTGTAGCCATTTCTTGACCAAGTGGCCATTGCATTCTCCCAATGGCTTCCATTCAATCTAATTTGACTGCATACTACACACATTTGCAATACACACATCCCCCCTTGAGGACGTAAGACCCATTTCAAGTTGTTCGACTATCCTAGTTGATTCATGTACACAATGGTGGGTGCATGTGGATTGTTGCAGACTATCTTGGAGGGTTGAAATTCAAGTGGGGTGACCCAATTGAGTGAAACACAAAACTGTGACCGTGGGTGGGGCATCAACGAGCTCCAAGGGTAATTTCCTATCAAATATGCCCTTATGACCTACATGTCCTTCATTCAACTCTATGTCTTCAACTACAACATTGTTAAATGGTTATTATACGGTCAACGATATATTTGCCGTTACTTTAGGTTTTCGATGTATTTGTCATAGTGTTGGCACTTTCATATCCTCCTCCTCCTCCTCCTCCTCCTTCTTCTTTCATGCACTCCCCCACCATAACATTTCTCTTTCCAAAAGAATCGCCTTGTGCACAACGTTGGTTATCAAGTGGAGGAGGATGATATTCTCGTCAAGTTCAAAACCCGTGGAATCCTAGCCCATGAATTAATTTGTGTTGTAAAGAGGGTTGTGAAAAGGATCGTACATTCATGCAAATTCTTATGGATGCTTTGACCAAGCTAGAAAGTGTTGTCATTGATGCCATTGCAACAATACGTACATATTTATTGTATGTATCTTTACTATGTCATCAATTTCTCCCTATGATAATATTGTATTTTTTTAAAGTGTCCAACTGCAAGCACTTTCTACATGTGTGTCGAGCTAGTGGTAGCTATGTCGTGGTGTTCAAGTACGATCCCATCATCTTCAATGCCCTCTTTGCAGGCCTTCCATATTCACTAGCTCATTCACCTCATGTTGATGGCTTAAACCCAAGGCCTTTGCCCAAATCCCATGAGAATTTCAAGGTTAAGCCATCTAAGGTCGGAATGGTGCTACAAAGGGTGACTTTTTCTAGCACTAGATTCCTAATATGTCTTTTCTTAGTTTTCACTATGGTCTACCCAATCATAACGGGAGTGTATAGATGAACTAGTTATTACAACCAACCATGTAGGAGCCTAGGGTATTGGTCTTGGAGGGATAGGTGTAAGTCTACTTGGCCACGCCTATTCAAGGTGTTTCACCTTTGAGAGAAGGCAATAATCTTTAAGGTTCTTCCAGTTCTCTTATTGCCCATTTTGAGATCACATATTAGTAAAATTGGACTACCTTGAAAGTGAAGCAACACCACAAGCAACTTGTGGCACTATTGAATTCTACTTCTTCTTCCTTTTAATAGTAATTATAATTATTCTATTTATTTGGTGGGGGGATTGGGGGAACTCACTATTGTCACTAACGGCCAGAACATATTATTTAGCGTCTCATTGCACAACATATGATTGTAGACCAATTGTGTATACATCAAACCCTCCCCTCCAAGCCTACAAGATCGTCCATGTTACATTGAGGGCATCACTACAACCCTTGTAGTTGCACCCTCTCCCCCTTCATGTTGTAGGCGTATAGTGTATGACCCTCGTGTTTTCGATTTCCTAGAGTTGTAGGCTGAGGGTACACATGTTTCCACAATATCTAACAATCCCAACAAGAGCTCCACAAAATGATATGCTTTGCATAAACTAAGTTTGACATACGCTCTTATTTTCTTCATAAATGCATGGTGTGTTGTTAAAAGGAAAAGTAATTAGCCTTCCTTAGTACCCATGGGTAAATGTGTTTATTACTACAACTCGAGGTTTTACCGGACTGAAGCACATGATAAGTGATAAGGAAACCTCAACGAAGGTATAGGAGCCACCTTAGGAAGCCAATGCTAAGATGACCTGAATATGTAAGCTCATCTAGGTTGAAGGCATGCAATCTTTTTTGCAAACAATAGCATTGGCGAGTGGCCGCTACATCGATTTGCGCTTAGGCTCCTTACACTATGCACTACGTTTGTGTTTGTATCTGCAATGGCGGTTCTACTTTTCTAAATAAAATAAGTGTGTATTGGTGTGCAATCTCGGTGTTGTAAGTGGTGATAGCTAGTTTGTTGATTATGATTAGTGTTATGGTCCATCCTTGAATTCCGTACCTTTAACATATACATACTACAACCACCGCTTCATTTTTCATTCTATTCCATCCACACTTTTCTACATGCATTTCAAGTCACATGTTTCAAATCTCAATTGACATTCATGATTCCTCCCACCACTAGGATAGTTTGTATGCACCGCCTAACCCATGGTAATAGGCCTCTACTTGGTACCAAAAACGATGATGTTGTGCCATCTTATTGCTCACAAGTTACAACTCATTGCTTATTGCTCACATTGACGGTCCCTTGTCCACACTTGCATATGTAGGCTAGATCTTTGTGGTGACTATATAAGTATTGTGAAGGTGAAAGTAAGTGAACAATTATATAACATTTAAAAATTTTGAATCCGAAAATGACATTTGAAACCCCCAAAGTACCTTGATTTGTCCTATTAGTGTGGGTTACCATTTGGATTCACACATTGCTATGACATTCTACTGAGCGTATGATTTTTTTTACTCAAGCTAATTAGTATGCATATCAAAGAACATGATATAACTTTCTTCGTAAAAAAAGGATAATGTTAGTAAAAAGCTATAGCAACACGTAACTCCAAATGGTAACCCACATTAATAGGACAATTCGGTGTAGTTACCAAGTAGGGTCCAATTGAAATGAATCGACCCTCGACCTATACGGGGTTTGATCTTCCTTGAGCTACCCCATCCCATGAGAAGCTCCAACCACATAACAAAAGATGCTCCACGTTTTTTGTACGCACCATTAAAGAATGTTGGAAAACTTTCCATTTGTATTTTCTAGGTGTTTTTGTTTCTTGGAATCCGTGCACCATAAATAGTCCGCATTCCGCCATTTCAAAATTAACTTCCCCAAAGGTACAAAGTATTTTATCACATACAACGCCCTCCTTGATTCATGGGCTTGGAATAATGGGAAGCTTACGTTTTCCCCCTTGGGTTCCTTGTTCACGAGGCGTCCGCTCCTATTGAGTGGTCTTGAATCTTCAAGCCTTTGCCCCTTGGACTACTTACTACAAATAAGTTACATGAATGTTTGTTCTACAACAATCTCAATACCCACATGTTTGGTTTGTGACATATCATAACAAGTAAACATGGACATCATCTCCTCTTTCCAAGGATAAGCCTATTTATAGTGGCATTTTTCTAGCCATCGTCAATGTATCTCCCCGGTTCCCTTGATTCGACTTTCTAACAAGTACTGAGAGAATAATAATAATAATAATAAAAGCATGTCTATATAGTTTTAAATGGGTTGACTAGATGAGTTCACAAGATAATTTCAGGGTTTCATCTGGTCTAAATAAATATCCCAGGTTTTACAATAATAATCAACGATTTCATCTTCCCCCTTCCCCAATTCGCCCTCCGACTCAACAGGTGTTGTGAACATTCAACCCTTCCCCCACCCAAGTTGTGCAACTTTAACCACACGCAAATCCGCCGCCCCCATTATTTCACGACATCCAAACCGATGAAGATCCTTCGTCATTTACTTAAGGCATGATAAATCCCTTGATCTTATCGAACAACTTTGAATTTGTGTGCCCTTAGCTCGGGCTACGGTCACTAGGAGAGGGACCTTGCATGTTGGGACGCTCCCATGAACAAATGAATCAATGCTAGTTGATAATTATCTCGCCACAAAGCTCGACAAATACTCCACCTCAAATCTCTGATTGGCAATTAGACTCCCAAAACTGTCGGAGTCGGAGAGGACAAGAAGTTGCGATGAACAAGATTTTCCCACCTCCCACTTGCACATACGAAGATGCTTACATGTTTTTGCTCTTGTGTTTTGCTCTTGTGTGGCCACTCATAATCTTTGGTAAATAGCCGTCTGGATTCTTAAAACATGATTAGGGCCGCTTTACACATGGACCAAGAGCCATGACCATGGAAAAAGGTCATCTTCCATGGTCCGACTTCATGGTCCATTATGTAAACCAACCCTTAGTCTACCCACTATGCCCACCCCAATTTGGATGCCCTCCCACATATGCATACAGAGATGCTTCCGTATTTTGTGCACATTTAATATGAGATTACTCTCTTAATTGATATTAAAGTAAAATTGGACTAAGTCCAAGTTCAAAATTATAACATGATGAGTTCTTTCATAGGATCCTATGATAAGATCCTCCAATAGAATGTGTAGATAATATTATAGTTGTTGTTTTGTTTATATTTTTAGTATCCAACATATTTATTTATTTATACAAATTTAACATAAAAATGAGATGTTTCATATTTTCCATCATATTTTACTAGCATAATATTCAAGTAATCTCCCATAAAAGTTTGGTGAATTATCATAAGTGTATTGGTGGATCCATCAATAGAATTGAAGCCACCCAGTAGTCCAAATTTTGAAAATTCTTCCACATTTACTTGATTACATCATTATTTATGTTCTCCATTGCTTGAGGGTAAGATAATGATTTTTTTATAACATACAATTGTGATATTTAGTTACGTGGGTTATTGGGGTTGAAGTAATTTCTAATGAGGAAGGTTTAGGTTTTTGAAATGCCATTGTAATATGTATCCAATTTTACTACAAGGATCGTGTGGTCAAGTCATTGGCAAACCGATCAATTTTGAAGATGGAATGGTGCATATCACTGTTCCATTTCTATATTGTTACGTAGCATAATACAATGGGATGGAATTGGTGATGGCACCCCCCCCCACACACACACACATACAATGCAACAGTAATTTAGATAAGTTGGCATGCAATTACAATAATTGCGTGCATTAAATTCACCAACTTAAACAACCCCACCAATTAATACATTAATGTCTAGTACCTAGACATGTCACTACACAATGTGGGACCTACCTAGACATGCGCAATTGTGTTAGACTCGGGACCTCACCTCAAACAATTGGCGTAGCTCATGACACATGCACATGTTGAGGTTATTAACCAATTTAGTGATCATTTTACAGCAACCATACCTAAATTGAGGTATCAAGGGGGCTGCAAATTGAGATTTCAAACGCAATGAGGTGCAATAAGTTCTCTTATTAGTGTTAGCCATAATAATAATCCTATACGAACCTTCGTTTGTGGTCCTCAAGTGAGCTAAAAGTGGTTCACGACTGCGGGAACTATCTTTGAGTTGATTTGAGCTCCTCAAATGAGCTCAAATGTGGTTCTCTGTCGTGGGAATTCTTGTTTGAGCTGTATTTGAAGAGTTTGTGTGTATTCATAACATCCTTTTTCACATTCTTATAAATATGCCATGTAAGTAATTGTGTGATGTTATTCCATCACTACTTTTATATAGGTATTGACATGATTGACCTCACGGGAGGCCCCTAATTGGGGACCATGTAGTGAGGTTGCCTAGTTGTGCCATAAATCAAATGGACACGACATTAGCTTTGACCACTTTCTCCCCCTTTTGTTTGAAAATATTGTACCTCAGGGATGACCACATGTTCCTTGCAGTGATACAAAAATTTAGTTACATAGGTAGGATGTGTATAAGTTATGTAAATTGTAATTTCAGCCATATCTTTTGTGGTATCTACATAAACTCATCCACTAGGAAGGTGGAAACACATCGAACCGTCTTATAACGTTTTGACTATGGAAAACACATATCAATGACTCCAGGTTACTTAATCAGGCACCAAATTGGAAATGAATGAGCTTTCAACATGAAGGGGTTTTTCTTATGCTAGAGCTCCTTTTATTCACAATGAATGAGTTTACATGGACACCACGGCGATCCAGCCCTTACCTATGTAGCTTTTACCACCGAGACATATGTGGTTTGATTGTATAACTAGAGAATAATTCTAAAAGGAGCATATGAACCTTATGGCGGGACACCGGTGTCCCATAATACACCGGTTAAACCCTAAAGCCCACGTTGACATTAAAAATAGCGAGTCGCAGGCGATCAAAGCAACACTGAGATTATCTCGACGTCTTGTACACGCTTTGATGTTCGAGTTGGTTTCTATTTTCAATCACTTACAACCACAAACCCAATCATTAAGGAGGCTCTAATTTATTTGGGACACCGGTGTCCCGCCATAAGGTTCATATATAGGGGAAATAAACACACATATAGGGATATAATCCCAACACGTCATGGTATTCCGAAGTTGAATATACCCCTAAAGTTTCAATAGGCTAGGCCATTGTGGATCTCAAGCCATTGCATGGCTGTGTTTAATGTGTCATTTTTATACAATCCATGATATTGATTGCCATGTTGTACACCAAATACCATTGGAGATTATTCTAGGTCGATGACATTGAAGTTGTGGGTCAGCGTGTCATATTATTGTTAACCTAAGGGCGCACTTTACAACTAAGACGTACTATAAAATACGAGTAGCATTTCTAACTTGGAGCTTTTGGTTAATGTGAGGGTAGTTTTGGACTACAACCCATAACATTTCAAGTAGATGAAGAATCTGCATGGAATTCCACATGGCAAGTATGGGTAATTTTGGGTTGGGTTGTAGGGGATTTTTCCAAGACAACTCTTGAACATAGGTGGGGTGGAATGTGTGGCGGGCAAGGGGGGACAACCCATCACAATTTGTTAGAAATATATATTCTAATACCATTTATATTTACTTTGTAATGTGACTATTGGAGCTATAGCAAAAGGTTGCTTTATGTGTATCTATTGTGCTATGATTTTTCTTCTATGCAATACTTTTACTACACATTAATTTATTTTTTTCATGCAATAAGCTTATACTATATAGTGTACAAAGATGATTTTAATGATTCATGCCCCATAAATAGAGAATAAATAATACAAAATTGCTAAATTAACATATACAAACATCAATACAAAAAATTACAAACACTTTCTTTCTGTAGAGCCTCTGAGTGGCATTGAGAGCGGCACCGAGGCCGCGAGCGGAGAAGACTGGGAGTTGAGAGACTGGGAGCCCGAGTTAAAGTGACCAAGGACCGGCGAAGTGACCAAGGGCCGGCTCAGGACCCGGGAAGTGATGGATGACTGGGAACGTGACGGGAAGATGACTGGGAACGTGACAGGAACGTGACAGCTGATGGGAACGTGACAGATGATTGGGAACATGATAGGAACGTGAGGAGAACAAGCGCAAGTATGGAAGAATAGTGGAAACCAAGTAGGGACACCTAGTTAGTAAGTTACTTTTTGGATGAAGACAAAAGGACATGCCCAAGGGATGACCATCCCTGTGGATGGACGTAACTATTTCAAACCGTTTCTAAATGAATGCATGGATTTTTGGATGAACGGAGTATGCGGCACATCTAGGTAACTAGTTAATTGCACAAAATGAAGTCCATAAGAACATTTAATTATAGCACGTGGCATTTACTGTAAATAGATTTGCTGGACCCATTTTAGTAAATACGAACTTACAGTGCTAAAAATAGATAGACTGAACATTTGGTAATAGGGTAAAGAGGCATAACTGCCTAATTAAGAAACTAGTAGATCCTAGACACTATATAAGAAGGGGGACTTAGGGCACCTATCACACTTCATTTGCTACCGAACAACCAACGTGAAGTGTCAAGCTACCTTAGGATTAACTCTTGAAAGCTTTAGGAGGCCGGACGAGAAACCTTTGGAGACCAAAGGACTCGTAAACCTCAAAACAAATTAGGATTCTAAGCTAGGAAAGGACAAAATAATTCAAGGCCTAGGAAAGGCCAACAAAGTGAATTCCAAAGGGAATTGAGCAAAACTCTTAGGATTCACAAGATGTGGAAATTAGAAACAATTAGAGAAAATATACAAAGGATACCGGAAATTTATGTGGACTCAAAAAGAAACTTGAGGAACGGCCAAACCACTAGAAGGGCCAATCAAGTATAGTAAGATAGGGAAAATCCAACAAAAGATTGGCGGATGGGATTTTCACAAATACCTCCAACAAATTTATGAAACTTGGAAGAAGAAAAGTAGGATATACACCTACAAAAGGTTACTCAAGCACCGGCGGAATCGAAGACCGGCCTAAGTACCAAATGACGACATGAGCATAACCGGTGGACATCTAGGAGGAAACGCCAAGAAGATCTACATCACCATACTCAATTAAGATTTCAATTCATCAATCTAAGAGGATTGTAGATAGATAAGAATGTTACATGGAGAATACAGGGACATTGACATTTGTGATATTGAAGTATACAAATGAATGATGATGAGTAGTGATCAAAGACCTTGATAAAAGTGACATATACTTGATGAATGATTGAAATATGTAAAATTACATAATCAAGTACTTTCTAATGAAATTGCATTAGCGAAGGAGTATGCTTGAATTTCAAAAGACCTTAGCGCAACATTCTTGGAATTGGAATGGAATAAGAATGTTTTGCAAGTCATTCAAACCATGAAAGATATAGGAGTAAGTGGTATGGAACATAGGAATATATTCCATTCCATAACACTTAACCTTGACATTAGGATTTAGGGGAACATAAACTTGCAAACCTATGACATCTACTCCTTGAGAATTCAAAAGAGCATTAAAGGAACGTGTCACAAATCTAAGTGTCAATATACATGCAACCACCTTCATAGAAATGGAAACCTAGAGCAATCTAATTTTGGTGGGAGTAACTTCCATGTAAACCGGTTCAGCAGCGGGTTACACCGTCTAAGGCTGAGGGTTGAAGGTGACCTCCACACTTTCTTCTCTCCTCCATGATGCATTCTTGTATCCAAATGAAAAATATGAGGTGTTTTTTATGACCCATTTTGGGTTTACACTAAGGGCTTGTGACCTCCAAAGGAATTTGGACTATATTCCATGAACTTCTCTATCCTTTAATCCAAAAAGCGGGCTACCATGTCATTTAAGAGCCATAGTTAAATGCCTTAAGGGTATGTTTACACCAAAGGCATTACGTCACGGCTCCTAAATGACCATGGTACCCCTCATTTTGGATGAGACCATAGAAAAGTCCATGGATTGTATAGCCCAAAGTCTTTTGGAGGGCACAAGCCCTTAGTGTAAACCCAAGTTCATGCTGCAAATTCCATCATGCATGCCTTCAAGATTCGTCCCATAAGAATTCCATAGAATCCTGGCCAACATCATGCATACTTGCCATGTGAGATTCCATGTAGATTTTTCATACACTGGATTTTGTTGGGTTGTAGTCCAAAACTATCTTCATGTAAACCCAAAGTGGGGGCCCATGGCACTCTCAACCAATGAGAACCAAGAGCCATGGCCTAATGGCTTTTGTGTAAACATGCCCTTAGTGTAAAAATGCCCTTAGAATCAACAACATTGTCATTAGTCTCCAAACCAATTTATAAGACTAGGAATTATATTTAAAATTTACAAGATTCATAATCAATCGATATGTTTTCAAGTAATATTTAAAAAAAACAACAGGTGCTGGATCGGAATGGTGAAAATCAACATGTCATTGACCTAGTTAATTTATTTTTTCAAACAATATGTTTTTGTAAACAAAAAAGTTAGACCTAAGTTTCACATAACATTACACAACGACGTGGGCTCTCATAAAATATAACATTCAGATGTTGGGAGTTTAGCCTGAATTGAGTCTCCCGACGTAGATTTTTGAGCATCTCAATGTTATGTTATGAGGGCCCACGGAATGAGAGTTGAATGCTAAGTAATATGATGCAATACCACATGTCATTTATAATTATTAAGGTGTGCCTAATTCAATGTTTGGTCTTGAACAAACACTTGTACATGATTGGTGTATGGTTGGGTACGAATGTAAGAGCAGGCATGAAAAGGACACGTGTTGAAAACAAATTGGGCTATGAGCTTAGAATTTGTTAACCATTCTAGGACCCATAGCCAATATTTTGGGGGTGGGGATCATGTTATCATTTATTAACTCATAGGATCTTCACTTTGACAATGAATAGGATTTTCATTCAAGTTCCAAAAATTAAGTGAGCAATGTTGATGCATGGAAGATTTGAATTTGCTAATTGGCTCACATTGATTGCATGTAACTTCATATCGTACAAAAACAGGGTGTAGAGAGAAAAACGTCCGTTTAAGATCCACTTACTTTTAAGAAATTGATTAAGAATTCACGTGAATATGAAAAGAATACCATAACAAGTAAGTTGAGTGGACCTAAAATGGACACTTCAAGATTTGCACCCACTATTCTTAGGATTGGAAACACACATTCAATACAAGATGATTAGCAAATTCAAGGCAAGGCCATAGCCATTTGTTGCATAAATATTGGAGCTTATATGAATATTGTATTCATTGTCAAAGTGGATATTATTTTTCTTCTTGATGATCTCATAGCTCCCCCACCCCCAATTTTGTTGAACATTGAACCTATAACGGTGAACAAATCTTGAGCACATAGTCCAATCTCTTTGAGACACATGTACTTCTGATGTTTGTTCATAGATCCTCACCTAGCCACAAAATACTCATATATAGGTGTTTGATCAAGACAACCAACCAAATTAGCCCCCTTGCATTAGGTTAAGAGCTATTTGAAAAAATAAAATGAGTGACCATGTTTTGGTCACTAAGCCTTATACTATAAGCATAGAGAATATGAAGAAAAAAAGAGAGCCTAAACTAAATCCATTGTAATCCACGAGAGTTATCCGTAAAGTCTCTCAAAGAGGAATGAAACCGTGGATTTGATCCTTCTTTGAGAAAACTTCCTATTAAAAACGTGTGAACTTGTCACGTGTACTAGCACCAAGAGCAAGAGCGCCATAAGGAGGCAATAGAGACAACTCTCATGAGGAAGTTGTCTTCACAAACATGAAGAGGTTGCAAACAGGAAGGGAGAAGCGACATGGTGAAACCAGGGCACGACAAAGGAGCAAAGCGGGAGGGGGAACATGAAATTCCCGCCCCTCCAAAACCTTAGAGAACATCATTGGGAACATGGCTTAACCATGGGAACGGGGATGATGGCAATGGGAATGTAGACGAAGGCCATGGGGAACGTAGCTAAGGGCCACTTCACATACGAGACTGACAGCCTGTGACCATTACACTTCAAGCACTCTCATTGGTGGACAAGGCGGAGGCGGTCATGGTCACTTGGACTATTTTCAAAAACCACCTCTTGGAGGTAGGCCTAACACAAAACCGGGAGACCATGGCACTCCGAACACTGATAACCGTTGATTTATTCTATTTTATCATGTGTGAGGACCCACATGAATAGAAATTCATTGAAATATGTATTTGATTGAGGGACCGTTCACATATGACTTCACACTACACTTGAGGGTCCATGACCACACTACATGATTTTGGAGGTGTGTTGGGACGGGCTTTGGACACTTTCTCTTGGGCTCTCACAATTTCATGGTCACGGCTCTTGGCTCGTGTGTGTAGTGGCCCTAAAGACCACAGGAACACTGTGGAAGGCCATGGGAATGAACGACTAGGAGCTGCCATGAAGACCCTAGGTCTTAGAGGCCACAAAGACCCCAGGTCTTGAGAGACCCCGAAGAACCCCGGCTTTAAGAATTGTTTCAAGACCCCAGACTTGAACTCCAAGACTTAAAGAGGTAGACTTTAGAAGTAGTTAGAAGAAACTACTTAACTGCCTAATGTTAATGGAAAATAGATGTTACAATATGATTAGACTCTAATCTTAGAATAGTATATTTCTGATGTTACATATAGGAGACATAAACATAACCTACTTATATTTAGTAAAACAAAATTGTAGACAATTAGATTAATTCTAAATTTTAAAGACTACACAAAGGGGGGAACTTAGAGGCCATGTTACACTTCATTTGGACCTACAAGATCACACATGAATGTCTCCTTGATCCAAAGCTCTCCCCAATGATAGAAGACTTTACTTGGAAGTCGGAAATGTTCCCTTGCTACCTTGGAATGGATACTTGAAGCTTTCAACTCAAGGACTTGAGAACTTGTGCATTTGAGAACGGAATCTTGAGAATGTGAGAACTTGGATATTTGGGAACTTGAGAACTGGGACCCTTGAGAACTCGAAACTTGGACACTTGAAGGATATTGGAAATCGAAATATTTTGGGACTTGTGATAATTGTGAAGAAAATTGGAAATTGAGATACCTTTGAGAGATAGATAGATAGAAACTCCGGTCCCTTTTTAGCAAGGGGCCGGCGTGAATAAAGTGTCTGTTCATAATGCCAATGACCCGATGCCCACCGGACAAGGGGACATTGGGACAATACTACTCTCCCCTTTCGAGGATGGACACTATAGTGACTATACTAGTTCCTTTGAGACTTGAGACAAATGTGACAGACTTTAGAATTTGAGACACTTGGAAACGTGAGGCAATTGTGAAGCGTTTTTGGAGGCAGTTAAGGACACATTGAGACCGGAAAGAAATTAAGATTCAACGCCAAATTAAAATTTGAAGTCTACCATGCAAGAACTTGAGAAATAAAGCAAAAAGAGAATTTGAATTGTTACTTCGGGTGTGCACTTGTAAGAATCTTTTTTTTATCTAGAAAGGTACTTGAAGAATAATCGATCAAACCGGGTCGATTTCAAGGAAAGGTACTTTAAACATAAAAGAAAAATTGATCACATGGATCACTTAAACGAGATCTCGCAAGGAATTGATCGATCGGATCACTTTAGAAGAAACAATTCGAAGAGTTGATAAACCGGATCAAATAAGTAACTCACGAATTCGTGATCCAAATCACGGATGTCCAAATATGAATCGAGTCGATCACAATTACTTGAGATATTTAAATCATGAGGCACGGGCACCTTAATTGGTTACCAAGATATGTGGCACCTTCACATAAGAAATTGAGAAGACAAGGCTAGATTAAATACCGTGATCAAGACACATAGATTTGAGTACATGTCATTAAAGGCATGATTAAGGTAGAAATACCATAACCCATGAAAATAAGGTGATTCGCATTGAAGATATGGTCTGACAATCATGAGATAATTTTCCAAGATAGACGAGAAGGATTCATGAAGAATGCAAGTTGTTTCATATTTTTTTGCCCTGTACAAAAAATTCTACAATTTTTCAAAGTGGAAAGTTATCAAACTCCCTACTTGTTCACTAGATTCTCCCTACACCGAACATGGTCATCCGCATTTCCATACAAAACATCACCTAAATCGGTTACCTCATTAGTACATTAAAACTTGACTCCCATTGGCTACACTAAGTGTACACGCATTAAAGTTGGCGCCTCGCCATGATCGGTTTCAGAAATGGCACTTCACTATTCTGATGGCACTCTACTGCACGGGTAGAGGGTGGTTAACCGGTTTGGGTATTTCTACCTTATAAAGGGTTGAATTGGTATGGGCAAAGATCACGGGGATTTTTGAGCAGGGTAGGGCCAACAGGCTCAAATTCACATTAGATTGCCCGACGTTGGTTTTTCTTTTCTTTTCTAGACAAAGATCATCATGCGAAAGGAGGTCAAGGGATTAATTATGTAGAGGCGTCAAGTGGCAAATCTCTCGCCATGTCACACTTGAGTTTTCTTACCTAAGATTTCACCTCACAAATGACAACATTCTTATCAAGGAAAATGAAATATTACTAAATAAAGATGTATACCTTCAATCACAAAAGGGACAAGATTAATTAGGGAATCTTGAATATATGAATCTAGGGACTAAAACAAAAGTAGTAAATGTGACCTAGTACATGCAAGTTAGGAGTTAGACATAAACACTCATATTGAATATATCATGTGAAAATTGGAGGCCTTGAGAAATAAAAACTTAAGACACTCAATCTTGGCATTAGGATGTTAGGGGAACGTAACTTTGTAACTCTTGAGCATCTAAATCCATACGGATTTCAAGCAGGTTTCTAAAGGATCTTGGTAGCTAAATGGGAATCGGATTGAGGTTTTATAAAGCAAGTTGTAGGAATTTACATAGGAGTTCAAAGTACAGTTGGAAGATATCATAAGAATTGAAGGCATCAAAGTTTTATGCGAACCTAATATCATGAGTTATAAGATTTGGGTTAAAGGTTAGTAGCAGGTTACACCATCTAAAGCTGAGGGAACCTACTGACTAGAAAGGCGATCTCAACAGCGTGCATCTGAGCCCATTTTGAAAGCTAGGAGAAACTTTTGGGACCTCTTTTTCCACCTTTCAAACTTTGAGAGAATTTTAAGATCTAAAATAGGGTATTCACATGGGACATGTTGTCCTCAATTATGGATCGGCCTACGCAAGGCTAGCTTGGTCCACCCACCCTAATAGGATAAGGTAGAACATTGGATTTTGATAGCCTGACACCACTCCTTGTGTATGGTATTTTTAGCATTAAGAAACTTAGGTGACCTTGTATTAATTCTCATAAACACTCGTGATTTTGTGGCTAAGCCCATGGTTTTATTTGCTTTAGTTTACGAATAACTCTACTATCCAATTCTTGGACCAATGCTAGTTGATGATTAGTGTAACGTGTCTTGGTTGCAACGTACGTGGCTTTGATGCAATTATGGCAACTCGTGAGTTGAAATCTCCAAAGCACAATATTTCTAATGTTTTCTTTTTCTTCCCCTTCCCCAAATATTTTTACTAATTTGTTCAATGGGTGACATAGCTAGGACATATTTACTACCAATATACTTGTGGATGAATATAGTACTCTCTTCGAGTGATGCCATGAAATAGGAATCTTACTATGATGGTGAGCACCACCTTGGCTACTATAAAATAAAATGATAAAACATCCATTGCTTAGGGCCACTTCACACATGAGCCAAGAGCCATGACCATGAAATTATGGAGCCCAAAAGAAAGTGTCCAAAGGCCGTCCCAACACACCTCCAAAATCATGTAGTGTGGTCACGGATCCTCAAGTGTAGTGTGAAGCCATACATGACCGGGCCCTCAACCAAATGATATTTCAATAAATTTCTATTCACGCGGGCCCTCGCGCATGGTAAAATAGGCTAAATTGATGGTTGTGAGCATTCGGAGTGCCATGGTCTCTTGGTTTTGTGTTAGGCCTACCTCCAAGAGGTGGTTTTTGAAAATAGTCCAAGTGACCGTGAAACATGATCCATTCAAAGCCATGTAGGACTCCATGTAGACTTTACATCCATCTTACAGTCACTTACTCCGTTGGTCCCTCAAGCGTAGTGTGAAGCGAACTTGGACCGGCTCCGCCTTCCCACCAATGAGAGTGCTTGAAGTGCAACGGTCACGGGCTTTCAGTCTCGTGTGTGAAGTGGCCGTAAGGTATATTTTATGTAGTTCCGTCTATTGAGGAATTGGGTTGCATGATAGATTGGGTAAATATCAATGATTGGTCTTGGGAATTGGTGTAGATGTGTGGACCATACCATATCTAGGTTAGGTCATATTTGGTGAAGAATTCATGATAAATTGGAATAGCATATTAATGAGTCCGTCCCTTGAAAGCCGTTTGTGTTTATTCACATCATTGTTGTAGCCAAAGTGATGATCACCATCACAAGAATTTTCTTATTCCATGAAATCACTTGGATAGAATGTGACATTCATTCTAAATATACTAATAATGATGATGATAATAAATTTTGGACAACTTCATCCATTTTGAAGTTAAAATTTTGGAAAATAAGATGACCTTTTGGACAAATTAGTATATTTTGAGATTTGAGATAGATAATTTGAAGAAAAAAATTGTCAAATAAAATAAAATACATTGTTCGAAAAGGAGACACTAACCTATAATGCTACTTGGCAAAGTCTGATACACTATAAGACAAACATGCTCACATTCACATCAATATGTAGACGGAGAGAGGGAATTATTGTATATGAGCGACATAAAGCCATGAAATAGTATGCAACCCGGAGGTTGCTGTTTTCAATTGACATGATGCTGGAATCAGCTTCAAAGACCCTGAATTAATGTACTCCAGATCAGTTGAGATGAATCGGCAACAAACCTATAGGGGATCAAGGTTTTTATGTTGGATGAATGAGGGGTACGCTCGTACACAATAGTTCCCTCACTCTAGTAAAGTTTTTATTTTCTTTCTTTGTTACAAGAGTTTACAAAATGCACCACATATTGGTAAAAGTAGGGTACATAACACTGCTTGGGGAGAACCGGCGGTTAGTTACAGATGAACCGGTGGAGTTTGAGAAATAACTGGTTGAATTTCGAGACTTCAGGAGAATTACTGATCATTTTAGAAGAATCTATAGAATATGCCTCAAATGAATGAAAGCCAAACCGGAAGATGTCAAACCGGCTGGATTTAGAATCACTAGGATCTTGACCAACTATGCCCAAACACTTTCCGGGCACTGTTGTGAAAGCACAAAAAAGATTGTTATTTGTGAAAGGAGAAGCCATTAACTAAAATTTCAAAAACCAGTGCGCTAGAATAAGCACATTATTTTGAGTTCAGTTTGTAAATGACACATGCCCTTTCAAATGGTAAGTCACAAAATTATCACCTCAATGCTCACAAGGATTTTTTTCTTCATATCTTTAACTTCCAAGTTAATCACATACTTTATTAACAATTTCACTTTGGGGAAAAAATCCCATTCAATTGCTTATGTAATAAGTGGAAGTGAGCATATATATATATATAGATATATGGACTTTTAGACCTTGAAGTGGAGGTGCATTAAATATGGATTTGTGGACAAGAGGCGGCCTTCAAGAATGCAATAACTTTTTCTCGAAGTTAGGTGACGCGGGCAATGTTTTTAGTCGAAGTCAAGAAAGGAAGAAAATCTTGGGTCGTCCAAGGACTGTGGGTCATGGGGCCCGTGCCCCAAAAGCTCGATGAGGATGCTTTAGTGTCTTGCATTTTCAAGGGCCCTTAGATTTTCATGGTCATGGCTCATGCTTTGTATAACATGTCCGTGAGTATATCTTCCCCATTTACCATAGTCGAAAAGTAGGTGGTGTGAAATTCAAGACCAAGCATTTGGTACACACTAATTGTAACCAATGCCCAACATATTATATTTGTTGACCCACTTAGTGCGTGTTATTATTTGGAATTACATAGTGCAATAATATTTCACTTTGGAGTTCAATCTTTACTAACGAAAACTCAATAGGTTGTTTGGACACTATAGAACATAAATAACTTTGCTTGCTAAAATATGACGTTCTCATTAGATTGTTATAGCACCATGTAACTCCAAATAGTAACATGCCACTAATTGAGATAATTAAAACGTCTAAGCCTACGGTCATGCACGATTGGTGGAATCACATGTTCACTAAGCACTTTCAGTTACAGAACTTAATGCCATCCAAGATAAGCATATCCTCCATCTAGTGAAGTTCAACCATTAGAGCATCCCACCAGACCGGGCATGGGGCATGCCAACGCCATAAATGGGGCATCCCGGGTTCTTAGGTGGCGGTACTAGCATAAAGTGAGCCCCACTAGTGGTCGGCCCCCCATAATTTAGAACCGGCCTGGGTATTGTCAAAACCTTCCCCTGCCATAAATGGTTCATATAGCGGCCCTCCTCCAGCCCGCCAAGAGATTATTTTAATAACATATACTCCGATATCCTCCTTTATCCTGTGTCAAATAATAGGTATTGTTGTCTTATTGATTGCTTCTTAATTATGGCGGGGGTATGCCTAGGCTTTGGTGGGCTTTGACTCAAGATGAGCTGCCCTGCCCAAGATGGAGGGCTCCCCAAAGGTATAAAATATTATATACTCTATTTGGCATGTGCCCGGTCTGGTGGGGATGCTCGTAGGTCAACAGAGCATGCTTATATAGCAATGCCTAGAAAGTGTTTGGGCATAGTCGGTCAAGATCATAGTGATTCTAAATCCAACCGGTTACATGTTAACATCTTCCGGTTTTGCTTTCATTCATTTGAGGCATATGCCATAGATTCCTCTAAAATGATCAGTCATTCTCCGGAAGTCTCCAACTTCAACCGGTTATTTCTCAAACTCAACCGGTTCATCTGTAACTAACCGCCGGTTCTTCCCGGACATAGTTCACAACATGATATGAAACATGGGTCTTAATTGCAAATTATGACCCTGATTATTGTCATCATTGTGTGTGTGTTGGGGTGAGGAAGGGGACTACACTAAATATCGTATCTATCGTCATATGGTATTTTATGCCACTTTGGTAACTTCCTCTAATGACACTTCTTGTGAATAAGTTTACAAGTTTGTCATCCCAACTTAAATTTCCTAGTTAAATACTCACAATCTTGGTATATTCAACATTTTAATGTTTCTATAATGAAGCATTGTTGTGGATGGTTGAAATTTGGATGAAATTTCACTTAGTAAGTGACAATAATTATGACATTGTAATTCTATGATGCCCAAAGCTTTTGTTTACAAGGAATGGCAAATGACGTTAGGTTTACATTTAGTGTTAGTAACACTACACGGGCGGTTACAATTAGTATTGAGCAAGACAAATAGAAATTGGCGATACTAATTACAACATTTAGTGTGGTGTTACAATAATATGGGTGATGCGCTCCCTATCTTGACTTATCCTTTACGTATGAATAAGTACTCTGAAGGATACATTGGACAAAGCAAGTCACGTATATGACAATGCTTGACTTTGAGGGAAGGGTTGTAGATGGTAATGCGCACCCGTTACAGATCCGGTGTGTCCACATCTGTGAGAGGTAGTAAGAATCAGCGAAAGCAACTACTAGGACTAACGCCACTAAAAGGCAGAGCGGGTTGCAGTATTAGCCTTTAAAGGCTTGATTGAAGTTTTGGCCTATGTCAGTCATAATTGTTGTGCCCTACCATGCCAAGTGGACTGTGCTTGTTTTGTTGTTATAAGATTGTCATTATAGGCGTAATATGTTATTATACTTCTACCTTAGTTGATTTATCAGGTTTCATATTAGGAAACAAATCAACACTTGTTTTCAAGATTAACAAATAGTGATATGGACCCCAAAAAATTCAAATATTTGATAGTTTGCTTATAATCTTGGGTCCCACTAGATATTATAGGTAGTGCACTTCACCATGTATGAAATAAACACATTCCGAAATGATTCACTAAGTTCCATCTCATGGAATGCAATATTGATTTCACAAACACATGGAGATAAATATGTTGTGGGTCTCCTCTTTAAAGCATATGTGCATATCCAAAATTTTCATGTATAGTAATGACAATGGTTATTTCAAACACATATTTAATCATCGCCTCGACTGTAATGCATAGTTGAACAAACATACATAAGACATATACTGATACCAACCCTAATTTAAAAGCAAAAAAAAAACACACACACACACACACACACACAATCAAATTGTGAAATCCTAACAATAAATTTGAATGTTGTAATCACTAGAAACAATCCCTGAAAGCCACGAAATCGGGGTGAAACCGCCAATGACCTGCTGAATGTGTCCATATGTGGATGAAAACATGATTTATAACATCGATAAGTGGTGGCTTCATCACGCTAATGTTTGTTGCAATTTCGAATTTCTTACAAAATTTGAAAAAGAAGAAGAAGGAGCACCGTCTCAAGAAACCACCGTACCTCAAGTTAGCACGTGACCTATTTCCAATACACATGTAGTCTAGTAGAGCTAACTTATTGACAAAATCTTGACCACTTCAAAGCCTTCAAGAGCTTCGATCTTGCCTATATTAGTCTAAGATAGGAAAATTGAAAACGGTGAATGACTGTTATCAGTGCACTAGACTAGGAGTAGCATGATTTTCTTGTGAATCCAAAATGGCTAGTTGTAAAAGTGGTGGTTTCGAAAAGGATGCAGTGTAGGTGGGATGCACTGATCATCCGGATAGGTGTTATTTCACACCACTTGCGATCACTTTTGGGTGCCATTTGTATGCAAAGTAGGATATATTGATGCTCAAATTAGGGAGACTCTACTATACAAGTAGTAGGTTTTACTTACTCGACTCTTTGGGAAAATGTAACTGATTACTTACATGGAATAAAATTATGAAACGACTTGCATTCCTCATCATTTCCTCTACTCCGTCTCTGGAAAAACATTGCACAAATTTCAAGCCCCTCTTTTTAGCCGAATCAGCTTATTTTCATCGTTTTCCGTATTTCTACCTTATACAGGTCTCTTTGCCGCTTGAGCTAACTTGGTCCTTGTGCTCATGGTTGGGCTAGCGTTTTAAAATTGACAACTGCATCTAAATTTAAACTATAAACCCCCAACAACAGGCAGGGCTAGGGCTAGACCTAGACGCCCACCTCTTTGAGCTGGGAGAGTGAGAAGGAACGGGCGGACGTAAATTTTCCCCGCCCGAACTTCAAGAGGAGGGGTCTCTGCCAGAATCAGGGCCAGGGCTCAGGACCCGCAACTCTCGGGCAGCCCCGCAAATATGTCACTAGAGTGAGATGTCCACCTCTTTGAGTTCGGTCCCTATCACTGTTACCCTAGGTGAAAACACATCTAATTCTATTATAGAGTATATACTCTATTATATCTTACATCTATTCATATTATATGTTTTTGTTCTTGAAAATTTGAGTCACCTCTGATATCAAATGCCTTAAATAAGCATAGAAAAAGACTCACTTGAGATGAATAAACCACAAACCTTTGGGGATCATTTGTTTTACTGAACAACCTTTACCTTGGTAATAGTGGTGGGGCTCAGCTAAAAGGACAAATTAGAATGTACAAGTAAACCTCTCATTCATTTGACACAAAAGCCCTAAAATAAATGCAACCCGGTTATTACTATTTGAAAGTTGATTTGACATGATAATTAGTCCACTCAAGGTCATTTGAGGTGAATCGGCAACAACGGTATAAGGTATTGAGGTCTTAAGGCAACAATTTTATATTTTTTTGCTATTTGAAGTAGGCGAAATACCTTCAATGAACTCCCATAGCTTAGCAATCTACCTAAAATTTTAGAAAATAATAGATTCATATGTAACCTACAAAAAATTCACAAAGTCGTTTTAGAAAAAATAAGGCTTTTGTCCTCTACTAGGGGGGGGGGTCCATTGATGTTGAATTGCTAAGGATAATCAACACAAATGCAACCTTATTGAGGGTGAGAGTCTTCTATGAAATGAAGGTGTTGTGAGTCCTCTTTTTGTGGATCACTTCTTACACCGCCACATTGAGTGGATAGGTCCCCCGATAGCCATTGTGATTGCCCAAAGTTGGTGCTCTTTTAAAAGTGTTCTTGCATCCTTCTTATACCCACTTGTTGATGGCTTAAGGATAAAGAAGAGGTGTTGCCAAAAGAAAGATGTAACTTCAAGACCTCAATGCCTGAAGGGTCATGTTTTATGTTGGATGGGTGAGAGGTATGCTTGTATATGATAATTCCCTTGGTGGACGTTAACCTCCCCTACACAAACTTTTAGCGGGAGGGGTCTTTGACAAGATCATGACTGGGACTTTCAACTTGTGACCCTTGGGCAACCCCCAAAAATAAAATTTAAGCCCGCCTGAAAATTGTTGCATGTCCTACCCGACTTCAAAAAATAATTGCCCTTGCATTCTTGAAAACCATCTTCTTCACAAAACCCATATTGAGTGCACCTCACCTCAAGGCCCAAAACCCTATATATATATATATATATATATATATGTTCACTTCCACTTAGTAAATAAGAAATTGACTAAAATTTCATTCCTGAGGTGAAACCGTCAATAAAGCATGTGATTAACTTGAAAGTTAAGAACATTATAAAATCCTCATTAGCATCCAGGTTATAGTTTTTTGTGGCTTACCATTTGAAAGGGCTTTTGTCATTCTAAATTTAGCATATTCATTTAATCATATTTTTATTAATGCCTTCTCCTTTCACAAGTATTCATACACAATCAAACTAATTAAGTGTAATTGAGTGCAAGGCCTAATTTTCTACAAGTATTCATACACATTTGAACTAATTAAGCCTAATCAAGTGCAAGTAAGCGCATTTAACCTAATTAAGCGTGATGAAGCCTAAACAGGTGTAATGAAGCACATCAATTTTCATATATAAATTATAATAATAAACATCTAATTTCTCTCAATCATTTCAATTTTGTTTAGTTAGTTTGATCATGTATGAATACTTGTAAAAGGAGAATGCATTAATAATCATATTATAGAATGTGTTTTTCTAAAATTATCACATTATTTAAGTTCAAAGTTAAAATGGCAATAGCCCTTTCAAATGGTAACTTGCAAAAACTATAACCTCAAAGCTAATGAAGATTTTTGCATATTTGAATATGCTAAATATGTAGAGGCATGGAGGTCATATTCCGTGACCTCATACTAAACGTTCATTATGATTTGAAGACTTAATTTGGAGTTGGTTTCCAAAAGAGAGTTTATGAATGATGTTTTTAACATTAGGTATATCTATGTGGTTTGAATAAACAATATTGTCAATGATCGTCATTTATATCTAACAAAGATATAATTCAGTTGAACTATAGTTTGATTGATTCCAAGTACGAGCTCTGTAAAATGCTAGATGATGGATTCTTACAAACTCTTAATCTTCACGATGTCATCGAAATTCCCATTTCATGAATTATATAACATAGAAAATTGAAGGGACATTGAGGTAGGTGGTCCTCAAACAAACAATGGCCTTGAATTAGCATACATGTACATATCAAAGCCTAAAATGCCCATGCCAACTTACAACATGTACAACTTATCAATACATACCCATGTCAACCCTTCAAGTTACCGCAAATTTACAAGGGACATTTAAACAAAATAAGCTTCCACGTGGCCTCATTATCATCATTTTAGACATGCCAAAGGAGCTCAGTGGCTTAAGTGACCAGGTATTGTCACATTGGTTCCCAACGAGGAAGAGTTCCCATGCAAGTGCGGGCAGGAAGACCGGGCAATGAAGGAGGCATGGGAAGGGCGGGGGCCCAACCGAATGAAGATGTGATCTAGCCCGGGGCGTACAATGTGTGATCATGCTTTCAAAAGTAGACCTTGAACACTTCAAAAGTTATTAACTTACTTAAGGGTGAAATATGGCCAAATTGAATTGCTATTGTTTGTAGTCACTGTCCGGGGAGATTCTTGGGCATAACAGGTCAAGATCCTAGTGTTCCCAAGTGCAACTGGTTACATGTTGTTCTTCAGGTGTTTTCTTTGTTCATTCGAGGTATATCCCCATAGATTCCTCTAAAATGATGGGTTAATTTTCCTGAAGTCTTGAACTTCAGCCAGTTATGCCTCAAACTCAACAGAATTGTCTGTAACTAGCGGTCGGTTCTCCCTGTTCACGGCTCGTAATGCAAAAGCTATTCAACTCTAGAAATAGCACGCTCAACTCCCCCCAAATTCATCGTTCGGATTTGCGGATGTGTTCATGTGATTCTTGTTTTGGTCATCACGCCCTAGTTATCTTTATCTACTATGAAATAAGCCCTACTATTAATGAAACAATAAAGGGCCATCCACTTACCTTATTTGGATGCTTTCTTCTGCATCCAATGTCCATTTGAGCCTGAGCCACCTGGAGCATAAAACTTAGGTCTTTGCCAGTTAAATTATTGAATCCAAGTGGCTATGGAGTGTCCATTGTCTCAATTCCTGTCAACTGAATCTTCAGTTTAGTTTCTTGCACCTTTCTATTCCTCAGAAACCATCACACGGGGATCAGCAGGGGAAATTCTCTCAGAATGTCTCCTCGATTGAATTTTTGGTTCAGTTTCTGACCGTCTTGCTCACTCTTTTACTCTGCTGGACTTCCAAGCTCCTCTCTCTCTCGCGTGATCTGGACATGGATGTTCTCCAACTCTTGTTTTGTTTCCTGTTCAGACAATCTTGAAAATTCTATTTGATCGGGTGGATTCAGCGTGTCGACCATGCATATCAAGCGTCCTAATGATGTCGTCATCATAGAGTTTTGCTCAGGAACCATGATATTCGTTTCGTCTGGATGCTTCTCGCAAATTCATCACAAGGTTAGGCAAACCAACTCAAGCGGTCTCTTCTGGGTTGTTTACATTAGCGTTTGATTTTTGCTATAGACGCGCGAACTTCTGTTTCTCTACCTGGAAATAGTCCTCGGGGTTATGTTGGAATTAAAATGAGCTCGAGATGAATCTTCTCGCCAGTTCAATTGATGAGAGGTTATTTAAGTTGCTGTAGAGGACGTCTGGTTGGGAAGCATGTATGGTAGCTTTATGTGGCCTCCACATTGTGATCAGTCGCTAATGACCCTTTTGTCCTATGACAACATGGGATTCTCCGGATGAGCCATGTGACTTAATTTATTTTCGCCGACTTTGAGGTTTACTTAAGGACATCACTCCGACATCGCCGATTAGGACAGACTCTCAGCAGTTTGAGTGGTCTTGAGAGCGTCTTCATTTTGTGGTCTTTTGATCCATTATACTGCAACTCTCTTGGATGTGTTGGGAATTTTGTTCTGATCGGAGGCCTCAGAGAAGGCCTTGCAGACTTTCCTTTTTGCAGACAAGTTTCTTTAAGTCGAGTAATAGACAACAATTTGACGATGTCGGAGAGTCTTCATTTGTCAATTGCGTGCACAAGTTCTTGCAGAGTCATATTTCTAGTTAGTAGCTGTTGGAGCTTCTTACTATCTCTTTCTGTTTTATAACCATCTAGACCGGCAAAAGTGAGGAAGAGTTAACAGAGGAATGAGCTTGCACAAAATCGAAGACAAATGATTAGCGATAAACCTAGGGGTTTCTGACTACCTTCAGAGCGAGTGAGCATAATTTTCTTTTCCTGATTGCCAATATCTGCGTGCAGGGATTTTTCAGAGAGGCGAGTTACTGCGACGGACGACCAATGCTGTCACCAGCAACAACAAATGAGAAGAGCTGAACAGATTTTTTCCTTGTACTTTCTCTGCAATTTCCTTTCTTATAGGTATGTTCTCCTTGACTAAGGCATATATGATCTCTACAATTCGAGTGATCATGAGAATACCTTGTTTTTCTTAACCTTCTTGTCAGAAATACACTCGGCTGGGAGGTTGGAAGTGTTCCAGAACTTGCTCTGATTGTCACGCATCAGATTAAGGCTTCGTAAAGTTTCTTGTTTCTTGTAAGTCGAGACAAAGACACCACTTGCTTTAGGACTGTCTCAACCGAATTGCTCAGTATCTAAGTTCCCTTGGGAGAACTGAGGGGATCTAAGGTAGCTCAACGCAACACCAACACCGAACCTACGACCACCCAAATGAATGAGAAGGCTGATCTTAGAACGCAAAACTAGGACCTCCAGAAATCTCTCATTCGTTGACACTCTCTCATATATGAGAGATCTTTGGACATCCTAGATTTGTGTTAAAAAAATCCCCATCAGCGTTACTAGAACAAGTACTTGTTATAAAAGGTGTCATTGCACAAAGGAGAGGAAGGGGAAATGTCTTTGTCCCTAAGCCATGCTCCATAAACCCTCCCCGGTTTTACATTTGAGTTTGCGGCTTTGATAAAGGGTGAAGAGAAACGAGGAGGGGAAAAATCTAGAGTCTTGAACTTTGGTATCGAGAAGGGAGTAGCCACTGATTTTTCCTAGTGGTCTTAATATTCATGGTGAACAGAATGATCCGTCAGAGCGGGTGAGCTACAGCTACGGCACCAGCAACATCCTCGGAGGAAGCAACCTACTTCCATCCGTTTGCTTCCGCAACCTCGTTTCTTGTAGGTATCTCTTCTCCTTGACTTGGACACACAAGCTTACACCTAAAAAGGTTTGTTGTATAGTTTTCTGTGTGGTTACCACAATTACGTACCTTTCTCTTTAAAGGAAGTTGATATTTTCTTATGAAAATTCTTGAAATCTCTAGCCTGGAATAGCACTTCAACTTTTCTGTCAGTTTTATTTTCTTCGTTACTTTCCCTTTGAGATAAAGGACACGTGAAACTTCCTTCCTTTGTCACCCCTCTCCCTTGATGGGGGGCGCTCTGATGCTTTTGTGCTAGAGTGGTTTGAAATAACTACTTTGACTACATGTTTGAGGCAAACAACTTGGAATGCGTGGTCCGGATTGCGTCTGCTAAAACGTTCATCTGCTCGGGATTGTCAGCTATTTTGGCAGTTAAACTGTTATTTCCGGTGCTTCAAGGTTCAAATAATAACTGGAGTCTTGCCATACGTGACAATAACTCGTCCTTCTATACTGATTTGGTGTAGGTGTCCAACAAGGCTTGAGAAGTTCGAGGAGCACTCTTTGTAATGCTATGGATATGTCTGGTTGGACCAACCATGCTGCCCTGTCTCCTGCGTACATAGTATATTGTGCTCCTTTGGTAATCAAATCCCAATGGCATGACCACTGCGTCTTTTCAAAGCTTTGAAAGACACTGTAACGTGGATATTACACTAATTTTAAATGTTCACAGTATATTCTTGGTTTGACATGTGATAGTGATCCACACGGATTTAGGTCATAATATCTCTAAAAGTTAAGGCAATGGGCATACTAAGACCACAATATTACAGTGTGAAAATGTAGATCTTTTAATATTGCAATTTATCCATATACAATGTATAAATCTGTCACATAGTACCATGGTGTTAAAAAACCATATCTTACAGACAAAAGAACTTATATTTAAATCGAATCGACTCTCATAAACTAGTGTCACTCAACAATAAGTCGATATTATTTCTAGGTCAAATGAGTTACATGATATAGCACATCTGACAATTTGCAGTTGACTTTCAGTGATTTGTCTAGTGAGACTAAACTAATATGGTGGGAGATTTGAGCATCTTGTTTATCTTGGTGATTGATTTCTACGAATTATCCTAGTGCAGTCGGAGTCGTCAAACAAGAAGAATGAAGCATCTCAACAGATACTCAAGTAGATCAAAAAATTGAACTTGAATAAAAACCAAACCTACCTGAAGCTATTCTACCCTACTTTGTAAAAAGTTCAAAGCTTATTTGAAGGCATTTAACACTTATGTTTGTAACCCAAATTCTTAGTCAAGTGATAAACATTATATTCTTGCTACAAACAATAGTTTCTTGATTTTCATTGCTTTCAGCTCCATGCCTTTGAGTAAGTAGAATCAGGGTGCCACCAGTTTAGAAAGTGAGAGCTCAATTGTTAATATTATGACAATTTTCTTAATTTCCTAATGAAGGCAGTCTATTAACTCCTTCGTGATTGTTGTTTTGTGACATGGTTTAATCGGAGCAGAGGACGTAAAACTGAACGTCAAGATCATCAGATTTCAAGTATTAATTCTGTTGAAACAACTATTGAGCTGAGTCTGCTTTTTGCAGTGGCAGTGGCGGTTCTTTTACAATGACTTCCCGAAGTATCAGTGTTTCAAATATAGATTCCCCACATCGTGATGTTCCAAACATGGATTTCCTAGATATTGATATCATCTCAGAGAAGGAATGGAAGGAGAAGTTTGCAGATACTACACATATATACGATTACAAACGGTTCCTGACATGGGCTAAGAAATGGCGGAGTCCCGGAAGGTTGCGAAGGTTTCTTTCGAAAGGGAATATGTCGGAGTGGACTCTACACAAAGCTGCCAGACTTGGCGCACATGATGTGATTGGTTTTCTTCTGGAAATGGGCAGAGTAGATATCAACAAGACTGATGACAACAAGAAGACTGCACTTCACCACGCTGCTTGGGAAGGTCATTTGGACATTGTCAATGCGCTTTTGGATGTTAAAGACATAAATGTGAGTCTTGGCGATATGAGGGGAAACACTCCGCTTCATGAGGCTGCATTTAAGGGGCATGTCACAATTGTTGGCAAGCTCTTAGCAATCTCCAACGTGGATGTGAACATCACCAATGACCGGAAAGACACTGCACTCCATCTGGGGGCAAGGAAAGGCCATGACAGGATAGTTGACGCACTCTTAAAAGTACCGAATGTGGAGGTTCATGTGCAGAATAACCTTGGCAATACTCCATTGCATGAATCTGCAAGGCTTGGTCACGGGGTGATTGTAAAGATGATCCTAGCAACATCAAGAGTGGATGTTAATACCAAAAACAGCGACAAATCATCGGCTCTCCACCTTGCCACTGCTGGTAGTCATGAGGATGTGGTGGATTTGCTCCTAAAAGAACCAACTGTGGACCCTTCTTTGCAGGACCATCGTGGCGACACTCCCCTCCACATTGCTGCATGGAATGGTAATGAGATCATTTTCGACAAGCTCTTGGACGCAATGCCAACAGCTGATGTAAACAAATGCAATAATATGAAGAACACTGCGCTACATTATGCGGTGTATACACATAAATTGAATGTGGTTGACAAGCTGTTGAAGGTGGAAAATGTGGATCCATGTGTGAAGGGGGGAATGCGTGACAACACTCCACTTCACATTGCTGCAATGGTGGGTGACATTGTCATCGTTGAGAAACTTTTAGCAACAGGGAAGGTGGATGTGAATGCAACAAACTCGTATCAGCACACCACACTCCACTTTGCTACGTACTCGGGTCGTTTCAATGTGGTTGAAGTGCTGTTGGCAATACCAAATCTAGATCCTTGTGTGCGGGATAAGGATGGTGATACTCCACTTCACGAAGCTGCAAGGTATGGCCATGGAGGTCTTGTTGACAGGTTCATGGCAATGCCATCCGTGGATGTGAACGCACCGAATGAAAAACAACAGACTCCAATGCACCTTGCGGCGGAAGGGGGCCATGAACATGTAATTGACTTGCTCTTGAAGGATCCGAATGTGGACCCTTGTTTCAAGGATCATCATGGTAACTCTCCTCTTCATGGTGCTGCGAACACGGGTCATGAAATCATTGTTGAGAAGCTTTTGACACTACCAGGAGTGGATGGTAACCAAACGAATGAGGACAACATGACACCACTTCATTTGGGTGTCAAAGGAGGTCATGTTAAAGTAGTTGACATCCTGTTGAATGAACCAACTGTGGATGCAACGATGAAGGATTATTACGGTGATTTTCCACTACACCATGCCGCCAGAAAAGGGGATGGGATCATATTTGGGAAGATTCTGAGAGCACCAGGAGTGGACGTGAATGGGGTCAATGAGCACCAGGACACCGCACTTCATGTTGCTGCAAGGGAAGGTCATGTTGAGGTCGTTGACATGCTCTTAGAGGAGCCGGGTTTACGCGCAAGCATGCGAAATCGCGACGGCAATTGTGCTATTCATGTCGCAGCAAGAAATGGTGAGGAAAGCATCGTGGAGAAGATTTTGAGATGCAGAGGGGTGAATGTCAATGCCAAGGGTGAAGATGGTGCGACCGCATTGCACATTGCTGCACAAGAGGGTTATCTTCAAGTTGTCAATGTGCTCCTGAAGGTTCCGAATGTGATAGCAAGCATTCTGGACTATGAGGGGGTGTCTCCTCTTCATTATGCTGCACAAGAAGGGCATGTTGCCGTTGTTGAGAGTATCCTCGCACATGGAGTCGATGTAAATCAGACTTCTCGATACGAAGGTATGACGCCGTTGTTCTATGCTGCGAGTTCTGGACAAGTGAAAGTTGTTGAGGTGCTTCTCAAGTCACCCAAAGTGGATCCAAATCTAAGGAACCGAGAGAACGTTCACCCTCTCCATGTTGCTGCTTGGAAGGGCCACAAAGTGGTTGTCGAGAGGTTTTTGGCCGTAGGAGGAATTGATGTAAATGCGGTGTCCAACGGTCAAACTGCACTCCACCTGGCTGCAAAGTTTGGGAACGAAAAAGTCGTGAAGATCCTCCTTGAGATACCAGGTATAAATGTTCATATCCAGAACAATGCTGGTGAAACTGCTCTATTTCCTGCTGCTAGAGGGGACTACAAAACAGTATTGAAGGATATCTATAATGCAAGTAAGGTGAACACAAGTGGTGGGGAGCATAGCGTTCGGGGCCGATTGGATGTGAATGCTCTGAACAATGCAGGCGAGGGTATAATCCACATAGCTGCTCGCCTTGGGTGTCTGAACGTCATCGATTTTTTATTGGAGGTCCTCCATGAGGATGCCAAAAGTGTGGATGTGAACATGAAAACAATACCTCCAAAGTCCGACTCAAAGAATGCCGAGTCACAATCCACATCAACATTTGTTGGTGAATCTGCCCTTGAGATAGCTATTAGGAAGAAAAACTATGCAATCATCGAGAGATTAACAAAATTCAACAATGATATCAGCGTCACCGTTGAAGATGCAGAGGGGATGACTATGCTTCAACGAATATTCGACGACGGTGAAATGTGGGAGATTTTCAAAATTCTACGACGGACACCTGAAGTCAAGGACTATATTGATGCACTTTACAAAGATCGTCAGGCCACTATAGATGCAGGAACCGCGATCTTGGTGGGAGCAGCCCTTATTGCGAGTGTCACCTTTGCTTCTTGGCTGCAACCTCCTTTGGGGTACACAACATACTATCATGAAGAAATTGTGGACACTTTACCAGCCCCGCCCGTTTCGTTCCCCCAGTACGTTGCTTTTGATCATCACCCAATTTTGCGGATGTTTTGGGTGTGCAACAGCTTGTCATTTTTCTCTGCCATCGCTACCGTCATCTCAGGAGCTCGTAGTACGCTTCCCGCGCGCAAAGTCTTCATCAAGCAAGAAGTGTTGAACCTCCGACGCAACCTTCTCATCACATCTATATTACTGGGATTCTCCATGTTCTTCGTTTTGTTGGCATTCGCAATGGCTGGAATCACAGTGCTCCCACCTGTCCAAAAATTCAGGGTAAATATTTTCTCCACCATCGGCATCGGAGGAAGTTTGTGCGTAGTATTCTTATTCTTGTTCGGGAGAAACATCTACGAATTGCTCTACGATATCCTGCATTCCAAGAAAAATAAAGTTAAGAGCACTTATGAGTGGTTGCCAGGGCTCAAATCTTGGAACGGTTGTACAAGCAACTGTATTCGAAGAAAATCGGGCAATGAATGAACTCAAAGAAAGTATGGTCTAGGGTTTAGGGTTTAGGACGACTCATGGTCTAGTGTCATATGACTAATATCAATACGAGCTAAGCATTAGTGCTATGCCCTTTTATTATCATAGACACGTGGCTAATTCACTATGTGTAACGTTCAAGGTAATGAGATAGCGTTTACTTTTATGTAGAGTAAGAGTATGGTTTTCACTTAATTGACCTATATTTAACTCTTTAAGAATAGAGGTCAAACTTTTAGCTCATTTCATATGCAATCACTAAATCTCATCCCCACATGGTAAAGCCAGGTAATTCATCTTAGGGCCAATGAGTGATGGATGGTACCAGACTAACTACTTACAAATCAAGAAGTGTGTTAATGTCACACACAAGGGGCCATCCTACAAAATGGGTGATATTGTAATCTAGCAATAAAACATATCCCCTTATCTAGGATGCTAAGTTATATTGTGTTGGGTATGAGCAACTATAAGAGTGAGGTTTTTAATGTAAGATATACAACAAGTAGTTGAGGGTGCATAAGGTGAAGCGAGCGACTATGTAGTACCATGTGGCCATGTTTGGCGCTTTTAGTAAATACAAATCTTTATTTAATTCGTAACATTGTGCTTTGGCTAATTAATAAGAATAATTACATTTTTTAATATTTTGTGTTAGTTCATATTTATTTATACTTCCATAAGTTTGGTGTTTCCTAACATGTTTAAAACACTTCTGAGGATGTCCAAGTGTTGTAGTAAAATCCATGCCTCCAATCAAGAGCCACTTAAGACGAGCGGGTCTTTCAAGGTCATTTTTTAGAAGCAAACAACTATATTTGAGTGGTGCATGGTTTGGGTGTGGATTTAAGAACGAACACCAACAAGAAATGTATTTAAAAGTGATTGGACTATGTGTCAAAATATGCTTGAGGGGATCTATATGACCATACACTGTCCACGAGGATCTTCACTTTGACAATGAATAATAAAATATTCACACAAGCTCTAAAATTAATGAGGAAATTGTCCACATACACAATTTGATTTTAATTTTTTTGATTTCGGCCTCATTTTTAATAACCTAGAAGAAAAATCAACATTGTTGTTGATAGAAGTATCGAAATTGGAGCTCCATATCACTCGAACCAAGATGACTCGGTGATTAGCCTAATCCATCCCCCCCCCCCCCCCGGTGGAGCGATTAAGGTTCAATCTATTGTGACAACACCCAATGTAGCCAAGGCTTTCATTGGCTCAATTTGAATATGATTTTTTTGTTTTGTTTTTCCTCTTTCTTAGGGTTTCATTCAACGAGCTTATGCAAACAAGAAACATTAGAGCAAAAATGAATGCATAGAATTATTTTGCTTCTTTGCATTCCTCATAAATTTTACCCTCCACTGGGGGTAGTTTATTGATGTTGGATTGCTAAGTGAGAATCGCCACAGAATCAATCTTAGTGCGGGTGAGGATCTTCTATTAAATGAAGGTGTTGTCCCCTTGTGTGAATCACTTTGCACACTGCCTCATTGAGCATATAGATCCCCGATTGGCCATTGCGATTGGCCAAAGTTGGTGCTCTTCTAAAAGTGTTCTTGCATCTTTCTTACACCGCTATTATGAATGGGCAAGTGGTGCTATTTTAGACTTAATGTTACATATGATTAATTGCTTTGAACAATGACTTACTTAATGGCACCGTTGCACTCACTTGTCGACAACTTAAGGATTTTAAATAGGTGTCAACAAAAGGAAGGTGTTATTTTAAGTTCTTGGTACCTTATATATTCGAGTTATCCGTAAAGTCTCTCAAAGAGGGACAAAACCATGGGTTTGATCCTTCTCTGAGAAACCTTTCTATTGAGAGCTCGTTAGCTCGTCATGTATCAGAGCCTATTTTGAAAGTTGAGTGAAACTTCTAGGACCTCCTCTTTTTACCTTTTCAAACTTTGAGAGAATTTAGGATCTAAAATAGGGCATGTGCATGGGTGTAACGTATCTCAAAAATAATGAGATTCAAGAGGCATGGTCCACCCAACCTTAAAGCTTATATACTTGCTACTACTATGAGTTGCTCATGCTCCCTTCAACTAGTAGTGCAAGATATACCACTAGCTCTCCCTCCATGCCTTTAGGATAACTCTAAGTATAGTTAACTCATGGTCATTACTTACAAGGTGATAACCTAGTGTAACACCATAGTCTCAACTAGTAGTAACTCCCTTTATCTTGTAGAACTACTAGAGCACCTAGGGTGGAGCCTCTAGTCTTCTAGCAAAGGAATTTAGTTGAACTAGAGGTTGTAAATAGTAAATAAATAATAAATAAGCAAATACACGTTACACACCTCCCCACTTAGGAATGAACGTCCGCATTCATGTATTATCCCAAACTGTAGTACATCAAGACTTTGAGTCAAGACCACCACTTAATTAAAGCGAGCCCTGGGATCTGTATTTGTACCCATGCTCCATACCAATTGGCAAGGTGAAACAAAGTTAATAATAACACCACGTTTACAGGATCTTATGCAAGCCTGAAAGAACAGAAGGCGTCCACCCTGAAGATTCCTTCCGCCTCAACCGTTTTTGCGCGGCTGGGGCTTCACGGTCACGCTTGACACCTTTACATGTTAGCCTGTCTTATGACTTGGCTACCACATCCCAATACTCCTTGAGGACTTCTACACTCAAGTTGCATTCCAGCTCCCATGAATTATGTTCAAGTGCATATCCAAGCCATTTGATAAGATAGAATTTCTTGGGGCGAGAACGAGCACTACAACAAAACACGTCTTTTATTTTAACACCCACTTTACTACATGTCTTTTGTTACTATTTACAATGAACCGATGAAATGGTGGAATTTTGCCTTTACTCATGGTATGTCCGAGTTAACTTTCTGCAGAAATGTCAGTTAAGTCGGACATAAGTTCACTTGGGAACACACTTGAGAACGTATTTGGGAACGTCTTTGAGAACGTGCATGACTATGGATAGTGAAGTTGTAGATTTGGTATAGTCAATACAGACATGCCATATGTTTATGGATGTGTGCTGAATACTCACACCAAAAAATTTCCATTTGTAATGGATTAATATTGAATTTTATTGTACATATGAATATGCAATATCTGGAATGTTTGATCACATATCATATTCTTTTTAGTCTACTAGAGCATTTTCATCTTCTTCAATTCCAAATTCATCCTCATCTTCGTAAGATGGTTCACCCTCATTTGTGTTCAAAGCTACAACCACTTCATCACTATTTAAAACCACAACCTCATCTAATTTTGGATCAATTGGTGTTGCATCATTGTCCAATGCTTGTGGTACTCAGGGATGTGCAAATGGACGTGACGCGGCCTTTTTGCGTCACGTCGCGTCACAAATGACGTGACGCGGCCTTTTTGCGTCACGTCGCGTCACAAATGACGTGACGCCATCACGTCGCGTCACGTCGGGGTGTGACGCGCACTGACGTGGTAAAAAAAGTTACTGTACCAATTTTTTGTAACTTTTTTGTAACTTTTTTGGACGACTGCTACGAGCAGTCGACTTCAGAAAACAAAAATTAAAAAAATTAAAAAAAATCTATTAAAAAATCTGAACCGTTAGATCTTCTTGGATTGAAGATTTAACGGTCCATGATTTTTTAGAATTTTTTGATTTTGTTTTTTTTAGGTTTTCCTTGATGTCGACTGCTTTTAGCAGTCGACCAGCTAGCCGACTGCTAATTACAGTCGACTGGTCTTGGTCGACTGCAAAAGTAATTTTTTGCAGTCGACTTAGCAAACGACTGCAAAAAAAAAAAATTCCGAAAAAAAAATTCTGGACCATCAGATCTTCTTGGCAAGAAGATCTGACGGTCCAGAATTTTTTTTAAATTTTTAAATTTTTTTGCAGTCGACTGCTAAGTCAATTGCAAATAGCAGTCGAATTAGCAATCGACTGCCAAAAAAAATTCAAAAAACAATTCTGGACCGTCAAATCTTCTTGCCAAGAAGATCTGACGGTCCAAATTTTTTTTGGAATTTTTTAATTTTTTTTTTGCAGTCGTTTGCTAAGTCGACTGCTATTTGCAGTCGACCAGGGGGTTGACCGCGTCAGTTTACCCCTGGGGTAACTGCCGGATTTACCCCCCCCCCCTCGGACGTGACGTTTTTTGGTCAGCCGTCACATCGTTGCCACAAAATGTGATGTGATGTGACGTGCAATCCCTGCGTAACGGGTGGCTCCAAACTCATTCACCAAGCTGTGGTGAGGCCCAATAATGAAATATGTAGCACACATTGCCTCTAAACATTGGTACCACCGCGCGGAGTTGTAGTTTATCTTTGTTAGAAACATTGCCTCACGATTAGCCTTGCTCAGCAAAATCAAATTGTAAACAAAATCATACTTCTTACACCAAAACCCTAGAATTGCCGTGAAAATAGCCGCTCGAAAACACACTGGGTCTTGATGCTCCCGATGCTCGTACGAAAACTGCATGTAAGACTCGTAGCAGTCTTGAGCTGTCACAAAACTTCCGGGAATCAGGGGCCAATTGTATTCCAAACTGTCGATAAGAGCATGAGGTGGCCACTTCCAACGCCTAGGGCAATCACATAACCTCGGATCATTGGTGACGGTAACAGGAGGTGTCGGATTCCATCCGTGGCAAATACTCATGTAGACGACGTCGTGAGCTTCTTCCGGTCGAGTGCTGATATGCCTCGACAACCCTACGTCCTCGAAGATCCAGTCAAATGCCTTCCAGTTGGGAGTCGGCTCCTCAATGTCAAAATTGAACAAGGCCGAATAATTGCCTAAATACTGATGCACCAAAGGTGAAATTGGCGGTCTCTTTGTCGATTTCAACGCCCTCTGCACCAAACTAGCCAGGGGCAGAAAGAATGTGACTTGATTCTGTAGTTGCACCTGGATTCGTCCTCCCGACTGGGCGATAACCTACAAACTCCTCGCCAACCGCTCGCTCATTTGGTCGAACTTGAGTTGATACTGACCTGCTCCAATGTCCAAATGTTTGCTGATCGCCAACCTCTCTGAAGCCGCATCCATGACCGACTGAAGGTAGGTGTCGCTACCCAGACTCGAGCTCAGCCATGCAAGCTCAGTCTGCCACGGCTGTAGCAGTAGGGGCGGGCAAATAACCATAGTAGTGCCAATAGCTTGATTCCACTGCTGGAGATTGACAAGGCAAATAGGCTGGCTTGCCTCCGCCTCAGAGACTAATCGCCTTTTATTATTTAGAGACAATTCCAACTGACTGTAGTACAAAAAGACGTGGACTCCCAAATCGGCGATAATCTGAAATCCCTTGAATAAATCTTGCAGTTTGAGCTCACCTCTCACTAGGATTTCTGTCAAGAGATTCTCATAGCCCTCACTGACAACTTCCTCCCATAACCTCTCAAATTCTGTAGGTTCCAACACTTGAGATGGTTTCAGGCTATAGACATCTCGTTGTAGCTCATAATTCTTGCAGAGGCTGTTATAGGGTGGACACACACTCTCTATTGCCCAAAGTCCTGACTTTAACCTCTCGACCTTCCTCTTCAAAGACTCTATCACATCGGACTGAGCCTCTGACAAAGATTTCAGACTATTAACCTGATGTTGTAGGTCAATTACTGCTCTCTCATCTATCAAAAAGGCTCGTACCTGAGCTTCTAAGCTCTTGACTTTAGCTGACTTAGTGGCTATAGCCCGCTTTTGTCTCTCTCTAAGACTCAGCCACTCGGTTTTCTCCTTGGTAAAATCATTTTTAATTTTCTCCCAGTCCTCTCTTTCTCTCATTAGGTGATTGGTCAAAGACTCTGCCTCACCATACTTTTCCTGCCATTTTTCCCTTTCATTGTCTGACTAGTAAAGGCTCTCTGACAACTTTTGGACAGATTTTCTCAACTCAAAATTCTCTCTAGTCAATTGAGATGTCTTTTGCTGACTAAATTCAACTCCTCTTGTTGTCTCTCAACTAACATCTTCTGATTCTCTAACTCTCGTGTGGCTCTTGCCATTCTCTCTCTATAGCTTGCAGCTGAGCTGGCAGTGACGATTCCTCTCTCCATGGTAGACAAAATCCCCTAGACTCAGACTCTTTTGGACTCTCGCCATGCAACTCCACATATTCCTCCAAAATGACGGGAGGTTCTGGACTACG